>JACCHZ010000099.1:4602500-5250437 GCA_018907045.1 Wiebesia pumilae
CGTCTTTCTCGAATCGAGTTTTACCTTACTTCTTTCTCCTTCCATTTTCCCGTGTTATATTCAGTGTCGTCTCCAGTCAGTGCTTTTATTTTTCTGTCTATTTGAGCGAATTTCCCTTGAGTTACCACGAGTCGTAATTGTAAAGCAGTAACAAAGAGATGTGCTTAAATAAAAAAACGAGCTAAAATATTGGAATAGCGGAACAAGTAATTTGTCCTCTGTATATGCTGTTGAATTTCTAATTTATAGCGACAACCTGAAGTTTATTTTAGTTCTGATGATTTTAAACGTTAGAAAATTTCGATTACTTTCAATAAATATAAACAGTAAATGTAAAGTAAATAATGTTCCTAAGTTTTATTCAATTTAAGTTATTTACTGGAGATAAGAAATATTTCTTCTAATTTAAATATCCAATCTATTTTTCAATCTCTTTCCAATCTATAAAATTACTTCAAATATTTTTTGTGAAATACTAATATTTAATGAAATATTTAAATTTCAAGGTAATTTCATTTTAGGTTAATTTTTTTGCATTTTTTACTAAACATTTACGTTTGTTATGTTTCAGAACATCTAAAAGTTTTTATTGGTATTTTTTATTTACATAGCTTTTTACTTGCATACTTACAGAGACTTTTGCTTTTGGATTGGAAAAAATTACAAAGTAAATCTTTGGTAATTGCTACACATGCTACAAACTTACTAATTTAAAAAAAAAAATGTATGCAGTAGCTCAATAAAATTTGTTAATTGTTATAATAATAATTGTTCAAATAAATTTATATTAAGTTACAAAATAATAAAAGAGAAATTTTTAAACAATAATTTTTTTACTATTATTAATATCAATTATTTTAGAATATTAGTCATACAAATATTTTTGTAGTATGTTTGCTCATTTTTAAACGAATCACATTATATAAACTTTTTAATTTTAAATATTCTCTAATTTGATTTTTATATATTAAATAATTGTATTTATTAAACTCATTAATAAAGTAATATTTACAGGTAATTATAATATTTGCTGTATTAAGTTTGTATAACGTACTCTGATTTCATTAATTGTATAATCTGCATTGACTAAAATCACATACAATTAAAATGTACAGCTTTACAATTTTCTGTAATTTAATCAAAACATAGTTTCGAGTTTGAATTCGTGTCTAAGTATTTTAAACAGTTGAGCAGTTATTTTAAATTTATACGTAAAAAGAAATGATGAAAGAATCAACAAAGTACGAAGAGGAGGTAAACATATACTGAAAAAGAAAATGAACAGTTTCTCTAAAGTTCAGTGTTATGTGGATAGCAATTATCGTTCTCCAATGCCCGTAAATTTGAAACTGTGAATTGTACATGTGTAAATCTATACAAATGTAGTCATTTTTCGTAAGTCTTCTTATTTTGAATTTGAAGCACGTTTAATAGTACTATATAGTAAATATATTTTTAGGAATATTACGAAATTCTCAAGATTTAAAAAATATTGTTATAAATGAAAGCAAATGCTTAGTATTTATTTAATAATATTAATAATTATTCAGGATTTAAGACTTTTCATACTTCGCGAATTATAGACTTCAAAAATAGTAAAATAAAATTGAATGTTTGTTTAATAAAAATATGATACTGTCATTGTCGTTATACAATTGAAGTTCTTCAATGTATGCACGTGTTTTTAACCTATATTATTTTACGTTTACGTTTGTCTATCTTATTCTATTGTTTCAATACTTTCTAGAAACGGTAAATTCTAACCGATTTAAAAATACTCATAAATTTTGAATAAAATATGGAAAAAATATTAAGCTGACAATGAGATTTGTATCACTTAAAATCTTAAATTTAATATTTTTTATAATAAGAAATTGTGACGGAATTTTAATCTATTTTTATATAAGTAGATCTGAAATCTTTGTATTATAATAAGTTACCATTACGATTTTAAAGTAAGTATGCCTTATTTATGTCTTTATTCTATTACTTTATTCAAAATTTGTGCGCGTACACCACCAATCAGAGAAAAGCTGCTGTACGCAGAATTACGGTAGCAACACAACATCACACTAAAGTACTAGCATTTTATATTTCATTTTTTTACAGGATTTGAATAAGTAAACTTTTTTATGACATTACTTTCTGACTATAAGTTATTATGATTCAGAAAATCTTCAAGGTATCGTACATCCAAGTACTATATATTCAAAATCTCACTAGTCATCACACATTACGTTAACTTATGCATTATAAGAACGGAATCAAATTAACGGTTTCTTCTCTTTGCATACTCATTCGTACTTTTCATCTTTCTCATATTAGGTATTCAATTGTTTCCTCAATATTACATTTATTGAGAAACTTATAACGTTGACATAAAAACTAAAGTTTAAATATTTATATATATTTTAATTTTTAGAGAGAGAGAAGTTGAGTGACGAAGCGAGTTTTATACGTAAATAACATTATTAGTCAGTTCGAGTGTTTAGTCTTATAGGGAAAGAGAGGAATTGTCTTTCCTTTATGTAAGTAATCTATTATCTTTATTGGTTGTAAATGCGTAATAAATAATACGATATAATCGTAATAAATAAACGAGCTCCATAAATTTTTAATGGAGCTCGTTTATTATTTATCACTCGATTTGAAACTTCATTATTTCATTATTTATATAATAATTTTATATACTTAAAATATCTAAATATTTATTGTTTTTTTAATATTCTTTTACCGATTTAGTTTGTAATTAGAGTTTCTATATTTTATGTAATCGAATGATTACACAACAATAATTTAGAAATACGTATTAAATAAGAATATATGACGTACTCGATTATTTGCTTACGATAGCAGGAATGTTAACTGTGTGTGAAAGTTGATTCAGTGAAGTGAAAATTTTCGGTAAATGCACCTTTTCGTGTATCTATTCATATAGACTCATAAAACAAAGAAATTATTCGTTATGATTGCATTGAAAAACTTCATTATCCGTCAGTTCTTATTACGCTGAGGTGTAAGCCGAGTGTTTTTTGCCTGCATTCGGAACAAAAATCGTTTTACAGATGAGCACGCAACAACAACGAAATCTTCATATACTCCTTTTTTTCGACTTTTGTCCCTATGCGCATCATTTACTCGCAAGCGACAAAAGAGTTATAGTGTTTGTATGTACTTTGGTTTTTTTGTGGCGCACGGGAAAATACGAGCGAGTTTAGCAAAAGTAGTGTCATAGTAGTTGCGCATACAAAGTTCTTGTCTTTTCCTGCATAAATTTTGCGTTCAGTTTTTTATAGTTGTACGAGTATATGCAGATAATATATCGCTACACTTTTGTGTATCAGTGACATGCCATTTTCCGTTGTCACAGTTTATTAAAGACTAACTTTTTTAATCGAGTATTTTTTTCTATTTGAATTCAATAATAGATTAAATTTATTATATTGGATTATTATTAATCGAAAATTTTAATATTTATAATACTACACAGGGGAATTTTCGTTTTTTACGGCTATTATTTTTTTCTGTTATATCAATTCATTTTTAATTTAAATAAGGTAAAAGCATAAATAAATTTTATCTAGTGAACTAATTAATTCTCAATGATATTTATATTTTACCACAAACATCATTTATCATTTTCTATATATATATATATATATATATCATCGTATATGTAACATACGTAATTATATTAAAAAAAATTTATGTAGATGATGCTTAATTATTTCGTATTTATATATTCAAATAAAGCTTGGAAAAGTATTTATTTTTGTCAGGGCGACAAACGCATATTTTATCTTGCAAAGGTGATTTTAGTGTATTTTTACGATAAATTAACTTATATAAAGAATAATTCTAATGGATTTTATTACATGAGACTTGATTTTCGTGGTTATTATATGGGTAAGGTAGAAAATCATATTTCCAACGTATTTATGTTGAACTATTACTATTTGTTATTTTTAAACTTATTTCAATTATATCAATGTGTTTGTTTATTAATAATAATAGTAATGAGAATATATATATAAAATCGTGTATTTAATAAGGTTAAAATTTTGATAAATGTAATAATTGTCATAGAATATAATAAGCAAGTATATTTTCACAGCATTAAAATTGTTTATAATATATGTGACAGTATCACATAAAAACGTTTAAATTTTTTTTAATCTACTTCTGAAGTTGAAATATATTACGCACAAGAAGGGCAAAAAGTATAGACAGTTTATCTATTTTCATCCACACACTTTTTTAAGGCATTTCCAAACAGTATTTTCTATTTTGATAAACATTTTAAGAAACGTATTCAAACTTTTGAAATGTGTAATAATTTTTTTGCATTATATGTTAAAACTTATAGTTTAAAACTCGAAAAATTCAAAAACTATTCAGAAATTCTTCCCAAGAAATCAATATTTTTTTATTAATTGTATAGATTTTAAATTTTATCCAAAAAAATTTTTTCACAAAAATTAAAGTAGAATAATAAAGATACTGTGTTCATATATAAATTAATTTTTTTTTAAATTATGTAAAAGTTTGAGTTTTAATTAATGTTTTATAATAATTTTACACAATAAAGAAGAATATAATTGGTGACACTATTTCGCATAAAAGAATATAAGAACTTGCAATATATAAGACATATGCAACATTTAAGAACTTTACAATTATTTTAGTTGCAAATCTCATTTCAATTATAAATCATTCAATAAGTAGCTTGTCTTATTATAACTTAGAATTTGATAATTTTACTTTGAACTCTTTAAATGTTTAAAATAATTTTTAGAAATTATTAAAAGTAAGGTGAATAATGTTATTTGAAAAGCTATATATCAGTAAAGCCAATCAGATACGTTAAATAATACCTTTAGTTAGTGTCATCGTCCTGGAGCCCTCAAGTGGGCTAAAGAGTCCATTGCAAGTGGCATCGCCGCTCTGTGCGACCTTGTAAATCTCAGGACTGCCCTCGGAGATCGGTCCAGTCGCAGCGGATGCGATCTCGTGGTCCATGACATTGGCGATGCCGAGGGCCGCCGCTGCCGCGCGGTTCAATCCAGCGACGGTTTGGCCGCCTCGCTCGTATACGAAGCAGCGATAGCGATCCTCGTTGCTGAGTGAGTGTCCATTGTGAAGACGACCAACGAGGTAGCGATTGCTGCCCTCTTTCCACGTAGCCAAACACTCCAGCTCCTCCACTGTAAATCGTAATTAAAAGGATTGGCTCAATTGTGAGTTCCCTTTTGGTTCAATTGTACAATTTATGGAGTATTATGGTAAAACGTAACGAATGGTAAGCAAATATTAATTCAAGATGGACGAATAACGACAAGTCTGACGATAAATTAATTACTTTATACAGGTTAGTGCCAGTCAATGAAAACTACGATGATCTATTATTTTTCATTTAATTGGAAAATTATGTGATTTCAAATGGAATTTTTTGTCGTTTATTTGTAAAATGTCTGGTATCGACACTGATTCAGGGAATTAGTAGGGAAAACTTTATTATACTGTTAGTTCTTCAGATTTCTGTTTTGAATAATTGAAAAATTGATTTACTTGAAGTTCTGTTAATTCATACAAGAATATAGTTAACGATTAACAGAACTCAGAAAAAATTTAGTTTTCTATTAATTTGAAATGTTTATATTAACATTAAAGATTAATTTATATGGTATTTAAATTATTATACTTGATTCTGAAGTTATTTAGTAATGTGGTTAATGCCTCGATAAAATGAATAAAAATTTATGGAAATAGTTTTATTTAGTTTTTTGGGAAGCTTTAATAGCATCAGTGGTAGTCATCGTCGATCAGAAATCTAAGTACCTAATCTATGATTTACGTATAACTTGATCGGATGCATCTAATGAGTGATTTAAATTATTATATTTCTCTTCTTCCAAATCTTCTTTATCTCGGTATTCCTCTTGGCAAGTAAGATAGTAGGGGGTAAAAGAAATGATGAAATGAAAAAGGGTCGAAGTAGCAGCAGCTCCCTAAAACTTCTTTGAAACCTCGTGGGGAACCATTCGCGTTTTTCATTTCCTTTTGCTTTCCCGTGCGCTTATCGCACGTATTCCTACCAGTTCGCTTGCGTCTGGCAAGTTGGAACTAAAATAATCGAGATCCAAAGGGGTCTGAGGAAATAGGTGCGTCAAAGTCGTTCGATAACAATCAGAGAAAAGCCGCACCGCAAAGAGAAAAAAACTACTACTACATTACGCTCTTTTACGCTCATTTCCTATGTATCAGATGGATGACGCGTAGGGGCATTGATCGGTAAAATTTATACCAGAGAAAAATTTACTCAGGCATGATAAAGTGCTTCGCGTGAGATTTATTTAACTTCGGAAAAGTATATCTGAGTCCCTTTTCTGCTCCTACGCTATGAAAGATGTATGACGCTTAGTTCGTACTTTTAAACTGATGATTAAAGAAGATTAAGTGCGTACTAGTGAAGAGTTTTACAATAACGGAATTTCAACTACGGTAAAAATAAATAATAATCCGAAGTTCTTTTTTTGTTTAACATTAACTTTAACTTTTTTCATTAAAACTTTCGAAGCACTTCTGGAGAAGAAGTCATGTGCAATTATTATGATGCACTTGAAATTTATTACAGTGTCTTCTGTTAAAATTACTTTAATAATATTTTAATTTTAACAATTTAATTTCTATTTTAAAATAAAAGTTAATCTACTTTGCTCATTTATGTTTTCATTCTACTATTGTATAGTGTACATTATTGAAGAAAATTAAAACTAATAGTTTCATAAATAGGGATGAGAAAGAATTAAAACATATATCAAAAATAAAAAATTTATTTCCAAGCATTATACATATTTTATTTTTATTTTGTATATTAGTATACATACGGTAGTTTGAAATTTTCGTTAAAAAATAACGCGAAAGAAAACTTTTATTAAACCAAAAGAAACGGGGCATTCTGCGCACGTGAAGCCGGTGGAATAAAATTTCATAAAGCCCAAGCACGTGTTATAAGCGCTTGCAGAAACCAGATATCTTACCATGATCTCGCTCACTCATTTTTTTGCCTTTCTTTTGTCAGCGAGCGTATAATCCAAGATGAAAATAAAAATTTTTCAAATATTTTATCTTTGAAAACTTATCTTTTAAAAGAATCGCCGTTATTTATGCAATATCGATGTTAAATAAAAGTATTGAAGCAAATTTTGGGCGTTCAAACTGCTCGTAGGTGTTTACGTACTTGACATTTAGCGTTTAAACAACTTATTCATTTATTTGTTTTTAAAACTGTGCTGTAGATAAACCCATTTGAGATATCGTGTAATCCGTATTTTGTTTAATATTATTAATTAATTACTGAAATATTTACAGAGACCTTGAAGAATACCGACTGACTTATATTTCATTAAAATGAATTATAATAAATATAATAGTAAATATAAGCTCGTATAAATAGATCTGTTTTTGCAATTAGTACTGAATTTAAATTTTCAACAATTCATTTTATTCGAGATTTGATATTCTTTTTTTTTGGTCCTACATATTAAGCCATAAAATATCAAATGACAATTACTTTAACTTTCTCTGATGAAGTAAATTGTATGTTTAGGAAACATCAATGCCGAATAAAATATACGTAATTAAGAATTCTAAACTTTAATTTTAAAGCTTTAACTTTCAAACTTAACTGTTTGTCCGAACTAATTTATTACTATTAAATTACAGATATCACTTATAATAATATTATCTTATCTTACTATTTTAGTTATTCGATTGTTTATTAAACAGTTCATTGAAAATCATTTATTTTATATTTTCAAATGCTTATTGATTTATGTTATCAATGCAAAGTACACGAGAGACATATTATTTACCAAAAAGTATTGTTTCTCATGGTTCTTAAAATTACGATTACAATAAAACAAACTAGTCATCAATCAAAAGTTAATTCATTTACGAAAAAGTATTTTTCAGTGAAAGATAACTATGATTTATATTTTAAATACGATTTATCTTATAAATTATGAATTTATAAATTTTAATGTTATATAAGTTTATTATTTTTCTTAGCTTAAAGCATAATTCTTGGTTGATATATTTATTTGCATCAAATGTCTGTTAATAATTCTAGTTGATAATTTTTGTCAGAAATTATTATAGAAATCTATAAATTTTTTATATAATCAAGTTTTAGATATTTTAATTAAAAAGCACTTTAATTAATTTACTCAGATATTTTTTTTTTAAAATAACAAAAAACAAAGTTACATTTATGTTAAGTTTGACATTTAGCAAAAAGTTCTGTCTTTTAGTTCTGAATATTTTCTCCTAAACCTTTTTGCAAGTTCTTTTTATGATTTGCAGTAAGTCTTCCTACGGATTTTTCAATATCTAATATATAGAGTATGAAATGAAAGTTCAGAATCCCTGGAAATTCGTTCCTCTATCTTTTCACAGACACTGAGTAATTTGAGAAAAAAATTATGTCACTAAAAAGAGAAAGCTGAAAATTTTACCTGCAAGTATCGAGCCTCAATCTCAATTAATGTAATATAATTCAACATTACGAACAAACTATGTCTAAAAAGTATTCAAAAATACTATGGCTTTCCCAATTAGGAAAAGTACCGCCGGGCACATAGTGTACTTTTCTTTCGCGAAAAACCAGCAACTCAACTCAATTTTAGTATACTTGCAAGCCAGCAGCTAGTGAAAAAATGCCAAAACAAACTTCTCGGTATGTGTGTAAGGAGGGATACTCGAGCAGCAATAATTATCGTACGAAGTGAGATCGCAGTGAGGAAGAAAGCTAGAGGAGCGAAAGAAGTCGTGCGTGTAAGTAGCGACGTTATCGTTAAGCCAGTCGAGGCGAATCTCGTTTCGAGTTTGTTCCGGGAACAGAGGAGCAACTGCATCCTGCGGGAGCTCTTTCGACAATTGCTTCTTCTTTCCACCATTCTCAGAGGTGCGGAAAAAGATTCTTCGTCTTGAATGTCAACTTTTTTTCGGTTAGCGTACGCTTTTTCGCCCCCTCCTTTTCAGCTGCGTGAGCGATCGGTCGCATAATTTTTGAAATACCTCACTAAAATTTTTTAACGGCTTTCAATACAAGCAAAATATTTTATTAATAAAATTATATAACTTTTGGAACATTTTTGAGAAGATATAGTCATTATCTAAGACAACATCATGAAATTATATATTATTACAGGTCCTACTGGTAAAAGTCAGTATTGTGAAAATATATAGCATGTATATTGTTAGGTTTTATTATTTACTATAAATTGTGTTACTAGTTAAATACTTTTATCTGGTCACAATTTTGGTATTCCAGTAAAAAGGAAAATACAGAATAAAAAGTAATGACCATAGATTTTTGAATGCTTACCGGTAAAATCCTTAACGACGAATTTTCTGTAGAATTTATTTTTTTTTGTAAATTCATGACATGTTGAAATTAAAAAAAAATAGCTCTCAGAATTTAAATCAGAAAAAGCCACTGGAAACTTGATAAAATTGTCTTGGAGCTTTCTTTAGAGGAACTTCAGCTATTTTCCGTTATATTAAGTAAAAAAAGAAGTAGCTTAAGTACTAAAAAAATAATAAAACACACATAACGGATAACCTTAACTCTAGCTCCTTGAACTATAAAACCACCTTGTACACATTTCTTTTTACCGCTTGTCCGCGCTTACGTACACACAAACACGTATCCATACACTTCTCCCATTCTCTCTCTTTCTAGATATCTAAATCACATCTCGCGAAAAAGTTCTGCGGAGGTTATCAAGGTGCTCGACTTCGTACCTCTTCTCGCTACTTTTCCTGCTGCGTACTTCTTTACCGAGTCGAGAGTCTCCTTCTACCTTCCTCTTTTTTTAACTCTCACTTACGAGTCCAGCAATTTGCAAGAACGAAAAATGTGATGGCGCGACTCGCAAGCTTTTGCACATTCGCGAGTTTGTGGGCTTATCTTTTTGATAAGCCCGAGAGTGTTTTTATTTTATTTTGTTCGTAGCTTTTTACGAAGATTTTTCCTTTTTCCTGCTCTCGTTTTGTTTCTTTTTCTTTTTGAGCGCGATGAGCGACTTTGTTAATTGAAGACTCACGAAGGAGAATCTCTGATGGTTGTAGAGGCATTATTTAAGTAGCTCCGATTTTCTTCTTGTTGAAAGTATTCTCGCTTTCTTTTAACGGAGACCTGAACTTTTGCAAAGTCGATTTGTGGAGCACATAGTTTTTAAATGATGAAGTTATTTTTTTTGTTATTTTTTTGTCCTTAAGACTAATTGGAAATCTAACAAAGATTTTATTTATTAAGAAAAAAGCTAATTTTAAATGACTCCATATTAACTTTTATTACAATTACATGACAATTTTAAAATATTTTAGATAACTAAATTATTAAGCTTAGGAAACTGACACGGTAACAATATCAATTCATGTTATCAAGAAAATATTGCGGATCGAAGTACGGCTTTTTGCATGATGACTATAGCTTCAACGGAGGTAGATGTAGGTGAAATATGCATAAATTAGAACTTTACATTATACTGTCATAACGATCTCATGAATAAGTCATTTATGTTAAGTATCTATACAAGTCGAACGTTTCGAGTAAAAAGGACTCGAGAAAATTGAAGCAATTTTTATTTTTATTAAATTAATTTCTTACTACTACTTTGTCATTCGCCTTTATACCTTGAACGAAACTGTTAATAACGATGTAATAACAAATTTTATTTCCTTAAAAGCTTGTATCATTGTAACTTATGTCATCAGAGGTCACTTATTCGATATATAATTCCTTTTACAACCTTTGCAAAAGAACGCAGAAATAGAAAATTTTCAAAATACTTAAACTGAGATATTCAAGTAAGAAATATGAGATTCCTATACCTTATAAATTCGTTTATTTAGGATTTTTATTTCTTATGATACTAAATTACAATAGTTGAAAAAAATTTATAAACAAATTTCTATTTGAACTTCTATATTGTGATATCTTTAGTGAATTACACGATAATAGTATGACTATATATTAAAAAGTAAGATCCATATTGAAGAAGCGACTTTTTTCGTACAAGATCACTAAGTCAGAAATTTTGTCTTCTATGTACGTATTCGAAAATATTAAAAAAAAGTTACAAATTGATTTAGAACAAATATTTTCCTATAATTTTGAATGTCATATTATCGTTGGACAATATGAGGTCAGGCATCTTACAGACTATTAAAAATGTACTTAAAATGAAAAATGAAAGGTTATCTTAGAAAACAAAATGAACTTTCAACTATTTTATTATAAAATATTCAAGTTATCGTCAATAGTTAATTGAAATTTGTTTTAATATTAATCAAATTAATAAAATTTGAAAAGAGTTTTTAAAAAATAAAGAAAGTTGAAAAATAAAAAAGTGATTTTTGACACGAATTATGAAAATAATAACTCTTCGTAACCAACCACATTTACATTAATATCTCAACTTTTTAAATTATAATAAAGCGACCCTACGCTTGCCAAAAATTTTTTATTTTCAGGTAAATAATATTCAAAATAATATACAATTTGTGAAATAATATACAATTTTTGAAGTAATATTCAATTTGTGAAATAATATTTAATATCATTTTTACATTTTTATTCTTTTCATTTCTAATTACTAGTAAAATTAGTTCTTATAACAGCATTTTAAATTCACATATACACATAATGTATCTGATATTTCTTTTAGAAACAATTATTTTATCACTAAATAAGTTCTTATATTTGAAAACATTAATTAGTTGACTTTTTATTTAAATTCGTTCAATTCATAAAATCTTAGATAATATTAATTAATAAATACGTTTAAAAAACGATAAATAGGAAATTTTGGTCCAGGATTGAATAGATATTTTTGTCTTTAATAAAATATTCCTTTCTATTGAGTTATTTAGAGTCTGGCTCATTCTCCCATCGATTTAATCGATGTTAGCACCAACAATGATGCCACCTTCTGATCGTTTGTCAGCACTAACATCAATTAAATCGTCGGAAAAGTGGATCAGTTTTCTGATCAGTTCGTAAAAGTATTCCACTTGAAACAGAAAGAGCATTAGTTTAATTACCTAGATTCAAGTTTATTTTTTATTGGTTTTTTAAAAGTTCTTTTAATTACAATCCTTGTAAAAATAGTAAAATAAATGTATGTAAAAACTGATTTTTCATTAAATGTACTATTTTTAATGTAAACTAAGATACACAGAGTAGAGTGGTTAATCATTTGCATGGATGACCACTATTGATCTGTTGCTTCAGGCTCATATTTAAAGATCAAATGTAAATATCATTGTTGAAGAAATGATTTTATTGTGTTCGAAGTGTTTAAGTTTTTATGTTATGAATCAAGTAAGATTAAATGAATGATTATTTAATTTAAGCTTTTTAAAGTTATATGGTAAGTTAATATTTATAGAAAAACTATGTCAATAGTAGAAATTTAAATTATGTATTTAATTAAAATAACAGTTTGTGTATGGGAACAAATTAAACTGATCTTATGTCGCGGTAAATGACGCTCAAGCTCTGAAAGCCTGAAAACTGAAAGCCAACACAGCAGCTCTAGATCATTGAAATATGTGACTATATGTTTCTTACACAGAGAGTTATAAACAAGCATTGATTTACTTTCCACAAAAATAGCTCTACTTTCCTTTACACTTGCGAGCAATTTCATATTATATTGTATTATATTACATCAAAAAGAAACATTCCTGAATATATTAATATCTAAATTACAAAATTTGTGTATATAATTTAATTATTCATCTGCAAATTCTAAAGTGAACAATTATATATTTAAAAAAATGCAGTAAATTCGTGCATTTATATATATATATATATATATATATATATATATCACTAAATTTTTATTAATTTAAAATAATATTAATCACTTAAATGTGATATGTGAAATTAGTTAAATGAATAATATTATCAAAAATAACTCAATAGATTTTTAAAAAAGTGTTTTATTTCATTTGTTAATATGCTGAAAATACAAATACTATTAAAAATGAATAATTTGAATTGAAAATAATTTGAAACTCCAAGGATTGTATTTTCTGTATTACGTATTTAATTTGCTTGTTTAAGCTTTTTAAAATTCTTGTTAGACGAATTCAAAGTAAGTTATTAAAACTAGTTAAAGATTAATTTTGAATGAGATTTTTTAATGTTCACTAAATAAACTACATTTTCTATCGATTTCAATGACTACATGTTTTACTTTTATCGAAAGCGAGTATTTTCACCTACATTATGTAAAAATAGAATAAATATTCAAAGAACATTCGCTGTTTGACATGAAAAGTAAATTAAAAAATATTCCCATCCAATCACAATTAAGGAAAGTAGATAACAAACTTTCATCAATTTCCATTCGACTGTATTTCTAAAGTTATCTACAATTTAACAAGATCAAATAGAGTGTAAGCTCATGGACTAGTCTATATAAATGTATTGATATTTAATAAAGTAAGTATTGATATTTAATAAAGTTGAAGGGAGCGCGTAGGAGGAAATATACACGAAGTCGACCCGAGGGTCCGAGCTTAAACTATGGTAGCCCAATGTATTGTGTCCCACGGTCAATTAAACAAGTGTTTACCGGTGTCGATTACTTCGTCATTTGTAAGTCAAATCGTGAGGTGCAACCTCGCTGTTCGTCTCCATTGACGGTGTCTATCCATCGCCTGGGTTTTCTCTTACAAGAGCTCAACATTGCAGCTTCGCTTTACGAAAGCTAAGTGTTCATGCTTGTTTCTCGCTACAGCTTATCTACAATCGTGACTAGTGAATGCCAAGTTTTGCAGTCGGGCGAAGCAATACTTTTAAAAATATGATGTTGGTTGCTGAAGTTAGTGATACTACTTTCAAGTTGCAGTTTTGTAAATTTTTCAACTGAAATTATGTAAAACATTAAATTATGTGAAACATTAAATGAATGGATCTTTTACATCTTTTTGATCTTTTGAAATACACATTTATACATTAGTTTTATTGGCATGAAAATATATGTTTATGATATCAAGGTTTACGAATTTCATGAAAAGATTTTTTTTTTGAATCTGCTTGAGATAATATTTATTTAACTCCATCTAATAAACTCACTCATAAAGCGAAAATTAAATAGTAAGCACAATATCAAATAAACTTTTAGATTTACTAAAAATATGTTAAATCAACATTGTTCCGTCTTACTTTCAATTTATTTACGATATATCAAGTACACTTAATGTAAAATTGCATTCTCGCTATTTTATTTATTTATAATTTTTTTTATTTATAATTTTATTTATTTATTTATTTATTTATTTATAATCATCAAAAGTATGGATTTTAATCGTTTGATACTTATTTTTTATATTTGAAGTATAAAGTTAAAGACTTTCTGATGGAAAATGAGTAATGGAATCATTTTAATAAATTAAGATGTATTAAAATTCTGACATTATAGAATGTGACCATGCTTCAAAGGGACAATATCTTTTGAATACTCTGACAGAAATATTTTAAAATTAAAGTAACCACATAAAAGTAAGAAATACCAGCTTTTATATATTAATGCTTCACCCAACTACTAATAATATACAAGCCTTTCAAAATGTCTGTAAAAGTTTGCAATATTAATAAATAAGCGCTGAGATAAAATTAAAGAGAATCTATATCTGTATTATAAAAATATATAAATTTAATGTATTTAAATTCGTGATTTGAAGTGAGTATTTGAAATGAGCAGATTTCATTAAATGTTCTGATGTATGAAATAAAATCTAGTTTCTTCTCTTTTATAATTACTTATAAATTTTTATCACTTTATGTTCAAATTTTGTACCTTTTATCGATGTTAAACAGAGACATAATTTATAATATTTACGTAATAAATTAAGTTTGTAAAAATATTAATTGAGACATATACATACAAAATTCAGAAAATAAATTTTATACGTAAAATATATCACATTTTTTAAGTGCTATGTAATTTAACGTATTGCGGTATGTATATTAAATTTCTGTAATGTGTTGATATAATGTCGCAACGATAGGAGCAAATCAATGTAATGCGTAACATTAAGCTGAACATTAATTACAAGTATTTCAGAGATATTCAATTTTTAAAACAGGATATGCGTTATACTGAAAATTTTGATAGATGGTTATTAGGATTATACTTATAATTTTATATTCCATATAAAACTTTCTGTGCATCAGAAGACAAAGAATATTTCCAGCTCGTTTTCATTATTTGAGATTTATCCTAACGGTTTTTCCCATCTGATAATTCAAGAATAACATCACAGAAAAATTTAAGTATTTGGAACAAATTTCATTTAGGAATGTACTAAATTTTTGGCATATAACTCATTAATATTCAAAATATCTGCGGATTTCTTATTGATTTAATATTGTTAATATCTACAAAGATTATATTATCTACGATTATACTAACTACACGATATTTTTATGAATTTCTAATTTTTATTAAAAATTTAAGTATATAATAATTCTATTATATAAGTATAAAAACATATTTTGAAAGAATTTTATAAATTATAAATAAAAAATTTTTATTTTCTTTTATCACCAAATGCCTATGCTGATTAAATATACAGTATTTAACGTGAGTTACGTTAATTTATTATATTTCACTATTGAAAAAAACATTATTTATATTACGAAATCATAAAGTTACTACTAAGCGATGAATTTGAATAATATTTGACTTAGATGTTCGTTAATGAAGTCGCATATGCTCACCTGTACTTTCAGATCCCGGGACGTCAGGACACGCCTGGTACCTGAACAGTAATCTGCTTTCGTCGGTGCAGGTGTCGACATTACTCTGAGGGCTAGAACATGTACCATGACCTCGATTGTATGTAAAAGTCATGGGCCCGTGGAAGGGACAGGGTACCGAAGTCGCCTCCTCACGAAACATTGAGAAAAGTAAAGCATCACCGGTTATGTACGAGCACAACGATGACAGAGTATCGCGTCTTTGACAGTAAGCTGAAACAAAAAAATTCAGCACGTGAGGTATACTATCTATAAGTCAATTGTATATATAGTTGAAATTCTTATTTTTTTTTTCTTTTCATGTGTATTCTCTATGTTAAACTGCTTTAATACATTGCTAATAATAATCCTTAAATAGGATAGATTTCCATTGTTCATTAAAAAAAGAATTGATACAAAAAATTATACTAAATGATGATAACAAATTAAAAGTTAATAAATATATTTCCTGTAAGCAAGGTGTAAATGGGTAAAACAATAATAGGTACATAATAATTTTATGTATTTAAAATACGTACAATAACAATTTTCAAAACTTGTTCAACATAATGCAAACAATATACCTACATGTCTATGTAATCAGGCATGCTACTCATTGAAGAAATTTTGTGTATTAATCCAATTCGTATTAAATGTATTTATTGACAAAGTTTTCTTAAAGATACCGAGCGTGTACTTATTTATTATTTAATCTTATTTATTATTTAATATGATACTTTTAATAGTCGATTAATTTAATAATTGATTTACACGATAAAAATGCTTATTCATAGTAAACGTAAGCATGAATATATATTTTTTAAACTTAAATTAAATCTATCCTGCAAACTCAATAATACTCTTGTATATTCTTGAAAATATCTTTAAGAAATAGTTAAAAATTATTAAATGCCTTGTACAAAATTCCAGCATGTTTTATCTATAATAAATCACTTCTCCAACAGAAAATGAGAGTAAAGACAAGTTTTTAATCATTTAAGAAACTCGATATTTTACATCGTTAATCACGCGTGATTCATCATTTTCAGAGTAAAGGAAATCAACCCGCGTTTCTTAAAGTCCATCAGTCTCCCCCACTGCTTTCTAACTTTTTTGGAAATTCTTCAAACTCATTTGCTTAATGAATACATTCTGGTAAACTTTCAGTTTATTCTAGTATTATCTTGCTATATGCGATCATTTATCATCTATGATATTGTGATTCTCGTTATTTTTAAAACATATATTCAAAGTTTTAATATTTACGCTTTAATGAATATTATTTACTTTGTTCTATTTTAAATTTATTGACATAAATAAAATTGAAACTTTTCACGAGTCTTACTTAAATAATGTTGATGTTTCAATGAGAATATAATTTAAAATTTCTAATATTCACATAAAATCTGAAATTTTAGTTCTAATTTTACAACAGTTTTAAAAGTTTATATTATTGAAGTAATATCATAATTCAAACGTAAATTCAGAAGCACTGCATAATATGGAAATGATAAAATTATCTATCTCTTATTAACAGTGACAACGTATAACGTTTAGTAAGTTTCAAGTTGTGCTAATCATGTGCGAATGATTATTATAGATAAAACATGTTAATAATTATTATGGTAAAGGATAAACTATTAAAAGAATCAAAAAATTAAATCTTTAAAATTTCGAAATTTTTATAAAAATATCTTCAATTAAACCAATGTTTTCAATGTGATTTTATTTCGTTTTATGGAGGTACTTATAATTTTTATATATTAGATATGATTTATTCCTTCTAACTTGCTATTATTACGATTTCATTATGTTAAATGTTTTATTAATTTCTTGTTACAAGAGATAATATTTGGATATTTTCAATAATCACATTTTTTGTGAAACATGAATTTGTAAAGTAAAAACGCTCTTCTATGTTTAAATATTTCATTTTCTGAAATATTATGTACCAAAGCAATAAAACTTACTAATTAATTATATTCTTAATTTAATGTTACAGATAAATTGTACATTAAAAGAAGGACAGATGAACATTGTTGAAGAAAGCAGCTACGAATGTCATCTTTCCTAATTTGTAAATATTTATTTTGAATATTCGATGAAATTTGGTATTCTTTCATGATTTAATACTTTTATTTATTTTTTTATTGAACTACGTAACTTATAAAGCTGAGTATTCATTATAAATTTTTTACTTTAATTTTTAAATCAACTATCCTATTATCATTATGTATTATTACTGTTGAAGAAATTACTATTTCAGTTGTTATAATTTTTCTCTTTTAGAATTTTGTAATTATAATAAATTATAAATGATTTTTTAGTCTCAGGTAATATTAATACTTTGTAGATAAATTCTACTATACATTACTTTTATTATAAATTTTATTAATTCCAGAAGTAATATGATCGATTAGTTATAATTTTTTTATTTATATTTATCTGATATCAGATTATGATATTCGTAAATATTCAAATGTTATTGAAATGTTCCTTATCTAAATATTTTAATAAAAATATACATTTTATTACGTTTCGCCTTACAATTCTTCATCATGTAAGTTTACATATTATTTATTTCTTATCCTACCACATTCCTCCGTATTAATGCCCGTTTCTTCGATAAGACCTGTATTTTTGTCCAAGCGTAAAGTTTAAAGACCACCGGAAATTAATCCCCAAAAAGTGCAATGTTATGTTTTCGGGATCCACAACTTCTATACTTTTATATGTGCATGTATTTCTATCTCTATCTCTATCACTATCTCTATCTCTATCTCTATCACTATCTCTATCACTATCTCTATCACTATCTCTATCTCTATCTCTATCTCTATCTCAATCTCTATCACTATCTCTATGTATTTGCGCGGGTAGTCATGAACATGAGTATATTTGCGGTATGACGTTGGGTCATAAGCCAATAACAAAAGAAAAGAAGTGGTTCGGAGACTTTGACAAATCATCGAAAAATGCACAGTTGCGTTGTGGCGAGGAAGCAGATAACAAACTTGGATGTTCTTGTCTCCATGCTCTTCTCTTCTCCTCAATGCCCTGTTTATATTCTTTTTTCTTTTATCTTTAAACTATAAGATGTTATTTGTATCGTAAACGGTAAGGAGTAGTACTTGATTTTTATGAAAAGAAAATTGAGTTCAAGACTTTGAGCTTTAATGGATAAGAATTTCTTTCTTTTTGGCTGAAGTCAAGATTAATTGGTTGTTGTCGGTAAAAATTTATTACATGCAATAAAAATAAATGCTGAAAATCGATGGAGAAATATTGTACTTATATAGATTAAATGTTTGCTACTATTACTTAACTCGCGAACTTAGTTTTATTTTATTCTTTATTTTTCAATATTACTTTTCAGATATAATATATTTGAAAATATTTTTTCTTTGGACACTTGCAAATTTTGGGATTATCAGAAGAAATGTTTCAATCCATAAAAATAAGTTTAAATAGTAAATTATAATGACAAAATTGAAGTTATAAGCAATATCAGGAACCATATAAATCATTAGAGAGCCTATTTACAAAAAGAAAACAATTTACTTGTGAATCTATAGTAGATATTTATATATTTGTTATCAGCTTTTCAAATATATTCTGATTATAAATAAGATATAAGTAAGTCTATAGTAAAACGTTTTCAAAATTCAAAAACATCCGAATTCCTTCTCTTACTGATGCGAAACATTCAACATTGTGTAAATATTTGTGAAAATTTAACATTTTAGAATATGTTTGATTTTTTGGAATTTATTACTCTCTTAACAGAATAATAAAATTGTAAGTCTCATACTTTCAGAAAAAACGTCATATACTAAACTACGTTTACTAAAATATGCTCTATAAAGTAACGAACAAGCCTTGAAAAACATAGATTTTTCTCAACAAAATCCGTTAAAGTTTTGGTTATGTCTGGATCCTAATTAAAAACCTTCTATTATCCTTGCCTTCGTCATCTTTCATTCTCTTCTTTGCGGTGAACTCTGAACGCTCTCAAGATTTATCGTCACTAAGGAGAGCTTTTATGCATAGAAGTTCGCTTCGTTCTCTTCAACTTGTTCGTTGGGAACGCGTGGACCGAATCTAAAGAATTCGTAATCCACGTGAGCGAAATTTCGTCTTCTTATGCCAGTTATCACGTTGGAAATTTTGTATATTAATAAGGCTACATCGGAGCTTCGGCCCACTCGCTTGTTGAGTGTTTTGTATTAGTGACTGTATGGTTTACCAGGCATAGCAAGGGATTTTCTCATTTAGAGCGGCATGAGAGTTTAAGGTAAAGCTTGACTCGTAGTGTGGATATTACTGAATTATTCGCGTACTGTAAGTCGAGTGTTTGTCGATATCTCGGGAATTAACGTGAACTTGGATTATTTGAATAACGTTATATTATTGTAGAAGTGAATCGATTATTTGCTTATGCCGTCGTTGCGATCTTATTCGAAGTGACCGTGTTCATAAAAAGAATAACAGCATTTATGTATAACTTGTTCTGACATAAATAAAGGTAAAATATAAAACTATATATTTGGTGTATAGAGGATGTATGGGGTAGGGCAGTAAGTTATAATAAATTACGATAAGGAGATAAGTTATAATAATTACGATAAGTAGTAGGAGATATGATAGTAAGAATACTAACTATTAGTTATAAATTTTAAAAGAAAGAATAGAAATTTTTTGAATATTTATATTTAGTTACATAAAATCGAAATCTAACTTTTTCTATCTAAAATTATATACCTAAAAGTATTATTATCGAAAAGGGATTGATTTTTTCAGACGCAATTAATATTGTTACATTTATGATGGAGTAACACAGTATAAATTAGGAATGATTTACAGAATATAAAGAAAAGAGGAACAATTGTAATTCGTCTTGAGTAGCAGAAGGTTGCATTGATAATGAGTGTTACGAAATGTGTCACTAGACAATTTGAAAACACTGGAAATTTTGTAGGTTAACAGCTTCAGAAAACAATCAGTTTTAAATAATAGAACATTCATATATGCATGCTGATTATAAATTGCATATATAAAGAAAATGTCGAAATTTATAAGAAAAAAAGTTGTCCCTTTTAGAAAAGAAATACCACTATCTGATTTTTTAAGCATTTGCTTCATTGAAAATTAGTTAAAGCAAATTAACACTATTATTAATAAGTATATTTTTTGATGTTGAAATTTTATAAAGTTTATAGAAAGGAGGAGCTTTTTATTACTTTAAATAAAGTTAAACATAAAATAGAAAAAACATAAATTTGTACGAGTTCATAACAGAATTATTGCTATGTGGTTAGAATAGCAGAAACAATCTCAAATGTGCTAATTTTTATTGATATTTACTTTTCATTGGAAGAATTATGGCACGATTTGTTTAGTTAAGATTTTATTTTAATAGTTATTGCTGGTATTACTTGTCAATATTTTTTATAAATAATTTATAACTAACTAAGATTAAGAATAGAGTCAATGTACTACTTATTTTTTTCATTATTTGTAATTTAGAAGAAAATACTAGTACATATTTATAATTATATTTTGATTAATTTGACTGTGATTCTTTTATGCAACTTGTAATATTTATTGATTTCTGAATTAAATTCACTTGTAATATTGTTATATTTTTTATCATGTGTTAATTATTGATTTGATTTAGATAAGAAGCTGGCACACAGTGGATATACGTTCTTTGATAAAGATATGAAAGCTTAAAATTTATAATATCATAACATGATAATACTATAATTTGAATATTTTATGGTTATTATAATTGAATTTTAACATACTAAAAAAGCTTTAAATATCGTTTTATTTGAAAAAGAATATTTTTAATACTTTTTGATGATTATTAATTAGTTATTATATGTTAGGATTATGATTTAAGTTAACTATAATGTACTTGCCACTATATTTATTATTTTATAAACTAATAACTTAAAAATATTGTTATTATTAATTAAAATTTATTGAAATAATTCAATACGGATTTAATATGTAAAAATGAAGAAGATATAGATTAATATTTATTTGCTATTTATATCATCTAAAAATACAATGTATACCATTTATTTCAATATTTTTGTGCAATATGAGATCAATGGAGAACTTTACATGAAATTGGTTTAAAAAAATAAGAGAACATTTTAATAATCTGTTTTAAAAGTGCACTTTATACATTATACATTTTAAGCATCGATGTTATATTTTTTAACGTGAATATTTCGTAATTAAAATAACATGTTTATTAAGAAAAGCATAAAGACAAGTTTGAATACTCTAGTGATTTTATGAGCGAAAAACAGTTTCTGAAGTTACTCAGTTCAAATTCTGTTTTAGAATTTCGGATTAGCTCACTATCTAACAACTCTTGAACTGTTACGGATTCTTTAAATTTAAAGTGTTCAAAATAAAAAATACATTAGCATATGTTAAGAGAATTATTTAGAAACTTAATTTGAATCTAGAATATGGTAATACTTACAAAATTTGTTCATTAATATTATTTTTCAGATTAAGTGTCTTCTTTAGATTAAGTAATACAATAGATTTATAACTAATCAGAGTTTACGCGTAGAGTAGAATAAATAATATCTATAAGAATTAAAATGTTTAGGATGCATTACATTAATATATAATTATTCAAAACACGAAGATGAACAATGTGGAATAAGAAAGGATACTTTACAGATTCTAATGTTCAAAAGGAGAATTTCTTGAGGTATGATAATTAAACACGTATTTCGATACATATTAATTAAACGATAAAATTTAAACAAAAGTTGTAAAGGGAAATCAGAGTATAAGAATTACATATTCAAAGTTTCCGCGATCTATAAATTATATGTTTAATTTAAAATTATGAATTTAGAGCAAAACACCGCGTGCGCGGAACCGCGTGTATCGCGTGCCTGATAAATGGTCTTTCGCATACTAGGTTTATCGTTTTCTTCCTGAATGCATTAAACAATGGTAATGCATAACCATTTAAATTCCGTTTCCGCGATGAATAAAAACCCGTTCTCGCGTATGTACGCGGGAGAGAGAAAACGCGGTTATGCGCGTTTCGCCCAATAACGGAATATTGTATTGCAGTTAGGAAAACAAAAGAAAAAAAAAACGATAAGAAGAAAACGTGGAGAGGAAGAGAAGCAACAGAACGTGAACATCGCGTTCAAATGTTAATTTCAAAATACAACCAGTATAACGATGTTTCTATCTCCGCGAAATGGTTTTACAATGCTTCGCCTTTATAATGCCTTTTCAGAATCTTTCTTTGTCTTTACCTCTGCCTGTCTGTCTGTCTCTCTTTCTCTCTCTCTCTCACTCTCTAACATACATTTTCTTTCTCTTTCTTTTACTTTCTTCTACTTTATATTCGTCTCTTTTTTTGTCCCTTTTGCTTAGCCTGTTCGATTTATAATGCGCTATCCCCAGTTAGTTTTGACCTCGTTTCATCGCTGCATAGCTACTTACTGTGTTTCCCATTATTTTCTTTTTTAAAACTCTTGTTCATCTTATTATACTTATCTCTTGTAAATAGGCCTTCTATCTCTTATAAACTTCTAGGCCTTCTCATGAGTCAGCATTTTTTCAATATTATGTAGCTGATTTGAACTATAATTATACATATAATATTCTTCTATTTTATGAAGTTGCCTCAACTGTGTATATTAAAATAAAGTAAATTTCTAGATTTAGAATTATTTTACGTTATATAATGCAATATTTGATTACGTCTGACTTCATTACGTCTGCTTATTTGATTATTATATTTTGTTACTTTAACGTTATATTTTATTTTCAATTTAGTTTGAAAGAGAATGTATATAAGGAAAAAAAAACTTTTCTTTCGAATGAGTTTTAATAAATTATTAATTAACTAATATTTAAGTAGCTTTATACAAAACATAATATAAAGAAAAATAAAACATAATATCCTTATCATTAATAATGGAATATTTTCGGCCAAGTACATTCCTAATCACGTATTAAGTAATGTAAAAGAAATAATATTTTGTAGCTCAATTTTAAAAATTCGATTTCTTCGAAACTATATAATTTTCTATTTTAATATTGTAAGTATTAGTTGAAAAAAATTTTAATTCTTTTTATACTGTTATTTTCAGAAATAAAGAAAGTATGAATTAATATCGACTAATGAAGCGTTTAGCCTCTAAAAAATTTCTTTTTATGAAGTATGTTTTGATAGATTCAGTGTTGCAATAATTTATCTCCAACTTTTGTTTTATTCTTGTGTATTTTATTCTGATTTTTTATAAGTATGATATTTTTATGCATAGAAACTATGTGTGAATTTGACTGTAGTGTACACTGTAACTAATTTTTAGGATATTCATTCAGCTATAACTTTCTGCGACATAGTAAATAAGAGAATACTTCTTTAAAATCCTTAAAATATCAAGAATATTTCAATTAATAAGAAATTAATATAGTTAAGTAAATATTACTTATGAGGATTACTTTCAAATAATTGTATACTGACACATATTGAAATTGTATACTCATACATATTGAAATTTACATATGAAAAATTTAAAATAACCTTTAATATTTATATCACTTATTTCGGAAATAAAATATAAAAATTATTCGTGCTAAATTAGAAAAAAATATTATTGGTATATTTAAAAATCTAAAAAAAATATTTTCTTTTAAGATGATTATGGATTTAACATGCATTTTGAGAATTAATTTAGCCTAAATTTATTTAAAATATTTCTCGGAACATGTTATTATTATAATTAATTAAAAAACAAATGCATATTTAGATTTATGTATTAAATTAGTTGTCAAATTAATAATTGAAATAAAATTCTATAAAGTTATTACCGTATTAAAAAATTTGATTTATTTAGTATTTAGATTTTTTGGCAGTATTTTACATGAAAGGTAATCCTAAACAATTTTTTAAAATTATTAGTGTTGGTATAGTAGTTTTTTATTTCATGTAAAAATTGCAAAATTTATGACTTAATTTTATTTTCCATTTGAATAATATTTAATCCAATAATATTTGAAAAATTTCATAAAATTTGATTAATTATAAAGATAAATATGAAATTAAAAATAATATATTTTATCTTATTAATTATGTTTTCAATAATTTATATTCTATTTCATGGCTGGTAAAAATTACGCAAGTACTTGAAAATATTCAATACCAAAAATAAAATAAGTATATGAATCCTAGATTATCTACCCAGTAGATTGGATGGAGTTTCTGATTTAAAATTTTATTATTATCATAATTTAATTAAAAAGTTATGATCTAAAAAATTTAGAATATACCTATATGCGAATATTTATATTAAAACATGTGGAAGAAGTATTCTAAGAAGTTATTATATTTTATAGTATGACAAGCAGAGCTAATTTTGCATATTATTTAAAATAATTACAGTAAAATTATATAAATTGCTGCACAATAGTTAAAATCTCATTATAAAAAAAAATCACAAATTTGAATAATTTCCATTTTATTTGATGTTTTTGTAACAAAAATAATTGAATTTTTATTGATTATCATATTCATTAATTCTTAGTATTTTTTTCAGATACTTTTAGGTCGTTGTATTGAATTTAATAAAGAAGAAAATGAATGTAAAATATTTAATTTAATAAAATTAAAGTTAGATTTATTAACATACTAGAAAAACTCATTGGTAACCCTCATTAGTAAGCAAAAAGTTTTCGTTGAATGATGTCTCGGTCAACGAGGTCGTTAACTTTATTTGCTAAAATGATTACGTCTCATATCCAAAACGAATGTTCATGAAGCTTCGATCTGTCAAAACAATCTCCGTCTGCGATGAGACCTGAGCTTTTAATAAATATCCGCCCCTAATTAAGGCGGTGGGCCAAAGTGAACAACTTCATAAATTTTCATTTTTTAAATTCACGCTCATTATGGTAAAACTTATCTCAATTTTTTGTTCTTTACAATAATATACAGTTTAAGAAATTTTTTTTGTTGAAATATTAATTTTCACTTTGTAGTTAAATATATGTCCGTAATAATATTAGTTCTAAATCATCTTTATATTCTCTGTAATTTTTTAATTATAAATAAAAATATTTTTGTGTTATCGAATGTGTCTCAATGACTTTATATTATTTTTAATTACTCGTACGAAAGTATATATTAATTTTCAGATAATTTTATTTTACAATTAGTGTATTTAATAAATTAAAATAATTTCTATAAAAGTAAATTTTATTTCAACGAGCTAATTCGAGGATAAAATAATGTATCCGATTAAAACTTATGGAATTTGTAAGTATCAATAGCAAATAAGCAATATATTTTTAATGGATAGAAAATTACTATTTTGCAATCTATAATAAAAATTAATACTTTGTTACATAATTAAACTTTATATGTTAAAGAATGTTTAAAATTTTTTCTTAAATTTAGTAATAGAATTTTGTACCATACTTACTTTCTTTATATTGCAGGACATTTGAATGCTTTTCGTGAATAACGACACAACGATAGCAAGATTTCCTGAAACATAAAGTAGATGAAGAAACTTCAGCATAAGCTCAGCATTTATATTTAGTACTTTTAAGTTTTTAGTTGATATACATCTGAATTTATTGAAGTAGTTTAAAATAGAAATATTTTTATTTTTTCAAGGAAACATTAGTTACATTGCAATACTTATAATTATAAAAAACATTAATAATAATATTATTAATATTGTATTTGATTGTTGTTGTTTTTATCCTTGTAATTGTTATTTAATTATTACGTTTATACAACAAAACAATTTTCATTAAAAATATCATTTATACATTAGGTTATGTATTTAATTTTAAATTTAAGTTAAGGAATATTTAATTTTATTACACTAATATATTTAATATTAATATGTAGTGATCTTTCAATTCAACTATTAAAACTATAATGTAAAATGATAAATTTTTTATTATATAAAATAGTTTTTGTACTTTTAATATAAAATGATAATACGTTAATTATAAAAGCTGTTAAGGATACGATTTCATCATCTGGAACTGTATACCATATTTAAAGATATATTTAATTATATGCACACAAAACAGGTAGAAAAATATGAAAAATAGATATTATTTATCAATTCTAGATTTATTATTTTCAAATTATTGGTTTTTCTATTTCTTGATTTCTTATAAAATGAATTATAATTTTTGATAAATAGTAATTATCTGAAGCGCAATATTCTTATTATGATCGACAAACCTAAAAGTTATTATTTTTTATTAACACGATATTAATCGATGTTAATCGATATTAACGATAACTGTAATTTGAAAGGAGGATTAAGAAAAATTTGAACAAAAAATGTAGTATTTTATAGTTTTTAATTTTCTATTTTTTATAGTTATTAATTCTCTATTTAACATGTTTGATTCAATATTATTAAATACAATTCTTTATAATTTTCTAAGAAATTATTTTGTGGTGCAGACATTTATATTTATATATGTACAAGGCTAGGTAAACTGATAAATAAAATATTTGAATATGTTAAGTTTATATAGAGTTTAATATATATTACATTGGAAATACCAATATTTTTATGAAAAGATTGACTACTAAAATATTGCATATGTTATGAATTAACAGATTTCACCAAAGTCGTTTAGATGTTTCAGAATATAGTAGAATTTAAATAATTTAGAAAATTAAACTTATAAAAATCAGTTGTAAAGACCAAGAATTTTGTTTTATAAACTGACAAGTTATGATTATTTTAATCTGCTTATATTAATGAATCAATATGTTAAAAATTGGAATATGAAATATTTTAAATTAGATAGTTTTCATCAGATTTATGTCCAAGTGTCATCTTATTTTAAAATTTTATTCATTTTCTCTGTGCGTTCTTTCACCGAAGTGGTGGAAAATTAAGCACTCAATTTATATACATACTTATTCTAATGTAAATTTACTATCTGTAGCTTGTTATATCCACCGGTCGTAAACCAAAATATGTTTAATACCGAATAAACATATTCTTCACAGTAATAGCAGTTACAGCAGCATTTTATTGTCTTTGTCTAACATTTTTCTATCTTTCTGACACAAATATACACTTTTTCTCTGTCTCTCTTCTTGACATAGTCTGTTTGTATCTATATCTCTTTTATAAACTACATACACGTGGAAGCGAGGACCCTCGACGAATAATGAAATTCCCTAATTTCACGTGATTTTATGTGAGTGGAAAGAAACAAAGAGAAAGAGAAATAGAGAGAGAAAGAGACAAACTCTTTGACAATGTTTCCTGTCCTTATCGTAACCAGAAAATAATTATGTAGATTGACAAATCTTGAATAGATATATTATAGTTCATTCTCCATCATAAAGTGTATGTACCTACAATAAAACGTGAATTACTTTTATTCTATTTTATTATACTGAGATTTCGAGACTAATTAATCTATTTAATTTAATGTAAGCTATTTATTTTTGGCATACTTTGACATTTTCGTAATTATTATAGTAAAACTATTAGTATGAATATATATTAAAAAATTATAATATGTTCATAATATTCTATAAAAAACATTTTTTAATAAATTTCTAATAAAATTATATGATGCTTATACATATTTCTCATTTATAATTAATATCTTTCTTGTTAAATTTATATTTAATCATTTATTTTTAAGTATGCAATAATTTTAGTCAAGATTTGATATATTTTTATCTAAAGTTTATAAAAATTTATCTCGAAGCTATGTATTAAAACAATCAGTACTTGTGAAACTATAATTAAGATTTTATATAATAAAGTACCTTTTCAATTCAATAAATTCTCATTTATCAATCATAGTTTCACTTATTTACACATATAAGAATAATATTTAGGTTGACTGATTAATTACAATTAAATTAAATAAACTTCTGTAGAATATTTGTTTTTCTTATAGCCAGAATCATTTAATGCAGTGTATGTGTAAATATAAATTTATTGTATTAAAAATAAATATAAATATAAACAAAGTATTTAAGAGCTTACAGCCATTATTAATTAATATTAATCATAACTTAAAAAAATTTAATATAACATAAAAATATCGTTTAGATTATAAATGGAAGCAAGTAATAGAGTATAATTACTTAAATTATGTATGTTCATTAATATTCATATAGTATTTATATTAATTCGTGTTTAAACCTTAATTTGTGTTCGTAACTCCAATGAAATGGCTTATAAATCATTAAGATGAATTTTAAAATTTATGAGAAATAAAAATAGTGAGATATTTCTAATTTGAAGTTTTTAATCATTCTGTTATATTGAACTACAATAGAGTTTACTCTCATCTCTGTTTTCCTCTTCTACGTATAAATGAATCTTTAGCCATAAAGATGACGACGACGAGTGAAAAAGATGGACTGGTGGCTGCCAGGACGCAATGAGTTCATCAGTTAGTGTTTCTCATCGTAAGGTTGTGGCGGAACGAAAAATAGGAAGGAGGAAATGATGGAGGAAGGATATATTCATCAAGGATATTTTCACGTGTCCTTGCATTAACGATCAATCTTGATTGGATAGCTACGTATGCTACTGCCTGACCTGTTTTTATAGTCATCGAACAGGAGTTTTCTATTTTTCTGTCAGTTTTTTCTTAAATTAAGAATTCTCGTTAATTGCTTGTATTTCATTGATGTCTTGATGTTTTTATAACTGTGCATACTAATTATGGACTATTTAGAGTAATCCTATTTGCTGATAAATATTTAACGAAAGAACGATTGGAAACTTTACTTACTCGTCTACTAGAAGAAACTTATCGCCTTCATTGTGGAGGCAGTTTCCCTTGCTGGAAAGGATGTTTTTCGATATGACTATCGATTGGCGAACGCCACTTTGAAACCATGTACCCTCCCAACGTGATGGAAATGTGCATTCTGAAAGATAATATTTTTCGTAGGAATTTAAGCGCATATTAAAATTCATATTAAAAACAAATTCGATCTAAAGAAAAGTTTCTTAAGGATTAAATTTTTATTTTTTTTTCAAGACTTTCATATACTTTACATTGCCTAAACTCATTTGGTATAAGAAATAATATACATTAAAAACCCTCATTGCATCCATCGATTTATTACAATGTGATGTGGAATATCTATTTATCTTACAAATATAAGCAATGGAACATATTCTACCTGATAATATATTTGATTCATAAATCAGACTTTTTCCACCGTGAAACAAAAATCTAATATTTTATATAATATGAACAAAATTAGATCGAAAATCTTAAACGTAAAGTTTGATCGAATGATAATCCATTTAGTAAATAAGACTTTATAAGATTTAAAACTATTTATTTTTACAAACAAAATCTTAAAATATTAATGAAAGTTAAATAGCTGTTAAAAATACATTTGATAAAATTACATTATCAACTAAATTGTTTAATTTAAAATATTTTATTAACATTTACAGTAAGTACATGTCCAGAGAAACAATAAAGAATGATTATACATACCAATGTTACTTTAATATTTAAGAAATGATGAAACAATAAAAAAATACCGAAAATAAAACGAAAATTTGGCAGAGTTTTTTCAATTATGAAAATGTACTGCTTGAATATCCCAATCTTTTTGGGATAATTATAGTGATTTTCATTATCCAACCCAAAAATTTTGCATAATTTTTTATTAAAACATCCTGAAAATTAATAGTTGAAACACACAAATTATTTTTAAGTATAAGGAGATTATTTTAATAAATGTTATGGTAATGTTAATAAAATTAATTAAAATAAATACAATTAATAAAATTTAAATTTATGAAGTAACTATGAAAAGAAAAATCAGTTTTTAAATTGTTCAATTTAATCCTTACAGTTTTATTGAAGCAGAAATGATTTAAATATTATTATATATTTCCGAAGTAATTTTTTATTACTGTGGTAATTGACTAATGAATTTTTAATAAAATATTTATAAAAATATTTCGACATGAGATTTTTTCATGCATGAAATATACTTTAAAGTGAAACTAAATATTGCAGTAGACGTTGGTTGAAAATTTTCTCTTTTGTTTTTTTAATTTACATATAAAATGATTAAATTAATTAAGGCAGTTTTATTTAAATAACTTATATTTATAACTCTTTGTAACGTTTTTACTGTTCAGTTTTTCCTGTTATAAGATAACAATTTGAATAACTACATATCTAATAAGGTTTATTAAAAAATAAGATAATTTTGGTTTCTATTAAAGTAAATAAATTTATATTAAAGTATAAGTTACCAATTATTTGAACGATATGATCATGATATGGCATCTGAATTTTCCGAACACTTAATTTTGTTGACATGCAAACATATGCTTGGTTGTAAATGAATTTTATAATACAAAGTAATAGGTAAAAGCAAACATTTTTAATAATTTAAAAAAATGAATTTAAAAGTCTGAAATTGAATTTATAATTTTCGGTGAATTTATAATTATATCGATGTATAAACATTATATCCTATAACAATTATTTTCTCTAAATTGAGCTATAACTGATGCTGTTATAATATATTATACATTTAAATTTAAAATAATTAAATTATTTTAACACATTCATTCAATAGGATGAAGTTCAATACAAATATATCACATTTTAGGTGATTCTATTACTTTTATAAATTTTGATTGCCAAGTAATTTTATAAATTTTAATAGTAATATAAATTAATAACTACTTATACAAAGTGTCCACTTTTAATAAATACAGAGCAACAAATAGTATAATTTTGCAACTTTGGTATATATGTATTATAATAATAAATGTTTAATAATAATATTTAATCTATATATGACCAAAGTAATGGGACACGTTTAAGTTTTAACATTTAAAAGTTTAAGACTATTAATTGCAAAACTACTCAAAGATATATTTTTAGCTTCGAATTTGTAAATACACCATAAATTATTCTCTGAATATTTCGATCAGACCCTATTTAAATTAAACATTTGTAAACAAACATGTATATTATTGTTATATTAGAAAATAACGCTTTAAAAATATTTAGTCCTTATAAATATATTATATTAAACTTTATAATTTAAGTAAATCTAACAGTGAAAAGAAGAATAAAAAGTATATTTTTGTCAGTTAAAGAAAGGTAATTTCATAAATATTCGCGTCACTTGTAACATCTTGTGCGATAAAAAAATGTGTGATCTAACACTCAGATTTAAACAGAAATGGACGACTAAAAGGGAAAAAAGTGCAGAAGCCTCGAACAAGTCATTCAAAATCTACGGCATATAGATGAACAGTGAGTGGCGAGAGTTGTGTAAAAGGATTATGATAAAATTTTCGATTGTGTAGCATGCTTGAGCTAACGTTTGCCCATTACGAGTAAAAGTAATAGAAAGCAAGAGAGAAGGAGAAAGTGAGAGAGAGAGAAGTGCGATTGTACATGAAAATGAAAACACCAGAGTATTTTTCGACAGTCTTTATGATCCCTCTATATCGAATCATAACTTCGATGGCACGTCGACGGTCATTTTTGACGCTGTATATGTATCGTGGAGTCAATATTAACGTGAATAGTTTGAACGCAGTATAACAAGCAACAATTCTAACCATCCAGATGAATCGGGGTATTACTTAACCCCTGCGGCTGGCAGTGAATTAAAGCTCTATGGATTAGAGCCTTCTCCTCCCACCCCGCAATCAACGGGTAGTTCTTCACTCACTCACTCTATGCTCTTCCTTTCCCTCTTTTAGTGTCTAATCTATCTACCAGTATTTTCTGTGGTTTTAAAAGTTATAAATTTTGTTTTTATAGACATGAGATTAAGTAGGATTTATTAAGCATCTTTAACGCTCAGTTAAGTTAGAAATTCCATATTGTACACGTGATTTTTTTAGATATTAATATATATTGTTTTTCTAATATATTAAATTATGTAAAAGTCTATTAAAATATCCATATGAATTCATAGACTAAGCAGAATAATATTATTTATTCAATATAAGTTTATGAGCTATATCTTTTTATAATTTATTTCATAAATGATTTATGTGAAATCATTTATAAAATATTTTCTTATAAATCGTTCATAAAGTTATTTGACGTAAAGTTATTGGACATAAAATGCAATAATACGAGGTTCACATATATTACACGAAAACATCTGCATATAATGATTTGTTATGAATAGGCAAATTAAAATACAAACCACCTATAAAAATGATGAATAAATAAAAAGAATAAAACTGAAAACTTGCAAGTTTAAGTACGATGATGATAGAAAACTTTTAAAATTACGGTGAGATAATTGACAATCATGATTTATATTATAAACTATTCAACATTTTCAAAACATTATTTTATACGTATATTTGATACAACTTTCTTTATCTAAGAAAATTTGAATTGTATTTTGTTTCTTATATTTATCACAATGTTCATCATTTTTATTTACATTATCAATAATTAACAATGTATTTGAACAAGAAAATATTTTTAGTCACTATTCAGATTTTGTAAGTTTTAGTTTCGATTTTATAAAAAATTTATATGAGTTTTAATGAAATAATACAAAAGATTTACCATCATTTATCGAAGTCTAGTTTTTCAAATATATTTGTGAATTAATATTTATTAGATTAAATAATTTATCTAATTATTAGTTTATCTAATTACTAAATTTTTGTCTAATTATTAATCTAAGAGAAGATTTGATGCTTAACTTGCATTTCTTTTTTTTCCATCGAAATCTCGACTATTTGCGAGCTAGTTGTTGTTACATAAGATGGAACATGCATATCATGTACATATATTGTATACGTATGGATATGACTATCTCATTTTACATTATGGCGCATTTATACTTTCTTCTTTTACTGTTTTTGAAAAGTGAGGTTGAATCCAGTGTTAGCAAATTCTACATTTTGGTAGTTGTAATATATAGGATATGCTGTTTGATTCATAAAGAACGGTAGCGGATTAAATTTCGACATAGAATTCAAAAACTTTTCTGCATATCTTAAAATATACATGACTGAGTCTCGAATATAAGTGAAGAGACAGTTATTGATAATTTTCTATATTTTCATTTTATATATTCTATACTTGAAACAAACAAATCCATCTATGGATTTATTTCTGTTTTTAAAGTATTCTAAGATACAGAATATATGCAAAAACGTAAACCTTTATTGTGTAGAAGAAACAAATAAAAATTGAAATTAAAGAAAAAAATGAAGTATTATTAAACTGCTATTTTTAATATGTTATTGTTTCAAGATTTGAGTAGTATTTTAAGATATAAATACATTTTTTTAAAATAATAAAAGTGAAGCATTTTTAATTATTCCCATTTTACTGTATAATTTTTTTGCTTCTTATAGTTTTTTCATTTATACAATTTCTTGATTAATAATTCTAATTTTGTGCATATTTTTAATTTTAATTTCTACCAATTAATCAATAATTATTGTTAATTATGTCTTTATAATTTATTATATTTTTTTGAGAATTTCTATTTGATAGAAATTAATATTTTAACAAATGAAAAAATTATAAATAAGAATAAAACTTTAAATACAATTTCATCAACTTTTTCTAACTGGAATAGTTGAACATTATACTTGAGAGAATGAAAGATATTGCGATTACAAATATTTCAGCTGTCATATTTAATAAATAATTATTTAAAATGAATTTCACCTCCTTACGGAATACGTGTACATTACTTAAATCTAACTGTATAAAGAACGAATATCTGTAGAATCTATAGTCATAAAATGTCATATTGAAATGATAACGTGTTCAGCGATACTGTCATTTCATGAGTAATGTCAGCTTAAAATTTTATACATTCATAGCAATCACTATTATACTCCTACATGAACATGTTCAGTAATCAAATTTTCTTACGTTTACTTTAAATAATCGTTCCACATCTCAATTTTCTAATCATTTATTTTTAATATTAAGGTGTTATTATGAAAAATAATTATTCAAATTATAAAATTCTGGTGAATTTCTTCGCAAAATATCTGAAGGAAGTAAATTTTATGATTTAATGCAAAATATTTCAGATCTATTTCTAGAAATTAAATAGAGTAATTTATTTTTAGAAGATTCAATTTTTACAATGTAGAATACAATAAACTAAATAGTTTGTTTACAGTTTTAGATAAATAATAACTGTTGTTTATAAATATTTAATTTTATTATGAAGCGCTTTTCAATATATATAATAGTATAAGTAGTAATATATACAATAATGTATAATAGTATAAAGTAATAATTTTAGTTTTTTTTTAAATTCGTTCTTTTTTCTTGTAGACTAAAGCTATTATTTTTTAGTTGAAATTCATTATCAGAAAGCTCTTAACATTAAGAGATATATATAAAAAAGAAGAATTTTCTTAACGTTAGAATTTACTTACAAGGTTTGATATAGTTTGTATAAGCAACAGAACTTTTGGCAAATATTTTATCAGTATGTTGCTTCATACTTTATTTAGATTTAGTAAAAAAATTTGAAATTTAATAAATTTTATAATAATAAATTTTATAAATTTTCAGTTTTCATCTTTATAGATTTTGGGAATATTATTTTAATTTTATATCATCCATAAAATTGGTAAAATCCTTGTCGAAGAAGTTATCACACATACATGTGCACTTAAATAAATATTGTATGTGTAGATGAAATTGTTGACTAGTTGAAGACGTTCATGTCAGTACTGTATTTCCAATATTTATTTTAAAATCGAGAATCTTGGTAATGCTTTGAAAAACTATTACATAATTTAAATTACTTCTATATAATTTTTAACTTTAACATTTAAAACTATATTTCACAAGTTCACAAATATTTCTATTAAAAAAAAGTTTGTCCAAAAGGAAATTTATTGACAAGAGCATATTGGTAACTTTACAAGCAGTTTATAAATATTTTCACTTCACTCACTCCTTATTCAAAGTTTCCGAATGAACCAAAAGTATTGATACAGAGGAAAAGAATTTGAATTAGATACCAAAAGCATTCAAAGTTTTTTTCCAACATGGTATTGACAGTTATCATTGCCATTCTTATCATATGATAAAATCGTTCGCTATAGCTTGAATTATGTACGATAAACGAAGGGATAGCAAAGGAAAATGTTTTACGTAATTAAATTCGTAAGTAAAGAACATGAGTGTAATCCAAGAGGGAAAGTGAAAGATTTCAAGTGTAGAGCTCTTCTGAAAAAACATCCACTCATTAGCATCAGAACGAGAATAAAATTAAGTTACTCTTAAAAATTTTTTTATTCCTTTTAATATTTTGAAATCTATTCGTTAAAAATGTAATTGTAAATATAAGAAAAAATTGTTAAGTAAAATAAAATATTATATCAAAGTCACATAGCAACCATTATAAGAGCGTGTTTTAAAATAACTGCGATTGTGTAAAAAATGATGGAAATGATTGGAAACTGTGAGTATTTGACAAACATAAGCTATATTATACATATCAAACTGCTTCTGAATGATAATTTTAATAAAATCAGACATACAAAAAGTTACAGAGGTATGTGTACAAGCAGCAGTGATTTTCACGGTCATCCAAATACATTTTATTGTACCGTCTAAAATAATATATTTCTACGTCTTGTATATAACACATTCATGAGAGAATTTGATTTCATAAAAACTTTACACTATTTAAAAAAAGAGCATTAGTTTTCCCTTTCAATCGCTGCTTCATCTCTTTTTCCCTTCACAAGCTGCAAGATATTCTCTTTTTCTCTCTAGCGGCGACAACCCTTAACGAGGCCACGACCCGCAAAGACCGTAATTCACCCTCAAAATGGTTCTCGTAGCGCGTCAAGTGACGCCGAAATTTCTGGATTAAGACGTCACGCGATTTTTCGCCCAGACGACGAGAGAAGGCGCACATGCGCCATTTTTCATAGCCATACGCTCTCGCAATAACGCACCGCTGCGCCACAATCCATAACCCAGTATAACGTCTGGTACGAGTTGAAAGAACGCTGAAAAAAGTGTACATTTACAAAAGTGAGATAATCAGAAAAATGGTAACGTGCTTTTAATACTCTGTGCACAACGAGTGAATGATCTATCTTCTTAGAAACTATTTATTATGTGTTTTCTTGTCACTTTTAATTTTTCCGAGGAAATATAAAAGCTTGAAAGTTATATAAGTATGAAAGTTGATGAATGGTTAAATAATTGTTGAGTTCTTTAAAGCTTATAATTACATCACACTAAATGAAGTATGAGGCATCCAAATTTAGTATCTTGAATATTGTAAAAGTTTTCTTAATGTTTCGATAAAAAGTTATATAATTCTTCATTGTGGTTTCAATAGAGTGGAGCAATAAAGAAAATCGCCATTTTATTCAGACACAAATATACAAGCTATATTTTTATTTTTTTCGTTATTAAATGACTTATTAATACTTCTCTTTGAAATATTGAATTTTTAATCTGTTTATCTTTTTTCTTCGTCCTTTCATTATCTTTCTCTCAATCTCTCTTTTTATGTCTTTGAACTAAAAAATTACGAGGCTACTTTACTACTTTATCTTAAAATAAAGAAAAAACTTTGTCAAGGCCAACAGAGTAATTCCGCTTATTTTAAAGTGCGTTTGATTCGTAATTTTCTGATAGCAAAATGTATATAATTTATCAACCTAATCGAAGATTGCAATGAATTAAAATGACGGTATATAATATATATAATATCGTACACGAATTACAAAGTTGTGTAACAGTTGTACCAATAGAAAAGTAGCGTCAAAACGGTACGAATTATTCGTGATATTTCACTGTATTCGATGGAATTTGTGTTCTTAAGCCGATTTGTTGGATTTTTTTCTTTATATCGAGAAATTAATAAAATATCTACTTAATACTTTTAGCTGTCCATAAATTTTAAAAAATTAGTATTTGAAAATTATAGAAAGAGCAATTTTTATTAAATTTTAATTTTATCTTGAAAAAATCCAATTTATGGTAGTACAACTTCAAATAAAAAATTACTACACTAAATTGTAGCTTTAAAAGATGAATATCGAAGGCAAATAATTATTTGCATCCCAGGACTATAAATTAACAAATTTAGTAACTTTTAGATTGAATCGTTATATTAATGAAGTTTAGGAAATATAATAGTAATTTCTTTATATTAACATTTTAAGACCAAATTATAGATTATGGACAAGCATCACATTAAATTTATAAATTTCTTCTAGAAATAAATTCTTCTAGGAATAAATTTCAAATTTCTTTACACTCCAACTATATTTTCGCTTTTCCTACTTACATTGAGTACTTGAAAAAATTAAATACAATTTGGATTTATTATTTATTTCTTAAAATATATAATTCTCTTTATTTTTCTATTCATAAATAGAAGTCGATGATTCAAAGATATTATCATAAACTATATGAATCAATAACTGTGTGGCTACACAAATACTTATACATTATATATAAATTTATAGATCATATATGCATTAAATTGAAATTATATTTTATTTAGATCAATATAAATATAGTAACTCAATTTCATTTAATTCTTATAATACATAAGCAGTTAATAGTTTATAGATAAAATTGAGTGTTTTGTTAATGCTAAATATAAAAATTAAAAATTTTTTTTCAACAGATAGTTCTTAGATCAATTCTTATTTTTTCTACATAAATTATTAGCCAATGCACATCAATATATAAGCTAATAACTTTACTTTCAGAATCTGAAAAATATTCAAAATACACGAGTTATCTACATTTTGACACGAATTAATAAAATATGAAATTTAAGAATTTTTAAACTTAAATATAAATATTTAAAAATTGTAAACAATTTTTCTCCTAAATCTATAATCTGTAAGCAAAAATGATATATTATTGTAGTTATCATCTTATTTATGGGATAAATAAAAAACCCATCTTCCTGCTTATCGATTGCGTAGGAATAAAACGTTTCTTTAGTGCTTTAATGAAGCCTTACTGCTTTATGAGTAAACAAATTTGATGTTTTCATATTTCTTCAAATGAACTGTTAATATGAACCCTATTTATGACTAGTTCTATCATGTTAATAAATGGTAGCAAGTGAGAAGAAATGAGAAGATTAGCAAAGTTCATAGCGTTAAAAATAAACCGCCAAGAACGTAAGCTTAGAAAGTTTAGATGGATACATTGACGGTTTAATTTTAAACTTACACCCTTGAAAATATGTCTAAAATCCAAATCAGGTCCACAATTTTGTAGAAAGATCACTGTATGAAAGTTGAGCAGCTCTCTAACGTTTTGGTCAAGTATGTGAATGTTACGGAAGAGGAATATATTTGATTAGCTCCTTCCAGTCAACTATGTAACTTTATAACCCCTAAAGTCTCTCTTGCGGTGCACGATGAGACTATTTCCTGAGAATGGAGAAGTTTGAGTTCTCGTGCCGATTCCTCGCATTTCCATGTATAATGAAATAAGTGTTAAGAGCTAAGCTATGTTAAGATGGCGAGAAATGCGAATCGAATTGCCCATGACGAGTAGAGGTGGGACGAAGACGGTGCATCATCAGTCATGATGATTTTTTCGAGGGATAGAGAATGTTATAGCGATTGCAAGATTTCATCAGAGACACGTTATTCATTGTCTTTAAGATTGTATACGTTTGTCGATAAATGGTCTTTGCAAACGAACAATGTTATATTATAAAACATCGCTGATCTTCATACCATGGTATGAAGAGAGAGAGAGAATGGGAAGATTGGAAGCACAGCCACGGGTATTTCTAATTTAGATACTTTGACAGCCGATACGCGAATATTCATTCGCTCTTCATCTTTCTAGGATGCGTGTGCTGCAATTACATTGACTTGCTTGCGCTACTGACAACGCGCAGATGTCATACTGTCAAGCCACACGTGTCAAGAAGTTGAAAGTTTGTAAGATAAAATTAGATATTGCAACCTTTTACGTGGTTCTGGATTCAACGTCTTATTCCATCGCGAATCTTTAAAAATGGAAAGTTGCCTATCATTTAGCACACTTCGATCACCCTTTGTTCTTGTATTCTGAGAAAACAACTAAATAAGACGACGGCTAAATACTCATTGTGGTTCTTTTTTTCTTTTTTATCATGTATATAGTTCGGAAATATCAATAAATTATATCAATAAATTTACGTATGGAAGTCGATTTTATGAATTTTTCATTAATTTTGAGTCTAAATTATTATACAGGCGTTAGTGAATTTTCTATTTTAAGTATTATTTTGAGAAAGAAATGAAGTTGACAATAATCTGTTAATTTTATGAATAAGTTTATAGGAAAATTATATCACGAAATTTATAGTGGTCAGTATGTTTTACCTTGTTCATCGCCAAATTTCATTTTGAGCGAGTATGACGTTTTATAGAAAGATTTTTTTTATTATTACCATTTATGTGAGTAATAAATGATTTGGAGAAATATTCATGTATATTTAGAATTAGATAGAATTAATCTTATTTGGAATTTCACTTTTTTAAATATATTTTTTGTTATTTATAGATTGTGTACTATCACCAGCATAGTGCATGTGCAATTTGCATTCAATCAATATATTATATATTTTATAGACTTGTGTTTTGTATTCTTTTATTATTCTATGAAATATAATAAATCTGTGAAAATATTAAAATTTATTTTATAATTTTTGAATCTAATCGTACAAAATCTTCAGTTTAGATGAACTTTCTGTATTTCATCCGTCCGAATTATTTCGAATTTAATATATTGAAAATATATATTATTAATTAAATTATTTTATTGATTATTTACGTAAGATATTCATGATCATTTACATGAAATTTGAAATCTCTAAGCAAGACGATTGAAGAACTAAGCTACATTCAATAGAAAATACGGATCAATAATAAATAGAAAATCTCATAAAAGTACGTAAAATACTTTCTAGTAATGGCCCCGCTTGATAGCAGATGCTGAAGAAAAAATCCGCTTATTTCATATTTTTCTGCTTGACTCTGCTATATCTTTTTCTTCTTGCTGGCAGACATTACAACGATGGTTTCTTCCTTGCATAGATCTGTATTTCGATTGTGCGATACAATACTCTTGTGTTTTCTTCACCATCGGTGCGTGAATAAATCAAAAATTAAATTTTAGCTTACGCGATGAGGAAATTGACACCCGAGATACGAGGTAATGTATCACAAGAATAAAATATCATAAAATAGATGAAGATCGTATATTTTATTAAGTTGCAAATTTTACGCAACGATTGAACTTGTAATATAATTTTTATTCTTCTTTTTTGCAAGTTTTGTAAATGCTTGTTGTACATTTTTCCGAAATGTAAAGAAGTGAAAATCGAGAATGTTGGCATCTAAAATTATACTTTGTTTATCTAAGATTATAATTTCGATATAATATTTTTAACAGAAGCAGTAAGGTAATTTATTTATTGACTTTGAATTAACTAAATCCCGATTTCGTAAAACAAAAAGTGAAAAAGTGTGATAATCAAGAAATGTATTGGCAGATATTAAATTACATAAGTATTATTTTGCTTGTAAAGATTAGTTGATATTTAATAATTGAAGCAAATAAAAATAGATTTAAAAATATTTTTTATCTGACATTATATTTTATTAGTTCTGCTATTTAAGAATCGTATCTTTTATTTGACATGAAGATAATAAATAAATAAATTATTAATTTCATGTTACATCTTATAAGGCAGTTTTAAGTTAAATTATAATTCAAAGTTAAATTACAACTTAATAAAGCTTTTAGTATTTCAATTTTTCATGATTTATAGTTATTAAGTTCATAGTTTATAAGTAATTCATTTAGAAATGTCAATCTACATATTTAATTAAGTTCAAGATAGAAATTTATTGATGGTAATAGAAAATTTTTAATGTCAATCAAAAAACCCGAATAATTCCAGATTCAAAAGAAATACAAGTCCTTAGCATCCGTGAGTTTGCATGTTTTGTATAAAACACTTGGGATTATTATCAGAAATATGAACATTGCGTGGAAAAATCAAGAATCGAGGAAAGCACGTAAAAGCAGAGCGGAAAAAAGGAGGAGCAGAACAAAGTTATGCAACCAAAAACATGTAAAAGTACAAAAATAGATAAATAGTTGAAGAAGCAAAGCAAGAACGAGAAAGAAGAGAAAAAGCTGAAAAACAAGCGAAGACAAGATAACGAAGTAGGTGAATGGACAAGAAATATCTTTTTACTGAAAATTTATATGCAGATACTTTTCTGACACTTTTTGATGATATTCATTGCTGATAGAAAGCAAATGTTGGTGAAAAAGAATTATTTGATTTATAGACATTTCTTATTTTCATGTCAATAAAAATTAATATTAGAAAACAGACAAAATTATATAGAATTTCACACAATATAATACAATTGTATCACTCAACAGTACTATTAAAGAATAAGAAAGCGAATATTCAAATACTTTTTTTATATATTTTTATAAAATAACTTTATTATAATTAATTTTCACTGTGAAAAATTATGTAAAATTTACAATTATGTATTGTTACTAAGTAATTCCGAAACTAATCAATATATGTTCATTATATAAGAAGAATATTCGTAATATTATTTGAAACTGTTCGCTTTTAAAAGATCAGAATTAATGTAAAAAGCAAATAAAAATATCTTGTAATCAGATAGAAAGTTTATAAATATCCAGTTAAATGTCTTGAATTCAAATATAAAGTATAGCTATTCATTTTTTAAATTTATGCTTGATCAAATCCCGGTATATTCTACTTCGATATTCTTGTAACGCAGATTTATGCACTTCAACCATAATTTATTTGGTGTTCACTGATTTGAATGTTTGAAAAATTGAGTTTTTCAATATAATTTAAGCTACAAATAGTAAGTTTTTATAAGTTTTAGAGAAAATATGCACAGACATTATTATTATTAATTAACTTCTATTGAAACATTTAACGTTAATCTATTTATATTTTATGTAGGCTTTTGAGGATTTTGTTTAAAGTTATGAATAATTATCGTTACTGAAATTTGTTAGAAATCTTAAATAAATACTGATAAAGATTCGTTCTACAAATATTCGTCAATATTGCAGAGGCTGGTTATATACATTGCGCTATTTACATTAATATATACGTGTCTGTAATCTCGAAAGAGATGAAAGTTCAGAAGAAATAAAAAGCCACTGGGGCGATTTTACGACAGTATAGAATTGATGTCAAAGAACGAGCGATAGATTAGGACGAAGAAGCATTTGTCAGAGTCAAGTGAGTGAAAAATCGGCCCCTATTCTATGTATATTCACATGAGATCTTCAGGATAAGTAGAAAAAATAATTGCGGTTGCTGTTGCTGAAAAATACCGAGTTTTATTAGGCGAGTTTGACTAAGGGACGCGAATGGTGACTTTCAGACGAGGAATGATTATTGGACAATATTTTTGCTGACAAACGAGCCTTTAAATTTGAATTTAATGCGATTTTCCGCGTTCTTCCATGATATTCCACAATGTGCGTTTGCCCTTTTACCTTCTTCTCATTACAAACGCTATAAATGATAAATTAACTAATCCTTCCGTACTTTTGTCTTTAGACTTGGTCATAATTCAAGCAATGCTACTTTTGATTTTGTATATGTTTCTAGCTGGTGTCAATTATACAACCCGACACTTTCAAACTAATGGTAAAATATTTTTCACGTCCACGAGTAACGATAATATTTTGTGATTAATATGTTTTTACGAAAAGATTTTATTTTAACATAGAAGAATTTTAATTATATTCTAGATAAATATATATTTATACTTAAAATTTCAATTCAAGTTAAAAAAAAATAATATTTCAAAATTCACAAGGGTTATAGTTGTCGGAAAATTTAATATCATTTCGGATTTAATTGATGATTCTGGTCGGGCTCTTTATTACCTTGCTTAAATATTTATTTTAATATAATATGGCCTTTTAGCGAATATTCGTGCCTTGCTAATATTCAAAACTGGGGAGAGATGTATGGAAGAGATCGAGGGATAATGTCGATTATCGATAACTGAAGAGACGTGGTTCTGTCGCTAGAATTAGCTGTGTAACTTGGTTCCTTTGGGTGTGCATTTGAGAGCACGTACTTCTGTGTATTATGCAATGATTTGATTTTGGTGAAATTTCGGATTGCGCATAATCCTTTTGGCAGGACGAGGGATTTGTCATTGAGATCAATCCATGCATTGATCCAACTCAATTGTCTTTATATGCGTTGCTGGGTGCACCTTCCACGCATTCATGGTTGTCCAGCCAGGGCGCAACTTCCTTACAGTAGTTTCAGAGAGTCTTGACATTTTGATTACTGTGAGCGCGAGTATTAATTTTTGCATTTTGTAAGGGCGTAATTATGATTCTTGCAAATTTAAACATTAAGATTGGGTAAATCGTTTAATTTAGACTAAAGTGAAACGGTTTCATCTTTCTTTCACTAAGATTGGAAGCTTTTTATACCTTGAATAAATATTGGAGTTTTAGATCTATATTGTATTTACGTGATTATACATTTTCCCTAAATATTCATATTTTCTTTTACAAATCAAGACTTTGCTATAAAATTATTTGTAAAACTCGCAACGGATTCGATGTTTTATTGATCAAACTTACGATTCATTAGATATTTTGAATCCCTTATAATTAAACATCTATTGAAGTGTAGTATATACATTTTTATTGATCTGCAAAAATCATTAATTTAAAAAGTCCTTAAACTAAATAAAGAAATAGTTATATTTATTTATTTATTTTTTATTGATAATAAGCATTTTATATATTATTTATATATTATATATTTTTATAGTAATAGTAGTGAATGATGGTAGGCAAATTGAAGTCGGAGAAGAAAACATTTAACCCACACACACAAACTAAACGAATGTAGAAAGTGACGTTTGTATTTTTTAAAAATATAATTTGTTTCATACATAAAAGAGTGTCTATATATTCAAAAGATATAAATAAAATATTTGATTATACATGTTAAGAATGCAAAGAAAACTCGGTAAATACATTCAAGAGTGAATATTATCACGTTGTGATTGACACTTTCGGATAAAATGAAAATGTGACTGGTTTGAAAAATCTCCATTACTGTCACATGTGACTGATGTTCGCTATTCAGCAAAAGAAATTCGTGAATTTATTAAATAGTACATTTTTATAAATAGTACATATTTATTAAATAGTACATACATATTTTTGAATAAAATCGATAATTCAATACATTCTTCGATTACATTAGTTATATAAGTATTTATTAATGACTAGTATAATATTATAATAAAACTATCGATATATATTTCAATACATATACATGAGAAAACTTTTGAAAATTTTTTTATAAAAAAATTTTAGATTTATCATTTTTCATTTATAAATATACTTAATAGTTTAAACCACATTTTCATATAAAACGATTACTTTTATACAAATTATTTTGACAAATTGTTTTCTTTAATAACAAAGTATGTGTACTTCAATAATTCAGAGAATTGGGGAAATATTTATTTTATTATCAAATGAGAAATGTAAATATATATATATATATATATATATATATAATATATATAATCATAAGATCTTGTATGTTAAGACATTTTTCAATCCTCTTAAAAACTGTTATTATTTTTTGTGACCACTTGAAATATTGTATTAAATGCAGGAGTATCCTTGAATATCATATCTACTTCTCTATGAATATTTATAAATTATTTATATAATTTATTTTAAAAAATACAATATTATAATTAAGAAATAGTTTAAATTTGTTTTCATTTATTTAATTTTTATAAATTAAATAAATTTTTATTTATAAATTATTATCTTGTCTACTTTTACGATTAAAAAGGTTTGCTTATGAAATATGAATTTCATCTCAGCGAAGAGATTGTCTATAGACAAGTAGTTTTAATCGTACATAACAAATTTATTAAATTATGCAATAACGTAAGTGAAGTTAAGTTTTTCTTATATTATTTTTCAAAAAATATACACGAAAATTTAAATGAATTAAAACTAATAATTTGATAATTTAGTAAGCTTATATAGTAGTATGTATGAGAGGTCTTAGTTTTCAGAAAACATGAAAAACTTATATCATCTACTTACGCTGCCTTGAAACATGTTTTAAAGAGTTCTATCTTTTTACGTAGAGTAAAAATTTAGTAAAACAAGAATAAATTTCGTAGCACTTGGTGCATCCAAATCAGCATTGATTGAGAATTGTAGGAGTTAATAACAAATTTCTTCAAGTTAACTTAAAACTTAACTTAAATTCTTATTTAAAATACATGTTTATTATTATGAAAACAATTTACTGCAATTTTTCTTATTGAATCTAAAATAACTGAAATAACTAGAAAATTAACTATGAAAGTTTCCAATTTAATCAGAAGAAAAATTCAATATAAATATAATATCAATTCTACGAACCTCTAAGTATAATTATCTCTAAAATAGAATTCTCGTCAAATTAAGTGTAAAATCAAGTTTTTAATATTCTTTGACCTTTAAGGCCTCATTTTACGGTTTCACCTCATTTTCTAATCTAAATAAATCGTTAACTGTAATTAGATGCTTACTTGTTTTCTTATTTTTGAGGTCATTATGTTACCTCCAGATTTGTTTATTTGTAGATATATGTTATTATTACTAATTGGTACTTTAAAGAGCGTACATGAATATAATTTGATATCTTAACCACGCCTTTGAACGTTATTTTGTCACTACAGTAGACGATTTAAGCCTCGAAAAATCACCACTAACCACTTTCAAGAATGACGTCCTGGGATATATTAATGCGAGGTGCAGTACATACAGAATTTCAAATAGTAAATTAGATGAATGTTGAAGACATTATGCATCAAGAGCGTAACGCAGTACCGAAGTAATTAAGTATGCACTTTTATAAGTATGTAATTAAGTCTGTACGTTTATTTAATTTCTTAGTTTATTCGATATTTTTTATTTATGAAAGAAATTATTAATAAGAATTTAGAAATAAAAAATTAGAAAATAAGAAATTAAGAAATAAGTAATTATCTTGAAGCTGCATGGATTAAAGTAAAAAGCACGATTCTAATCACGTAATTTTATTATAGTATTCTCATACTTGCTCCTATTTTATGATTTCCGATCATTACATTATATAAATAAAATTATAATTAATAATTATAATTATATGATTCATAATTCACATAGAATGTTATTGATATAAAACTAAGTGAAATTACTAATTATTAAAATATATAATTTAGGCTCATTTTATTAAATTTTGTTATATATATATATGTACAATATACTTAGTATAGATTATAAAATTTTATGCAGTGTATTTGCTTTGATAAAGTTTTTAAAAAATTTTATGATTTTAGAAGAATTATATATATTATTAGAATCAGACATCTATTTTTATCATAAAAAGTAGTAATAATATAATATGTAATATATATAATATGTAATATATAATAATAAAAGAACGATAAAAAGTAGATCTCAGAATTATGGACAATTTTCCTTTCATTTATTCACCAATTAAAATTGACATAATTTACATTATTTTATATACTTGCATCAGTAAAAAATGTAACTTATATTAGTATTTAATAAATTAATTTAATAATTATGTTTTCTCTATTAAAATTAATTCTTTAAAGTTGATTGGGATATTATACATAATTGAAATTACAAAAATTCTTTTTTTAGAAATGCAAACTTTTATTTATAATAAAGCTACAATTAATTAATTAATACGAGAAACTTAAGAAAAACAATTATTTTACATATTTTTCATGAGCTTCTATTACTTCGTATACACAGCTTTTACTATAATATTAACGGGGATCTTGCGATCTTTATATAAAACAAAAGAATAGTGGTTTACCAACAACTACATTGACATCCAGCTCACCGATCTCTTCTAAAAGACTTTCACTTCTAAAACGTTATTTTTTATGGCTTCGAATGGTAAGAGAGTGTAAATTCACGTATAGGATCGTAGTTGAGTCTATAGCTGTGAAAGTCCCACGCAATCATGCAAAACCACTCGTTCGCTACAAGCGTCTAGTCGTAGTCTAGTCGAATGAACTGCAAAGTGACTCGATCGAAGTAACCTCTTTCTTCAAGTTTCCAAACTTTGACACTTTACCTCTCTACGTTTGTACTTGAATATACATACATACATAGAAACACCAAGGTGCACACATATTTAATGTGTACTAACAGATAGATATAAGTATACAATCGAATATTGAAAAAACGGTCCAGTATTTTAATGAAAGACTAATGTATTTCTGGTTATTTCTGCTTACAGTTATCGTTGAAGCCTCTAATCTTTGTCGTCTAAAAAGTTCAAAGTATTTAAGTCTCTTTATATAAAAGCATATATAAGCATTTCTAGATTTAGCTACAGGTTCATGAATTATGCAATGACTTCACGGGCTTCGTATGGAATATAAGATAGAACTATTGATTTTTTCTTTGAGAAGTATTTATTTTCATTATTCCTGTATAACAAATTTAATATTCTCAAGTAGTTTATTTTTATATATATGATGAATAAGTTATTTAATATGAGATGTTTTCATTTATTTCAAAATATGTCTCAGATAGTGTCAGCTAGTCTAGATGTTTTCAAATAATATCAGAATTACTTAACAGATTTCTAATAATTTTTAATATTCTGAGTATTTTTAAACACGGTATACATTATGTTCCAAAATAAAAATTATAATTATCTTATATATTGATGTAATTGAAAGAAAACTTAATTGTTAATGTACTTTTTATCAATGCATATCTTAATATCTTAATAAAATTATATTAATAAAAACTAATTAGGAGAAACTGCATGACAAAACTGGTGTCATTTTACCGTGACACAATTAAACTAATTAGCAAAAGTGAAACATATTTTCGTAATCCTTTGAATTCATTTGACCTCGTCTATTTTTCAAAATCGCTTTTTCAGACAAAAAGACGTATTGTTGCTTCCTCTCTTTCACTTCCTTCTCGAATAAATCACAAGGCATGACTAAGAGATCCATGAATAGTGCAGTGTCTCGTGGCAGAGATTTCGACGGATTTCATGCTGATTCTCACCCTTAACTCTTCTCTCTTTCGCCCTCTTTCGCTCTTTCACTTGTTCTCTTACCTCCCACTCTCCGTCTCCTCGACTCAACTCAAAGGTGACCGCGATTTTGCACTCACGTGGATGAATAACTCATGAGAGTACGAGAGTGAAAAAGAGAATATGACAGAAAAGGAATCACACTACTTTCTTTTTTTTGGGTGGAAGATATACGACTGCTCGTTACGCTGAACTTGTCAAGAGTGGAAAAGAGGGGGTAGAGCATGCTGTCAATTTATTTTTGAAAAAGGAAATGGAGAACTTGAAAATATGAAAAAGAAATGTTAATCAAACTATAATATACGAGATTTAAATGAAATAAGGAATTTTATTTGTAGAATAAGAATAAGAAGAATAAGAATGGTTGGACGTGGATAAATGTGCGACTGTCTATAAATGATTTTACTAACGATATCCTGGATTACAAGTTTTCAATTATTGAAGTTGGATTATCTATTAATGCCTCTTTTAGCCAAGAATTTTAAAAAGTATTTTATATACTTATAATACTGACTATGTCATTAATATTTTCAAATCGAGTTTTCGTTTAGACAATAAACTACAGTTTTTAAGCATTATTTTTTAACTGATAATCTTACAAAATATGAGTTTTTCTGTAAAATTGAAAATATAAGTTTTATATTTTTGGTATTATAAAAAATCTAAGATCCGTATATATCTATTTATATCAATAAAAGGAGAAAGTTTGATCATTTTCTAGAGACAAATTAAAAGGGATTAATAAATGATTTTGTATATACATTTGAGATATTGTAGCGTAGACTTCAACATTCACAATCTGTCGTGTATATGAACATTCGTAATGTTTCATATGTGCATGGGATTTAATATTTTATATCGTAATACTATTTATATTATGTCTATCAAGTTTTCACTTGCACAATAGTAATTATTTCTTATGACTTTCATTTTCCTTGTATATTGAATTTATGTGTATACGTATCCATGTACATTTGTTGGAGAAAAGGCAATTGGCGATTGTGATAGAATGGGATATTTATAAAAATGTGTATTTTTTGAAAACTTTATAATATAAGTTTAATTGGCATCAAAAACAGAATTATTCATTCTCTTCATGTCGTGATAAACTTTATAAAAATGGATAATTTTTTGGAATTACTCTCTTCATATTCGATGGAACTGCGTACGTTTTATTCACTTTAAAAGCTAGAGAAAGATAGAGATAGGAAGAGAGAGACATAGAAAGAGAAAAAATGAACGAGAAAGAGAGAGAGAAAGCAAGCGAGAGAGAGAGAGTGAGAAAGAGAGAGGGAAAGAGATAGTGAAAGTTATATCTAGAAAAATATATAGACTATCCAGTACTTTAATTCGCACACAGAAGCGTTCTTGGCTTCTCTCGTTCCGGACAAATGGGCAGATCCGTTTAAAGGTGATGGTTTTACTACACCCTGCATACGCATCAACGGAAATTCGTCGCAAGGGAAAATCAAGAGAGGGAGAGTGCGAAGTAGTAAAAAGGGACGTAGAATATACTCGATGAACCTGAAGAAAATTATAGTTTGCAAACCTTGAAAATCTTCGGTAAAGTAGGCGGAAGGAACATTTCTTTGTAATCGTAAGCGTAATTGCACAAACTTTTATATATAATTTGAGCATGAAGTAGAATGTTCCATATATAATTATTTTTTCCATAGACAATTTATAAAAAGTATTGTTTTTAAAAATTCACGTTTTCATCCAAATCGTCAATTTGCATTCTATAACGAACAACGTCGATTATTACTTTTTAATTAATGTTGTTTTTATTATGAATTAGTTTATTTCTTACAAATAGAAGATTTATAATTACATGAAAAGATTTTCAAAACGATGTCTAATATTTATTGCACATAGGTACATAGTAAATATAGCAATAAAGAAGAAGAAAATATATAGTTCACTTACTATACTATTTCTAAAATAATGGGAATCGAATTGTATGAATAAATAAAAATAAAGAAATATGTAAAATTGGTTCGAATTAGGTATATAGTAGTAAGTGTGATAAGAAACTGAAAGAGACGAGATAAAAGAAAAATATAAATGATGTACAAAAAATAAAGTAATAACAGTGGGTAGAAAATGTGTTGAATACAAAAATTCACAACTCTTTGAGAGCTTTTTGAATTGCATTCACCTAATATCTTCTTGAATTTGCTTTTCTACTCTTTAATTTATTGTCGATGATTCTGGTGTTTTTTTAACAAATGATCATTATTATACGTGTAAATATTGTAATTATTATAATTTTAACAGAAGGCATTAATTACGAAATATAAAACACTTTTTCAAACACCATTATAGTGCCTCTTTAATTTTTCAATACTTTGAATAGATTAAAAAAACTTTAAGAACATAATAATGAAAATTAATTGAACAAAAAATTAATTTTCTTTTAGAAATATATAAGTTACTTAATTTACATATAAAGAAACTGAAAAGAATTTCTTCAATTTATACTTTTTATATTTCTATTTTTATATATATTTATCAATTTTAATTTAATTAGAAATGAGTTTTTCCCAATCACAATCCCCAAAAATTTATTTTTAATTATTTAAATAAAATCTTTTACTATTTCTTTTTATTATTTTTCATATTATAAAAAACTTACATTCTTATATTTTCAAAGTTCCCTTTTCGTAAATATTCATGTTTTTCGGCGAAAAATAAAATTTTCATACATATTTTTAATTTTCCCCTTTATCTTTCTTCATAGTTTTCGTTCTCTTTTATAGATAATTCAAATTGTATTGTTAGAATTACATGATTTAATGCAATAAGTATAAGGATTAAATACTACATTTACTATTAAATGTTATAATTGCCAGAAAAATGTAGCGTAATCAACAAAAATACTCATATTGTAGATGTTGAAATCAACTAAAATTGTAATAAAATTTTATTCTTTGCAGTTGAGATACATTATTAGTAAGGAGAATAATGTCAAAATATTTTATTATTTATGAAGTATCATTTAGAAAAATTTAGAAATAAGTCGTATTCGAGAGAAGATGATACATACTCTTTGTAAAATTCCTTGATAATTTTCTTTGATTCAACAAGGCAGCAGCTTCATATTGATATTCTTTTACACCGCAGCTATTCAAGTTTCAATTAAAACAGCTCCATCTGATCTACGTAATGAAGTATTTATATCAAGAACGTCGATTCATCGTGACGATGCGCTGCGATATCAACGATGATCGTATTTTTCATCTTTCGGATGTACGACAATGCATAGAACGTTATATATAGTGTGGATTTCTCGTTAAAAAGAAGAACCCTGATAAATTGATTGATGCCTGATGCATGACATTTAAGTAGTGAGTAAATGTAAACTATCGTACCCAGTTTTCCAAGAACCTTATAATACTGCAAGTAATACATTTATAATGTAATAAGACATTGAGATCTAATTTACTCTTAGTCACTGAAATAAATGAATAAACGTAATATTTATTTTTATTATATAAAATATATATAATATATTTGTATAACATATACATATACATACATATCCATTCATACATACATACATACATACATACATACATACATACAAACATATAATATATAAATGTAATAAAATTAGGGCAAAAGATTTAATTACCGGAAATTTACTCAAAATGTTGAATAGTAATAATAAAGTATTCTTAAAAATATTTAAATATTCATTGTATTGAAGAAAGATTTGATTGAGTATTTTTAGTGCTGCGAGAAAAACTGCAAATAAGTTTAAAAAAGTTACTAATACACAGCTTGGTTAATATAAATATAAATAGATAAATTCTATTCTATTTTAATGTAAGTTGTTACTTTTATTAATACTTAAGTTTCATAAAATGAAGACAATGCATTCATTTGATTATTTCTTTAATTTATTTTATTATAAAGTTTTTTCATGTAGAAATATTACTTATATAAATCACATATGAAATTTATAACTAGATTTTATGTAATTATATATATATATATATAAGTGCATATATTGCTATCGTTAATAAGTTCGTATATAATTTTGCTCTTAAATGATATTATGAAAGTTAAAAAATGAGATCAAAATATAGAGCTGGATTTTGCTAACTTACTATTTAATAGAATATTTCTCTCCCGTAATTCTACCCTCGATGATATACTACAAATTTATAAAAATCTTTTATTAATTGTCAATTTATACAAGATAATGTATTATTATACACGATATTTTTATGCCTTATCAAATATGTATGTATTATTACAAAATCCTTCATTTTTACTCTAGATTAATGCCATGATATATGGTTTATGGAATTGAAACATATAATAATTACTTTTAATTTTGTACAAATAAACATATACTTCAGAGATGCATTTATTTAGTCTTACACACAATAATACAAAATAAATTAGATACTTGAAATAAGGAAGGACATAATATATTTTTGAACAATGTAGTGATATCGTTAAAATAACTGTACCAACCATCAACATAAGATATAAATATAAAGCGTTTTTATATGATTGTTTAATATTAATTTTGTAATAGTTCAATAGATTAATTTTTCAAGTTAATTTGTTATAAGCTAAGATTCTTGGCAATGGATTGGTATATTTCTTCAGAAAATTTTTCAATTGAAATATTTTTAATATTTAGATAAAATGATGTTATCAGATGAAATCTAAGTAGCATAAAGTAGAATAAATATTAGTAATACATTTGGTAACCCATTAAGATAACAAAATATGTAAGTTGATATAAATTGAAAGCAAAATATAAAATTGTAGAGTTAGGATCTACGTTTTCGCGCCAATAAATCAGTTTCATAATTTCCTCTTCTTAATCCAAAAAGGTTGTCGGAAAACTTTGTGTTTACGTTCTTTTTTTTTTCCTTTTCTTCTGACCAAGCTATACTACTGAACATTGCAGCCTGGTCGGAACGCTATAGAAAAAGATTAGACGGAGGGAGATGGTAAGTGAGGCAATCGGTCTGCAAAGTTCTTTTCAAAATCTGTACGACTTCTCTCTTCCTCTCTCACTCACTCCATTTCTGCTTTTATCTCTGTCACACTTTCGATAGTCCAAAACCAATCGAGCAGAATGTAGAAGTCGGCTTAGGACTCGACGTAATCTTATTTCGGGTTAGCCTAATCCTCTTCCATAAAGCTCTTTCACAGGCGAAGGGCGAAATTTCTTTCTTTCTATTTCTCTTGCACGTTCGCGTGCATACTTTTTTATCTTTATCTTACTCACGTGTTACTTTTTACTTCCTTTGCAATTTTCTTGAACTTACATGCATGCACTTTTTCTTTTTTTTTCTTCGTGTACGATTTATTTTTCCTCTTCACTTTTGCAGACAGAGTTTGGGTTTGTTTAAAATTACCGATGATGAACTTTCGTCGTTCTTTGCCATATGCGAGTTTACTGAATAGTATTTTATGATGTATGTAAGACTATTAAATTGCAAAGACTATTAAATTAAGAATATAAATTTCATTTATTGTAACTATATGATAATATAAAAGGTCTTATATATATCAAAGATATTATTTACATATAAATTTAATAGTGATCTTTTATTTAAGTGTGATCTTTAATTTAAGTGTGATTAAAAATGTACAACTTATAAATATAATCGATTACAATCCTCAATATACAACCTACAATACACAATATTATTTGAATGACTTGATATTTGAGACATCTTCAATTATTTGTGTGCAAGTAATTCAATTTTGTAGAAATAACTTAATCGAGTTTCGTCGTTAAAAGTGAAATTAAAATTATCTATAAAAAATATCTTTTAAAATATTTAAATTTAAAATATTTTTTTCACTTACAAATTGAAATAGCACAATGTGAACCTCTTGAATGTTTTATTTAATGTCATTAATTTATATATATTTATTATATATTATATATATGTACAATAATCAAACCAAAACCAAATATATAAAGTACGTTATAGGAGCAGTCATTTCCGCATCATTGTACTTTATATGAGTTTAAAATGTTAACAACTTATTTTTTAATTAATCGTTTTAATCAATGTAGATAGGATGCCTTAGATGTTACAGTACTTTCCCAATATGACTTCTATTTATTTAAATGTTACTATTACATAATTTTTTGTATGTATTTATTTTAGTATTTTTTTTATTAAAATATTATGTGATCTCATCGGAGTTAGTTATTAATTTACAAAAAATTTTTTTATATTTTTAAAAAGAGTTTCTTTTTTAAAATTGTTATTCCCGAGCATTGTTATTCCCAATTTTGAACTTGAAAATCATTCTCACAAGGTTTACAAATTTTCAACTGTTACCTTCGTAAAAATTTATATTTTTAAAATGCATTTACCTTTCTTGCTAAGAAACTTTTTAGATTTCTTATGATTTTATTAATTTATATTATTTACTTCCGATGAAATTCCCTTTTTACGCTAAGTGAAAAGCGCAGTAAAAATTTATCGCATAATACATCGGAATAAATCTGATCGACGCTATGCTGGGAAACTGAGAAATCTACGTATTAGTCCGACGGGCAGAGCAGAGCACCGCGCTCGAACCTGGCAACGATCACGCGTGAAGAACGAATCGACTCGCGCATGTAAATTCTTGCGAATGATCCATCGCGAATCGATCCGCGCAAAACAAGAGGAGCACGTGGCTATAGATTATCGGGCTCATAAGACTCGTAGTCGGTTGCCTTCCAACAACCACCAGCACCTCCTGGAACACCTTTTCAACTTGGTTTTAATTGTTGCACACGCGATTCGTGACTTCGTTCTTATTAATACCTGCGAGTGACGCGATTCGTGCGCTCTTCTCCCGAGGTACGAGCGATTCACTGTGCCCATACCAGCACGAGAAGAGGCGTTATTAACCACCACAGACCTCGAGAAACGGACGCGTAGGGCCGCGAAAGATTAGGACTATCAGCGTTAACGTGTATATATATGACTTACGTGAAGCGGTGAATCGCGTAATACGTTAGTGTAATTTATCATAATTTAAGTTAGCCATTTATTAGCTATATAAATTAGTTATATAGATACATAAGTTAAGTTAGCCATATAAATTTATTCTTCAATTTTAATTATTCGTAGCGCTGTTCCAAGAAGCTCGGAGAGGCAAATAAAGAACTTAGTTATTATTTCCCTTATAAATTATTTGGAATTGTGTTTTTTTTATTATCTCACCTTTTTATCCGCTCCAACGAACCCTAGCCGGGGAATGGGTAATGAGATGTTGCGGAAGATGTCCTCCAGATTTCAGACGCCCCAAACATCACTTGGCACAAGGAAGCGAAAACGACCAGAGGAAATCAAGGGTTTTTCATAACATTGTTGTAATTAAGTGTATAAAACTTGTTCCCAATGTATACATTTATTTCACAATAATTTTTTAATTTTGTTTAAAAATTACTTACATTATGCCTAATAATTATTATTCTCAATAATAATGAAGCAACTTTGTTTCTCATACTCTTAGTGTTTTATGATTCAAACTGTAAAAGAGGCCGACGCTTATAAATGAGACATAATGGAGAAAAGTCGTCAGTTATCTAGATAGCTAGAGTTAGTAAAAGAAAAAACGAATTGTAAGGAACGAATGACAAAAAAAAGAAGAAGAAAGAAAGAGACTTTTCTTATTTTTAATTCTTAGTGTAGCATGTACTCTTTCATACGAAATGTTGAAATTTTACATATTTGCTTCAGGCTAAATTTTTCCCTTCGCGTTTGCATGTTATTGTTTATCATTCATTCAAATATTTATAGAATTTCAAAAATATCCTTTACTCAATTTCGCGGTGATAATTGCTCGAAGTTTATTAATGCACTTTGTTTTAAATAATATTTTCAAGCAATTATAGATGGCATTACGAGAGCAACAATATTTTAACAGTACAATTATTATATAAAAATAGTAATAATAAATAATATATATATACATATATATTCGGTTATATACATATATATATATACATACATATATATTGTATTTTTATAGAAATCACATAATTAATCTATTAATGTAATTAATAGATTTACTAAATCATCAATATATTGTAAATATAAGTGTAGTTATAAGATTTATAACTGTATATAAATGAAGAAATCACATGCTTAATGCTCTCTACGAAGAGAAAAATTATCCATATTTTAATTTCTCTCATAAAAATACAAGTAAAACAATTTTATATCTCATATGTTCGTTTCTTCTCCTAGCATGATCACGCGTCTTTTTATTTTTGGTTGTTTTTGATATTCTCGTTTTCTTCCGACTGTCATTCTCTTGTTTAAGTCGAGACGAATGATATAAATGCAATATACACAGGCTGTTTTGCTTGGATAATGCTCCCCTTCGAACAACAGGAGATGGAGATTCAGCCGTAAAGTGCGGAGGGCAAAAGAGTCTCAATGTCGAAAGTTTATTCAGTAGTTGTACGAGAATATCCAACTAGATTAAGAGTAAAAGTGAAAAAGAAAGAAGGAAAAACAACGTATTTGATTTTGTACATCTCTCATCATTGTACAAAGAAAATCTAGCATTTGTTATTATATGACTTGTTAAAGGGTGCATTGTAAAAGTAAATGTGAAGTATTGTCTGTCATAACGAAATTTCATGGTGATTATCATTTGCTCTTTCTAAATGACGATAGTCGTGGTAAAAATTTCTCAGAATATAATCAGACATTCACTTTATTAAAAACAAATAAGCACAAATATTAAATTTCTGAGTAAAATCATAAGTTAATTAGAATAATAAACACCTTTCTTACATAATCTTCTAAAAATAAAAGTTAAATTAAATGTTTAAAAACAAATTCGTAAATGAAAAAAAATAACTTTTGAAATTTATAATTTTCTGCTAATATTTTATTTTAAGTTTTAAAATTATTATTATGATTTCTATATACATTAAATTATTGAAATAATCTAACTTATCGAAAGAAAAGAACTTAATACCTATGTAAATGATTATGGCATTTCATATTTTAACTTGAATATAACAATTATACTACATATCGAGTCGGAAGATGAAAAATCGTATGAAAACTAGTTTCAAAACGCTCCACGTCGCACTAACTTTTTTCTCTTTGCGTTTCGTTTGGGGCTCTTTCGCATTGCGAGATTTGCCTTTCAGATTTTTATCGGATTTCCAGGTTTGGCTTATCTTTTCTTTTTCTTTTTGAAATGATGAAGGAGTGGTGAAAGATTTCAATGGATGATAAGAAAAATTTTATAAAAAGCTTCTGATTTAATGACGGATTCCGTGACAGGAATCAAAGGCTTTCTATTATAAAAAGTTAACGAAAAAATATTTGAAAAAATTTAATTTGTGTTCAATATATAAATCATAGATATAAATTTCTTTAGATATAATTATTGAACAATATTTTTTATTACATTCAAAATTACATTCTAAATTGATTATTTAATATATTTACATTCTTTGCTTATACGATTAATATTCCATAACTCAATATGATGCAATGTTTTATAATTAATTTGAAATTAACAATTATTATTTATTCTTTTAGTTTATAAAAAATATATATTACAATTAAAATTAACTATATTAAAATGGTTGAATAACTAATCATTAATTATGAACTTAACCCATTTTAGTTAACACATACGAAATTATCGAAAACTCTAACTGAATATTTTTATTAAAATTAGATACAATATTTTATAAATGTTTTCGAAAATAATTAAAAATTATTAATCTCAAACTGATAATCATATTGAAATTTAGATTTTATTACATTACAGAAGTAATAATTTAAATACTTGAAAAAATTATAAGTAATATTTTGGTAAAAATGTAGGATAAATTTTAATTCTGTCTCTAAAAAATTTATTAGTTTTTGGTTTATCTTGGTAAGGGAATTGTGAAGTATTGACTCGATAGTTTGTGTAAAATAGTTTCTAATTAATATTACACATGCAGATTCAAAAACATAAGCTTTCTATAAATTCTCTTTAGCATTATTTTTATTTTTATTCTTTTCCAATATAGATCTATTAATGACAGTTCATAATATTTCTAATGAACTATAATTATCATAACTTTATTATCTTAATTTTTTTAGAAACAAACTGTTTCTCTTTTTATTCATTGAAATTTTATGAAGAAATAATTTCTAAATGAGAAAAATGTAAATAATGTAAGTTTGTATATGTTTTTATTAAATAATAATTATAAAATATAAATGAGTATAAATACAATATTTATAAATTAGATTTTTTAGATTTACCAGTAACTTTTATTCCTAGAAATTCAAGCCCCGGAACGGGTTTCAGTAATTATAGAAATATAAATATCAGTGCTATCAATGAATACACTGTTCTAATTTTTACCTGCATGCAAGCTAATTGAAGGGAATTAACCTTTTGGACAGCGCCAGTTTACCGGCACTGCCTCGATATGATGGCTGTATCCGACAGTTTTTGCAATTTATAGCCCCTACCTTCTTGCAAAACTTTAATTCGCAGATTAGCCTCGTAAATAGTCATGTCGTGGTGTAGTTCGCGCGGAACGAGCTTTCAATTTAACTAGATCCCATTATTTCTGTTGGATTTTATATACAATATCGATTATTATTATTATTATTATTTTCTATTATGAATACATGTTGAGTTTTTTTAGTCGAAAAATAGACTAAGATAAAAGGAATTTAATGTTTGTTTTGTATTTTTATTAATTCAAAGTAGGGAGTATTTTTAGATGCCTACAGCTTTCATGCTCTGATAACAATAATCTTTTGAAAGAGTTTAAACTATTTCAAATACCCTTTTATTCGTCGAAAGAGCTGAAACTTATTTTACATAGTATTATAAAAAAAAATTTATGGTAACACAAACTTGTATAAATATAAAATATTCAGAATTGTGCTTTATTATGTCTATGATATTTTAAAGAGAGATCAAGTCTTTTGTAATTTTCTTTATAGTAATATATAAGATTATTTCTATTTTTTATAACTTTAGTAGAGTCACGAATTTTTAATTGTGAAATTTACTTGCTTAGATCTTTTTTTACAAAATTTACTGTTAGATTAAGTGTTAATACTCTGAAATCTTTTTTCATGGTTTTTCTTACGTAGAAATACAGATTAATATCTTGTAATATTCTATTACATATTGTTAAAGAGAAAAATATTGTAGAGGGAGAATAGAAAAATATGACATGCGATTTACGTATGCGTTTATCTTTTCGAGACGCCCTCATATAATAAGTGTAATCAGAGCTTTGATACTTGTGCCGCATTGTATAACAACACATAACATTAAAGAAACTTGAATCTGAATAATTTTCTTCGCAATAAAAGGTTTTAAATTATAATTTTTTTATTGTGCGATTTTAATTAAAAGTTTTATAAACAATTTATTAAACATATTGAAATTGATTTGCCTTAATTTTCGCTTATACTATATAAGAAAAATTCTTTTACTTATTAAATTATTATTTTCTATAAAATTTCAAAGAAAATTTATAGAAAGGAAATATTAAATATAATTTGATCAATTAAAATATTAAGGTATAGGAATATTCTGATTCTAAAAAGATCAATTATGAAATATATCTGCTGAACAAATAAATACATATTATAAGTAATACGAAGTTTCATTATATTATTACTTATGATTGCATTTTATAAATACACTAGATTCAAAATATTTTAAATATAATATTTTTATTTTAATATAATGGATGTACAATGAAAATATTTATTTTTAAATGACGAAATATTTTTTCTTTTATTGTGTAAAATTTGATGTTCATAATATAAATTTGAAAATTAAAAGAAAAAAATATTATTATTTTATTTAACATATCCCCTCTAGCTTTTATTTCAATATTTGCTTCTAAAGCACTTTTATAGTTTGTTAAAACATATTATTGTTCTGAAATTTATATTTAAGAATAAAGAATTTTTAAGAGAAATGGATGAATACACAAAATACTGGCACTCGTATTTTTACACGTAAAAGTTAAATAAGTGTAAGAGAAATGTAAATATTTATAGTTACATTATGTATAGTTATATTTTGCTGGAATTTTTTCTATGTTTTTATAATCTAATTGAAAATATCTAAATGACTTTCTTTTCTTTCAGAAAATATTTTAAATATTAATATTTTTAAATATTAATTAAATAGACGTTAAATAATTAGAGATTATAGAAAAATAATTAATGATAGAAATTAAATGTATTTTAATTTTGTAAGTAATATTTATGAAAATTACTTTTTCTTTCGTTACCTATAATGAATAATCGGATTTGAAATGTGTCGAAAAATATTAATCCAAGCTTCAAAGTTTACACAAAATTCTTTATGTAGATCTTTTAATTAAAATCAAAGAGTAATATTTAATGTTGCAGTTACTTTATTATATACTATACAGAATTTTATTTATATTGTGTACTTGACACTTTAATGCATACGAAATTTTTAAGATTATTTTCTAGTGAATTTATATTAATTCATTGAGTTTTATCTTAACTATTTTTTGAATCTTTTGTTTTGAAAATTTTAATCTAAGTTTTTTTACAGTTTAAATAAAGACTTTTATGAACTTAAATTTTTGTTATTTTGCAAGAATTTCGTCTTCAAGATTCATTATTTTGAATAAAAAATATATTTAATAAAAATCTCTAATCAATAGGCATTTCAAGCTCAACTAATAAAAAAATCACCGATAATATCCCTTTAAAAATATTTATAAATATCATTGTATATTGTACGAATAAAACGAAACAAATAAATTGATTATATTTCAATATAAATATTATATTGATCTATGAACTGTCGAATTAGTTAATTCAAAATGAGCTCAGCTCAAGTAGAAATATCTCTTAATTGGTTTTCTCAATCGTTGTAGTGTCGTCGGCTATTTGGTATTGAGTTTTCATTAGAGCATGTGGTTTTCTAGGTGAGAATAAGCGCTTATCAAGTTCACGAGCACTTTTTCTTCATATCAATTTTTTACAACAGATTTTTTGTCGGAAATAATATTGTGCACTCGGAAAAATTCACGAAAAAGGTATTGTGTGCTTGAGAGGATGAATATTTATTCACAAAGTTTAGCAATCTCCGAGGAGTCGTTAGGTTCTTTGCATTTCGATGTGCACTTCTAAATAAAGCACGTTTAATCTGCTGTATTTTTCTTCCCTTATTTCTGGAGGAAATAATATTTCTGATGAATTAAAATGCGCGCGTTCGAAACGATAATATTTTTTGTAAGTTGGATGAACAGCTACCACAAGTTGGACAATAAGTTAATGGATTGGTCGAAAATTCTACTGATACCTTACATCTTCTAAAATAAATCATAATAAAAATAGCCTTACAAAGAACTGAAAATTTTCTTCTTTCAATTTAAAATGAGTTCTTATTTTAATAAAGTAAATAATGTTATGTTAATCACTGTATTCGTAAAAAAATTTAATTATTATTTCAACAAAGAGAGTTTTATTTCAAATTTAGCGGAAATACATTTTCAGGTGGTTCGAGTTCACTTATTTTGAGTACTAGGTAATCTTTCTGAAATAATATGTCATTTGGAAGAATGGAAAAATACTTATTTTTTAATTTAGAATGAATTTTGATTTTATATAATAATGATATGATCTATTTTCTATTTAATCTATCTATCTAAAAAGTAAATATTGCGTGTTTAGTCCATTTACTTCAATATACTAAGAATATTATAATAAATAATAATTTAAGTAATACGGATTCATGGATATTTTCTTGCAAAAAGAAATTAGTTATTATCATTAATATGTTTAATTCACAATAAAATATTGTTATGTATATAAATTGAAATGTATAAATTTTTTTAACATAAATGGGTATTTGTACAAAATGAAACAAGTTTAATAATAAAATTTAAGCTAAATATGAAAAATTAGAAAAGGATCGATCGTAATAATTAAATAGACATAAAATTTGACATATAATGAACATTTTTTCATTAGTGTTATGAACCTAGTAGAAATGTTATCTTAATTTTTACTTTTCTACTGCACGAAACGATTCTTTAAGTTCCTGTCAAATTCAGTCCATAGATAATACTTTACTTTTCGTTTTTTAGTTCTTTCACGAAGAAACAAAACTCAATCGTCATTACAACCTTGTTATTACATCCTTGCCATAAAATTCAAGCGCGAGTTTACTTTTTGGCTAACTAGTAAATCTTGTTTCAGATTACCTGCATTCACAGATATTTCCGCTGTGTCAGCGCCATTCTTTCATTTTCGCTCACGAAGGAGCCTTTTTTCATCTCTCTCTCTCTCTCTCTCTGACTTTTTTGGTTGTACGTCGTTTACATCATTACTTTTTTTCTTTTCAATGCTTTTCTTGAAAGCATAAGTAGCAAAATGATTTTATAAAAAGTTACAACGCTTAAAAGAAATGTTTTTCATGTGCATAAGAATAGGTTTTCTTATGTTTTATAGAAATTTGACAAGAAAATAATAAAATTCTGGATATGCTCATTATACATTTAAAATTATCAGAAAAAGTTTTTTTACATATTTAATAAAGAAACAAATGTACTTTATGATAAATATGACTATTTATCCCTTAGCTATTAAGAGAAATTAGCGTATTATATGTAATAGAATAATATCTATATAGAAAATAGTATTGTTTTGAATGAAAAAAATAAATTCTCTTCGTATTATCGTGACCACCCAATGAACAATAAAAGTAATGTAATTCTGACTAATAAGTGGATGGTTTAGTTATATCAGCAACATTTATGTTTTCTATATACAATGCTGTAATATGTTAATAGCTAGAGACGTATAAACGTTCATATAAGTATACGCGATACACCATTCCATGTTTACTCATACTTACGAGGTTAGGATTTACTTACACGTTGCTTCCGAATGACGGTCGGTTGGTATGATAGTAATGTCAGTGAAGATAGTCCATCTTTCTCAATGGTATCTAAGACTCAAATTGCTGTACTTATCACTATCGACATAAACATTAAATATAAACCCTTGTTCAGTTATAACATTTTATTATGAGTTATTAAATATTATATGAATACAATGTATTATATTATTTTTATTACGGATCATTCATTCAATTTCTCTCTCTCACCTTATTTGGTGTAAATAAATAATTGTTTTTCAGATTAAACTTTTCTTATTTTACCATAAAAATTATTGAATAAATATAATTGATCACTTTTATTATTGCTCTTATTCCATACTTCATAATTTTAATTTGGAAGTTTATCCTGCTTTCATATTTTTAAAGCAGAGGTAAAATAATTAGAGGTAAATATATAAGTGTAATAATGAACAAACTAAAAACCGTAATTATTTTACAGAATCGAGGTTTCAGAATATTACATTTTAGTTTTATGGTGAAATCGATAGAGGATCATGGATATGATGAATCGTATTTTAGTAAATATGCTATAAATAATACACTATTAAATTCTGTTATAATTTAAATAATATTGTAAATTTCGAGATTGCTTGAGTTACTGGAGAATAAAGTGTTAATAGTTTTTATTTAATCTGAAAATTTGAACACTGATTAAAATTGAAAATTTTTTGTAATACAATACATGTTTAACATAAATCAAGTTGACATGTAATGTCATAATTTATTTCAATATGTATAGGCATCTTTTAAATATATCTTTCTATAATGATAAATAAATATTTAAGTACAAAATTAATTTTAGCTTTATATACATCATAAAATATTTGTGTAATGTAATATAATTCGATATTCTTAATACATAATTTAGTAGATATTTTGAAATTATACGATTCATATTTTTTAATAACTTGAGAAAGTGACGAATGGATAAAAAGTAGTTCTTGGCTATCATTTACATTAGTAATTTATATGCCATGTTCAATAATTGTTTACTACTTTCTATCTTAATTTAAAGCTTGAATCGAATCGTTATCAGTATTTTTTTATTCATGTGCTGTTATCGAGTTTCGAGTAGCTTTGACGCTTCGAAATTAACGAGTAAAAACAGAAAAGGATGAGAAATAAGAAAGCCACGCTTGCTGTTGCCTTCCACAAAATCATCATGTGTTAAAAGAACGTTATGTCGGCAATTTATTGCACGCAAATTTTCTCTCTTGGCACCTCTTTTTTTCTATTTATGAATCTATACAATGAAGAATTTATTTGCGAAATTTCTGTCTTTTATTATTATTCTAAGAATATATAACTTAACAATCACTTTTCTGTAGTTGAAAATATAAGAATTTTGTTCTTTATTGATGTTGTCATTATTAATCGAAAATAATATTTCTAAGTGTATCAGAATACATTTAATTGCTATAAACTATTTATTTATATGTCATCGTCACTTTCGCTTATTTACTAATTTTTATAGTAGAGGTTTAATAAAAATAAAATGTAAAAGAAAGTAAATTTCAGTTTTATTTTGACTGGTCTTCGAATATTTATAATTTAAAAATTCTTTTACATTATTGATCTCTTAAAAATACAGAAGATACATTTCGATGATCAAAATTTAGATAAAAGATCAAAACATACAAGATATATTCATATAGATATATTCAATGTTTAAGTTAAGACATAATTTTGTTGCACTTATATATCCAAATAATTATAACCTTAAACGAAATGAGGCAAGCATTGCCGAAACGTTTAGTACATATATGTAAATTGTGTATTTTATGATGTAAGAGGGCAATGAGTATAACTGAAGTTTCTATCTGCACTCCCACATCAATTTAAAGACTCTTATTACATTTCATAGTTCATTTATTGTTATGTTAGCAATATCAAGGAGTATCAAATCAAAGAAGTAATGTCAAATAAAAACTACGCCAATTTTCTCTTTTATAACTAAGCGTAAGAACACAGTATTCCAAGAAAGTTAATTATATACCAGGAGAAGTAGATAGGGAATTACGATATAACAAGTACAAGGACAAAGCAGACTCTGAATGCATATAAATGCGGGATGTATATAGGCACTGAGCTGGAAGTAATAGAGAGAGAGAGAGAGAGAGAGAGAGAGAGAGAGAGAGAGAGAGAGAGAGAGAGAGAAAGAGAGAGAGAGAAGAGAGAGAGAAAGAGAGAGAGAGAAAGAGAGAGAGAGAGAATGATTACTTTCCGCTACAATATATCGGCGAATAGAAAAAGAGGAGGCTCTATTATTATCAAGCGTGGGAATGAGAGATCGCGTAATTAAAGTTCGTGGCTACATTAACCTAAAGCGCTCACGACCCAGGGCAGACGCTCGTTCCTTTTGCCCTCCATCTCTCTCAAGCAGGAATAATGATAATTGCTGCGAGTGCACCGCTCGTGCATTTGCATACGCGTACACGTGACGTCTACTATTAGCCGCGTACTGACGTAGAGCACATTAACTTGCGTGCCATAGTTGTGTTTTTCGTACGTGTACTTACTGTCGTCTGTGCAGTGACAAAATTAGATATTCGTTGAAAATTGAATTTACTCTCGAATAAAGTGTGACGGAAATTTTTTAAACGTTTTTCTACGATTTGTAGTCAATCGGTATTATTGCTTATCTACATTTTTTAATATCAGCAATTTGTTGATATGGAATCATATATTACAAAATGTAAACAATTTTAATCATTGTAAAAAATGATAATTAAACAATATTTGCACAAACCTCATTAAATTTATTACTTTTTGAAGCTTTAGAAAAAACATTACTCTAATATGCTACTTTTTGAATTAATAACACTTTTAAATTAATAACAATTAATTATTAGCAATTACGAATTTATTTATCTAAGAAATGCTAATTTATTCAAAAATATTGTAAAAATAAATTGATAAGTTTGTAAATTTTTTTAGTTTGTAAGAAATCTTGATAATTTTGTTACATGACTGTATATTATTGTGCTGGATACCTTTATATATATATATATATATATATATATATAATAGCATGCACACACGTGTGCGCGGGCGTGTGCATGGGAGTAGATGCTGCCGATAATTATCTTGATCATAATAAATATAAAAATTATTTTATTTCAATATTTTGGTCTACCAAAGAATTTTGAATTTCTAGGTTGAAGTTGAAAATATAGGATGAGTGGAATATATTGCGAAAAGTAATAAAAAAAAGAATTTAAAATTGATAATACTATTGAATGTGTTTAATAATGTGTTGGGATTTGAAATAGATATTTTGTGCGAATTAATTGTTGTCATAGTTTGACAATTGGTGACAAAGCTTGACAAATAAATGGTAGAATAATCATAGAAGACAATACATAATAATATAAATTAATTGCATCTGTATGAGTTTGTAATTGTGAAAGAAGCGCCAGAATATTATACATGGAAATACTTATCTGAAATCTTGATACCCTGAACTCAGTATAGGTTAACATTTCAGAGCACCAGCAGTCTCTTTTACAGGTGAAACTTGAACACAATACTTATTATAATATGTAAAAAAGGAGAACATATATATAATATAATATAATGAGCATATTTTATTTGTCAAAATACCATTTAAAATATTGTAAATTAATATTTTTAATTTAATATTTAAGTTTATATTTTAAGAAGTCAGCGCATTATAAATATATTTTAGTTACTAAAAGTGGATAAAAAATTATTTTCAATATTTATGATAAATGGAAAAAAATTGAAAAATCGAATTTATAACACGTATTTAAATATACTAGTAAATTACAGAAATTTTGTGTGAATATTAAAATAATATTAAAATAATATTAAAATATACTAAATTTTTGTTTCATTTTCAAAGAATTAATATTAGACAAGAACTAACACCCTTAAAGTCTTATCTAATATCTTATAATAAGTGAATTAAAAAAGTAACATCAAAAGTTATATACTATTTGTTTAAACATAATTAGTTTATTGATAGTAATCTCTTTTTATTTTAATGAATCAGTTTTTTCTCTATATATTTCTAATAGATTATTAAGAAAATTATCTGAAATAAGCTTTTAAAATGAAAAATTAAACAATTATTTTGGTAATTTTAAAATATAACATTATCATAAAAAGATTTAATTTTTTTCTTCGTGTATTTTATCGCATTAAACTATATAATTGCTAGGTTTTCCTTTTAAAGTATCTAAACAAATTGGACATTAAAAAGCTAAATGTAATATATTATTATATTCGTATAACATGATAAAATAAGACATATTGACGATAATAAATTATTGAAAAAAGTAACTTAAGGTACAGGAAAGTTTAATGCTAAGCGAATATGCTTATAAAAAAGTACAGAGATAAAAGTGATTATGGAAAGACAAATTATAACTAATATAATGAAATATGTAAAAATATAATATTATATTATTAATACAGTCAAAATTCAAATAGAAAACGAATAAATAGATTGATATAAAATTTGAATTTTTCATATTTCTATTATTTTATTTTTGCAATTTTAATAAACCTTTTTCTACTAATTTTAACATCATGAATCTGATTTGTTATGATAAAAAATGAATATCTAACAAGATTCAATATCTCATTAAATGAAGTAAATAAAATTTCTAATAGGCATATAGTTCATTTCATGAAAAAGGAGAAATACTACATTAAAAACTTCATGACGAGAGACTTTAATAAAGGTTGAATATATTTTCACAACATACCTTCGAAACAAGTTTCAAAAATTTAATAATGAAAAGTAATAATAATAGTAATTTGAAAAAGTATAAGTCAAATGTATGTATATCAAAGCATAAAAACATAAAAGTACTTCATCGCTAAAATTTAAAAAATACACGAACAAAGAAAAATATTAAAAATACGTAATTAAAAATTCGAAAAATAGAAAATTATTAGACTATTAAAAAAATTATTAGAAATTAGATTATATTTTTAAATAAAAAGCACTATCAAAATTGTAAAGTATATAATTAGAAAATGGAAGTAGAGTGGAAGTAGATAAATTTAAATACAGGAATCTGCAAGGTGTGAAGCAAAACTAGTGAATTAGATCGATATATTCACATAAGAAATAAAAATCGAGGAAATATAAAACTCCAAGATAACCATGCAAAAAGAATTGATTGTGAAAAAACTCAAGAAACCGAAAGTGCGAGACTAAAAGAGAAAGACGTTGGCTTATACGTACTGTAGGATTTGATGCTTGATTGCGAGACAAGAAAAGCAAGTGGAAGACGGACATTTTCTTAACGAGAATCAAGATAAAATACTGTAATGTCGTCACTGCCATCGTCGTCCTCTCTGGGATTAATTGAATAATTAAAACGCGCAATTATGTGGGGATAGGAATTAGAATTTTAGGATTAATAAGGTTAGCGATAAAGAATTCAGATACCTACTATAAATTAAAATTTCTAATTTTAAGTATCATTCATTTAATTAATAATATTTTTATCGTATAAAAAATAAACAGTAATATATAACTGTTTCATCATTACTGAAAATATTTCCAAGGTAATTTAATGCTTTTAAAATATCTTTGATTTTACATTATTTCACATTGTATTAATGCTTTATTCTAGACTCTCATAAAGAACAAGTATTTTCATAGATTATAAATGCTGTTAACTTCCGCTTTTTAATCAAATATATTTAATCAAATTGTAAATATATTGTAAATATTCTTAGTTTGTTATATACTCTGCCAGTACTAAACTTACAAAGAATAAAAAATGAATGTTACATTATTTAGATGTTTATTAATTCTATAATACCCTGAATATGTTTCACAGAGAAAATTTAAAATTTTTTAGTGAATATTATATTATAGTTCATTTTTCAAAATTTAATTTTATTTTGTTCTATTTTATTTGCTTGTGACGAAATTAAAAATTATTTTTGACTAAAAAATAAGAAATGAAATTTAATATAACGTTAATTTGGTACATTCACTTGGAACAATTAAAAATTTTATGTAATTAAGTAAGTGGATATATTGTTCTTTTGAAAAAATAGTTTATTACAAAATTTTGATCGTGAAATTACTCTAATACCGTAATTTTTTATAATACACTTTAAATTTTTATCGCGATTAAAAGATTCTTTCAACCAAATGGTTTTTTTTATTATGTACATTTAGTTACCTGTATTTGTTAATTAAATTTTTGATTAATTATTGAAATAGCATTGAAAAAATAAACACAATGAGATTCAATAATTTCATATTCTAGGATATCAGTTCTCCTAGAAAGGTGTTATATATATAAAATTGAAATATAAAAAAAACTAGATTATTAAATCCTGAATAAATGGTATTGAGAAAGCTCGAAAACAATGTGAATAGTATTTTATTTTGTCTCTTTTTATTTCTCATTTATAAAATCTTATTAAGATATATTTTGTGATGAAAAACTGGTTTATTATTTATAATAATAATAGTACAATTCTAATTTAGCCACTGTAATATATTTGTTTCATTTACTTTTTTATAATATAAATCATGCTATTTATAAATAAGTATATGAAAGTAAGTAAATATAATTAGTTTAATATAATTATATTAACTATATTATACTTGATATAAGTAAATATGTTAATATATATTTAATATATTAATATATACTTAAATATATATATATATATATTAAGTAAATAAATAATAATTAATTATAAATAAATATATGAAAGTCAGTTATCTGCATAATAGATTCAATTATTGTTGGTTATCTTAATTGGTATCAATGGAAGCAACAGAGTTTGCTGCAAATCGCATTTACTGCGAATCTTTTGCTTCCTTCGTTTTTTCTTTTCAAATATGGATGCGTACTTCTACATTTTTCTTTACTGAGTTCATTTCGCCCATCGCCTACCCTACGGATAAAATTTCAGTTAGTCAGGAGCGTTATGAAGACGATAAGAAGTTATGAAGAGCCTTTATTGACTTATCGAGAAATTCTTGTAACAACATTTCTTCTACAAATTAGTTATTCCAAAAACGAAATAATAACATTTTTCTTAATAGTTTCTTGTAAATTTTTACTTTATTTTATTTTAAGTGTATGCGTTTGGAATATTCAGTGCATTGTTAGTAGCAAAAAATGAAAATTTTATCCATGATTTAGTAATTTGTTTTGATCACAAAAACACGAGTTAATAGGCACATATTTTTAATGATATAATCCTTATTATTATATATATATATCCTTATTATTTAATGATATAATCCTTATATATATAAAAATATTAGATAAGTTCTTTTTTATAAAAGGATTGGATTTACTTGAAAATTATTATTAAGTGTACAATATTAAAACCAATAATATTCACATGCTGCTTATTTAATGAATTTACCGTATTAACGTGAAATAAAATTATAAAAGTATGAAAATTATAAAAAAATTTTATTAGGTTTTATAAGTAATATCAAAGATATCACTCAATAAGTAATAAAAATTACTTTTTGAAGAATCTAGTAGGTAGTTAGTTGTATTTACTAGTTATTATTTATAAAATAAACATAACAATTGATATTATTGATTTCAATGGAAATCATTGACATAATTACAATTATAAATGAAAAGTGAATTAAACTTTCATGATGTAAAAACACAAATTAGTAATTTTAACTAAGTTTGATAAACGTGATGTTATAAGAGTGAATTAAATTTAATAGTGAATGCACAAGTTGGTAAGTCTCAAGTTTACAGATTGTACACAAATAGGAAAATTAAGTAATATAAATTCACAAGCAAATTTAGCTGGATAAGCTAATATACATATAGCTCATATCTAATCTCATATCTAAAAGCTTGTACATCTTCTGAGACTAATATATTCGATGCACTTTGCAAGCTGTATAGTTGCGAGCTTTACTCAGAACTCATATTCACTACGTAGCTACATAAACAATCTCCTAAATCAGTCATTTAATCACCTATAACCCTTGTATCATATTCCATCTCCGCTCTCTTACTCTCAAAAACTCCACTGCGACAACTCCATTTCACTTATCGCACGGTTCATGCATACTCCCCTAAGGCCGCAAGTGCTCCGGTTACCTCTCTGTCATCTACTGCCACGCTTCTTCCCTTTTTCCTTCGAATTGATATATCGGGAGCAGTCTTAGTTACCCTCTTAGAGTCCGAGAGCATTGGACGCCAGGGTTACCCGCCTGGCGAAATGACGTGAGAAAATTTTTCCATAGTCCCACGAGTACATGCAGCAGCAGGAAGTCTCGGCGTGCATGTACTGTTTTACTCCAATCACGAGCCATACATCAGGACGAAGACACGGTTAAGAGTCCCGCGAGGACAGCTGCTGGAGTTGGTATTACTGCCTATTATGCTTTCTTCTCTCTTTCTCTCTCACGCTCTCTCTTTTCATTACTATATATGTACTTAGAAAATATCTCTTCGCCATCAGTAGCGAAGATCATGAAAGTGAAGATACTACGACTAATTCAAAAAGCTCTCGATAACGAAGTTTCATGGAATAAATTATTTTTTGAATGAATTTTAAATATTTTTTGAAATTATTTTAATGAAATATTATTTCAATTTCCAAAAATACCTTTTATTAGTATAGTACTGGTATGTGTGTTATTTAAATTATTCCATTAATGCATATAAAATAATTACAAATCAAAATAGAGATGATAACAAATAGAATATTAATTTGAAAAGTTAAGTAAATTTCTCTGTACACTTATTAAAACCATAATTACACAGCAGAGTATCATTATGCACTACATATTTATCAATATTAACTTTTCCTCGTTATATATTAATTTTCGATTATATATATTAATTGATTAAGTTATATATTAATTGATGCATAATACTCGGAAGATTATATTAGATTTCATTTTTTATTTTGTAAGTTGTTCTTAAAAACCAAATATAAATGTAACCTGGAAATTTTTATTTTTTAATCAATTTTATTAAAGATCAAGTAACAGAATCATAATTGCAGATAAAGTGTTCAATTTTATAAAAATAGTTCTACGATTTCAAATTTAATTTTGTACCATACAATGTTTTTAAAAAAAATATATATTCAGAAATTTTTTACTTTGTCATATTAAATAAGATTACTCAAATAGTTAAAAATTTATTACGGTTATCATCTGCTTAGATCTATTCTATGTATATAATTAGAAAAGATATATGAAGAAGAGTGTTTGAAAGTATACATCAAAGTACATAAATTGCTTCCGTTTGGTTATAAATTAAAAAAATTTCGGGCCACGTATAAAATATTAAAAAAGTAGAAGAGCGTTGGTAGTTAAAAAGATAATATTTTATGAATATTGAATAAAATTGAAAGTTATAAAAAAGCTGTAACTATTGGTCTTAAAAATACTCTTAAATTATTTCAAGTGCGAAAATTGAATACTTAAGTTGTTTAAATATTAACCATGAAATATTTTATTTTCAGAAAGTTCAAATGATTTAAATTAACATATTACGTAAATGAAGATTCTGAATTTTTTTTAAGTCTCACAGTATCTTTAATTTTCTCATTTCTTCATTCTACCTTCTTTAAAATCTCTTTCTGTGTCTGATACTTTCACAATTTCGAAAGAAAAAAGCACAAAGAGCTTAAATAGTATTGCATCAACTAATACTTTCATGTGTTGGTAGGAGACCGAGGATAACGAATGAAATTCTTGCTCTTGGTAAAGGCTCTTTAGTTTCGAAATTGCCCACAAGCGATTTCCAGGGATAATCGAAAAGAAGAATGATCGACTATTGGCATTTTGTAGATTTTATAAGATATCCGATGTTCTATCAACGTTTTGTATTTAATACGAAGAAGAAGAAATATAATGTTACTATTAAGCAGTAGTTATTAGTATTAATAATAAGAATGTGTATAATTTTACGTATTGGTTGTTTAGTTGTTAAAATATAATAAAAATACATATATAATAATAAAATTATTACAGTATCTTAATGATGTAAAAAAAAAGTAAAAATTCAGTCTCTGTGTTTGCACTAACTACTTTGTATTACGAAAAAATTGTATTTTTATACATTTTATTTATACTGAAAATTTTCACATGAATTATTACGTAAATTGCTGTGAATCTGAAGTAAAATGTATGAATTTTTCAATAAATTCATTAATATGAAAATTTTAACAGGTACAATATAAATTTATTAATACTTTTTATAAATATTTATAATGTAACAAAGTAGTTTTATAAATAAAGTGTGTAATGTATTTGTTCTAAAACAACAAATTAAATGATTACATCTGAATAATGTTAGATATAATTTATGCTATGCAGTGCTAAGACTTAGATTTCCAGCTATGATTATGATATAAAAAGGAAATGGAGAAAGAAACGTAAACGTTGTAAACATGGATGATCCCGATTTTAACTTTTAGACGAATAGAGACGTGTGTCGCTTTTATGAATTTTCTTTCATAATAATTTTTATTGATAACAATTCGTGAACTAAGTTATACATATATCTTAAATGTACTAAATATTTTTATTAATCTCTATTTTATAAATAAGTAGTCTTCATTCGCTGTATAAATGAATACAATTGAATTAATTACTCACAAATTTTATTTGATAAAGCTTTGATAATAATTTTGTAATATAGTAATAATATTCTATAATATAATAATAAAGTAATATTGTAATATAGATGCTTAAATACATATTTGATATCATTATTATCATTATTTAAATATTTTCACAGGTTCAATTATTGTCAATGACATTATTAACTTGGTCAATTTTATTCAAAGCCAGTGACTTCAATTTTGATGGACATTCTCTATAATAATAATTATCATTCTAATTAGGACGATGCACATAGTAATTTACATCATAATAGTCGCTGCATCATTTGATGTCTGGAAATTATAAAATGTTATTAAATATTATTCAATATTATTTAAGAAATGAAATTTTTTGGTAATTTACCAAATAAATAATGTACTAGTAAAAATGCAGAACTCACTCTAAATTTATAAAGTAAATGTTTATTTAATTTAAATAATAACATTATATATTTATTTAATTTATTTAGATTTTTTAATACTCATTAAGTATTTAAAAAAAGTACTTCATTTACAAAAACGATCCATATATATATATATATATTTAGTGAATTTACAGTTCGTTAGAAGATTTTTATTTAAATTTTATTTAAATTTAAACTTTACTTAAATTTTCTAAAGTTATTAATAAATATATACAGAAATTACTTTGATCGTAACTTTGTTCGGAATCTGTCCAAAAAAATAAGGACACTAGTGCTCTTATCACCGAGAAGTGCATCACTTAAAATTTTAAGGTTGTTTCAACCTTCTTAGCAGGCACTGTATAGAATCAAACAGAAAAGTCTAATTTATATTACATGGGCTCTCTTCGGAAGAATGTAATCCCACTACTAACCGAGCGAGCGAAAAGCCTTCGACGCGTTCGGCCAGCTTGTCATTATGCGCTTACAGAACGTCGGATTACTGGCGTTCAGTAAAGTGTGTACGCGAGCAAGAGAGACAAGTTATCGCAGCTCAGTGCACGCTACTCGTCTTCTCTGTCCTTCTATCCCTCAGAATGATGAATTCACATGCCACAAAGGAAATGCATCTGTCTGCGTCGAGATTTATTCGTGAGTGGATTTGCCCTGAGTCAATTTACAGTTTAGAGAGAATAAGGAAGAGGAACTCACGAATTGAAAACGTGAATGAATAATTACAATACTCTATCCAGAACGCATAAATAAAATAAAATTGATTAATTTAATGAACAGTAATATTAATTCTAAATAGAATATTTAATTGAAAATTTGTAATCAAGTATGATTTAAATAATAGCTATGAAACAACAAGTTTTTATTTCTTTGAATAATTCATAGTAATTAACAATTTATTGAGCATTATAATACTTCTAAAATTAGTTTTTAGTTTCTTGGGAATATAAAATTTAATTTCACTAACATTTGCTCTTTTCGAAATTTTATACCACAATAAATGATTGGAATTTATTATACTCATTCTTATTATTTTTCTAGCATTCATTCGAAAATTCATGTGTTGAATAGAATAATAAATGATATTATCTCAGTATAGTATTAAAATTATTGTTATGAGCATACGCGTCAAATTTAAAAATATCTAGTTGTTTGATGTTATTTCTATTATAAATCCATGCCTATTATTTAGTATATTAAGCCGATTGTATTATATTTTAGCAGAATTATAGATTGAAATAGAGATTGATATTATCAATTATAAATCATCATTTGCAAGAAGATTTTAATTATGCGATTGAATAATTTACCACATTCAAAATTCAAAATAAAAATATATTTTATATTTCTGAAACTAATAGTCTTATTACACAAAGCTTTTTATTAATACTCCATTTTTATGTACAAAAAAATTTCTAATTTTCTCATTTTCACGATTAAAATGATTTTTGATAAGTAATAATAATCATGATTTAATATCAAAATATTATTTCTAATACACTAAGTATATTTTTGAAATCCTACGTAAGATTCTAATTTTATACTTTTATATATATGATTTTGTCAACAACTAGAGATTATTGAAAATATAATCGTCGATTAACTATGTTCCGAGCTTCTGATATAATAAGTATTGAAATTTTCTTTGATATTAATTTGACTAAGATTTTTGCAATTATCAGTCAACTAAAGTAAAATTAAAGTTATTACTGTTGAAAGTAGTTACGTCACTTGAAAAAATAATTAAGACAGTATTTACTAAAAAAAAACTGACAAACATGAATAAAAAGATAATTGTATGAATGATATTTATAAATATAAAATGTACTAGTAACTAATATTGTAGCTACTATTGTAATTTACAATTAGAAATGAAAACTCTCCACAGGGTGTTGGATAAATATACCATAGCCAAAAATGTCAGTGAACATTATATTAACATTTGATTTATACACGATTGACTCCTTTTGCATTTGTTATAGTTGATGGATAATACATTGATAAAAATTACTACGTAATGGTAATACAATATTTTTATTAATTATTAGATAAGTAATGTGTTCAAATTTGATCATTTTAATTTAACATTTTAATTTTTAATCTACATGAAAATATACTATACTAATCTACTAATATTAATTAGAGTAGATAAATATCAGTCTGCATTACTACTTTTCTTTTAATGTATAAAAATCTTAATCCTACTACCTAAATTTTCATGGATTTTTCAAGCATAGTTTTAAGTTATTGATTTTCCGAAAAAAAACAGTATATTGACATATTTTAATAATAAATAAAATCAGACTGAGTTGTAAAGAAATGGAATATTATTTAGATTCGCAAAAGTTAAGATTTAAGATAGTTAATCTTAATAACGAATATAATTAATCTAGACGCTGTAGAACTAATGTAAATAATAGTTTCGGAAAATGAAGTTTTCAAGTATTCAAGAAAAAGACATTCAACATAATAGAAAATAATATTTTTTTAATTTTGCAAATTATATTTGCAAAATAAAATTTGCAACTAATATTACTCAATACTACTACTAATATTGTAGTAATATTACTCATTACTACAAACACTAATATTACTATTCTAGGAATAGTTAGTGTCAATGGTTTATTTATTTATTTGCGTTGAATGTTTAAAGTTTTGTTAAAATATATATCTTTTCATTATGATATTTAAAATATATTTAGTCTTTTTTGTTCTTTTGAGTTATTTTCTGTTAAGTTGTTAGTAAAAATATCGATTTTATATTATAAAATTATTTGAAAATTATGTTAAATGCTCTCAATATCTCTAAAAATATTGCATTTACTATTCTATTATTTTATAATTTTAGAGGTGTTTTAATTAAAAGTATATACACGAAATTATTGTATAATAAAAAAAATTGACAGATATAAAGAAGAAAACTCTAATAAATACAAACCTTTCGTAATGAGATCAATGTATAGATATACACAAAAAATTGCATTTATATGACTAATTTGAAAATTAATACATAAATTTTTTTATATCTCCGACTTTGTTATTCAATAAAAGAATTTATAATTTCTTATAAAAGATATTATTCTAAGTTTTTACATGTATTCATATATGTAAAAAATTCCAATGCGTAAAATAATTATAATTATAAAACGATTATAAACTATGAAATTTGATTACTATGATTACAACTATGGTTACAATTCATGAAAATTCTTTTCAGTATATTGAATTATAATCATTATCAATATTAATCCTATGATATATGGTTCGTACAAAAAGAGCATAATAATAATAAAATCTAGTAATTGACTAAATAGTAAATATTTTGTAATAACGATAATAAAATAGAGTTCATTAAAAACAATTATTTGTAAATGAATTAATTTGGTTTAACTACTTTTATTCTATATAAATAACAATTGTGATAAATCCGGATGCTTTATTGTTCATTTGTAATATGATGTTGTTAGAGAAGGACACATTAATCATTTAAAAGTTCTTTGTTGCCTAAAAAACAAATAATGTTTTAGTTTATCTTCAGTTTCGAAATAATTATCCTTAATTAATTATTTTGAATTAAAAATTAAATTATAAATCTACTGGAGTATAGAAAATGCTGAGACAACAAGGGCACAAGGGCAGTGTTATTGTAAATATGAGCAAGAGGATTCCAAAACAAAATTCAAGAGATATAAAGATAGTGAGAGAGATAGACATGTTTTCACCAAAATTCCCTGAATAATTCAAGTGCCGGGAAAAGTATCGTTTCCTTCACCAGTTTATTGCTCTGAATTATTGAAAGGCTGCAGCAGTAGCTACAGCAATTCACGGTTGACGCGATTTAAGTTAAGCAACTCGCGCACTTTCCAACGACGTTACTTCTTTGCTACTTCACTTATGTTCATAAATGTGTGTCGGTAAATGTATGTATTTAAGTACCTTTGTGTTTTCGAATGTACATATTCGCATATCCTTGTGTGCATGTGACTGACTTTTAGTATACCTTTCTGCTTGGTTCTTCCTGACATTTTGTTTTACAGTTGCACGAACGAGTATCCGAATACTTGTTTTACATTGATTTCTGTTACTGCGATGATAGTTTATATTTAAACTTCTAAAAATGCTGCGTTGACTTCTTATATTTCATTATCAACTGTAAGGAATGATTTTCTAATTAAGAATTAGAATAAAAATGTTATGAGGAATGAATATAAGTTTATGAATGTTGCAAACGAATATAAAATTAAAGAATAAAAAGAATTAATATTTATCCAAATACGTATATTTACCAACGTAACATTTAAGTACAAATGAGTAGTATATTTGACAAAAAAACCGTTATATATTACACGTGTTGAAGATGATATAGACAATACACTGAGATAATTTATCAATTAAAATTAAATATCAATTATCATTTCAAAGAATAAGATACAATATATATAATAATAATAATAGTGATATTTTACTACTACGATTATTGCAGAGAATATCTAATATATTTCTATTAGGACTTGCGTCTAACATATAAAATATTATTAATGAATATGCTTAGAGATTGCTCAAAACTTGACAAGGATATGTGAAATACTTATAATTCGGTAGGAGAAAACAAGACCGAAAATAATAAAAGTATTATATAAAATAATATAATAAAGGATTAGAAAAGCACAAAATTCCATCAAAATATAATATGTTACCTTCTACTTCAATTTGCAAGAATTTAGGTAAACCATTTGTAATCCGTGATAAATCAAGAGAAAATTAATAACTTTAAAAAATATTAGTAGAATAAATAAATTATTATTAAAAGAATCAGGATTTGTAGAACTTTATGATGATCTTTTATTTTTTCTTCTGAGTAAAAAATGAAGAATTTGAATAATTATAAAGACAATAATTAAAAAAGAAAAATTTGAAGAATATTAAGAGATAGTGAAATTTACTTGACGATTACTTTGAAGTTCAAATTATACACATAACTTTTTGGAAGTTATGTAATGTTGATAAATAAACTTTCGATTATTAGTATCATATTAGTAGATCAGCTATTTTTCTTTTCTTTTACAATAAACTAAAATAGAATTCAGTTGTTCGTAATAAGAAATGTACACGGTGATAAAGATAAAAAATTATTTGAAATCAGAATACTTTATGAATATAGTTTACACAATGAAATTATACGTTTTCTATCTGATTTTGTAATATAGAAATTACTTTCATGTAGTTGAAGAATTTCTTATTAATAGAATGTAATTATTTGAATTACTACCTACGTTAGTTTTAATGAAAGCCCATTTATTTTTATGAAAAATTCATATGTGAAAGGGGATTCAAAGTTAATCTAAAGAATTTACCGTTAGATTTTCGCATCGTCAATAAATTCTATGAAAAAGTCTGCCTTTTCTATTTCGTCATATAAAAATCAACGCTTTCAAAGGAAAAGAAGGAAGAGAGAAAGAGAGAGAGAGTGAGAATGAAGAAGAGAAGGAAGAGAGGAAGTAAAACAGGACAAAGTAAATAAGAAATAAAAATCCGACAAGTAAGAATGCCAGTAGTTACAGACTATAGGAGAGAAAAGCGAGGGAGAGCGATGAGACATGATGAGAGCAAAAGAGTGAAAAAGAGAGATAGAGGTGACTTTAACGAACTTTTCAAGGGGCTACGTTAAAAGGCTTTTAGGAGCTTTTAAAGAGTTTTAACCCCGCGTGTTACGTGATACTCATTGTCTCATCGACACAGTTCGGTCACCCGTTCACTTGTCCGGCAATATTCTCGAGGGCTCGATCGATCCATACGAATAATATAATTGACTGTTTATATTTTAACAATACGTACTGCTAAATTTGGCTACTTTGTAATCTGAAAAGTTTTCGCTTTAATTTTCTTATGGGTTTGGTGTGAATAACGATTCGAATGTTTAATGATTGATGAGGATACCCGCGTGCAGTATTTAATGGACTTATATCACATATGAGTTCATAAAATTGTTGATGATCAAACAATGAAGTAATAGGAAACACAATTCTTATATAAATGGAATATTTATGGTTAAATCTAAATAATAATTATTTTAAATTATTAAACATGCTACTCAATAAACAAAAAATACGTTAATAATCAGAGCTGAAGAATTTACGATTTAAATTACATAACATACTTTATATTATATCATAATAATAATTTATATTTGCCTTTATTACTATGCTGCTAAATTTTTAATAGTTTATATAAGCCAATGTCATTTGAAGGCATAATTTTATATGTGATATGTACTATTAGTATTGTTTTCATAATATTTATAACTGATCTACACATTATAATAAGTTCCTCTGTTGGTTTTTCGAAAATTTAATGCCGATTTATATATTTTGTAATTATAATTCTTCTTAATAATTATTTTAATAACTATAATTCATTTTTTGATAAACAATGAAAACTTACTTGTTAATAAAAATCTCCATAGTTTTTTATCTCAAATTAATATTGCGTTGACTGCTCCATCACATCAAAGACTGACAAGTAAACTTCCCGAGGTGTAATAAAAAATATTAGACGGTTCTTTCTTACGTGCGAACTTGCCGATTTAAGGGGTAGAAAGTGCCCTCAAAGTTTAATATCGAAAATTTTTTTCTTTAATATTTCAAAAACGAATTAAAATTTTGGAAGAAAACCAACGTCAATTTATTGTGAAAATTCTTTTACTCCAAAAGGTTGTGTCCCCTAATTTTTATAAGGGTAAATATTACTTTCTTGTTTTTCAGAAATTTTTAAATTAAACGAATTTCTTGAAAACTCATTCTATGATGAACAATATTGAGATATAAGGTAAACGTATCTTGTGGTTTTTGAAAAAAAAATGTATTCAAAAGGGTAACTACCTCTAACAAGAGTTTCCTGATATGCACCATAAGCCAATTTTAATTTTAAAAAGGATTTAAAATTTGAAAAGGATATGAATTAGAAATTATGACATTTTATTAATGCTTATCAATAAGTAAAGTATAATTAATTTTTATTAGTCGATTTATATAGATTAAGAAGAATTTTGTTCTCATTTAAAAATATAATCTGTCGCTGATTAATTAATATTTAAATAATTTAAGATATGCACACGTCACACAATTAATAATATTTTGCATTTTAAATGAGACTATTTATTTACGTAATTTCGCCTATACTAATGAAATTACTGTACAAAAGAAGAAAGAAAAGAAACCTTTTTCTTCTTTTTTCATATAAATAAAACAGGTATTTTTCCAGTAAATGGTCGGGAAGTAGTGGGTTTGTGAAACTTTTATAAAAACAAACTTTGCCTCGGTGACTCAGGCTTTGTTAATACAGCCCATAAGCATTATTTGCCATATGCAACAATCTATCTCTTCACATGCGATTATAAACATCATACCCACATACGTCAATTTTTTTACGTTTATTTCTTTTCATTTTCGTACTATATTTTTGATAAAAAATAAAAAGCTGGAAAGTATCACTATAGAATATTCAGTTGAAAAGAATTAACTGAATAAAACTACTTTAATTTAAAGATAATAATATGTAAATGAAAGTTAGTTTCAGTTATTTCATAATAATTATTCTCACAGAATATATAGATTATTTCGTTTTATCATTTGTATAATATTTTGATCTTTGCAGTGTGTAAATTTCAGTGAAATATTCAGTGCATTACTAACAAAAATATTGTTTTTATAGAAGTTAGTAAAATTATTTGCTTTATGAAGTTATCAAATAGACTTACTTAAAATATATTCATTACACTATATGTTGCTTTATTTATGTTTTAGTAAAATAAATATTCTTGTATTAAAACTACCGATGATATAGGAAAGTGTATAGTAAAAAAATCATTATTACAAGAATGATTTTGAAATATTTAAATGAATTCTCTTATTTCAGTTTATAATTTTTATTATTATGGTAGAAAAATCTACCGAGCTCTTATAGTATCAATATATTTGCTATCAAATCAATAAAAGCGAATCATAATCTGATATAATTTGCTGTATAATTTTCAATCAAAGTCTTCTTTATCATTAACGACAGTTATTTTTATTTAATGCAGTACACGGGAAAGTAATTGAACTCTTGCACACGAAAAAATAAAAGCCTCACAAAATTAAAAATATTGAAATATCGATATCAGATCTTATATTCGATCCTTTCTTCTTTATACATATGCGTATGGATGTACATATATAGCTCACGAAACTATGAGAAAAAAAATGACTACACAGAGAGAGAAAGAGACAAGATGATAGAGAGAGAGAGAGAGAGAGAGAGAGAGTGAAAGAGGCGTTCGAGAGCCCGATAAACGGCCAAACGAATTCTAATATTTTATTTCCCTACCTCGCGAGATATGTTTCTCGCCTCGCGAGTCAGAGAAAAACTGCCGGTGCGTGAGTATACGACGAATACGTGCCTGTGTATACGTAGTTACCAGTTTCTCCCTCCGAGAAAATAAATAACACTCGTCTGTATGATCCGGTGGAAAGAGTCAAAAAGTTGGGGTGTTAGAGTGTGCTTTTTGTATATGGTTTTGCGTGGATTAAAAAATCATTTCCATTTGTGGGGAAAATTCGAATACCTTCTCTTCGTCTGTTGCTCTTTCACACATTGTATTTCACTCGCTCTCTCTCTTCTTCTCTCAATATATAAGTATTATAGTCGCTGTGTATAAAGTTTTTCACATCAGATACGCTAATGCGTTTCCACTATTTAAATAACAATATTTATGCATTCAATAGTATTTATAATTGTTTCTAAGGCAGTATTATTTAAAATAATATAAATTCTGTAAAAAAAGTTATTTTTAAAGAAATTTATTTTATTTTTATGGTAAGCTTATTTTTGCTCAATTTAAAGAAGATTAAACCATTGTGTAAAATTATTTTATTTTACAATTAAAATATAGCTTATGAATAATTTTACTTTAAAGTAATTTTTAAAACAAAATTTTATGCAAAAGATTATGCTTAATAAATGATCTTCCTTTTTAATGGATTAAATTTTCAGTTTATTTTCAATTTTATAATACAAAAAGTTTCAAAAATAACAAAATTATACCATTCGATTACTTTATTCTGTACAAAAAAGACATTTTTTATAAAAAGATTTATATAAATTATCTTTTTATACGTTACTATATAGTAGATTTTACTTGAAGATTTGTTAAAGTAGACTGACATGAATGGACGTAATATTGTACAGTTATATTATATATTTTGTCTAAAATTAAAAACAGAAAGTTATTTGTCTTACATTTTGAGATTTTTTTTCTTCTAATTGTAATAATCACAGTTTTTTTTAATAACAAATGTTTGATTAGAAACAGACGGTGAAAACGATTTTACCGAAAGAACGTGTACGTTTATGTTTGCATAAAAAGGTATAGTAAATTATGAAGAACACTTTGCGTACGAGGAAAGTATATTTAAAAATTAAAGAGCCAGTACTTGAAACAGCGCTTGTATGCGATAATAAATATGATTAGCTTTTCGTCGATAGTGAATACTTAGGGATGTTTGCGTGTCTTAAATTTCTCATATCAAAATTTTCTATTTTAAGGGAAATGCATATTAATTTTTTATCAATAAGTTTTTTTAAGGAAAAATAGCTGACTTTTAACTCTGTACTATTTTCAATTGAGTTATGATTAAACGTTTTCATGTTATAATACTTAAATGTAATTAGTTAATAGATTACGTTAAAATTGAAAGTAGTCTTACATTAAAAAAAATTCTTCGGTATAAATATTGGTTGGATATATAAAATAAAATAGGCTAATGTATTTTATGTGATTTTAAATATAATCTGCAGTTGGAATTTTTGGTTATAACAAAGAAATATACTAGAATAAGCTTTTGAATTTTAGAAAATATTGATCAATAGGAAGTTTTTTACGATAGAAACGTTTGAACTCTTTTTTTAAAATCTCTTTTTTTAAGGTTAAATTTTTTTAGAGTTTTTGTACATAGTTACTTGAAATTCAACTTCATTAGGATATGCCCAATTTATTAAAATTTTGTAAACGTACATAATACATATAAAAGGTTTATTATGAATTCAACAGGAATACCAAATTTTTTCTATTTATTATTTATTATCGAAATCTATTTATTATTTACTATCGAAATCTATTTATTATTTATTATCGAAATCTATTTATTATTTACTATCGAAATCTATTTATTATTTATTATCGAAATCTATTTATTATTTACTATCGAAATCTATTTATTATTTATTATCGAAATCTATTTATTATTTACTATCGAAATCTATTTATTATTTATTATCGAAATCTATTTATTATTTATTATCGAAATCTATTTATTATTTATTATTTATTATCTATTTATTATCGAAAAATTGAAGTTCCAAACGTCAACATCAATATCTTTCGTTACCATTATACTTTTATTCTGAATATACGAAGTTGAACGAAGGAAATTAGCAAAGTTATGCGCAATAAATTGTTCACTGTCATAAACGCGTTAAGCAAGTCTGATGCACTTGCTTCTGATTGCACCACAATTCTATTACGCGGAGGATCGTGAAAAAAAATATCGCACGACCTTATTTTTAAACATAACTAAGGGAACTTTTACCTAATCGCCGAAATACTGTTATTATCCCTTGGTTATCTATCAGTGTAAACACACTTGTACAGAACTTACATACTGATCGATTAGGAAAGAAACACAAGCTCGTTCAATCTTATATTTGCATGAACCTGGTTTTTTTCATTCGAGTTTTTTTCATTCATTGTTATACTTGTACTCATACTATTTTCTATATTTTATTATATCTTCCTCATTTTATTTAATCTCAATTACTCTTTTCTATGTATTCTCATTTTTGTTCTGTCTAATTGAGATAATTTTCTTAAACATTAGATATAGCTTGAAATATTTAATAGAGACATGAAGCTTATATTGTTTGCACATTTATTTAACAATAATAAAGATAATCTAATCCGCTCATAATTTTTGAAAATATTGTTAACGAAATTCAATATTTCTAATAACAATAATAAATTTTTTTTATATTAATTTGTTCTAAAAATTTAAAGATACATTGAAATGATATCTAATTCAAATTGTAAGTTAAAATTACTTTAATTTTTAAAATACGATTGATTATACTTACATATTTTCTTTTACTTTATCAAATATCTTTTAGAGTAATTAAATAAAAAATTTAATGAAAACTTCGTATAATAAACAGAAATATTTTTAAACATATCATTACTTTAAACTGAATATTAATACACTGATGACATACACACTCACTTATATGAATTATCTCTGACAGACTAAACTTGATACAGTAAATTTAATTGTGTTTTTTTATTTTTAAATAATGCTTAAAGCATGTTAATATGCACTTTATCCGACCGTTTACACTGACATTTAGCGTTTCATATTCTATAATTAAAGTTAAATAAAAATTTTCTTAAATTTGAGATTTTGCATAAATTTTCTTACGTTAAACATCCAAGAATAATAAACATTATGCATTTTTATTATTATTAATACATTATATATATGTGTGTGTGTGTGTATATTTCATTCCAATTTTTTTTATTAAAATTATACTCAAATATAATATATAATCAACTTGAAATTAAATTTATAAATATTAAATTAATATTAAATTAATATTTAAATTAAGCTGTGAATCAGAAATTATATTAATTTTTACATTCTTTTAGTAAGCATTATTTTTTAAAAATTAAAAGTTTGTTCTAACTTATATAAATATATTCATATAAATTATTCACTAATACTAGTAACAAAATATAGAAAAGTTTTTCTTTGTTAAAAATTGAGTTTTTATATATTATAGTTTTATTCGAGAATATTTGTAGAAATCTGTATAAAAATGTATACATATACACAAAACATAAAATATTTTTCATCTAATAACTCACTTTCCTTCCCTTCTATATAGAGTTCATAATGATTCAATGTACTTGAATTTATATTATAATATTTTTAAATTACAAATAGTAGGGAATAATGAAATGTATATAAATCGTATATTGTATAAATATTCGAATAAATTTAAAGTGCAGAGTTTTTTATATTTTTAACATATTTAGAATTGATGTATTTAAAATTAATTATACGGATTGATAAAGCTAAAAATTATTTTTATAATTCAAAGATTCATTTAGTATGACTTTTGAAAACTTTTGTAAAAAATATGAAAAAATGTGAAAATGAATTAGTTTGGATAGTGTGAAATATTTTTATTTAAAAGTATACTGTTAGGAGTTCATGTTTAAGAAGCCGTATTTTTCGGATTAGTATCTTGTTGAAATATCCTTTTAAATAAAAATAGAAACTTTCTAAACAAATGTAAGAATTTGAGTTCTAGTTTGATATATATATATATATATATATATATATATATATATATATATATATATATGTATACATATATACATATAAATGTAAATATAAATTTAAAGTAATATGTCTTTATGATTGCTTAATAAATCTATGCTCGTAAATTATAAAATAGTGATTATGAAAGAAGATTTTTTAATGTTATTTTGATATTAGAATAATACAGCTAGTACATAGAAATGCATATAGAGAAGTTTTAATTTAAATTGAAAAAATATATTCATTTATTTAGATTATCATGCAATTGACATTATTAAAAGAAAATGTTATAATTGCAGTACATTATATTTTATTCTTAAGGATAATATATTAAATTCTTTTTTAAGAAGTAACTTATAAAATATTACAATAATAATATTAAAATAATATTTATGTTTTAATTATGTTTTAATACATTTTTAATGCTTTTGCACTTTTTATGATGCAGTTTCTAAGAGCACACTAGATGACATTCAAAATTGGGATTTAACGTCAGCTTTGTTTATATGAAAAAGTTCTTTACGATATTTTACAAAACATAATTTGGGTAGAAATCCGCTTAAAAATGTAATTAGCCGTTGAACTAAGTAAAAATTACTGATTGTTAAATAAATTTCATTTAAGAAGTTGATAGCGATAAAGTAAGTCAAAATTAGTTGTAACTTAAAACGTGTTTCATTTTATTGTAATATTGAGTTCATGATAACTAAAAATTAGTAAGGGTTTAAAAATTTTATAATTTAATATGTTTGCTGCACATTATTTAAAAAATATATTCACTTAATAGTTCAGTATTATAATAATTATTAACATTTTAATTTGAAGTGATAAAAGCAAGGACATTGAAAACATGTATTTTTAATTATAAAGCTCAAATAAAGTTAAACAAGGTTTTAGCTAAGGAACTTAATGATATTCTTCCAATAATACCAAGCTAAATCTGTTAAAATAACAGAAAGTTTTTACACTTTCTCTTGTTATTTCCCTTTTCTTTTTTGCCCTCTCCGTTATAGATTCTGTTTCCATCTCATGCACTTCAGCCCTTCGAAATTTCATTGCATGATCTCCGAAAGCTCAAGCTGCAGCCAACGTACAATTATAAGCGAAAATACATATGCATTCTCTCTCGACTTTTTCCTCATATTCGCAACCGAGAGAACTAGAGAAGGAAGAAGTGAATCTTCGTGACAGGGAAAAATATTTTTCATTAATCTGATTATTTATCGTCGGACCGTACAATCGTCCATACATCCTCTTACAAGCTGTAATCTTTGTGCATGTTCGCAGCTGAGTACTGGTATGGAACAGAGAACTGGTATCGCCGAGGGCAACAATGTCGTAGGAAGATAGCCTATCGCGCGTGGGTGGAATACATTTATGTATTGGGGAGGCGAGACAAAACGGGTCGATTCTACCTCTGAATCATTTCTACTATGCGTGCGGCAAGAAAATCTGATTTTTCATTTATACCTTTTGAGATTGGTGTGTAGAATTTCTTAAAAAATTCAGAATCTCACCCGAAACACAGCTGTTATTTTTTTTCGTGTATATGTTTTTAGTCTTGATCTTGAAGTATTCATAATTTGTTATATTAAATTTGTTATATTAATGAGATTATTAAATTTGTAGTGAAATTGAAAGAAAATAAGTTCTCATCTATAAATACTTTTAATGTTATGTTTATTTAAAAAATAATAATTTATGCCCTCTAAGAACGGATAAAGTATAATCAAATTTTCAGGTTTTTAAAATTATTTTATTAGAAATTTAAAAATTTTTTATAATGGTTTTAATTTAATTTATGCTTTTATATTACATAACTTAATATCAACTTATTATTCAACTCTTTACATTTTGATTGATCATATTTTCTAACACAAAAATTTGACATTAATTTAGGTAATGTCAATTATAAATCTATATAATAAATGTACAAGTGTTACGTAAATTATATGTTTCTATGTACAAAACTATTTTGTGTAACGCACAAGTTTAATCATGTAGTATTTAAAATACGTTCATATTCTAATTCCCTTCCATGTTACTAAAAGAGAATCTAATTTACTTCACACATAAAGTAGTTTTGTATTTTGAAGGTAAATTATAAAAGAAAAAACGATTTTATTTTAAGATGAACATTTACAAAATATAGAAATAAGTAATTTATCTGATGAATGAATCTACTATTTTTAGTTTAGCATATTAAATGCTTTCTAAGGTTTATATGAGAAGAATTTATATGAGAAATTCAATAAATTTATATTTAAAATTAAACTATTCTAATATAAAAAAACTAGTTGAGTTATATTCAATTTTAAATAGAATTAATTTAACACAAACATTGATGTATTGATATATAGTCAAATTTTCTTTAAAATTTTATTCTTCTACACCTCATTAGCGAAAATATTAGAAATGTTTTTTTCAATTAATTTATCCTTTATCTGTCTATTCTAAATCTATGTAAAAAATATAGGATTATTTTATGTAATCTAAAACATAATAATGTCATAGTGCTAAAAAATCCCACGTTAAGATATCTAACCGAATAAGTTAAAAGTCTGTTTGCAATTAGCAACTATTTTTTATTTTATTATAGTTTGAATAATATTTTTAATAATAAATGATACTTCATTTTCTTATTCAACTTTGCGTGTATAAATTTTTCAGAGTTGTGAAATTTTTGTATTATTTTTCTATAAAACGGTTTTTTATAGAAAAATGTTATATTTATATTTATATCGAATTAGTGAATATAGGTTTTTATATTAAAGGGTAATGAACCTAAATATAATAAATTGAAATTATAAAAGTAACTTCTAATATTTTTTCATATTTTGCTGAGATGCTGATTAAATTTAAGTGAAATATTTTCAGTAAATAAAGATCACTACTGGATAATTTGATATTAACGCAACTGCTTTACAAAATATTATAAAATAATATAACTTTTGAAAATTAATGAAAAAAAATTAAGGGAAATAAGAAATTATAATTTCGGTAGATTTTTCTAAGTAATGAAAGGTACGTATTTATGTTGAGGGAGAGTGAATAAATACAGAAAGATATTTGAGTGCATATACTATATTCTTTGATAATGAAGAGCTCATAGAAGTATTTACATGTGCGTATTTACATGTATTTAGGTGTATGCATTTAACTATATTTTAGGTCTACTTTATTTCTTATAAGGGTAATTCATTAATATTATATTTTGAATTGGAACACATAAGCGTATCCAAATATAAATTATAACTTACTATTATGTCATCTGTGTGTATATTATTTCCACTATCGCATTTTTTATGTATATAAATAGGTATATACATACATGTGCTTACATACATGCGGAGGTGTGCTTTTAATGTATTACTACATGCTTCAGTGAAAATGTAAAACTCGCTATTACCAAAATATTCTACATAGGTGTTCGTCTTTGTACATATTTATCTGTATATATTGTATTAAGTTACAATATTCAATAATATGTATAAATTTTATATTGTTTTATATAATATACATATACAAAATACATGTAAAATACAAATACAAAATATATATACGATACATATACAAAATATATATATAATTCATATAAAAATACAATACATAATGGTATGGTTATATTATTCAATATAATTGCAAGTTTTTGAATTTGTTTCGTTTTATAAATATAATGCATAAATTATCACAATTGTTAATTAGAATTATTTATATTTTCCAAAAAAGTATTATTTTTATAATGGCTGACCTAATTTTAATACAATATTTAAAAATTAAAAAAGATAAATTTTTGAAATGTTTGTTACAGTACTTGTATGTTATAGGATAATAGCAACATTAACTAATTTCAGCATGATTTCATGAATTGAATCAGATCAATTTATCAAATTTCAAAAGAGATAATTCGATTACGTATTTAGATATAAACTAAAAGTATCTTTTTATATGGAATAATAAAATACCGAAATATTTATATTCAATATTTTTATTTTAAACAGTTTAATGTAGTATAATTTTTTAAACTTTAATAATTATTTTTTTGATATTTAGATATTTTTCGAGATATTTGGTAAAACAAAAACGATAATATTTAATGTAAATCCTTTAAACAGTACGCAATGGTTTAAAGCTACACTAAAATTGCATTTACAAATTCAATTACCACCATAGCGTTCTTGCATTTTATTGGGATGTAAATTAGAAATTTTATTTATACTGTAAATACTAGGTTGTAAATATTGATGATACATCTTTTTAAACTTGCTTTATGTAAATGATGAAAAATTATTTATACGAATAATTTATTTTCTTAACTACAAGTAAGTTTTTTATATTTTCAAAAAATATCAGAAAGAAAATTTTAGTACAATCTTTATCATTATAAAAATTTAATTACATTAAGTATGAATGTAGACATAAGAAAATCTTAATTAAAAAATAATTTACGTATATTTATATATGTATGCATATTTTTCATTGTGAAATTTTTATATTACATAAATTGAGTGTTCTTTTAAAGCTAAAGCTCTCAGTTTGTATCAAACAAACATAAAAGTAGGAAAACCGAAGCACTTCTTTTTGAGGAATAAATAATAACTGTAGGATTGCGGCATTACGACAAAACTTTGAAAAAAGTCCTCTATACGTAAAGAGTTGCACGCTCGACTTTACGTCGAGCTTTTTCACTGTTTAATTTATTGCCAAAAGCTTTTTCTTTCCTTTTTTCTGTTTACATTCGTTATTCTTCTTTATGCGACCGCTGTTCATAGATTTCCCGCCTGCAAACTGAAAAGTATTCGTACTACACGTATACACTTCGTTCTCATCAGTTCCTTCTTTATTTTTGAACTGTTTCATTAGTCATAAGTAAATATATTGATCGCAAGGATAAATTATTGTATATACTAATGAAATATATTACTAAAATATTAAATACAGCATTCCATCGTCTTAACGTTCATAAATTGAGTTATTTCTATTGGTATTTAGAACTACGAGAACGTCATTAATTTTTTATGAATAAGAAATTTAATTTAAATTAATAATAATAATAATAATAATAATAGATAATAATAGAGCATTATAATCAGCTGTATTATATTTTTATTTTTCATGATTCTGTCTTATTTTTCCCATATGGTTTAGAATCTTTGCAGTATGAAAAAAATTCGGTGTTCCTTGTATTACGAAAGTCTAATTATTTAATGACATTAAAACAAAATAATAATGCCATGTACTGATTAATTTAATTTCTAGTAAATAACAGTGAAATTTTCTAATATTAGTGGTATATTTCCAAATTAATATTGTTGCTAAAGCCTAATAATATTCTACTATAAATTAGTTAAATTATACAGCACCTAAAAATGGATATAATTTAATCTATAGTTCTGAATTAGATTATAAAGAAAGGTTATTAGGATTGTTCCTGCGTCATGCAAATGAATATATATGAATAAAGGTATATATTGTTGACGTATAATGAATAATTAAACATCCTTTTTCAAATATAATTATGATATATTTTATAATAAAAATGAGGAATCGGTTCATTAAAGTATAGGAATATTTCCTGAATTTTTGCATTTTTCACATGTGGCCTGTCAGATGAGGCACGAGCTTCCCTCGCTTCGCGCCGTTGCTCATTCAACACGTGTGTATGACACTGTAAAAGAAGAAAAAAAATAAAAAAAGGAGAATAAGAAGTCTGTCAGGATAAAGCCACCCGTATCACGCGTACACGCAGAGTAACATATGGTCTATTAGGACTAAGAATAGTCGAGTCGCGCATGGCGATGTGCCGTCACCTTGCGTCTAAAGCGACATAGGGCGGAAAGAAATAAAAATTACGATGATTATCATTCTTTCTCTTTCTCTCTCTCACTCTCTATCTCTCACTTTTTTATCTTTCTTGAGTCTGTTACTTTTTATTATTATTTTAGACTCTCCACGTGCAGTTTATAATTGCGCGATGGCTTTTGCGTTTATTCGACGATGATCATGATTTTTCCCTTGTCCTTTTCTTTGACAAGTAAAGTAGAAACTTATAAAAATATATTGCTGTAGTTTATATAACATTTTTTTTTCTATTCTTTTTTTTAAGAAATGAAGAGAATAAATAATGATGTAGAAAGATAAATAGTTAATTGTCAGGCTTTTAGAAAAAGCGTACATTGCATTTATGTTCTTATGAACTAATTTATATAAATATGAATATCATTTGCTAAAATTTATCGACCAAAAGCCTGTCATAGTTGTATTTCATTATTTATTCAATCTACCTATTTAATAAAAGTTATTGATTTAAAACCAACATCGATATTATTAAAATTTTTCCGAAACTTCTGTGTATGAATTTTGTGGTAATCATTTTTAAATTAATATTCTAGATTTCTTCATGGAGGTAAAAAAGCTAAAAAAAGACTTGTTTCATTCATTGAACTAATTATAATTTATTCATAGTTTTATCAATAAATTGATATCGTAATCAATTTTTAATATTTATCTGTCAATACCGTGTGTTGAATTATTTTTCAATATTCGAATAATCTCTTTAAAAGTTAAAATAGTTATTATATATTGACTACTGACCAGTGATTAAATTTCGTACCACTCTGAATCCCTACAAATATTCAAATATTGTTATTTTACTACTGTAAGTTTACATTTAAACATATTCTCATACAGCTTATAGAGAAGAAAACAATCATAAAATACTCATTTTTTTTAAAAAATATAAATGAGCTTAGGCAAGTAATTGAGAAAATTTATAGCTTATCTATTTTCGATCTATTTTCGAAGTACAGAGACCGATTCTTATTTTTAGTTTTACTTAATATTTTTACTTGCTTTGTTTATAATATTATTAAAATATGACACCGCTATGTTACAATTTATCTTGAGTTCTAAACTATTCCAGTTTTTATAATATTATTGAATAATATTACTAATAATATTAATAATATTACAAAATTTCAGTTTTCTCCTAATGCACAAATAAATCTTTGAAATTTTAATCGATTATGTACAATAATTGTAACATATAAACCGTTCTTTTCTTTAAGTTACATAGCAAATATAATGTGGTATAGCGAATTCAGAAACATTCACTATACGATCAGTAAAATGAAAAGTTCAGATTACAGTAATGAACTCCATCTAGCATGATATAGGATACTTAATATGTGGAAATGTCTGGAAATATCTGGAAATGTCCATATCCGATTTCATATTTATCTATGACGCCAAGAGATATATTATTCGATTATGAAAATAGAACAGAATTTTACAAGCTTTCTCTATGTTGAGTGTCAGTCTTTTTTTCGTAGCTACTTATGATTAACTTCTTATATGCTAAGCGCCAGACAGCGAAAGACTAATTACATTTTTATTTGAAATAGAATTCGCATTTCTATATTTCTTTACATTCGTTTCTTTTTCTCGAATTTATTGTAACTTAATGTACGTGAATAATCTATGTCGGTTTAATATAAGAAGTGAAAATTTATGCGTTATTGTTAGAATTTCTTTAGAATTTTATACGTAAAATACATTTTTATTCACGATAATATACAATAAGTTATCAACTTTACGCAATATTAATACAATCCTAGAAATTTTTCATACAATTGAAATATTTTATATTATCTAAATAATTCAAATAAATTATAATTAAATTAAATAACTAAAATATAAATAATATAATAATGGATGATTTTTTTCTTTGTTTTAAAATTATTTTTCTTTGTAAAAAAGTATATTTTATGCTTTTCAGCTTGAATCGATTTCCACTCTAATTTACCGATTATTGTAAGGATTAACTTGAAAAATAATAGTATATTTTTATACTTTTACAATATTATCCACAATATCTTATCCTTATTTAAGTAATACGGAATCTTGATAAATCTATTATTTAAATATAGTAATATATGAATAAATAGGTTGATAATTTAAACGTTAAAAACGGTAGATTAAATTATAAAAACTTCAAACGGTTGTCTGATAATGATTTATAATACGATATAAAAAAATTACTATTACTTTAAACGAAAGAGCAAAACAGTATACACATTTCAGATTTATTCATATACGAGGCAGTATTGCATAAAAGTGATTTATTATTTTTCAATATGAATGAGTTTAACATCAAATATTAAACATTCAAATTTGTCAGAACGTTAAGAAAAACATAATATTGGGAGAAATTTTCTAAAAATGATCAAAGTAAATGCTACTAATGACAAATTACGTATTTTATTTTATAGAATGATTGAATACAATGATAATTATTTAATATAAATTGAATTAAGATAAACGAATATTATTTTCTACGAAGTAAATAGGATATATTTTATCGGCTCTTTCTGATTAAATTCCCAAGTTATATATTACGATATCCAGTTTCAATTTTTTTACATGTCATATTAACGTTATTAATAAATATCCATCCGAGTTTTGTATTCCAAAAATAAAAATTAATTCATAAGACTGTTATGTATTTGACAAAAACTCGATTTATAATTTCCTTTTTTTCTGTACTTGACAGAAATTAGCAATTATTCTAATTCTTAAGTCGCTCTCTAAATGCTAGCTCATCTGTAGGTCGCATCTTTTTCATCCAAGACATGCAAAAAACAAACGCCACATTTTCGTCGGATCATTTTATGCCTGCTAGGAAAGTGAAATTGAGAGACTGTAAATAAGTTGCCATTTGCATGTGCTGCTTTGACGTGGATGAATTGTCCACAGCGATTGTGACGATGATGCGTCAGACTTGCGCCTCGCTCGACTATCTTGTTTCCTTCTAATGAAACAACTGGAAGAAAGAGATGAAGCGGACCCGAGTGAGACGCGATGTTACAGACGGAGGTAAATAATAAATTTAGAGGACGAATACGAGTCCATTAGCGTTATACACACAGTTAGTCATCGTTTGTGGCTGTGCGATCCTTCGAAACTTGTTGGACTTATGCGCGTACTGAGATTGATGATGATTTCGGGTAGATTCATATTTGTTTCATCGTCTACAAATTATTGTCAGTTGCCCTATTTGAAGGAACTCAGAGATGTAAGAATGAAGTTTGTCGTTAAAGTATTTATCGATAAGGTATTTACATAAAAATTGAGATTGTTCAGTTGTTAATTCTGCAAAGAAATACCATACGTCTAATCTTTTTTGCTTTTTTTTTGAAAATCACTTTTTAAATTTTCTATTTTCATATTTAAGTGTTTATAGAGGTTATTTTTTTCGGTAGGACTAAATGAGGCTAAAATTCAGTTTTAGATAAAGTTTTAGATAGTGAAGCAACTAATGTATAAATTATAAAGAATAAATCACAATATTAGACCAGAATTACAAACTTCATATCTAATAATTTATTTTACGTAGATTGATGATGTATATAGATTTCATTAAACAAAATCTCTATCCGTCTTTAAATAAGCGTTATTTCTCTATGGATGTTTACAAATTTTTATATAATCCTATATTTCAGAAATCATTTGATATAAGTTTATTACTAATAATTTCATGCGTTTACTTGATTTAGTTGGAGCTCGAAATTTATTACACATTATTAATTTTCTATACAGCAAATTATTTTAATTTATAATTTATTATAAATTAATTATAATTATATATTATATTATTATAATTATTATAAATAATTTATTCAGGAGACTATTACTAATTTATACCACGTTTTCTAAAGATAGATTACACATTCTGAGTTAGTAAGCATAATCAATAACTTTTTGTCAATTATAGTTAACTTGATACATTTTATTCAATAAAATAGATATTCATTTGAGATAATCATGGAATTAGATGTTTGTAAAAAATATTTGTTCTAAAATATTGTTTATGTTATAATCATAAACGAATAGCGTTAGAATAGAATTTTATTAAACATATTATACATTACTTATGGCACGCGTTATTGAAACTATCCTAAAATTGATCAATTATTCAGCATTGAAATAGTTGAGGCTATTAAAAAGAAAATAACCAAACGTTTTGGTAAAAAATATATGATATGTGTAATATATGAATAGAGTATTAAAATTTAATGTATTTGCTTTTATGTAATTTAATAAAATTTTTAAATAACACATATAAAGTATAAAATTATGTGCCATAAAATAATATTAGCTATATATATTGAATTAAGTTATTAGCATCTTTCTAAGTATCTTTGCACAGTTCAAGAGCTTTCACAAATTTTTTAATTCTTGGCAAATAAAGAAAGTTTTTACTACAATAGAAAACTTTTCTGTCTGAATTTGTAGATCGTAAACAAATGATGCGTCTAATAATATACGAAGTTTTCCCCTGCATAGTATACACTTTTATTGAGAGTTGAATACTAGTGGAGAATTTATGACCTCAGTGTCATATAATCTTAAACTTTGCGAAGTTAACGTGCCATACGCAGGATTATTTGAATTTTCTGAAATTTACTTTATTGCGATATCTTCTCTCTCTGTTAATCATATAATTTCTTAATGAACAATTATATTCAATTTTAGTCTTTTCTCCCTGAGTGAATACATTTATAAAGATTTACAAATATTAAATCTCTTTAGCTTTCTCACGTTTGAAACAATTTTTAAGATAATAAAATTACTTAAAATAATTAAAGAAAGTATTATTTGTTATATTACTAATATTAATTAAAGAAAACACAGAACATAGCTAGTAATGTAATAAAAAAACAATTAAAATGTTACTCGTCCATGAATGTTTCAACATTTAATGAGTATTGATTATTTTTAAACTTGTAAATACGTCTGAACGTATTTTGGAATATATTATTTTTATTTCGTAAACTTAATATGTGCTTATATTTTTTGATAACTGTCCTTATAGTATATTTTGATATGATTGAAGTTGATGAATTCAATAAAACCTAGACTCTAAACGTAGTCTAAATTAGAAAACAAAAGAATTTTTAATTCAAATAACCGGAGCTCTTATTGTATTCTATCATAATTTATAATAAATAAATAATGTTAAATATTATTCCATTTATCAATATGATTGAATGACGAATTTACAGACATATTATAAATCAATAAAAAGATGAAAGCTATTTTTACAAAATATTAGTCGCTTCAAAATTTACATACAATAAACCCTTTCCTTTGTTCGAAAATATATAAGAGAAACCATTATCAGATAAGCGCTAGATAAGGAAATAAACGAAAATGATTGCTGAGCCAAATGGATTGCTGGTTAGCATGTGTTGCAATCTCTAACAATGTTAGAGATTCAGGTGAGTTTCTCGCCGAGGACTTGTAGCCCTCCAGAATCATTTAACAATGCAACTCATGCAAAGGACGAAATGCCTGCGGCGCATTGGGGAGAGAAGCGCCTACAATTTCGTGGAAATAGAGGCGGCGGCGTCACAGTGGCTGTTCAGTGTGCGCACTGTATATGCCCGCCATTTGTGTTTGCGCACTAGGAGTCTTAGGAATATCGAGCGCCTCGGCTTTTCCTCGCCCCGCCCGAACAGGATTGCTTTAACGAAAGTGTCGCTGACGCTTTGTCGTGCACAACGTACATCGGGTACGAGGACATAGAGGGAAGAACGAGGGAGAAGGGCACATAATTTTCACGGACATTTAGGAGCTTATCCCCTTTACTCCCGCCCGACACTCGCGGAGCAACGTGCGGATATACGTAGTATGTCGACTCAGGCGCGCCTAATTTCCTTGAATATTCCGTACCCAGCGTTGATTGGTCGACGCTGCCACTTGAGCTGCAAGCTCTAAGAAATTTCGTAATATCACGCAGCTGATTCGCCGTGGCTTGTATATTTTAGCAGTGGGGATACACGCAAATTTCCGTGTGTGGTTCGTTTGTCCTTGTGAGCTACTTTTTGGAATTTTTTGTCTTACGGTCACTAATTACTAAGAGCTTCATGTTTGTATGACTTTTTGACTTCGCACGTTGCTTCCTAAGTTAAGTCTTTTCTTGACTCTTATTCTATTGAAATTATTTATATGCATTCACACTAGTGGAAAAACCTTACGGTATTTTGTTTAGCACAAAAGAATAACATAAGAAACACTGAAATACTATTAAAAGTTTATTATGTCATTGCACTATACATAGAATCTAGATAGGAAAAATATTGTTACATATGCTTGGTGAGGGAGAAACATCATTTTGGCTTAATTAAAATTATCATTCCTGTTACATAATATTATGTATAGAAATTTAATATTGTAATAAACTTTTAAGAATTAATAAATATTCTCTTATTGACATTTTCGTATTTTATCTAAACAAGCAAGATATTTTATTTACATTAAAAATTCAAAACTGATAAAGTTTCAGTAATAATTACACAGTCAATAACTTACTATACATTATTTCGGAAAAACAATTTAAATATTAATATTTTATTTTTTTACAATCTATTATTTAAATGAGAAAGAACTTTTTATATTAAGCATACAATTTTCAAAATTAATTTATTAGTAAAAAAAATTGTTTACTTTTTGAATATGATTTTTCACATTAAGAAATTATAGAACAATGTGAATTCTTCTGAATAGGTATTTGAAATAATAAGGTACTTGAACTATCTATAGGTAAAATTTATAAAAAAATATAAAATTTTTAAATTTTACTTTGGTTTCTATGTTGCGATTTCAGTTGGGAATGTAAATATCAATATTATTTAAAGGATCGATAAATTTAATCATACAGTATTACGATAATTTTATTTTTTAATGTCTTTGTTTAGAAACTTTTTGATAAACTAGATGAATCGCAAAAGTATATTAATGAAAAATGTATATTTTATCATATAATCTTTTGTATAATTAATATAGGAATCCAAGTATCTAGATTTTTTATTTAGTTTCATAAAAAATTCATTTCATATGAATATGTATATCATCGTGTGGAACAAGTGCATAGATATTACATTTTTATGTATAGTTTTTTGAGACCGTAAAATTTTTTTTAAAATCTTCACTTCAGTTTTAGAGACTGAAAAAACTACTCAAAAAATACATCACTTACTTAAAATGAAAAACTTAAATACTAACTTCAGAAGCTAAAAGAAAAGTCGACGACAAGTAGAGCGAAATTTTGCTAAAGTAAAAAAGTAAAGCAGCTGCTGTATCGAGAGAATGAGAATAAAAAATAGCATAAAAGAAGAAAGAAGTTTGTGCGTACATTATTGTTTTGGCTTCTAGAAAAACTAAGAGAAGTAAAGCGGAATTATATATGTTTTGTGGTATGATACGCCCGAGTGTAATTTTGATGAATCCTGATTGAAAATAAATTGTATAGAAGATTCAATTTTTTCGTAGAGAAATGATGTATTATAATAAAATTTCTACAAGAATGAAGATTTTTTAATTTAAAAGTCAGATTACAAATTAGATATTCGCATAAAACATAAGAAAGTTTAATTTAAATGAAAATTATTGGTCCACTTATTTAAAGAGAAAGCAACATAAGAAGCACCTTAAATATTTAAAAACATTCTTGAACTGTATAAGGAACTTTCTTAGATAATAACTGGTTAAATAATATAATTATTTAAAAAGATGATTATAACTCGTGTATACATAATATATTATTTATATATATTGACTATGGTAGATATACGCGTTTTACATATTTTAATAGCAATAAGATAAAAATTAATAAATCGTAAATTTTATGGAGTTTAGATATAAAAAATAATTTTGTTCCTTATATATGGGTAATTAAGAACAAATGCAAATAATTTTAAATATTTAATAGTCCATAAACGTAAGCAGTATATTCTTACACAAATATTTATTTATCGCTGTTTTCAGGAATTTTTTAAAGTTAAAAAATACATTTTTATTCGGAAAAATTATTACAATACTAATGTAGCTTTTTCCTTATTAATAGAAAAAAAACTTATTTCAAAAAAAGTATTTCATATATTTAAGTAAATATTTTTAGTTATTACATTCAATAAAATCTAGATATCATTTAAATTTTATTGTTGTCACATTGAAATTTTGTGTTTACAATAAACTTTTTAAACCTCTATTTTATCATACTTTATGTTTTACATAATTTATATCTAAATGATTAAAAAATTACGAGATAAGTTGACATATTTATATGTTTATATATGTTTTTTGTTATAAAAATTAAGATTTAACATTGATTCGAAGTAGTTTTTATTTTATTTATTTTATTTATTTTATTATCTTTATTTCATTTAATTTTCCCTAAAATATATTCCGATTTTAAAATTTAAAATTTTAAAATCAATTGTTTTTTAATACATCCAGTAGAAGCTACTTAGTTAATTAATTAATCTCGTAGAAATTTTAAGCATATATGTTTCAATCGAAGTGCACAATAAAATATCAATGAACTTACTGCTATTGAAAACGTACATATGTGAACTCTAAATGAATTATTTTATGTAAGAGCAGCAATAACTTCAAAAAATTACTGTCGAAAGCAAGCATTTCTAGCAATCCTTAGTAAATTTTTCCTAATGATTGCTGTTGTGAGGAGCCTACGTATTCATTCAAATAGACGATGATAAGAACAAAAGAAACAAGTAATGACGCTAAGCTGTTATGCTCACTCTTTTCTGTGTCCCGACCGAAACAAGATTTCTCAGAATCACTTTTAAAAGCGTACACGCACTCAGTATCGAGGCTTTTTAGAAAAAAAGAAACACATCGGCGCCATATTGTAGATTTCGCACGGGAAATCGAAAAAGCCGTTCTTATACTTCTCTCTCTTCCATAAACCCTCTATTTTTCTTACTCTCTTGTAAGTTCACATTTTATTTCATCGGTATTCTTTCTCTTTATCGTGCGAATTACAACAGATGAGTTGGCCAACTTAATGTCGACTCGAATCACTGACAGCAGCTGAGTTGACTTTCCATCGTCTCGTTCCGCGCCTGACTTCGCTGTACGATCACCTTGCTTTTATTTTCTTTCTCCTTTCTTTTCTTTGCACTCTCTCATTTTTTTCTTCTTATTATATACTCAAGCTTGAGTCTCGAAAAAGTCACTAGTGCTTGTGCGGTTTTTCTTCTTGCGTGAAAAAGCGAAGCACGTAATCCTTTATTGCTAGGCGGTTAAAAATAATATAAGAATGTTTGCTTTTTGAACTTATTTCTCTCTCTTTCTTTCTCGAATATCTTTTCTAATTCTCGTTACACGTTTCATTGCAAGAGACTCTGCTTCGTGATATATAGGTTTCTATGTAGCTTGGATTCGGAATTTTATTTGTTTGCTTGAAAATTATCATCATTTACAAGAATTCGATTCACATATAATTTATTTCTGTATTTTTAAAATAAAGGAAAAAATTATAAAAGGTATATTTATATTTATATTTTATTATGTTGAGTTTCTCTATTTTAGTAGCAAAGTAATTTTAACACTTAAATAATATTCTAATTTCACTTAATTATTTCACGAAATAATACTAAGTTTCGATATTATTTACTTTGCTTCAAGTATAATTTGACATATTAAGTTTATGAATATATTCTTTCCAAATGATATAATTTCATTAAATTCTTAGAATATTTGTTATGTTAATAAATTCACTGCTTTGATAATTCAAATAATAAAGTCGCATTTTTAAAATAGCATTCATCGAAATACCAAATTGATGAAATATAAAATCTGACTAGAATGAGAGCTGGTAAATGTAAATTATTCATGATATTTGGTTTATTTTTCCATAAATATTTACTGAATTTGTAGATTGATATATGATATTCATTAAAATTTAATATACGAAGATGTTTATTAATAAACAATTTTTAATTCATCAGAGAAAAAGAATGATATGTGCCAAATTGAATTTTGGAAATTGTTTTTAATAAATACGACAGAAAGAAAAAATTTTATTTATAAATAAATAAATATTTACACTATGTAAATTTGAAAGGTAGAAAATATTATTATTCAAAATGTTTAATAATAAATATGTTTAAATATTAAATTTGTCTTTTATTTGCTACCATCGACAACATTAAAGATCGTTTCAAAATTCAATTCTGTTACAGTAATTGATTTTCATTTCATCTTAAACCCGCTGTTCATTTCTTAAAGAACTTTTTAAACTTTTCTCTTTTATATATTTTTTATTATATCTTTTTTGTTCGTTCATTCTGTCTACCAAACTCATGACACAGCTTGCCACAGAGGCAACAAATCAAATATCTCTGTACGTATCTTTTGCTTCCCTCATAAACTGATTAGTTGAATCTTCGACGACAGTGCAATTACAAGGGCAAAATTACAGAAGAAAAAGAAACAAAAAAACTACAAGTTAACAAAATGTAATGATGACAGAACTAAATAAGAAATAAATAACCTGAGCGAAACTTTCTAGAAAGTGTTACTTCTTCTTGACCGAGTTTTTGGTTATAGTCTTGCATTTATTTTCTTTAAGGCAGATTCCAAAGAATGCTAACTAATGGTCATCACTAAAAAGGAAATATATTTCTAGTATTATTTTACCTGAACAGAAAAGATTTTATGAAAATTTTTGTTACAAATATTTGATAATTATCTTACTTTCACTATGATGAATTAAAACTTGTTTAAATAATTTATCATTATTATTTATAATGCACATATATACAAATATTACATAAGAAATTTAAGCGAAATAAGAGTTTTATATATCAAATAGTTATCATAAGGATTTAAGGTCTATTATTGTTAACTCTAATTCTCTAGTATTTAAGAATAATTCATTGTATACAATAATTTTCTAACGTAATGTAATAATTCAAAATATTTCAAATGAAATCTCTCTTTTTGACATTGCATTTAAAAATCAATTTAAGGTACAATTAATATTAATATAAAATATTTAATTTTAAATTGAAAATCATTAATTAAAAAATTTTAGATACTTTAGTTTGATTGAAATTGTTTGTGTTTGCATTTTATAACAACTTTGTCTCTCTTCTACAGATACAGTATCCAGTTACAAAATTTAAATTCCTTGAGATTTTAAATATACAGCTAGTATAAAATAATTTAAAGATACTAAAAACTGTTCATTATTTTTGTGAGAAATGAAAAATGAATGAGAAACAGTTGGAACACTGTTATTCATTAAATTCATAATGAGCAAACGTTGACTTATCATTATGATCTCTTTCTTTTGTCTGTTATGAAAAAATATAATATACATTAAAAATAACAACATCACATTCAAATAATATATTTTCGTATTAAAAATTCATAAAGACAAAGCTTTTAATGAGTGTAATTTTAAACATGTACGTGCTTGTTAAAATAACTTTAATATATATTTTTGAAGTTGCTACTAAGATTTATTTAAATAATATGCATGAATACATTTTTATTGCATTAAATATTTGGCTAGTATAAAATAAATAAAAAATTAAAATTTTTGTTGTCAGTATTATAATTAAAATTTTTAATACTACATTCCTTTTGAAAAAGTTATATTGTATATTGTATATTTTACACTACTTCAATATGAATTTTTAAGTTAATAAATAATTGTACTATTAAAGGGTAAATATTATGTGAATCATGTACATTATATATTAGTAGCAGAAGATTTTGCTGCTTTAGCCATCTACATTAAAGTAATAAAAGATGGTTCTTTCAATGTTCTTTGGATTTCTATAGAATACAGAACCGTATGCATAAACAGGTGGCTCGTCAACTGCCTACAATGAAAAGAGATGTCGAATTTTTTTCTTTCTATGATCCTTATACAAATATGATAATTTATACAGAGGGAACATTTTAACGAATTTTGTTGTTAAAACAAATAAATTCTTATTTTTATTCTTATTTAATGATGTTTAGATTAATTTTAAATATTGAGATTTAGGATTTATTTAATTCTTCCTTAGTTTTATGATCCAGCGTAATGATAATAGAGTTTTATAAAATATTTTTTAAGAATAAAACAATAAACTAGTTTTATAAGAATTTAAATTATAGAAAGTATAATTACGAATATTCTGTAAATAAATAAGAATATTTTTTCTTCTTCAAATAATATATATATATATACATATATAAATATGTTCTAAAAGAGATTTCTATGATTTAACAGAAAATATGTTTAAAATATTCACAAAATGTTGAGAAATGATTGATAAAAAGCTTTATAAATTAATAACTCTTTCTTTGTTATTTTATAATATATTATCATGTATTATAAAAGTCATAAAATACAGTCGTTCGAAAAATTTCTTTTTGGAGTGATATTCAAAACTTATCATTATTCAAAGTATTAACGAAAAAATAATTAATATTACCATTTTAAAAATATTATGTATACATTAAATTGAATAGCCTTTGATTGTTTAATTTTTAGAATATTTGCTTCTCAATAGTATCTGAATTAAACTATTATTAGAGTTGAGATCCCATGAATAAACTTTCTATAAATAATTTTTAATGTCTATTTACATTAATATCAAAAAATAAAAATCATATAGAACTTAAATAGAAGAACACGAACGTTCATTTTTGGAGAAATCTATAACGATATTTTACAAAAAATATACGAGCCTCGCATATATTTTCCATAAATACTTGAGTAACATAATCGTAACAAGTAAGACAATATACTTTTAGCAATAGTTATGAGTTGAGAAAAATTAAAATTTAATTGGTATCTACATTTACACGGAGCTGTTTTTGCAATAATAGAGAGACGGTGTAACCTGTCTGTCTCTTCACTGTCTCTCTCTATCTCTTTGTTTCTCTTGCAGACAGATGTACCCTCGCTTGTGGGTATACGCGGCTCGGTGCAGTTTGTCACAGTCAAGTACTTGCTAAGTATGTGAGACCATTTGTCTCTTGCCCGGGCGAGAGCTTCCATTTTGGCTCGGCAGCGGCGGCGGTCGTCATTCCGCAAACGGAATTTGACTCGCGAGTATTTTCACTCTCAAACTGACTCTCTCTCTCTCCTGTAACTTTGGGATTTCCTTTCTACTATATGTCCCGATCCTCTTTTGCTTCGCGGAACTATTCTCTTATTTATAAGTCGAGTCGATACTTGTCTAAAATCGGTAACTTGTTTTTCATTGAAATTATACTACGCTGTAGCTTTCATTGTTACAATAATTGTTCGACCATCGAACATACTCAATTTTTATTCGTTACGAAGTATCTTAAGTGCTTTTTCGGAGAGACAAAAATCAATTTGATCGGAATTTCATGAAATTTGTAAGAAACTTGAACGTAGCTTATAAGAATTTAGGTATCTATTTTGCGACTTTAAGCGTTTAACTAAGTAACATACTTTATATGTAGTTCTATGTATACAACGTTGAATTATGCACATACAAGAAACCAACAACTCCTTACTTACGTTAATCTTACGAATTTATCTGATTTTGTATTAAAAAATTAATTATGTACATAATTAAAATTATACGTTATAATATACACAATAAAGTCTATTGATTAGCAATTCATTTGAAATTTTAAGCTATTAATAATAAAAGAAATATCTGTATATTGGATAAATATGCTTAGATACAATAAAATATATTATTTTAATTAAACTTTAGGTATTTGAAATTTCTAATTTTCTAATTTTAGATGTAGATGTATTTCTTGAATTTTAATTAAATTTAATACAACTAGAATAGTATTGAATATAACAATATGATAAATAGTACAATACTTTTACAATAATAGAATTCTTTCATATATAAGTAATTTTTTTTTATTCAAGAATATTTTGTTCTAAACTTCTACATTTTGACTAAATTTTATATTGCGATGACTATGTTAGTGCTTCTGTTTATTTATAATACTACCAACCTTTTATTCTCGAAAGAATATTTCGACTTTTAATTGTGGTTTTATAATGCCATGAATAAGCTTAAATTCTTAAATCTCTTGGAATTTTGTTTTTTTGTTTCTCTTTTTTTCGGGTTACCGCTCTTTTTCATTATTTATTCTCATATCTGTTACTAATCTAGTATAAGTTACAAAATTATATTCTTCAAGCAGAATTATATGTTCGAATCAAAATATTGACTTAAACTTAGAATGTTATTTTTTCCTTTTTTCCATAACTATTTCACCAAAAGATATATAAATCATTCATGATATTTTACTAAAGAATAACTCATTTAATATTTAATTAAGTTTATTTTAACTTAAGATTCTGAAGTGCGTAATATTGCAATCGTTTTTAAACTAATAAAAAAGAAGAAGCTTCAATCAGTTTGAATTTTAAATCTGAAATCGAAAATAAAATAAACTGCAAAATATTTTTATTTGTATTTATTTAATAGTCTATAAAATAGTTTGAAATTATCTATTTACAATTTATTTTGGACATATAGTAATTGTTTATTTACAATTCATTTTTAATGAATGAAATAACAAAATATTACTAGAAATATATTTCTGTAATCTTGTGTAACTTGTTCAATACTATCGAGATTTACAAATTACGAGAATTGTATAAAAACCATAAAATAGTTATTGAATACTCTATATAATTATTATTCTTGTACTGTAATGAGATAAAGAAACTTTTATATCAATTTTATAGAACGTTAGTAGATAACATTAAAAATTAAAAATTTTTTAATTTTTAAATTTTTTAATCGAGAAAGATAAATTTTAAAACTGAATTTGTTCTGAAAAATAGTTTTAGTCATAATTCTACCTTATATTCAAATCTTCAAAGATAATTTTTAAATGATTAAATGATTAATTTATTAGTGTCCATAATGTACAAGATTATTTTCAGTGTAAAGTATGCATTTGTATCTCAAATCATAAAATCAACGATCCATTATACAAATAGCTAATTTTTTATTTGAAAGTCTCATCATTTCTTTGCGGTCAAATTACTAAATTAAATGTTTTCTCCTTAAACAAGAAATCTAGAATACGCAACTAACTGTAGGCTCACAGCGTCAACCTTTCTCAAGGTAATCAAAAGAAATTGCAGAAGTAAGCCCGAGAGAGCAAATGCGACCCAATAGCGAAGTGTCTGACTGAACAAGGGGAGCGAGCAACTCGTCGTTGCATTTACAACGAAAATTCAAACATTTGGGTGAAGTGGGAAACTCCGGCATCCCTCTCCGGACTAGCATACATATAGTCAATGAGATGCGAGCACGCCTTTGCCCGAAATTACGTGAAAGAAAAACAGATTAATTTCGTCCATAGCTCATGAGAATTCTCGGTAACTACTCGAACCATGCAGAAACCACTGCACTGGGCGTCAACTATGCGTAACTCGCATTTGTCTACTTGGCGAGAAGAGAATAGAGAGATGGAGAGTGAGAGAGAGAACATGTAAGAGATAAACAGAGAAACAAGGAATGATGTTACTCTTTGTTCACGTGAGGGGGAAATGAGGCAAAGACGAAGAGTCTGCAAAGCGGTGAGGGAAACGAGATAGTAACCAGAACGAAGAAAGGTATTGAAGATTTTAGAAGGAATTCCTATGGCTCTTGAGAACTCTCACATTGTCGGTACATTATTGTATGATCGCTGATCGATTTAAAATAAGTTAATATATATCTATTATATATGATTAAACTGTACTCAACTTTTAATAAACTCAATTTGAATACTTAAAATATTCATAGAAATAAAGTTTTAAATATCGATTAACTTTATATTTATTTTTTGAAAATTAAAATGGTAACTTCGTTAAGTAACTTTAGACATATTTTAAAGGGATCTAACTTAATACTAAAAAGTGGTATATTTTATAATTTTGTTACTTATGACTATCATAATTTTTCCTTTATTAGCTTTATTTTTAGACATCTAAATACAAATTATTGTAGCATTTTCATACTTAAGAATCTTTTGACTAACAACTTTAAGTTGTTATTTTTCTATTTTTCAGTTTTTGACTTTTTTCAGTTGCCTAACGTAAACCTTAAACGTCATTCTCCTTTTATAACCTTCTTAAGTCGTCTCTTCTTTACATTTTCTTAAACGCATCGTCTTGTCTTTGCTGTCGAGTCAGACTACGAGCTTGAAAGAGAGAAAATTTTCACGATGTTCTTTTGCCTCTTAGTCTTTGTTATAGAATACATTTGAGAGAAATTCGAAGAAAAATATATTACGAAACAATTTTCCTTATGAATTTTATACTTAGAAAAAATATGTATTTTATTTCTAATATATTTGTTAGCATTCACATAAAGCAGAATAATATACTGTTACGTTTGAATAAATAAATAAACAAAATGTAATAATAAATACCGCAATGTAATATAAAATAAATATATCTTATTTATACACTAATTCACTTAAAACTTTTCTGATACAAAAGGGCTTTATTATTTGTATATTATATTTGAATACTTCATATTTCATTATAATTTTGGTCGAATAAATTATGCTAAAACTTTTTATCATGATATTTAATCCAGTCTTCTTGTATAATGTAAACTATTTGTAAAAATTTCTCTTACTTTGTAAAGTAAGAGTGGCTTTATGCGAATTTAATGATGCAAACAACATATTGCTTTCAGTATTCTAAAAAGGGACAAGAGAATTAAATTTATTATACCTTGGGTAAGAGAGGCTCATGTAATCTGCGCTTAAAGAAGATAAGAGGATGTAAGTGGAGAAGGAATTTAGACTAACACATCATCCTAACTTGAGCAGGCTCATTAACATAAGTAGATTTGATTAAAATTGCTTTCATATACTATGTTAGTGAAAAACCGGTCGTTGATTCTAAAAGTTCTGCTAAAATGGAAAGCGAAGGTGATGAATGAACATCTATTCAATATTTATATGAGAATATAAAATTGCAATTTTCTTATAAAAATCGAAGAAGCTCATGTGCGTTTCAAGCTAGGATACACTTTGACTTTGAAATTGTTATTGTTTATTGTTATTGTTTATTTTTATGGTTATTGTAAATTGTTATATAAATAGTCGCGTAAAAATGAATTTAAAGAAATTCGATTATCAATGTACCAAACACCTCGGTGACTTTACAATTACATCTCAAAACACACCTTGAAGCTCTACAGCTTGAATTTCCATTTCACCGAAATAGAATTTTATTCATAATGGAATGACCAACAGTTCATATCAGGCACGTACATAATATCCGATTCAAGCATTCACTTGTAAGCATTAAGATCTGAGAAACGTCGGTACACAGGCTGCCCGACCTGAAAGAAAGGGAACGCCGACAAATTCTACTTGACAAGCAGCAGAGTTCCAGCGACAATTAAAAGCCGCCGAGGCTCCCGATAAGCCTATTAAAGGCTTGTGCAAGCGCGAAACGAGGGAACACGAAGCACGAGCAAGGATTCGACGCGTGCCACGCAGTTGCCGCACCCACGCAATACATGGAATGTACGTACGTGTACGTGTCGCCGCTAGCAATAGCTGCTTTGCTCCTCAGGACTCTGGGCTCACGCGAGCTGCCCATTAAAATTCGATCAGATAATCTTATTTGCTCTGCGATTAGGTCGAATATTCTTCTCGCGAACCGACAGCTCAGGAAAATAGGAGCACGCGCATAAATTAGCCGGTGATTAATATTTTTACTTGTTATACTTTGAGCCCTGCTCTTTGTTTTTTACTAGATGTGTGAACTCTCGTTATTGGGAGAGAAAGGGCTAACTTTGAACAAGTGACAAAAGCTTACAAGGACATAAATTTATTTACAACTGAAGAACAATTGCGATTCTTCCATGATATAAGGGAGAAATGATAATTTTATTTAATTACAAATGTAATTGAGTAGTTGTAATAAGATCACATTAAGAAATATCTGATTCTTCTAGAGGAAAAGTTGACTCTAGAAATTCCATAAAGTTACTCTTTCCTTCTTTTTGAGATAATGCAATTTAAGAGGTGCTTCATATTCGATAAGAAATATTTAATTTACCAAATAGTAGAAATTTGCAAATTTCTAAGCTTCAATTTATCATTATGAATAATTTAGTTTTCGATTGAAATATGACAATTGAAATAAATTATATCCAATTGTTTAGAAAAAATGATGACGCCAGTGTACCAAAACCAAAATATTCAATCACAAATATTGATACTACATGTACGTTTGTTCGAACGATAAAACATGATATACCTCATATAATTTACAATTATTAAATTACATTCTATGAGTCACAATGGTTTGGTCAATTATAATGGCTGTTTAATGAAATGCTGAAAAGCTTGTAAAAGATCGTACAATGTTATAAATGCGAGTTTTTTTGTTGGTGCGAAATTAAAGACAGACTTCTAACGAGAGGATATAATTAGAAGTCACTCCAAAATGTACAGTACATCATTCAGTTTGCGAAAATCTTAAGCTTATGCTATTACACAAAACGCTAAAAAGCCACACAGCTCGACAGCGTTACACATTTCATGTCGTGTACTTCCTTATACTTTCCAAGTCTCACTCTTTTATTCAGTAGTGCCACCGTCCTACTATTATCATAAAGTCTTCTCAACCACTGCCTACGAAATTCATACACATACAGGTATAGTCTTACTTGGTGTATACGAGGTGAAGGCTTTTGTGCTTCCAGCGATGATTAGAATCAGCAGCATTGACCGTAATAAGGCCGCTCTTCGGGAGAACGGCATCTTTATACAGCACTCGCCGTCACTATAGTCGTTCCTCCTCTTCCTCCTCATCCACCTCCACCACTGCGCAACTACTCGGTGTTCTAGCCGACGCCCCTCATCACCGGCCTTCGCCTGACAAAAATTAAAAAAGATTCAATAATTCCATAGCAATTGTCAGGGTATACGTATTAGTATTAACATTAAGATGCACCTTAGTAGCTATATTATTTTTATTAACTTATTTGAGTCGATTTTCTTCTATCGCACTAAATGAGAAAACATACTTCTTATGTTTATCAGTTGATATATCGATGTTACTACACATACATTCATCGATTCTACTATTTTACATTACAAATTTTACTTGTGCAATTTAATCATATACATGTCGTATTGATTTATCAACATTTTTCAAATATTAAGGAATTTGGTATATAATTCATTTTTTTATATACTCCTTGAATGTTTTGATTTTTTGGATGAAGTACTTTCTCATAAATATCATCCGTGTGTCGTAAAGTAGCTCTTACATTAATTGTAATAAAATAATTTATTTAATTAACACTATCAATTGTAAATGAGTAGAGTTTCAAAATTTAATTTTGAGTAATGCATATATTAGAAATAGCAAGATATTATAAATCTATAATTTTCAGGTAGAAAATTTAGAATTTTTCAAAATTTAAATCAATATTGGTGAATATATTTTGGATAATAATGAAACTTCTAATCGAATATAATAAATCTATTGCGCCACATATTGAAAGAAAATTGTTGGTTAAAATATATAATGTTTTCTTACACTGGTTCTTGTATGATGCTATTAACATTAAAAATTAAATGTGAAAATATTATAATAAATAATGACAGAAAAGTTAACTTCATTATGTTTTTAATTAGTAAGATTGTGAATTTGTAAATAAACGTAAAATTGTTGTTAATGTATAAATTATTCTCTAAAATTAAGTATTAATTTCACATTTTACAACGTAAAATTTAAATATTGGAACGCAAATCTTGAGTAAAGTATACCTTCTTAATGGAACCTAGTTGTATCTGTTTTTTTATTCTTTCGAAGATTTCAAAGAAATTTGCTAGATACTTTATACTTATAATATTACTATAATACTTTAGATTCTAATAAACTAACAACATTTCCTTTAAGAATTTTAGTTATTTTGAATCATGAAAAAAATTTATTATTTAATTTCATTAAATGTACTCATTTTCTCATAGAGAAAATATGAGAATTTTTTCAAAATGTTAAGAAAAGTTATAGTATTGATGAAATAAGAACCTGAATATTTTTAAGTAATTATATAATAGAAAGAATTCTTTAATGTACGTAAAATATTTAATGTAATTTATAAAATTAACTATACACATTAAAAAATTAATTATAAATTATAGATTCTAAATCTAAAAATACAATTTTCTTTAAAGTATATTACTGATTTTTATTGTACTAATTATGTTCAGTTGAAAAAAAGTTTCTTAAAAATCCATATTTTAATACAATGTGTGCCTGTGAATAAGTGTGGTTTAAGGATAGTTTTTCTTGTTTCTCTAAATCACTAATATGTATTTCATGGTTCAGAATAACCCGTTTTCATATAAAGACTTTGTATATTTCAAAATACGAACTGTTGCTTATTATGTATATTTAATATTTTATAGTTTAAGATATAAGTATTTTTGCAAGAACTTTATAAAAACAATTTTTTTCTCAAAATATATCTTGCCTTAGTCAACAATTTTTAAATATTCATACAGGTAAAGAAATATTTGTTTTTCAAAAAAATTTATTTTCACCTTATCTGCATATATCGCATTAACTCCTATATTGAAACAACCTCAACTCTTATTTGATGCAACATTATAGTTGCAGAATTTCCTTGAGCGGAATAAAAAAAAATAAAATGTTAATGAGGCTGGTACTGCTATTGCCGATGCTTCTGCTACTTCATTTGATTGCAAAGCCATTGAAAGAAGGGTGGTGAGAGCAACAAGAACTTAAATTGATAGTGTCTTTAGAATGTGCGGCAGCCTTTGACGATTCTCTTGTTTTGCTTGCGTCTTTTGTAAGTCGAACGAGTCAGCCAAAACTAATTGTCGCTCATCTCTACTAGTAATAAGACTCACAGAAGAAGTTACGAAAAGATTAAGATGAAAAGAATTGCAAATATAATGCATGAATACAGGACTTATAAGTTTCAAGGCATCTTTGAGAAAAAAGAGTTAAGAAGTTCAAAAAGAGACGAAGCAAAAGAACGCCTAGATATTGGTAAGGCAATTAATTTGGTGTTGATTATCATTTAATATTTTAAAGTATAAGGTGAGCTTGTATTTACGTACTTTCTTCTACTGAAATATATTAAATTTTGATGCCTTAGAATATCACTGGAGAAAATGACAATTCAAAGACAAAAAGGTTAAAGATAAGAAAGGCCAAATGGTTATTGGTATAGAGAGTGGAAGGTATTTGATATCCTTGAACAATTTAAATTAAGTGCCGGATCTTCTTATCTGTTTAAAAGGTGGCAGTAAAGATAGATGCATATAATCTTGGGAGAATTTTTTTGCATTCAGACTTCTGCACTTATATCTATTAGGGATTTAAAGCTATTGGAGCTCATAATTACTCCTTGTTTAGAGGTTCTAAGAATTTATCAGTCTACACTTTTTGCTAATAATTATACGATTTGAAGACCTTATTAAAAAATATAACATTTTTATATATTCATATACTTCGTTCCACGATAAAGCCAGGTTAGGGAAATCTTAGGGTTTGGATGATATTTTATTATTTCATTTTTTATAAACTGATACTTTTTAAAGTACAGTACTGATGTGTTATGCTCTACTTTTGATGGGACAGTTATAATTGAATTTTCAGTTTTGCAACAGAGGTTGTCATCATTATCCCTATGATTTCCTTTAAAACGAATATCCTAAATTCTATCGAATGTAGTTGAATTATTCTCAAAAATACATTTATCATTCTAATTCAAAACTACACTCGATACGAATCTTCTGCAAATTCAGAAGATATTCACGATCCGCCGCATTTCATGTGTATGTTCTTACAGTATCAATTGTAGGTATTTAGCATCTTGAATTATATTTACAGGTAGATATTTTAATGAAGTTTATTGCATTCTTATTTCATTCATGCTATATTTTATTGTAGTTATTAGAACTTTAACATTTCTACAGCTTAATTGACCTTTATCATATTTTTAAAATTACCACGCTGCTCTGCACTACTTCTGTCAGTACAATGTAGTTTTCTTATCAAAAGCAAACCATTATTATTATGATTGTAAGTTCTGCCCATATTCGACTGAATTACGAGCAATAATTTCACGCAAATAACTCTTTATTGGATAAAGGCAATTATTCTTTTCTCCAAATTCCTTTTCTTTTATAGTTTAATCCTAAATTTTTCAAAGTATATAAAAATTTATTTAATAGAATATTAAATTATACGAAATATATTATGTCACGTATAAAACTGCCAATATGATTTGTACATAATTCACATATATATCAAGAAAATTTCATAAGTAATAAATTTTCATAAAAAAAATAAATGTAAAAAGAAAATGTTCTGAAATTGAAAACACGACTATGTGAGTCTCTAAGATAAATACATTTAACGTAACAAGAGAAACTGGAGAAATTGTCTACGTTTGGATGAAATGAAGTGTAATATTAAAAAACATGATCTTTTCATTTTTAAGAAATAAATGTCGAAAATGATTTCCTTGAGGTGAATATTAATATAAATATATGAGTGACAAGTTTCATTCAAACAAGATAACTGAAACACATGGGTTTTAAAACTTTCTTCGATAAGATTTGTTAGATCCCATAAATAATAAAATTTGAAAGCAGCATACTATAATAGATATGTTATAAATAAAAGCTACACTTACGCAAAAAAGCATTGAAATCGTTGAGTCTACGCAAGCTTAAAATCGCGATTGTGTTCAGCAATGCAAAAATTCTTTTTCGTGTTTTTATCTTTTCTTTTCAAAAAACAGGTACAGATAGCTCAATAGAATTATATAAGTCCGAATCAGCAACTCCGTGAAAAAGAAGGAAATAGAAAGAGAGCAAGAGAGAAAACGATAGACAGAGATATAGACGGAATGTAGCCTATCATAGATTGTATTTCGAACAATAGCTCGTCTTCAGAATAGAACTATTTCTATGCACGATTTTTCAATCTTAAAACCGCCACTCAAGTCGTGTGGTCTCCATGGAAAAGGAAAACGACTAACGGCAATGTCGAGCTTCATCGATCCTTCGGTTCGTCAAGGCGACGAAGCAGGTCTTTACCTGTTGATACTTGGTCGAATAGTGAGACTACATTACCTTTTTCTTTTATTTTCTGTGCTGTTTGTTCACGGTTAATGAAACATATATTGTAGAGGGTTATATATTTTCTAGACCTTAAGTTATGATTTGCATTTAATTTATTTAATTTATATAACGTATTTTTGTGTTTACAAATCTTGCAAACTGAATATGCATAGTTAAATGTAGTTATAATTAACTTTGATCAAGGAATAAAAATGTAAGATGATTGTATGTAGATTTTAAAAAATCACGTTACAAATACTAAAAGAGAAATATCTTTTACCATGCTGAAGATTAAAATGGGTTTGAAATTCAAGAAACTATAAATCTTCAAAAAATACGCAAAATATTTGTGAATGAAATTGATCGAACCACAAAAAATCTCAAAGCTCGTACTGTGTTTGCATAGATTTTTAGACTTGCTCTCATTTCAAAAGGATTTTTAACTTCATATATAAAGAAAGAATAAAAATACCTCCAAGTGAAACATATTTATAAAAGAAAAGTAAGAAGTAAAAGGGTGAAAGAGAAACAAGGATAAAAAATAGATAGACAAAGCCAGTGATACTTAGATGGAGACTGATGGAGTGAAAAATGGCGAAAGACAAGTGCTTACTTGCTGTTGTTGTCCGGGGATGGTATAACCTTATCTTTCCATCTATTTCCTCAGGTTACCATTATGCAAAACCGTAAATGAAGTCCTGCGATCGAGTGTCTCTTATAGTCGCCGTGAGGCGCAACGATGACGACAACGCAAAGCGATGCGACGACACAATGGCCCCGAAGGCTCCTAAGGTGTAACGTTACTCCGAAATGAAATTTTACTTTCCTCTATCTCATTCTCTTATGATCATTATAGATAAGTTCAATTGCGTGGCGTATAGAAATACTAAATCCAGTCACTCTTTTGTAAAAAGAGGAAAGAGAGAAGACTTACATCAAAAGTGCTTTAATTTTATGCGACAATATATGATAATATTATGTAATAAAATTAATATAAAATTGCGTTAAAACTAATTAATTATTGTACATATATTATATCTTGTATTATATCTTTATAAATAAAAGTTTTGTTCACTGTATACTTTCTAGTATACCAAGTATATATGTATATAATTAAAAATTCATATGATAAGAACTAGTGCAGTTGAATCTCAGCAAATGCTGTCATATTGTTAACTTCAAGTTCTTTATAGATGGTGAATATTATATGAAAATCTACTAAACTACCCTGAATTTAGAATAAGTTTCGCCCGATTCCAAAGTATGTAAGGATAATATTTTCTTTTTCAGAATTTATAGATATTAACTTTTAAATTTAATAAGTTATTCAAGTTTTTGTTTATGTATATAATTTTACTATAAAATAAAAATCCGTTCAATCTATCTGCAATAAGGTCAAATCAGGTTCAGAGCTGTGATATACTTATATTACTCGATAACATATGGAGTTAAATAGAGGTAATTGTATATTTTTTGTTAATATTACTATCTGTATGATATAGTAATTAATACATTAAGGATAATGGCGTTGAAAAAGTTATTTATAAATATATAAATATATTTTTTGATAACATGATAAATTTTAAATATTCTTATAATATAAATGATTTCATTCCTCAATATTTGCCAATAAAAATTACGTTTAAATAAAAAAAATGTACTTTAGATTATGTAATTTCATTCCAAATATTATTCAGAACGTAACGGTTACAAATGAAATTATTTCCGTGTCAAATTTGAAAAACGCTTTTGAAAGATAAGTATTCTTAATTATATTACACCGTCGAGTTGAAATATCATGCTTTTTATAAATAATCTATAACTCAGTATCAGTCCATGAAAGCCACTGGTTTTCAAGATTGAATTATTTCTCAAGAGTTGAAATATTGATTTCTCTGTGACATTTTTAATGAGATACTTAAGTACTTTGTCTATGTAGTTGTTACAATTAAGTTCCGACTATTTCATCTTATAAAAAATTCTGTAAATATATATTTATTCTTGTTATAAATTTCGTTTCATGAAAGTAACTCTCATATCGTAGTTAATGAATAAGTTGTATAAATTCGTGAACTAATGGTAGGATATTACTTTATTTATACTGATATAAATAATGTAAACTTGGATATTAAAGTAAAACAATGTCTGTGAATTGTTTTGATAATTAAATGAATATATTATTTGTTGGTAAAGTTTATAACACCGTTTGATTTAAAATATTTAAAGTAGACTAGAAAATATATATGAAATTAAAATATACTAGCATACAATGGTAACAAATAATCAATATTTTATTATATACATTTTTTATATGAATGTAAAAGCACGTAAAATTGGATACTTAAAAGATATATGGAATTCATGATAAGCTAACTAGTAAAATATAATAGATTTATATAAAATTAATAGTCATAATGGAATATTACCATAACTACGATTGTATATAATGATGATCATATTGTGACAGAAGCTTGAATTAGTTATGCTTTAGTATTATGTTTTAAAATCCAACAAATTCATGATGTATCCAGATAACTCAGTTATAGTTACTGAAAAAAAATATGAAAAATTATATTTTAAACAATTTTGAAAAGAGAAAGGTCTAAAAAAGAAAGTGAATTTAGAAGATAATAAGTTTGTACAATGAAGAAACTTTTCAAAATTTCTGAATCAGAATAGTGAACAATAAGATGCTAGAGTAGGAGAGACAAATATGAATAGTAATTCTATTAAACTGAATAAAATGTGGTAGTACCTAGCCATTCCTTAAATATTACAGTATAAATTTGAATGTCTAAAATATACTTATGGCATTGCTTATCGACATTTTCTAATTTTAGTCTATATAATGGAAGTTCTGAGTCAGTATGTTACCCAATAGAAATCTAATATATACAATTATCTTTCAGAGAAAGTATATTCATTGAACAGAAATTCGAAAATTTCCATACTATAATTGCTATTATACTATTATATTACATAATAACAATATATTAAAATATATAAAAAAATACAAAAATCAATTTAATACTACACTATAAAAATAGATTATCTTAATTTATACGTATATTATCCATAACAAGAAAAATTTTAAAAAAATTAAAAGAATATACAAATATATTTAAGAAGATGATAAATAATACTGACATACAAACTCATTGTGTTTTCGTTCAATGTAATAGTTCAAGTAAATTTCGTTAATGTGTACCTTGAACTGAAATAGATTCAAGCTTTCTATGGAATTTATTTTTCTAACTTTTTTACTTTTGTTGCTAGAAAACATTTGATGCTAAATATAGCTATTAATTAATTAAATTTGCTTATATTAAGAAAAATAACATTATTATAGACTCTTATACCTATCAAAAGATAAAATGAAAATGTGTTTTTCGTATATATTATAATGTTGTACACATAATTTATTGAATTTTTCGTAATTTGGAGCTGGTAAATAAAGTAGCCAAAGTATTTATGAGTTCTTTTGAGTCGTACTACAATATCACATATACAAATAAATATTTTTTATAAAATAGAAATTTCTTTCAAGTGGAGTACGCTTACGTTAATTCTTATCCGAAGAATACAATATATTTGATATAACTTTTTTACAGATAAGCGAAAGATGAGCTTGTTAAGTAATCATACCGTTGTATATTCAAGGTTATAATATATAATGTGCATTTTTATAACATTCTTTTGCAAACATTTAGTATTTAGGATTATTTAGGATATTATTTATATTATTTAGGAAGGAAATAAATACACAGGATTATATAGATTATAAATTAGTGTTTTTTAAATTGGCATTCCAAAATTCATGTTGCATTGCAACGTTAAAATTATACGACTAAAATTCATAATAATCAAATGCATAATAATCTAGTCAATTAGATCATATTTAATCGTCTAATCAAATTTTATAATAATCTAACATGTATGCTGTTGTTTATTTGAATAAATGATTATATACAGAATAGGAACATCGCTTGATTAATGGTATTTTGTAATATTAGTTTGCTAAATATTTATAAGTATCTTTCAGAAAGATTAATCAGTTTTAATATTAAATAGAAATTTAATATTTTAGATTCATTTTCATAACTATATGTTTATTCTTTTCTAATTATTTAAAATAATATTTAAGGATAAGATTAACGTGGACAATAATACTATGTAAACTCATATATCAAGATAATATAAAAAAATCTATGAGAAAAAACAGGAAAAGAAGAATGATAAGAGAGGAAAAAATATTAATAAATAAACAAAGAATAATTAAAGTAAAATTTGATCAAATAAAATTACGATTATTCGTTTACTTGATTTTGTATCAACTATTAATTATGAATATTTAAAAAAAATACTATTTATCATTACAAAAATAATTTTCAGAAAAGTATTAATGTAGTTTTATAATCATGACAATGAAAAACTTTGTGTATAATTTATGAAACCACGATATTACATTAATACAAGAATGTTTAAATAAATTTTTAAAAACGAAAATATTAAAAGTACTTATAAATTATAACTTAATATTATTTAAAATCATATGAATACTGTCGAATTATATTACAAAAGCACTTTAGAAAGTTTAAAATACTAATATTAACGTATTCACATAATAACGTATCACATAATATATAACATAATATTTCGTTTAAGCTAGTATGCAATATATACAGTATTACAAGTATCGAATTTTATTTCCTTATGAGATAAACCTAAATATAATATTTTATTTATACGTAATTTGTAAAATATTTAATTAACAATTAATAAATTTTTATAGTTTCTATAATATTAATACCATCTAATACATTTGTAAGATTTTACATTTAAATTTTGTCTTTTAAAAAAAAAAATTAACGTATTAAAGTAGTAATATAACGGTAATAATAATTTTAATAATTAATAATAACAAACTCAATTTTCTGCCTATCAACTGTGATAGCTATCTTCTTTAGAGTAAAAACATTTTCTTTTCTACTGATTGATTTGTTTCTTTTTTATAACCTAAGATATTGTATCCGAGATTTTAAAATTATTATCCCTTACTTCTTTGATTTATTAATAACATTCTTATGACTTCTTAATTTATATATCTTCATTTAATTTCATAAATTTTCATTATGATATTTTAATTCTTAGTTTTTCAATTGAAGTACAATTAATATATAATTATAAATATAATTGTTTCAATAGAATACTATTAATAAAATTTTTATTAAATAGTCTAAAGTGATAGACTGAATGATGGTGTTTATGTTCATAGAATTTTCGAAGTAACTTTATTTATTGAAATTTAGATAGTCATGTAATTGAAAATCAAATAGAATAAATAGAACAATATGTATATCGCTTATCATTTTCACACAAATTATAGTTATAAAGTTTCTTAGAATTATATAAAATTTGAAAAAGTAAAATTAGCAGTTAAAAATCTAGATATGTTGTTTTATTGTATTTTCGTTTATACAGTGAAAGAAGTAATTTTACAGCTGAAAAAACATTCTCTTAAAGAATTTGAATTGAATATTATATTTTGTTTCTAATGAAATATTTTTCCATTGGAAAAATGGAATGGAATATTAATATAGACATGCTATTATGAAACTATTAATAGCTAGTATATACGATAGAGATATAAAATAAGATAATGTGCATGTACTCGTGCATTATAGTTATAAATCACTAATTCCGTAATGCGTGAGTAATGAGCATAAATACATTGAATCCATTTTTGCACACATAATATAATTTCCAAGGAAGAAGGCCGCGAGTTTAAACCTGTACACTGGAAGAATCGAATATGTCTTCCTCCTCTTGTATCTACTACATTAGAAAAGAGCGAACTCTCGTGCGAAGGTGGTGTTTCAAAGTTAGCTGCGGGTAAAACTTGTTTGAAACTTTAATGGACAATGCTGACGAACACCGGGGGAACAATCATCGTGAACCAAAGCCCTAGGCTTCGAGAATAAAGTATGGGTGTCATATAAGAGCATATATTCATCTTCTTATACACATAGCATCCTAGAGGAGTTTGTTTTTAGCAGTCGTGAGAAGTTTAAAAGGACTCACACGCACCGTTGAGAACGAACTCGATACTCGAACGAAAATTTTCTCCTTTATCCACTTGGAGAACTTGTAGATCACATGATTTCTTTAGCAAGTTTTATATCGTAAATTTTGATTGTTTGTAAAACTAACTGTGGAAGATTCAACTATATAACTATATAACTATAGAATTATATAACCTGTTAAGCGTTTATATAATCACAGTTATGGATCATTTCCAATTCGTAAAATTTCTTTTATTTTTAATGCTGAAAAAAACTATTATCTTATGCTTCATAATATGACTTACAGTAATAACTGTATTAGACTATTATTTCAAGACATATACATAAACTAATTATAATATAAAATATAAATAATGTATATGCTATGCACTAAGGTTGAACAATCTATATATCGTATTTTGTATAAGTCTCGATATGTTGTAACGAGAAATGGTGATATTTATTAATTTACTGTTATGCACATAAGAATTGGTGCGCTTACATATTCGTATCGTGGCGTTCGGAATAATGTTGTCATACAACGTCCCGGATCAATTTTTAACATGAGAATTTTTTTATGTTTAGTTATATAGATACTTAATATCAATCGAAAATAAAATTTTTTAGAATCCTAATAATTTGGGACTTATGATTTTTTAATTGTTTAAGCCCCTGAGCTTTTAAGGGTGAAAATGTTATTTTTTTTATAATAAGTTAATTTTATGAAATTATTAAGCGTTTTCGTAAAAAAATATCCATGTTTAAAAAACTTCAATTTTTGTTGAGACCAAATCGGTTGAAGCTTCAGACATATTTTTAAGAGACATTTTTCTTTTGTTAAATAGATAGTAGTAAGTGAAAGTGTACAATAATTTAATACCTAACAGTCATTAAAAACCCATTACAGGTAGAAGGAAAGTTTGACTTAAATTATATGAAAATTAGATGATAATAATCGCTCGATAAATGCATCAAATAAAAAGTTAGTAAGAACTAGTAGAAAATTTAAAAACAAGTGTTAATATAGATATAAAGAAATTTAAACATTTTTGTTTTCACTGATAAATAACAGTCATTGTCACATTAGGAATATTAATCTAAAAATATTAGCTGTTCATTAATTATTAGAATTTTATTTCAAGAAGTATTATGAAGTAAATTTTTAGATAAAATTGATATTTAGCTTCACTTAAGGTTTAAAATAAAAGTCAAATGATTACTAATCTGTTTAATATTCGTTGATTTAACGGTGAAAAATAAGGTAGTAGCTAATGATCAATTAAAGAAAATTATCTTTAATGAATTAATGACGAAATTCTCAGTGAAGACATAAGTTTTCTCCTAAATGAATATATCAATAAAGAAAAAGTCCTGGATTTATTCAAAATTAGTATGAAGTTTAATGCATTAGAATGGATTTTGAATCGGTAAAGATACCAGCCGTATTTCTTATACAATAAAGTTGAAAATGTAGTGACGATCACACATACATATGATGGTAGCTTTACATCAGAGTTTATGCATTCTCACTTGGAAAGCATAGAGTTGATGATATATGATTCTAGCAGGACAGTAGGATCCATCAAACAGTACATATAATAGTTGGCTTGTTGAAGATATCTTTTTGTTCAATATTGATTAGAATGACCCGAAATATCATTGAGTTTTATGTATATTAGTAGAGATTTAGTGTTTTATAGTAATCATTAAGTAGTAAATGGCCGAAAATAAGATGTAAAATCTTTAGAATAGGATAATCGTTAGAATAGTAGAAGATTTTAAAGAACCTTGCCGAACATTTGTTTCTTACAATTTCATTAATTCTTATTTGTAATGACACAATAACTTTAATACTGAATGAAGGTTTTATATTTTATTTATCAAAATAAAATCTTGAGATTATTTTAGATTATATATTATATATATATATGTATATAATTTATAGTATAATAATAATAATAGAGCTATTAGGAATAATTTCATTACTTTATTATTTAGCATATTAATGTTAAAGCTGTTCTACAGAATTCTATATTCTAAAATAGAATTCTGTATTCCAATACATTGGGATTGTCTTTGAAAATCATTTGCTTTATTAAATCAGTGAAGTTTGAAAGTTCTCCATTAAAACTCATATACATTTTATGCGAATTCGTAGTTCTATTACAGTATAATTATTCCTATCTAATTCGCTCATGAATATTAGTTTTGAAAATATATTTCTTTCTTTCTTTAGAAGGCTTCAGTTTATGTATGAATATGCATAGCACCATTAAAATTTAGTAGTAACCATGAAAATTATATGCATAAGCAAGAAGAAGCAATGAACACTTCATATATACTTATATTAACTTTAAATATAAATTGCTAGTCAAAGCTAATGTAAAGCTTCTTAATGATTGAATGAAAGAAAATCAAGGAACTCTGAAACTTTTAATACTATTTTGTGTATTTATTTATATAGTATATAATATTCAGAAATTATATAATATTAAATATGATTATAGAATTTTACCTTAATATATAAAATGGAATTTTGCGATTTCATATCATCTACATAATTTTTGTGATATTTAGATATTATTATCATAAATCTCAAAATATGGTTGTTTTTGCAATATATCATAATTTGATAGGTTTTTATCTGTTCGAGTCGATAAATTACACTATTTTTACCGTAGCTCAGCCAATTCATGATTATAGACTTCTGACTATAACCGAAGCATAACTCGCGTAAATGACTGGAAAGGAACATAAGAATGTCATCATGGGCTCACACAAAATTTCACGCGCCCACACAAGTTGATTCTCTTGCGAGAGATAGAGTACACTGACAGAGCAGAATACGAAAGTGGCTTTGGCTTTAACACGAAAAACCCTAGTACAACTTGATATCTTGCGAGTGCGGACAGAGAGAATGAGTGAATGAGGGGAAGAAAGAGAGAGAGAAAGAGAGAGGGAGAATTTCCTATCACATTCTGAAGAAGCTCAAAACCGTCACCTCCGGGAGGCCTTGTTAACCGCAACGGCAAACTGAGTTAACGTTTTCTTACATTACGATCTGCGCTAGGGAGCGACGCGCATTTCGTTAGTATGCAATCCCGGGGGCGAAGTTGTATTTATGATCCTTGCGCAAATGAATTCCTCTGCGGCTCTCGCTAGTGCGCTTTATTCTAATGCAAGTTAATTTGCTATTTTGATTCCATGGCACGGAAGGCAAAAGAAATGAGAAGAATTAGTGTATTGTTTAGCACGAGTGAAGGAACGGCTTGTTTTGGCCATTCCAGATTTTAACTATACTATTGTATCACGAGTCGAGAAGAGTATTTTTTATTCTTTGTGAAATTATTTGCATCTTCGTAGTAGTATTTACGACTGCACTCAACTAGATTTGTACATCAGCACATTATACTAAATAAGTATATGATTTAATAGTAATATTTACCTGGAAATTATGTTGTTACTTTAATACGTATCAATGACAGAAAAAAATTAGAGTTTTTAAATTTAAAAATTATATATTGTCATATAAAGATACATATTTCGAAATTTAAAATAATACGTTATAGATCACGAAAATTTAAACTTCAATCATTTTGTTTTCCAATGTTGGGTTGTACATTATTTTAACACTTGGATTAAAATTGTGATACTATAAACATTTATAAAATTAAAGTATTATTTATAATAGCTAGTACTGATTGTACTTTTCAAATCTCTGATTTCCGTTTCTATAAAAGAATTTTAAATCTATTACTTATTGTACATAATTACTACTTTAGTAATATTAATAATAAATTTAATATATTACGTTTTAAAATTAATCAAAATATAATTAGTACTTGTTAATTAAAAATGCATTAAAATAATATAAATAATAGTACTATATTATTTAAAGTGAAAATTATTAAAACTATCCGAATTTTATAATTAATTTGTTTTTAAAGTAATATTTAACTGGTATTAAAAATAGATAATTCTTATTCAAAATATCTGTATAAATTTCTTTTGATATATTAGATTTTTCTTAATTGTATGTTCTAAGTATTCGTTATACCAATAAAATTAATGTTTTTATTTTTTTTAAATTTAATAATACAAATATGCAAAAACTTTAATTCTACTGTAAGCTGACAAATTATTTAAAACCATAAGAAAAAAGGAATTAGCTTAAGTCTACAACAACATAATGGCATAGTGAGTATATCTCGGTAAACTTTCCCTACTAATTGCATTCCGCACAACAACTTCTTTCCATGGTGGCTATACTCTCGGCCTATCTCTGTGATATTGAGATGATTTAGTGCAAACAAGGTCTTTAGTTATCCGGGTTCCTGCATCTGATGTATAGGGATGCTACCATCTTTCTCCATTTCAGAAATACATCTTTCTCCTTTCTATATTATTTTCTTTCATATTCCTCATAATATCTTGCTTTTTGCACTCCTATTATTAATAACATTTTTTGCATATATTATTTTGCATTGTTACAGAATCAAAAAAATCTTGTTGGACATTTTGAGTTTTTATTACAACAGTGATTAACAATCTAATATAATTTTAGATATTACTCAACTTATTTGTCAAATAGATACGTGAGATGAGAAAGAAATGCGCTGACAACAGCGATGATAACGATTCTACAGTTTAAACATTTAATATACAAATATGATGATGATACTATATCTGCTTTCTAATTATCTTTAAAGAAGATAATTGGATATTCACTGATTTTCAAAACTTTTGTCTCATTCATTACAAACTTTAAATACTTATTTCCCAAATAACTACAAGCATGTGGCTTCTTAACTTATTGACTAATATACAATTTTCAAATAATTACAGAACACCAATAATAAATAATAAAACATGATATATATTACAGATAATTTTTGTAACATTTGGATGTGATCATCTGTCAAGAGAAATTAAAGGCTTCATATCACTAACATTTTCTCATTAGTATTATGAAACTGTTAAGTCTCTGGTGTTTAATAAAATATATTGTAAAAGAAAAAATTAAGAACAAATCATGGAATTTTGTCTCTTGGTAGATGTTCGATGTTCATGCGAAACTCGAAAGAGTTTGTAAATTTCCTGATGGCTATTTACTAAACTACAGTATTCCTTGGGGAAAAAGTAAAGAGACAAACATGCATAGATAGATAGATAGATAGATAGATAGAAACAGAGAGAAAGAGAGAGATAAGGCAATAGAGAATGCTAGTAATTCCTGTGCATTGTATACAATAGTGACGTGGAATGACTTGACGAGGTGGGAGGAGATAGGACGAAAGAATGATTGTTCCACATTAAAGTCGTTGAGTTGCGTATCGAAATAAACCAAGTTGCTCACTGTCCATGTGCAGTCACCGAGAAACTTTAAATTACCGAAATCAACTAACTTCAGTAAAAGGACTGATATATTATATCATATACGAAATGTACACTGGTAAATATAAGAGAAATATAAGTGAAAAAATCGGGAAAAAAAAGTTACTATGATATATATAAAGAAAAGAATCATGTAGATTTTTTTTATGAATCTATATTTGTATATAAAGAGAGTTGAAAAAGAGATAGAGGAACTAGTAAGAAAGAAAGATTAGTAAAGAGACTGACCGGGTTAAATTGTCGAGAGAATATTTTTTCCAAAGTTTACTGGTCACTGCATCATTTCTTTGTTTGTTTTTTTTTCGTACGTATAAACACACAAGCACAAGTGCATATAGATGATAAGCAAGTATAAAAGGCTCTGTTACTTTAAGAGCATAAGTCCATAATGAGATGTATATCGTTGAAAAATATTAAATTTTGCATGTGTATATACTTTTATGTTGATTGGTTTACTTTTGTACTTGTTAGTTCATAAGATACTGTGACAATTCGCTTTGTTTCATATGAAATTGTAAAAATTTTTTACTCAATGTTATTGAATTTTTATATAATATTCAACAAAAAATACATCTTCATTATTTTAAATGGCTATAAGTGGTCTTACAATAATGATTTGAGATACTTAATAACCATATACCGTTAAGTATGTTCAATGAGATATCGAAAACATTTCATTTAATTCTATTTAATGAAATATATTTAATATATTCTTAAGTAATTATTAAATAATATTTAATATTTAAGCTAGAAACGTATTAATAACAACCATTATTTAATTTTTAGTCTGAGTTTTAGTCGTTTCTTTATAATTAAAATATAATTTAAAATATTTATTACTGAAGCTAGTATTATTAAACTGTATTCCAAAACATACAACGAATGTATGTATAATTTAAATAAACATAATAATTCTGTGAGTTAAATCGTGGACATTTATTCTTTGATTTATTATAGCAATTTTCATTAGATAAGAAGGATTAAAGTGGATTGTACTTCTACATACAATAAATATTATAATCATTGTTTCCTTAAATTATAGTAAAAATACAATCTACATTATATTACTTATCATTTTAAGTAATTTCCAGGTAAGGTTACCAAATGTAAACTAAAGTAAAAAAATATTAAAATTGCAGTAAATTTTGAAGTTCCATCATAGAATTTTAGTACGAAATAATAAACGAAATAATAATTTCCTTTCTAAACTCATGAATACCATCTATTTTACAAGTAATATTTATTATAAACATTAAAAATTATGTTTTATGATTTTTTATCTTTCTAGCAATTGCTCTATATTAGAATATAATTATTTTATTACAATATTGTTCGAGCATTTATCACCGTTGTTTATAGCAACTACTATAAATTAATAGGATTGAGATTAATAGGAAAACTTTATAAATATTTATTATCTACAATTTTCTGTCTATTTACAAGTTTAAGTTGTGCGTTGCATAGAAATATTAATAAATAATATCCTGAGTCGTAGCATATCATAAAAAAACTATCTTCCATGAAAAACCTCATATTCGAAAATTAATCTTCAGGAAATTATTCCATTCCCTACTTTCTCTTGCCATGCCAAGCATTCAATTAGTGCAACATTTGCAACTTCGAAGCATTTCAATCATCAATCGGCGCACTCGCTCAAATCAAATCAGATGCACAGGAGTAAAATCCAAGCCTCATAACTGCTCATCCTATTCACAGTAATTCGTGAGTGACGTCAGTGCAACCGTAACTTCTTCCATCACCTTTTTGACTTTTTTAGTCGGAGAAATAGACATACAGAAAAGTTGATGAAGAGTGGGAAAAAGGAGGAGGGATAGATACGAGAATTATCCATCGCGGTCTAGTGCCAAGACGGATGGATAGATAAGATTCACCCTTATCGGGCATCCAAGATGAATTCCCATCTCGCCGGAGGGGTTAATCTCTATGATTCCCCGCACGCTTCAGAGGCGCCTGGCTATCTCGTTACTTCTTCTGTTCCTTTTTCTTGCCTCTCTCTTGCTTTCTGTCAAGATATATACGGAATTTGACGGACCAAAGTCTTTGGAAAGTTGAAAGTTGAAAGTTGATCTATACACTACAGTGTTTGCGCGATACACACATCTCCTCGCTTCAAACTCTTTCTCCTATAAATCTTGAGACTTTCTCGCTTCTTTCCATCTTCTTTTCATCTGGTTAACGTGCACCTATATAGTCTTCTTTCTATATTTCGGCAAAATGCTATTGGACTTTTAGCCATACAGATGCGCTAACACACGCGACACGTGTACATAAAAACACACACAAGTACGTGTGCGCACACCAACATACTCTCTTTCTGTCTCTTACTAACTCTCTTCCTTTTCCGACATTCCTTCTTTTCTATTTGTTGGCCTTATTTCTTTAACCATACTCGATTAGTAGTAGTAGTAGTAGTGATCACATATCTGTTTCTCTCTCTCCTTTTTCTTTCTTTCTACTTTTTCATGTGTCATGAACAATACACATTTTTACGTCTTCTTTCATCTTTTTAAACGTCTGCAGAGCTATACAACCCACTTTTTCAATTTCTCACTTCCTCTTTCGCACTTTTTTCTAGGCCAAGAGAGAGAAAAATGAATTGTAGGAAAATAGTACTACCGAGCAAGGGCATTCTGGTTTTATTACGCGAGAGGAAAATCGACCGACTTTATCTGCTGTAGTTTTCAACGACACCGTTTTCTCTTGATTTTCTGATTTTCATGGGCAGCCTAAGACCTAATGGAGGATTGTATACAAGTCTTGGCCCTTATCGATCATCATTTTCTCAACGTATACAAAATTAATGATTTAAATAAAATCTTTTGGCTATTTCTTGTAGAAATTCAAATAAATATTTATAAAAATTTTCTTTAATTTTGTTAATATAAAAGTAAATGTACAGTTTGCAATATTATATATCTAATTATATTGCATTTGCCGTATATAATTTTTTTGAAACGTATTATTAAAAAAATTAAGTTAATAAAACAATAAATAACACATATTAATTATATCACAAACTCATTTTAAAATAATATCTTTAAATAAAGATTATAATTGAAATATTAAAAGGATTAATTTTGAAATGATTTAATAAATAATTTTAGAACATATAGATTCACAATACTTCAATTATCACAATACCTAAATATAATATAATTCTAAACATTTTCAAAACTTCAGTATTAAATAAAGCCTTTTAATTATGAAATTAATCTAATAAATTATGTTCAAGGACAGTGGCTTTTAATATTTCAAAAAAAATTTTTACACAAAAGGAAAATGGAAAAAATTCTTAAACTATTTCATATAAAAGAATGCATCATCCATAAAATTGTTGTGTCCTTAATAAAATTACCTCAAGATTAAATTATTTTTCCTATTCCTTTAACTAATAAACCGTCATATCCAGTCGATCTAAATCAAGGTACAATAAACAAGCTGAATCCTTATCCCATTTTGCTCTTCTGCTATTGCCTTGTGTTGGCTTCAAGCTGCCGCAGTGCGTCTTTGTAACATACATGATATGTGGCTTCGTGTCTTTTTTAAGGGCTCGAGGTATCTTGGACCGCTACTATTGATGTAAGAGGATTTCCTCGGTCGATGTTGTCGAAGCTCCGTACATGAAGCAAAATTTGAACTTAAGCAGGTACAAAATCGATCTACAGTCTCACCCATTTCCTGAATTATAAGTGCCTAGAACCGAAATCCAGAAGTCACAAATCATATTACAGGTGCGGTGACGTTTAGATGTATTCGATATTGGCTTCCATTTCCACTTCGATTCATTTTTGGTATCAGTGCAAAAAAGCAAAAAGCCTGAAGATATTGTAGAGAAGAAGTGCAGAAATGCATATTTACATTCTGCAGTATGAATATTCCGCAATTAGAAAGACGCCTTCAATTGTAATGTATATATATTACAAGATATCTAGTTCTATATTCAATAAAATACTTCCTTATAACCACTTATTTTCCTTAATTGTTTCGCTAAATGAACTCGATAATTTATTTAAAATTAAAAATTCAGTAATCGTAAAATTAAAAAGATTTTAATTAGAATTTATTTTCAATAGCTCAAGAGTATCAAAATATCAAGAGTACAGTATATTTTAAAGTTATAATGGATTTTGAGTACGTTAATAATTATAAATTTTAAACTTGATTAAATATAATTCAGGTTTATATAATAGATTTGGTAAGTATTAATAAATTTTTAGTAGTTTTCATATTATATGATACGATATTATAGATACGAAGCCTCGCAAAAATAATTAATAAATCCATACACTTTTCTAAAATCGTTCGTATTTTTTAACTTGTGCAAAGAAACGCTGTTCTCTTTTTATACTTTCATTTATACTTTTATATGCACTGCACTCGCTCAGCTCGCAAGTATATTTCGATATTCGATTCGGATACAGAATTACTTTGGGGTAGAGTTTCCTTCTCACGCGAAGCACAACAAGGGACGATTTTTTTATTTCTAGTCAAGATATCGTTTTCTGCACCACTGCGAGGCACAAAAAGTATTGAGTACGCGATCTTTATTTCTGGAGAATTGCGAAGCTGGAATCATGAAAATGCATACTTTAGTGCCTAATAAAAGAACGAGATATTGAATTGAAACATTGGGAAGTCGGAAACAACTGTAGCTTTTATGCGAGTTTAAAAAACTCTTATGCTTCCTTTCTCTTGATCATGCTTTAGGATATTTTCCACAACTACGATAGAAATTATAGAATTACCAAAATTTTCCACATCTTTAATGATGAAATATTTCAAACTTATTAATTAAGTAATAATTATTATTACATATATGATAAAAAGAGAACAAATTTAATTACAATATAGTTGCAGTAAAGCATAACATAAAGTAATGAATCCAAGTCTTAATATATTTTGATGATTTCAATGAATTCAACTAATTTTCAATTAAATTTATGTTATAAAATGTTTAGTTTTTCTGAGCAAATGTACTAAAAGAAATGTTATGTAGAAGTTTTCAAAAATATAATTTATTATATTGATTTTTATTACTATAATGGTATAATTACTACATTGATATTTCTTTAAATATCTAGGCATTATACTTGAAATATTTAAGCTAATGACTGAAAATATTCACTATCCAAGTGTATATTTGTATATCAATTGTATACCAATTGTATATCCGCTGTAACTTGAAAAGCTTAAATCCAATGCTTACAATATCGAAGAGCTTATTATTAATAAATTGTCTTGTACGTAGATGTGTAAGCATTTCAATAATTTACGTGAAAATATTGAAATTAGTTGTAATATTGGATATTGTATATCAGTTTCTTATTTAGAAACTTATTTCTTCAGAAATATTACATATTTAACCCTAATTTTAAACTGAAAATATACAAATGAATAAATTCATAAAAATATCTTTATGAATACATTATTAAAACTGATACTTTACTGCATTTTTAAAATAAAATAAGATAAAATCAAATTAAGATTTAATTCTGAAGATTCAAGTAAAATCTGTTATCATTTCATCCTTTTTTATAATATATATACACACACATTATAATCTAGGGCACGCATATATACGATCGTATTACCAAATAATTTAAATAAAATTTTTGTACTGTTATAATTTATGAAATAATTTTTCAATATGGAATTCATGAAATAATAAAACAAATACATATCATTAACATAAATTTAAAAATATTCTTAACAAAGATATTGATTCTGACTAAAATGTACTATTTATGATTATATTTTAAGATTAAAAATCCAATGTCAATGTATCAAAAATGTTTAAAAATAAATAATAAGTTATAATTTAGAAATACTGATATATAAAATTATTTATTTATGTAGAAGTATTGCATGCTCAATTTCAAGTAATGATTTCATTTTATTTTTTCCTCCTAATATTTATGCAATTTTCACAATTTTATATTCAAATTTTCTTAATTAATATTTTTATTTACATTTGAAATATTTCGAATTAAACTCGATGCTTCATTTACACTTCTTCATTCTCAGATTAAATTTTCACATTTTACGTCTCATCCATTACACTTTCTCATAAATTTCTAGAGAATACATTTATGATATAGAATTTCATTTAACACATGATGAGCTTCAAGTAAAATAACGTATGGTGTTTTTATTTTAAACTACATAAAAACTATCTCATTCGCATGTCTTATGAATATCTAGTATCAATTATCAATTAGGTAGACCAAAGATCAGTGTTTAGTTCAAAACTTCAGCATTATATTAAGTCAAAGTTTAACATAGAACTATTAACTTACAAGCTGATTAATTACTATTCTAGCGATATGGTATTGAAATATCAAGATAACTTATATTTAAAAGAATAGAAATTTACTTTTAATACAAGGTCAAAAATTTATTATTTATTTTTAGTTAATAAAATATTAATGATTGTCTATATCTTAAAGAAGTGTAAAATTATCGATTTGGAATTCAATTATTGATAACTAATTGTTAATTCTAATTTATGACTCAATTTTTATTTACTTTATTTACTTTATTTAATAAACCTGCTAAAAACGAAAAATATAAATATTTACGTCACTTAAGCAAATATAGCTTGTTAATATTATTAAGAACATAATAATCATATAACATACATAACATTTTCAATAGTTTCAAGAAGGTCATTTATGCAAATAAAGTAATGATGATAGAATATATGAGATGTTCACATCGATTTAAAATTTGCATTGACATGGTAATTAGTTTGGTAATTAGAAGTAGAATTTACGCAGATCGGACTACAAAAAAATCACCTCTAGTACATATTTTTCTCAGCGTCACAAGGATTTTCAAAAGGCGTTATTCTATCCAAACGTACCCATACAGAAGAAGCAACACTGGCGAGTTTCGTTGTTTTGCTCACAATTTTATATCATTATTTTATGGGATCAAGAGTTCACTGGGGTCTCTTTTTCAACATTCGTTGCATTGTGCTCCAGCATGTCTCTGAATTCATCCATCTATTATCATTATATCTTCTGTTGTACGTATTCGTCTTTCTCCACATCTTCCTACTCCGTCCATCTCCATTCGTCTTTCCAAGTTATGCGTCTTTCTCTTTTCTCCGTTTTATGAAATGGAAGTCGGCAGACTTGAAGCCGGTATCCGCTTCGTGTTGCGGTAAGCCGATTTTATAGAGTTCTCATGTCGCAAATGTCTTGGTAGCGGTGCAGAGTACACGAATGACCTGCTGATTCTGGTAAAAGACCGACTACTCGTCGTCCAATGCAATGGCACTGACGGTCTTTTATCTGCTCCTCTTTGCCCTCGCATGTATGTATCTACCTACATCGAAGTGTTCGAAAACTTCTTGAGGAAAAAAAGAACCTCCATAAAAGGGATACTGCGGTGAGAGTCACTAAGAGCGTGTGTGCATTTGTACGTGTAAGAGGTATATAGTAAAAATCATATAGAGCAGTGATTCCTTAGCTTCTCTCTGTTTTAAATAAAATAACCACTGGATGATGAGGGTATTTAATGCTAAGCTCATAGATTTGAGTGTGTTGCTTTCTGTTTTTCATTGTGGATAAAATCAATGAATGAAATTTTGATTCCCTCTTTTCTCATTTCTGAAAATACACTTTTTCCTTTAATGTTTAATAGTAGAGTTAATTGCTTTTTATGAGTGGGTATGTCAATTTTATATTACGATGTACATTTCGATCTTAAATAGTGTTTGAATTATATAAAATTCAGATTAAACTCTGAGAATCCTTTCTGCTTTCGTTTACGCAGTTTTCTCAATAAATTTCATCTATTTCTGTGAGATATTAATTGGTTATTATGTCAGATCAGAGTTTTGTAGAACATTTTTGAAATTATGCTACAAAATGCAGTTTCATTACAATTTAAATCATATAAGAGTACTTACAAAAAATGTTTCAATGGCTATGAGTCGATGGGTAGACAATTGAAAAAAATATACCTGATGCAATATCAATAATAGCTTTTACATCTTCATCTTTAATAACTACAGCTTTTCAACAATACATAAAAATTATACGATAATAAACATAATAATTTTAATCAACTTACATATTTCCAGAAGTTAACACACCATTTACGAATCAATATAATTACAGATGCCCGAAAAATTTCTTAGCATTCATTGTAAAATTGATTTTTTTATTTCATAAATATGTAATTATTGACTCTAAACATTCATTATTCAGAATTTATTTTCCATAAATACGTATATGCAAATAGAACATAATTAAATGTAATTTGCACAGCTAATTAAAAAATATTTTCAAATTTAGTAGTCAGAGAATTGAATGAAAAAAGTTTAACGATAGACCAAATTTAATGCGGAATGATGTTGAAAAATCTAAATACAGAATCTATATTTAGATTTTTTTGCGCTCTTTATAATTAATGCGTGCGAGGAATATTTTATTTTATACCTCCTCGAAAGGTAATCATGCCGATCATATTATAGAGAGCACGCAATACCATTGGGTAAACATGAATTTTTGTTCTTGTTAATTTGTGCGGTTGACTATTTACGTGTTTCTTGAAGTTTTTCTGTTTCTGAGAAGCTAGTGTATGCGTATGATAGGCCAAAAGATACATGATTTGAACAAAAATTTTTACAGACTGAACTTTTCTTCAGCTTCTTTTTATATTCTTTACATTAATTAAAAAATTCGTTAATTAATGTGCTTTTTATATTTTGAAGTAAGACTTTTCCTATTCTCTACTATTTCGATTTGGATGAATATTTATATTTGATGAAATTTTTCATTTAAGATATGTTCTAAATATAAAATAAAACTTCTCCGTATATTCAGTTTTTATAGTAAAATTTATTACGTATTTGAATTCTGAAATGGAAAACTTATTAATTTTTAATTTAAAAAATGATTGACTGAATAATAAAATTTATTTATTCTATTTTTGCTAAACTAAAATCATTTGAATAATATAAATTCACAAACCAGATCATAAAATATGACGATCTATACTTTCCAGATGTGATTATAATCAACATCTGTATCGTTCCCCTGAATATTTTAGATATGCATTTCATTAATATTCGTCGTAGTTACATTCACAGAAATATATTCAATATATAAGTACATTGTGATATATGAAAAACTATGTAAAATTTTCAGGACCTATTAATATATTCACTATTTTTCACATTATTATGATTTATTAAATATTAATAGAACAGAAGGTAAATATGAATTTTTTAAATGAAAGATTCTGAGAAACTTCTACATAGTTTGGAATTTGTGGTTATTTAGTTTTTAAAGGGAGAACTAACAAGTTCAGCATTTAGCTAAATTACCACTGGTATGTAAAATCTTTTATATATCTTTTATATAAGTATCTGTACAGGCAATTGATCCTTTAAAATATTTTGAAAATTGAATCTATTTTACAAGCTTTCCTTTTTCTAAAGAGAATTTAAATTTTTATAAAATATTACTAATATTATAAGTTAAGTTGTATAATTAAAATTATTTTCTTTATTATAACAATGAATATTTTAATAGATAAAATAAATTTTGAAATATTTTTAATTTTAGTTATATTTTTGAATAAAATTTGAACATGACGATTGAATATTGTTATTTTTAAATTCCTTTTAATATTTATCAAAGTATTGATCATAAATGTAACCTTAATATTCTTTGTAGAAGAATTGTGGGCTTATAGATGAAGTATAAAGGAGAGAATTATTTAACACTGAATTTTCTTCTAGATTCTAAAGAATAAAGTAGAGTTTTTTTTTTAAATATTCATACTTGTAAACGCTTTAGTATCTATAAATAGTGTAATTATGAAGTAAATCTTATCGCTTTTTCTAAGTTAGTAATAAAGAAAAATATAAAAGAGAGTCACTGATATTATTTCATTTTACAATCTAAAAAGGAATATATACTTAATAATATAGTTGAGGTATTTTACGTGATTTACAAGAATATTATCCGTACATAGAATGCCAAAAGAACAATACGTTCCGGAATTCTGTCTCGAAAATCGCAAACCCGTCAAGATCAACTGTGTATATCAATATACACAAATAGAGTTAAAGTGAAACAAAACTGAATTTTGTGGTTTTTTTTCGTCTGCCATTGATTTTCTTGTTTGTTTCCTTCTGGATTTCTTTCTCATAACCACAGAAAAAAGTCAAATTTTTCCAAACCTAAAATAAAATAGTTTCATTGATTTAAAGTATTAAAAAATAATTCGGAATATTTTAAATATAAAACAAATAAAATTATTTAAATAACAAATACATAAAATATAAACTAAATAAAAACAAATTTTAGAATCGGTTTATTTTTAATATATAATCAGACTGGATTTTTTAAAATTGAAAATTAAAGTTGAATAATTAAATCTTGAAAACGTAGATAAAAAATTATTCGAAATTCGTATTCTTTGTTCTTTTAGAAAAACATATAAAAAATTATATTTATCAATTTTTACGTTTAAAATTGTAAAAAATAGATTGCATTTATAAGAAGGACTTTTCATTCTGTTTTTACTCAAAATACGCTATATCCGGAACTCGCCCAGTTTTTAACAAAACCAAAAATTCGTAATGTGTTTGAAATTTATTTTTTCCGAAGTATGGTACCAGAGTATTCAATATTAGAAATTTCGTTATTAACACTGCTTGAGATAATTTGTACTATAATATTTTACTTTGAATATCTATTAGGTATTAAAGCATCTAAAGATTTTATTTGAAATTACACCAATACTCTAATTTTTGTGTAAAAAAAATAAAAAATCTATTCACTGCGAAAAATTAGACTTTGAATAAATAATTTTATATTTCTTTATAAATTAATTATATGTTATGCATACTGTTTTATATCAATGTTTTTAAAATTACATTACTGATAATTTATAGTATATATGTTGAACTGAATATAATGAAGGTTATCTTCCTTTTAAAGAATTTTTGTGATTTCTATATGGAATACAGATGAGTTCTTTTCTGTATATAAATCCGATCATGACATTTGCAAATCCTATTATCTTGTTCAGAAATTCAGATACAGGCTCAAGCATAGGCGTGAACAAGCGATGAAAAACGAAAAATTGACACGAGCCTAAACAATTCAAGTGAACAATTGAATGATAGATTAAGAGAGATAAAAATAGATAGAGGAAGAGAGAGAGAGAGAGAGAGAGAGCGAGAGTATCAGATGCGGAAAAGAGATGTTTAGAATGATGTTCTGTTGTAAAGCCATCTGCGGCCTCATCATTCTCAATAAATACATTCATAAGATTACGTTTTTAGGGATAGGAAAATAAAAAAAAGGAAAGGTACAAAGAAACAGATTGAGAGAAAGATCGAGAGAGAGTGAGAGAGAAAGAGATAGAAATTTTTGTACAGGCAGATGTCGGCTATTTGAAGAAAAATCAACACATCTATTACTAATTATTGAATGAATAATGCGTAAAGCTACGATAATAGCACAATACGTTGCGGCTATTGTAGTTTATGAACATAATTTTTTCATTATTCGTATATTCGCAAGACGCGAGCAATAAATGCGCTTGCGCATAACTTTTATTGATTTTTGGTACGTGATGTTCGCGCTTCCACAATAGTTTGTAGTCGAATCATTCTACTGCGTTTTTTTATTATGAGACTTTGCGGATTTAAGGTTGATTTATTAATAGTACAAGTTTTCGATGTAGATATGTATAATTTAGAATTTTTTAATTTATGAATTGAAACTAAATTCATTTCAATCATTTGGTTTGAATTTAATTTTCACATTAGTTGATTGTAACCTGTTTATTTATACTATTTCGACATATTCATCGTTATATGATGAAATAGCAATTCTAGTATATGTGGTAAAAATTATTCTATCGTAAATTCATTAATTAATATTTATCCACACATATTATTTATGTAGTAAAAAATAAAATTCATATTATTTATTTTTTTTTAATTAGTTCAATTTGTGATATTTAATATTGGTGATTATTTCATTACTTACATGCTCAGGTCTACCAATATTTACAATTTTATAAAGATGTTACGATACAAAGAAAATATTACAAGCTATCAATTATAATTTAAAATATATAACTAAATAATATATTATAAAATATACGAATGTAAGAGGAATGATGCAACTAGTAGAGTAGGCACTAAAAACGATGAATAAATACGTACAAATCGCTTAATCTTTACCCGTCCTCTATGTGCATGACAAGCGTATCATTCATTCTATCTAGCCGGCTTTGACATTACATCCGAGAAAATGATGTGAAAGCAAAACGGAGAGTTAATTTATATTTTCTAAGCAACTAAAAATGCTGCGACAGAAAATTTTCTATTAATAACTGAAAATTTTATGTTTCGTCCGCATATGGAAGACAAAGAAATGATGAAAAATGATCTGTTTGTCACAGTTTTCGTAAGAGATTACACTTAAAAAATATTTAGAATAGAACATTAGAAAAATAAATTAAAAATTTATAATAATTTAAATTGAAAATATTTATCTGCAAAACATTTACTTAAATATACGGACAAAATATGTTATATTCTTCAATAATATATATCTTAAATATTATAAATTAATGTTGCAATTGAAATTAAATAGAACAAGATTCGTACGGGATTTTTGATTAGCTTTGGTAATGTGTGATAGATGGATTTATTACTTTCATTTTATACATCCTGATTTATTGAAGATTCATTTATTAAGCCCGTACTACAGAAATTGATTTTACGAAATAAAGCTAAAAGTATGGAGGTTTTATAAAATATTCTAAAAATATCTATTACTACGTTTGGTTTTCTCAATCGATACACTGAAATTGTAAAATATTTCGTATTAATTTGACTTACTAATATTAGAACTAATTTATAAAATATTAAATTTAAAGAATACTTAGCCTTGTTATAAAATATATACATTTTCAATGGAGTAACAAAGTATGAATATGTAATCATTTTATGTAGACAGAAATTATATAATATAGTTGTTAAAAAACACATTTTAATAATTACATCTATTAAATTGGTTATTAAGTTTTGTTAGTTCAAATTTTAACAGAGAATAATTTTAATTTTAATAAAATATTGAAACATTTTTATAATCTTTTAATTTGCTTGCATGCAAACTCTCTGTAAATAATAGTAAGAATCAGCGGTAAGAGTAAGAACTTCTGCATCAAAGATACATAACAGCTTTCTACTACAAAAGTGCTCCTAACTCATTTGCCATTGTAGAAAAGCTCTGGCTGTTAAACCGTATGTGTAACAGTCTACGACATCGTTATAAAAGAAGAGGCCGAATGCCGTGCCGGTATCGGGTTATTTATTCCATCTCTGCTCTTTTCTTTTGCTCAATATTCGTTTCATCGCACCGAACAATTTGCATTCTTTTACTGTAAAATAAACAGGCGAAGAAAGTGAAGAATATATTAAACTGCTTCTTTAGATTCATGATTTTCTTTGGAATTCAAAATTGTTTCCGAACAAATTCACTTTGAAGCGTTTGTGCATTGATGTAAGTTCGTTTTCATCAATCTATTAATTTATATCTATATGCAATATGTTAGAATTACGAACAAAAACATTACCAAAATTATTACGTTTTCTGTAAGCATGTAACATTGAAAGAGCAAAACATAATAAAAGAAATAAAATTACTTATCGATATTTTTATAAAATGAATTTTAATAATTATTATAATTAAACTGAGTATAGTAAAAAAAGATTTCTTATACTAAACTGAATCTTTAAGAATTTAAAGTTTCAGCTTGCTGGAAAAATCATGTGAGAGGGAGAAGATGTGTACTTGAAATATGTGAAAAATATCTGTACACTTTATTGCAAGTTACTCGTGACATTTTTTATGATATTTTTTTGAACGTTATGTAAATAAAACATGGAGACGAATAACTAACGAAATGTAAGATTTACTGAATTTTTTGCAATTCTTCAAGTTAACATGTAAACAGATAAGGAAAAATCTATTACATATAAACTTAGAAAAGAGGATTTAAGAAAATATTCAAGAGAATACAGAGAAAGTAATTAAAGGATATATCCTTTATATTCTACTTGAAAAATTTTCAAATTTCTATTAACTTTAAACAATCGGAAGAAATTGTAAGTAATATATAAAACAGTGCTATGACGTAAAAATATTTGTCAATCTGTCAAGGGAACATCATGATATGATAATAATTAAGAAAATTATTTATCATAAATAACTCACAGTTTTATAACTTTTTTGCTGCTTTTATATTTCTCGATAAATGATGACATAATATTAAAAAATTATTAAATCTCCAGACAACTTTATCAAAAATGATCTTTCATATAGTCAATAATCGAGCAACCAGTTCATCATCATGGGTTTGTAACTGATGTTCACGCAGCTCGACTACAAAAACCTTAATAGACCTTGATCGATTAGTCAAATACGCAACATTACATTTTTTGCGATAATGGAACTACTTGGTAGCATGAGTTCCAGCAAAAAATAGCCTAACAGATCGAGAACAACCTAGTGAGTTCTTTGTATATTAATTATAAGGACAAGAATATGCAGAAGAATTCGATTGTATCGAAAATAATAGTTTATATTTATTTATAGGTATCAGAATGTCTATTTGTATACACGGGTATTTACGCTCGTGTGGGATTTCGCTCAATCCGCATTTAAAATATTAAATTCAGTAATTATTATTTTAAATGATATTAGATATAAATACTGTAGATTCAAGATTATATTTTTTCAGAAATAAAGTAAATATGTACATAATATTATTTTCACTTTGATGCGTAAGCTTTAGTCAAGCAGAGTAATTGTTCACGCTTTAGTTGATTCTATTTATGGATACTCATACATGTATGAATGTGTAGGTATATATACATGTACATGTAAATATACATACATACATACATATATATATATATTTGTTTGATATTTACGTTATTTTGAAATGTAGTGTAGTAAAAAAAATGTTGCGTGTTTGCAACGTAGTGTCTACTTTTATGAGCTTGAATATACACATAACTACAATAAATATGTGTACAGGAAACTTCACAGTCTATCTAGGAATTCGCTTGTTTTATCGACTTATCGCTATATCTTCATGATCACACCAAATTTGAGAGATACTTTAGTTATATACATAGAAAAATCTTGCGTACCTTATTTCGATGACCACATGTTTTGCTCGAATTTATGTGGGTTGAAAATGTACAACCGAGTTTTCTAAGTTAGATTTAGATTTTCTTATGAAATTTAATAAATTTGATCGGTTCCAATTTATTATATTAAAAAATATTAGAGAAATATTATTAATTAATTTTATTTACTTTTATTAATTAATGATCAGATGAGTTGCATGAATAGTTGGTACATACTTATTTTTACAGTTCTTATCTTTACTGTTTAATATTATACATATATTTATAAAATTAATAATTTATGACTGAATAAGTTAGAATACATCTACGTATAATTAAAATTAAGTATTAAAATTAACTAAATATGAATACAGGTTATACAATATTATAAAAAATTAATATTCTGAAAAGATAATAGTATGCACATGTTGGATTAGAGAGAGTGAGAGAGAGAATAGCACCGAACAAAAGAAACTTGGATTCATAAAAATATAAATTTATTTATTTTATAAAAAAATAAAACTTTTCTATTACTTATATCTTTCTCATATTTATATATAATATATAATTAATATATTAATTTGAAATTTAGTTTTTCTTTTAATTTAATTCTATTTGAATATAACAGTCAATCGATATGTTATGTATTAATTAATAATATATATAATAGCGAATAATTTATTTGAAAATTCTCAGTAAAATTTATTATCAAAGAACATGTAGAATAATAATTAACATTATAGTATTTAATTATAATATTATAATATAAATACAGAGATCAATAGAAATAAATTACTGCGTATTTTAGACATTTACTTTGCAATATAGCAAGGAGTTATGCAATGTATTTATTAAAAGTTTGATTTGTAAAATGACATTCTAAAATATTTAAGCTAGTAATATTGCTACTAATGTTTTAAGGTAATATTGATATTTAAATACAAAATTCATGAATATATATATTCGGTGTATCATCATCATTTTCTAATTCATTATAGAATATAATAAATAGTACATAGTGCAGAAACTGACGAATATTAATGTAATGGTTGAAAAAACTCATTTCTCTAATGTACAAATTGATTTTGTCACAATATTTTACAGAAATATTCAGTAAATTCACCTTTTAAAAGTAGTAATAAAGAATCCATTTCGCGGAGCGTAACAACTCTAAAATATTCCATTACTTAAGATCGTTCTTTTTCTTTACAAGGCCAATATAAAGCAGTCGACATTGCCGATGTTTTTTCATGATAAAGCTAAGTAAAAATCGGAACAGCCGAAAGACTTGAAGAAGATGAGTGGGTTGCCCGGACGTATTGCTGCCACTATCCAAGATAGTTTGGCACAAGGTCAGAGAGCAATTTTAATATGCAATTTCACGCTCCCGGTCAACGGAATATGATGTGCCGCGCGCATCCGTCGTTTTCACTAAACACGATTTCGCGTTTGTGGTTTCCTTCTTTCTCCACATTATCTATCTTTTGCTCTTACATCTATGTTTCGTGCCAAAGCCTTTTTTGGTCCGTTTCTCGAACTCGTTTCACATGAACATCACGTATAGATGTATGCATAAATATATTCAGCAACACAGATTGACATTCAAATAATTTATATCATATATATTAATTCAAGTTTGAAAGTTCAGTACTTCGAATTTGAATTAGAAAAACTTATTGAGTGTAACTATGTGTAGCAAATTGAAATTGATAATTTTACGTACAATTATAAACATCACGGTTACATGTACATAATTATTTTGAATTTTTATGAATAACTCATTGTTTTAAGGATTCTCTGACACAATATCCAAATTATTATAAGTTATACGACTTTATCGTACGAAAATACTTGTATCGCAATTTTTATAAAGAAAAAAATCCTTAAAATATTCTTTTCTTTAGAACGACATGAATTAGTGACAAATTATTTTGTGTCTTGTTAAAAAGATTATATTTCTCCTTTTTAATTTGAAAGTTATGAATATAAATGTTCAGATTATTGAAATTGGAAATTTTAGTTCAAATACAATTTGAGCAGTTAAAATATTCCCGCCCCATCATCTGAATGCACACGTATTAAGGATCTAGCGCACATACAGAAATGCATAGTATGCGTATGGACATGCATATGTAAATATACAGATCCTAATGCATACGCGCATTTATGCACACACATAAATGAACGTGTACATATTTGTGTTTATAGATACTGAAGCATACATATTAACGATTATTACAGATTCTAATACGTGTATACACTGGTGTAAAGATGAATGAAAGAGCAAATTGTCGATAAAAATACCGTCAAAATGAATTATTATATTTATAAAATATTTCTAGAATTTTACTTTTATTTTGGACATTATTATTTTTTAGTTGAGAAGCCGAAACATTTTCATAATATAAAAACTTATATTACAAATTTTATATTATAATATATATAGTTTTTTTCGTTACATTAATTGACATTAGATTGTTGTACATAATATATTATGTATTACAAGAATTCTATTTTATCTATGAGATTAAAATCTTGAAGAAACTACCACATTGTAAAAAATACTATTTTCCATAGTATAGTGTAAAAATTCCTAATTTCATTAGCTCGAACATTATTTTCATTAGTTAATACAAAGATTACAGTTTTACACAGAGTTTATATATTTATAACTGATAAAAAAGACAAGACTTGTACTAGAATTAGTAAGATATTTACACCTGAAAATGTCTTATAATTCATCAAAAGAACCGCTTTGGATTTCTATACGACAGAAGCGCTTGCGCGGGACTAAAGTGGAACAATAAAAAGAATGAGGCCCGAGGGCGTGAACCTAATTATACTCGGCTTACGCTTCACTCTCTCTTCGTTCTTTCCTCGTCTTTCACCCTCTTATCTTACTTAGCGTGATCGCCTTCCCATCGCTATCTCATCTTCTTCTTCCTTTTGCACGAACTCTCACATTCTCTTACTCTACCTGTTAGACTTTTCTTTATCGACGTTTTATTATTCTACTTGTTTGCTTTTGTTTCTACCTTGCTGTTATGTAAACAAGATGTAAATCAGTGATTTTTATAAGGTTACTTTCACGGCATTTTTTGTGGCTTAAAAAGAAAATCACGAGATCGTTTAAGTATAAATTATAGGTGGTTTTGTCTCTAAATTCGATTTTATACCTTACTAATTGTTACTTACTAATTTTAATTTATTGTTATTATAATATCGATAATAATATTGACACTATCATCTCAAAACGCTATGGTATTTTCCATTAATGTCTAATTGTCGGTAATTTACTGTAACAGCAAATATTGAAAATATTACTTTACTTTATCATTATCTTATTATTATAATCTTTATAAACTACTTTTGTACTGATATAGATTATAACAAATATAAAAAATGTATTCTCATCGTTTTTTAAGTTTACTTTCCTCGAGCATACATAAGATTTTATTAAGAAAACAGCCATTAGTATTCATACGCATTTTAATTCGTAATTCAGAATATTGTATGTAATATATCACTATAATAGAAACGTAAAGAAATATTTGTAAACATTGATCTCTTAAAACACTAATATAAATAAGGACATAATAAGAAAAATAATTAAATCATTTTAAAAAGTTCAATATAAAGTATTAAATTAAATAAAATTTATAATAAATTTACTATAACATGAGTAAAATTTGTAATTAAACTTTTGTAATAATGTATAACTATTATTTTTTCAATAGAGTGAATAATTTATAAATATATGGTAAATATAATAATAGTATAATTTTTTAATAATAGTATTAATTATACTATTATTAATAATAGTTAATTATACTATTTATACTATAATATTACTTATTATATACTAATAATACTAATTATAATATTATTAATAATAGTTAATAATAGTATAATTTGTAAATATAAATAATGTATAAATATTATTTTATCAAAAGAGTGATTAATTTGTAAATAAATGTCTTTTTGATTTAGCATGCACGTTTTTATAAACTCTTAATCTCATGTAACTTATGTACCTCAAAGCTTCATTACCTTATACAATAATAAACGCTTTAATAGTGTCTATGCTTCCCTTATTTCTGTGCAAATGTATGAATTTTGTTCGCAATTCTTTACTATACAACTTAAAAGAAGTAGAAAAAACTCTTTGTATCTGCGTAGACTTTTCTTCTAAAGCTTCCCATATCTTCCAATCTTTTTCTTTTTAGAGGATAACAAGACTTCGTCTTTTCTGTGAAGTTTCTGAGCCTTAACCCGTTGTCGTGAGGAGAGAACAAAATTTTGCTGATACGTTGAAACGTCAAGTAGAAGAAGCATTTTATTCAATTGAAATTGAAGAACGAGATGAACGATGGGACGAATAAAAAATAATGCTAGAGTAAAATACAAGAAAATAAAAGAAACAGTTGATCACAGTGAACAAGGAGTGACGCATATAGATTGTCAATTCGATTGTGCGAAGCGTATTGCAATTGATGAATACACTTGTTTATTTATTAAGGTAAATGATTCAAATGAAGTATTCTTTTAAACAGCATTTTATAAAGTTGTATATTTCAAATTATATTACTTGGAGTTTAATATTATACTCACGTCACTGTAAGAACTATAAAATACACATTTTAAGCTTAAGAAGAAATTTTCAAAAAGGTTTATGATCATTATTCGTATATAACATTACATACTTACTAAATAATTATGAAAAATATTTATTAAACCCGTAGTTCTTTTATGAATTAATAAGTAATTACAATATTAGTAAATTATTCTTAAACTAATTGAAAATAAATCATATATTTATTTCCATAAAACAATTATACTGTATAATTTGGTATTTCTCTTTTAATAATTTTATACGCATAATATTTAAATTACAAATTTCAATTAAAGCACTATTATTAATCGAATAATTTAATTAATTCTTATTTAATGTTATTGATTGATTAATTGAAAATTCCTATTTTCCTTTTCCATCCTTACTAATAAACCACTGATTTATATTGTTTTTTAAAACTTATTCATCTTTAATTGATAAAAAGATATAAACAAACTAAATACAAAAACTAAAATATGAAAGTTAATGAAATAAAGAGGATTAAAAGAATTATAAACAAAATGACTTGCAGAAATGTTAGATTACTCAACAATAGAGAGGAAGGGTGTTGGAGAACCTAATTAGAAATGATGATTATTTAAAGAAGTTTTATCGGAGAAAGACAATTATCGTAAAATAAGTTGAACAAAACTAAGCTTTAATCGCAATTGTTATTTTCTTTTCTTTAACAATATATGTATACACGAGGCTGAAAAATAATGCAGTATGATTGCACTTAATCCATTAAACGTGTTCAATCTAATGAGAAACAAGGATCGTTGTTAAATTTTGCGAGTGGATTATGGAAAAAATCATTTTTTTTCCTTCAATAATAGCCCCATCAAGGATTAAGTTTGCTTTTCTCTACACTTTAGATTTTAAGCGATCAATTTAAGCAGTTTAGAACTTATCAATTTCATTTTTTTATAAAAAAATTAATAAAAAAGAAAATTAATATATTAAGACAACGAATTCAAATTAAGAAAAAATTTCATTATTGCCTATAAATTATTATTCAGCTTTTTAATATTGAGATATTTAGATAATTTAGATATTTATATAATTCAAAATAAAATTAACAATTGAAAATTTGTTAAGAATGTTAAATTAATTAATTTTATAAGATGTTGTTTTATCCGAATTCTTAATATTATTAAACACCATATTAGACCGATAATAAGCTTCATTTAAAAAAATTAATTTTTGTTACATACAAGCTTGTACTTTTTACTGTGATTTTATAAATTAACTAATAAACTAATAGTTATTTAAACATTTATTTTTGAATGAAATCTGCTCTTCTGTTTAATTGAAATTCCAAGTCAACTGAAATTCAAATACCTTATTAATCTAGAACTGCAGCGTTAATTTTAATACTGAAATCTGGAGTCAATATACACTTGAAATCCTCAACCACTTCTAGACTATTTTTCATTATAATGTATCTGAATCGCTTTGTAGGTCAAACTAAAAAAGTACAATTTTAAGAAGTGAATTTTAATTTTAATTTTAATCTCGAATGACTTGAGTTCTTTTCACTTGCTTCACGTAAAAAGGATTTAACTGAATATACTGTCCTATCCGCCAATCATTAAAGTCTCAATTTACATCGATCAAGATTCACAGAGAGAGAGATGGTAGAGTGATTCGGGGTGGCGATGCGCTATTGCGCCAAATTGTGTAGTTAGACGTCGATACGCTATGCTTTCGACGCTGATTTGCCGATGTAGCAACTGCGGAAATCCAACATCAGTCCAAGAGACAACGGAGTATTTGGCCGCGAAAGAGAGATAGAGACTGGCAACCACGAGATACTACAAAAGATAGATAGAGCGAGGGAAGCAGGAGGGAAAGCAATTTTCAGCAGAGGGAGATAAACTGGGAGGAAAGGGTTCGATGCCTAACAAGGGATAACCTCGTTAGGACTTCATGGACCCGGCGCTGTATGTTTTACAAGTTAGGAATTAGGTTGATTAGTAGACGAGAGAAACCAAAAAGTACGCGAAGAGAGAGGAACGGCGAGGGAGAGGGATATATGAGCCCTCAGCTACTCACGCACGAACATGCGTTTCAATTCCGCTCCCTGTATTTTCCTCCTCTTCGGACGCCTTTTTTCTTACTTTTTTTTCTGAATTCTAGCACGGTGATGCGATGCGGAAGACAGGAGAAAGGGATGAACGCGCCTGGGAGTAGACATGTTAACACGTCGACTCACATAGAGCGCGTTTCAGGCTCGGCTGAGCAAAAGAGAGCAAGGATATAAAAAAAAGGAAGTTAGGAGAAAATGAAGGTAGATTGCGAGAATTATCTTGGATTTGCGTTTCTTGAATGGTGAGGTGTCGTCTTGTGGATAGACAGTTCAGCGATGAAGGATTTCTTGACTTAGCCAATGTAATTTTCCATGAGGTGCGATGTCACTATTATTTTGTTTGATTACCACTGAAATGATAATTTACAGTGATATGTCGTGGAATTGTTTCAATTTATTTATCACGGCCCTTGGATAATGACTAGCTTTAGATATTTCAAGTGTTATCAATAAGTTTTCTAGATTGTAGAATTGAATGTTTTCTATCTGACTTATGTAATTCTATTTAGTTTACTGACGATAAATCACAGGTATTAAAAATAAAGCCAAGAAGTAATTACAGATTTCATTATATTTAATTAAAAATTTAGCAGGTTCTTAAATCAGTTATTAATTTTTTGTAAAATATATTAGCTTAAATAATTTAACGTTCTCTTATAATATATATAATCTTATATTGGCAATGCAAATTTTTAGTGAAATAGGAAAAATTACGTTGACTTAACGACTTTTATAACTCATTACTTAAAAAGTATTTTTTGCAGTATTTTTCCAACTGAAATAGAATTAATTTAATTAATTACTTACATATACACACATTCTTGTGCATTTACATCCAAATCGCGTTCAAATTAATCCTTTTCGTTAAAAGCATAAGAGCGTAGTAATTCAGTGTGCAACGGAGAGAGAGAGAAGTTCGAGGGAGCGAAAGTTGAAGCGACCCCGTGTCTGCGTACAACGTCAGGAAATTACACATCCTTCCGAGTCGTAAGTCCAAAGGAAAGGAGTCCAAGGAAGGTAAGCGAAATGCATAGATAGAGTGTCGACTCGTTATGCTGCTGAATTTTCCCCTTCTATACTGACTCGAGAAGTTATCAGTATCTTTTCTGACGAATACTTTGCCTTTTGCTCTTTATTATGCATGTTTGTGCATTCGTTAACATTTTTATTCGAAAGGATGAAATAGTAGATGAATGTGAATCAAATATTATTATTATGTGATAAGAATAATCGCATAATCACGTATTGTACGTGTAAATTCATCGTTCAATATGTATTGAAAATTAATTTTGGTCCAATTAATTAAAAAATTGAAAATTTTCAGTTTATAAACTTTGTTCATCAAAGGCGATGTACAAACACATTAAAAACTGAATTATATGTATATATATATATTTTTAATGTACTGAAAATTATGATTAAATTAGAAGTTTCCAAAATTCTTTATTATGCATGAAAATACTTTCTTTATAATTTTATTATTATTATTGTGCTCCCGTTATTCGTAAGAATTAAATTATTTCGTTAAAATTATAAAATAATTTCCAGACTATATTCGAAAAATAAAAATCAATTTCCTTTTAATATTCTAATGTATAAATTTCAAAGTATATAGTTAATAAAAATATGATTTCTAAATAAATTGATGAAATTCTATTTAAGATAAATTTAAATATTTAAATATTTTCAATTATTCTAAAATAAAGAAATAATGAAATTTAGTATTTTAATAGAATTATTTAAAATCTTGGAAATTATTTCGAATAATTGTTGAATGTTAAATATACTTTTAAAATTTCGATTTCATAGCTTATTTAATTGAAATGAACTGACAATTGTAAACTTTTAGCCTTTGATAAAAAAGAGTCAAAAGTACGTATGCGAGAAGATGAGAGATAGAGACGTAGGAATAGAGTACATGTGAGGGTCAGAGAGAGATAGACAGATAGAGAAAGAGAGAGAAGATTTGGGAGGACAATCGAAATGACATTTTTTCTTGGCGAGAAAAAAGCACTAGCAAGTTTTCTACATTTTTTTACGTGTATACACTTCTGTTTCTCATTTCTTTTTTATTTGACGAAATTCATGAGATAGAGAAGTAAGCGTGCGATTGGACTAAATTTGGTAGAAGTGATTTTTTATTTTCGCAGTTTGAGATGGAATTTTCTCTTAGGGTACGAGAGAGTAAGAGAAAGAGAAAGTGAGAGAGGAGAACGAGACTAGGAGACAGAGAAAAAGAGACATGAATGAATGAGAAAGAGAGAGAGAGAGAGAGTGAGTGTGGGAGTGCTGGCGAGGAGGGGAAGAATTTCTCATATCTTTTGCGACGAGTACTTGTTTATATTCTAACAAATTGATTTGTTTATTCCGAGCAAAATATTGCTTCAGTTTGAGGAGGAATCTTACTGGCTCTTTTCTTAAATCATTTGTAGTTGTTAATTTAGTAGAAAAATATGATAATAACAATAATTATTTTATATTTCTATTATATTGACAGTTTGAAATTCATAGCACGTTATGTATTATTTATTAATATTTTAAATAAAATATTATTCTTTATTTTATGTTTTATTATAAATTTATGTTTTTTAATTTTTGTATGTATTTTTTCAAGATGAAAATTTATTCGTATTTTTTATATTCGAATTTTAATATTTTTCTGTCTTTGTACTATAATAATGTTGATATTATTGAAAGGAATTAATAAAGACATTTTGTATAGTATTGACTTTTCAAAATAGAAATAAAAATGGAAAATATATTTGGTCTCGCTATATTATATATTCATGTACATAGAGAATACTAAAAAGAGTCAAATCACAGGATATTTGAAAGGAAGTGTTTTTCAAAAGCACATATATTTATAAAACGGTGGCATTTAGAGAGATATTCAGTGAATAAATCAGATTTTAAACTTAGCATCAAATGTTGTACTACTTTTCTTATACACGTTATATTTTTCAGTAAATACTGTCTTTTTTTTATTCCTTTTACTATTGTCAAAAGCATAGTAATTAATATTTCAGGTCGAATTGTTCTTAAAACATAAATACCTGTATTTTTAATATTGTAAATATCTTTAGTTTTATTTTTTAATTTTATTTATTTAGTGAATTTTAAAGTATGATATTATCAAATAAATACGACTATTTTGAACCATTTTTTTTGGTAATTTCTTAATATAAAATAATAAAAGTATTGGACATCATATTATTTCATAGTAGATTAACATAAAAAAATTAAAATAATCTAAAATCAATTTAAAAACCATTAAATTATTTATATAACAATAAAATTTTTATTCATGCATAAGTTCCAATAATTTTTTAAATCTAATGTAGATTTTAAATAATAATCGATATTGGTATTCAGAAGCTAATATTTTTTTCAAAAGAAAATAACGAAAATTGATTAGTAATACAAGGTTCACCATCATTTTAAGATTCATGGGTTCAATAAAATAGGCTATTCTTCATTTAATGTAGTTTGTAATTGTAAGTAGATGATTCTTAATGGAAATGAGGAGGTGCAATTATAATTCTCATTTTACTTTTAAAGTTTCTGATTCTTTCTTGTTTTGTTTCTATTTTTGTTTTATTCGGATGTGGCTGAAGAAAGGCGACAGGTCGGTTTAAGCAAATCAAGTCGTACGCGTTTTCGTTTAAGATTAATTATCCCAGGAACAACACTCGCTTCTCTTGTATATATGCAGCTAAAACTCCGACCTTGGCTCTTCGGTTGGTAGCGTATTGCTGCAACTTGAACTAGCAAGGAAGTTGTCAGCCAAGCAAACCTCAGTTTCTAATAATCATCTCGCTCTTTCACTCACTATCCTCCTTACATTTCTCTCTCTCCTTCTTTGAATTTCTCTGTCATTCTCTCTCTCAATATCTCTTTCTCTTTCTCTCTTTATGTCTCTATTTCTCCTCTCTAGCTGAATCTACCTTTCTATGTGGATTCACAGTCGGCGAGAATTAATCTAGAAACAAAGATGGAAACATCATTAGATAAAAGAGAGTCCGTAAGATAGAGATAGAGATAGAGAGAAATATACCGAGAAAGCTATATTGTACAAAGTTATATATGTACATCATCCCTGATGTATATCAACAATTAGCAAGTTTATCTATAACTAATAGTAAAGTCCATACCATATTTTGATATATTATGCTTATGAATTTTAAGTTACCGTATCAGATTGTAATTAATAAAATAATATATTAAAAAAGTAAACGACATAAAGTCATAAATATTCATTGTTTTGTAATATACGTATTATTTTCTCTGATTACATAAAACCTAAAAGATCAAGGTTAGCTATGAATATAGATATAATTTGTACTTGTTTTTCTTGCTAAATAAAAGTTCATTGCCTTCTTTGACATAATGAAATATAATATTACTTTCCACAAATAAGTAACCTATGCATTTGATTATTTACAAAGTATAAATTTTATTGTAATGATCATCATTGATTAACTTTTACTTTTTTGTATTTCTGTAGTATATACAAGCACATTCTCAACATTTCCATAAATTTTAATAAAGCCGGTATTGTATTACGTAAGTTTCGACAATCAATATATTAAATTAAATAATTTAATAATTATTTAATTTTTAATGAACCTACAGTAAAATATATGGAAAAATTAATACACTTCTAAAAATGGTAAATCTAATCTTAATCTTTCTTTTTAGGAATCCCTTTTACGCACAAGATACGTGTCTTGATTCCTCAAGTTTAGTTAATTCAAAATTCAAAATGAAAATTGCACTTTTATCCTTCATCTTTATTCAGTTTTAAAATCAACAATAAGTGTAATTAAAAGTAATTAAGATATTAAAATGCTGTTCTGGTTTCCTCCGCACTTATTTTCATTAAGATATATATATTTGTACTAAGAAAAATTAGAATTATAATAAAAAATATACTTAGATAAATTATTTAGTAACTATAATACAAATTATTTATAATAATTTTTATTAATATAAAGTTTAATCATATATATACATATGTATGTATGTATGTATGTACGAATGTACGTATATATGTATGCATGCATGCATGTATGTATGTATGTACGTACGGATGCATGTATGAATTATAACTTGCTTTATAATTTTAAATATTTACAGTTTACTAATGAATACTATTTATTAATATAAATTTAAACAAAAAATATATTAATATATTATTTATAATGCTTATTGTAGTAGAGAATTTGAATGAAACGGGTAGCCAATTTAATTAATGATCTTAACAAGTATTTACGTGCCTAGGTATATTTCTCAATTTTAATTTATAAGCCAGAAGGAATGTGTATCCAATTCTTTTAATTATAACTATGACTTAAACTTATCTATCTTAACTGTATTATTTAGAAATATTTATTTAGAAACGACAAAGTAATTTTAAATATGCGAAACTGAAGCAGCGCTACTAAACTGGCATTCAGCTCTTTTCTTTATTGACCAACTGACGAGGAAGCTTTCAGACTTGACTTAACATCAATAGTGGTCATGTGCACTCTTTTGTTTTCTTTTTCCTTCCGTTTCGAAAATCGCTTAATTAATCCGCTGAAGTTGAGTCACACTAATTGCAACCATTCGTTCAATCAAAGCTCCCTCGCGTATTCGTTAACTACATGTAAGAAAGAACGAGAGAACGAGAGATAGAGAGAGAGAGAGAGAAACAGAGAACGAGAGATAGAGAGAGAGAGAGAGAGAAACAGAGAACGAGAGATAGAGAGAGAGAGAGAGAAACAGAGAACGAGAGATAGAGAGAGAGAGAGAGAGAAACAGAGAACGGGAGACAGGTGAGCTTTCTCAGTGGACCGGTTGTAGTTACCAATCTTCCCAAGGGGATGTGATAGAAGAAGGATATGAAACAGTCTTAAACTTCACGCTTCTCTCTGTCAGTCCATAACCACAAGAAACTGTTTCCATGAAGCAACTACAGAATAAAAATAAGGACATATGTGTATATATATATATATATATATATTCAGATCTTTTTACAGCAATGATATTTTGTCATTGTGAGCTACTTTTGTTAATAGTATACTCAATTAATTTTTATACACCAGTTCATTAAAATTATACTTAATTAGAATTATAAATATAGTTCATCTCTCGTAATATTTAATAAGCTTTGAAGAAATGAGTTGATTTGATATACATGTTTAATCGATAAAAATTAATATTATTTTATTATTGTTTAAAATTGATAATATAGTACGGAAGATTCGAGTGTAGCTTAATAAGAATTTGATTATTTTATCAAATAAGTGTAAATGTTTGAAGAATTGCAAAGGTCGAGTGATTAGGGACTTAAAGTTTTCTTCGATATTTTTAGAAGAGGGTTGAGATTCAAATCTTGGTTTCGAATGTACTTTCGGTGCCTCAGTAATGAGTTTCATTTTATTTATTTGTATATATTTTCAACCAGAATTTTAAGTTTGGACGCCTATAACATTCTTTTAAAACAATCGCAGCTTAACGACGGTAAAGTAAGATAAGAAAAATGGAATTAATGTATAAAATGAAAATAACAAGAAAAATATAGGGATTATAATTAATTTCAGTAAAAAGAACTCATAAATTATTAACTACAATTCTAAGTTTATAATATTTTGTTATAGATACTGTAATCAAAGAAGTTTATATTAATCTATTTCAGAAGAACTTACTCGTAGATATACGATTCTTAATACTAAGTATTTATCTTATGTACGTAGTTTGTGAATACTAATAGCTGAATAACTCTACGGTCATTTGAAAATCAATAAGTATACACGTTACTGTCATTAAGTCTCGAAATATGATTAATAAATAAAAAATAATTAATGTAACTCTTACTTTTAATATTTAACATAAACTCAAATTAGATAATTTTTTTAGTGAGAATATCTTTATCCCACGTGTAACGTGATTAGAGGTTATGAAATTATTAAGGTATTCCATCAATTACAGATCAATGGCTTATAAAACTGTAATTATTAAGTAGAGATATTTTTAATTATACTAAAAAATATCTATTTATAGACAATAGTAGACATAGTAGATAATAGAGGATATTAGTATTATTTTATTATTTATTAATGAATATAAACATGTACGTTGAGTTTCAATTATGATTTTATAATGATGCTTTAGTAAACGTCGTTTTCCATTTATAAGCTACCATTACACTGGCAATATTCTGTTATGTAAATATGTATTTCCATTAAGTAACCGTCTACGTTTAAATTATTTCTTTGTTAAGTAGTAAAATCATTAACAATTATGTACTAATAATAAACACCGATAGGTTAAGCTAATATTAATTACTATGTATGAAATGAACGGAGACTACACGTTCATTAACATACAAACTGTAATTAAAATTCCCATAACAATAATTAAATTGACAATTAAATTGTAGCTTAACTATTTAATAAATATAAGCAAACTCAAAATTACTTGACATATCTATGAATAAAAAAAATAGTAAATGGTCACCGTTGATGAATGTAAGCAATACCTAGAGTTTTCGTAATATAACACATAATGAGTTTGCGCACAGAGGGCGGACCTTGCATCAAGTGTCAAAAGTAAGTCTTATACGTATTCGCTCCCTTGATTCTTGGACCAATTAATATTTCAATTCGAAGTTTCACGTGGGCGGCAAGTCAGCTCTAACAGGGAAAGGGAAATCGGGTGCACAGTTGGGTTTGATAAGACGAGATACTTCACGGAAGAGCGACGGACAGGAGGGTAAAGAAAACCGCACTCGACGATTTGGTAACGAGTTTCGACACCGGCTGAAGAGAGAAACGCTGTTCAATGGACTAATGTATAGGCCGATTTGCAAATTTCCTGACCTTTGACTTCGCCTGCCAACTTCAGCTGCACACATTGCTCTGACTTTTCGTTTGTGCCGCTTGGTTCTACTAACTAGCTTCCACTAATGGATTTATTTATGATTTGATAGTGTGAGATTCTGCTCCTTTGTTCACCTCTGAACTCAGAATTGGTTTATGAACCTAAATTAGTTTTGTTTAGATTTTAATCAGTTTAATTACTTATTGGAAACTTTCCATATTAATTGTATGCATTATCTCCTTTAGTTATCATAGATTATCGTACAGACAGAACCACACTTGAATAGCGGTAAATATTGTAGTGAAAGCATATAATATGACAAATCATGTAGATTAATATTTTACAAGATTATATCCTATTATAAGGCAATCCATGTTATTATAAAGAACAATGGATTCGATATATTATATGAAAGAAGCTTTCATTTTTAGGAAGAGCAATGGTATTCTAATTAAACGAGTGAAAATTAAAAAATTGATTATCCATATTAAAAAAAATTTATACGTTTGAAATAAGTGATTTCATGTTAAAGGCATCTTATGTTATAGATTTCTTAAATAAATTATATTAATTACTTAACTTACTAAAGATTGTATGTACCGATATAATTCATTTTAACGCTAGTAACCTTCTAGTGTTTACATATAACTATAAATAATATATTGAAAAAGTATAAATGTATTTCACGGTCATTTTACTATTAAAAATTATTTAATTCTGGCAAACTTGCCGAAGGAGCTTAAATTATAAAGCACTCTTACTATAATTTAAGTACTAATTATATAATAAAATTTCATGACTAAATAAATATATCATTGTTATAATTAGGTACTTTAATAATACATATTATTTTTCAGAAAAATTTAAAATTAAACTTAATTATTTTCTTAATCAACAGATATAACATCAATTTTGCGTTCAGATAACGTAAAATTTAATAAAATTTATTTGAAAGTTTTTCTAAAAGCTGTATTAATCTCATATTTTACCATATTAAGCAAGGTTGGTATGATTTATCTTGTATGTATAATGCTTTATAGTTAAAAGGAAAGAGGGATGATATTTGATATAAATTTGGGTACTTCAAGACAGCAAGTCCTTTAAAATTATTGAAAGATTGGCTGACTCAATCTCTCGTATAACTACTGCTCTTTACGTTTTCGGATAATATTCGAGTTTGAAAGTACTTAGTTCAATTTCACTCATTTTTTATTTATATTTATCGATCTTTAACACTCTGTTCCCACAAAGTTTTGGTTTTTAATTAAGCAAATTTAGTTTTTGAAAATGTTGACATTGATTTAAGATGTTTAATTTACTGTCATATAGTCTTTGATTACCAATTAAAACTTTGTATATTAAGAGCTTTCATATTTTACATACACTAATTCTTAATTTCGTCCAGAAGATAATTTACATAGATCCTGTATTACAGTTACGGAAGCATAATTAGCATATAACAAGAATAAAAATAATAAGAATAAAAAATCTCTTTATACAATCATTTTATTTAAAAAAAATCTACTATAATAAAACTACAAAAATCTATAAAATAAATCTTCTATAAAATTTCATTAATTTATTTCACAAAAAATCTAAATAAAACTGCAGAATTTAATTTTACTATCACTGAATTAAGCAAAATAGAACGGTATATATAAGTATGGATAAGTAAAATAGTAATCTTTGCAATACGAAATAATCAAACTTATACATTCTAATTGCGAAGAAAATCGTAAGCTGGAAACGAAAACTAATAAACTGAAAGAAGGACTCAATGTAGAGACTGAAAGTCTAAACAAAATAAGTTTGCACCATTAGAATTAATATATTTAGAGTTTGGCCACTTGCCATTGCCAGCCTCTGCTACTTGAATGATCGAAAATGAGTATCGTCTTCACCATATGACAAATGCGATTATTTCGTGGCTAGAGGGAGAAAGAGAATCTCTTGAAACTTGGCTCTAACTGAGAGACAATGCTTCTTTCACTGCTTCTTTCACTGCTTCTTTTACTTCTCCGAAAATGAAACTACTTTGATAGACACAGATTGAGGGTGAATTATCGGATCGTCGCTTGTCTTCCCTTTTTCTTATTCTGCGAGATTTTCTTATTTGCTTTTGTTATTTTGATGAATGGAAAAGATAACTCGACAGGTTCTGAATTTCGTGAAAGTGGATTTCGAATTTCGTTCTTTTTCTTAACTTTTTGCGTATATATACTTTTGAATCTGCAGTTGTCGATGAAGAGAGGAAAAAGTTTTACCTTGCGAGGAGGATTGGTGAGAAAAAATATTTATAAAAATGAGTTTCTGTACTTTTTCATAATAAAATATTTCATTCTCATGAATGTTTCTTACGAAAAATATTTTTTCAATGTAAATATTATTTCAATATGTTAAGTTACGTAAAGAGAAAAGAAACTTTGGAGGATTTTATAAAACTTAAACAGTGATTACAATTAGAGTACTTTATAACATTATTGCACAAAGACATATCTAAAAGGGGTTCATTATTAAATAAATAATTTTTTCTCAAAGTTACGTTTATGTATATATTCAAATTACTCTTATTTTCTATTTGAGAAAAATAAGTATAAAAATAAAAAATAAATAAGTAGTGTGGCTGAATTTATCTTAAAAAACAGAGAATTGAATAGAAGTCCCTGAATTTGGATCTTCTTGAATTTGGATCTAATCATTTCGTGAAAATCTATATCTACATACAAATTAAAGGCCAATATTAACAACTAGGTGTTAATGTTCCTATAATTATTAGGCAATGAAAGTTATAGCAACACTATTGACATTATTTATTATAGCACATACAAATTGCTCTACGAAGTTTATTAGTAGTAGGCTTTCGATTTACTCTTATTCTTTATGATGCATGTAAACGTGCTCCTTGTCTAACTTTCTTTTTATTCTATTTATTTTTCTTACTTGTATGATTGTTACAGATATATAATCCGAGTACAGGACTTTCAAAAGTCATGAAAATTATGAAGTTATTTTTTTGCACCTGATGAAAGATATTGCAATTTTAAAAAATTCCTACATTTTTAATTTATATATTACATTGAACTATGATATTCATTTAATTCTCCAATTATTTTCAATTTACGAAAAGTGTGATTTTAACAATTATTTAAAAAATAATTATATGAAAATGCCTAATAGCCCTTATAACTCAATCCTCGTCTATTGAGTAATATAATCATGATCGATTTAATTAATCAAAATGTTTTATTTTTTATAATACTTTTAAAATTATAAACTGCTCATTCAATTTTAATAAAAAATTTATTAGAAATCCAGTACTATTACTCAACCATTGTCATGTAATTATCTTTAGAATATTAGATAAGCTATAAAATATCTTTATCTCATACTTACATGCGATCTTATATTACGTATTTTTAGTTTGATTTTATATTAAATATTCTTTTACGATACTTGTTTTTAAAAAATGCTAGTACGACAATACTTTTGAATATAATAAATAAATTGCAAAATTATAACGTAATTTTGTTTGAAAGTGTAATTTTTATGTTGCATTTTTAAAATAATCATTTCATATATAATATTTGTGTCATTCACATGTAGAAAGTGTTTATAACACGGAAATATTTTCATTTAAATACGTTTTATATTTAATTTTTATCCATGTATTAAACATTCTTTAAAATTTATCACTAGGTGTCAATATTTATTTAAAATAAATAGCTGGAAAAATGCAAATATTTTAAAATTTATAAATTGTTTTGAAAGCAACATTATTTTTCTAGTATTACGAGAGGTTCGTAATTTCAATAAAAATGGATTAATGGTCTACAAATAATATATTTAATATGAATAGATTTAATTTGACCTTCGGCTAATTTTCCATGTCAAGTGAAGCTGTTATGGTGTTTGGTACTCTCAACTCTCTTGAAATCAGCATGACTATATTTGAAAGAGTCATTATTAGTTGTATTGGGTAAGAATGACTTACAAGCAATGCACATTGAGGGACCTTTAGCATGATGGTATATATACTGAAATTTTAATCAGAAAATTGTGGTTGTATTTGAATTATCTATCTCCTTGTTTCGAAATAGATCTGCTTATAATATGATATTCTTACTCCCTATTTTTATTTACTCAGATTAGCATATCCGACTATCTCAATTTCTTATCACAATCTCTTATCTGACAGGCTTATGTACATGACTCTTGTCAGAAGCAAATAGTAGATACTTAAAATCTAATAAGTCAATCTGTTAGCGAATACAATTTTATGAATCTTACACCGATATTCATTAATAAATAGTGTTTTATATTTATTTATTTGTATATTATTACTTCAAATAAATAACGAAAAATATCTATAATAAATATAATTATAATTTACAGAACACATATTTTATTATAGATTCTATGATTACAAGAATTTAAGCAATTGACATTTCTACTAGTATCAAATAAGATATGAATCTTTTTCGAAATAATAGTTACATTTTACTCACTGGATATTATCCGCTGAGTAATATATAAATATATATAAACGTGTATATATATATATATAGAGCATGAATAACAAAATGATTCTGCTTAATATGAAAGAAAGTAGGGTTTCTAAGTTTAACAAAATAAAAGCGGTGAACCTACTGAAAAGATTTAAATTCTAAAATTACATTAATTTTAAAAAGCAAATTTTCTCGTCTAAAACCATTCTTTAAATTTAAAAAACTATATGTTAGGTAATATTTTAATTAAATGATATAAATGATATAATTTTGAATGGTAAAGTGACAGGGAGTTTTCATTTAAGGTGCTCATTATCGTACATGGTATGGTAATTGTAAAGTAAATCTAGTAAATTTAGAGTACGAGAAATGCATGACTAAATAAATATTTACCTTCTTATATAATATAGTAAACTTCTATATATGTGTACATGAAACATTTATATTTTACGCATATTCTTATTATACATTCGATAAAAAGAGAAAAGAAACATGTGTAAAACATCCAATCTCTAAGGTGCCTCGGGGGATTGCGTGTGGAATTAAACCTGGCTTTTAGCTGTGGGCATGACGTTTTCGTGAAAATTTATTTTCAGGGTGAACTTCTCGAATATTCTGACCCTTCTACTTATTTTTTCGTATATCGATGCTGCGGTACTCATCTCACTGCAGCAGAATATAACATCGACAGAGCCTTTCCACGTATTTCTGTTCAGCCTACTATTCCTGCCTTGCTTCGTTCAATGCTCTTTACTGTCTTTTCCATTCATTCCCTTCTTTTCTGTATAAACTTGTCCTATCTTTCTTTGCGTTATTCTTTTACTAGTCTATGCCTAACGACTGTATACTTATGAATATATTTCCTTAATTTTCTATAATAATAATCTTTACTTTCTGATTGAACAAACTTATTGTTATTGATGAAATTTAATTTTGGATGGTTATAATTATATATTTGAAGTAATTAGTTTATCAACGGATTTATAATGAACTTGATTCGTATGAAAAAGCTTTAAATTAATTCTGTTTAATTTCTATTTTTTAGTATTAGTTAAAAGTATAGACATAATTTTAATTAATTTATTAATTATTATTTTATAAATTATATAATAAAATATATTATAAAATATTAATTTATGTAATATTTATTTTATTTATATTTTATTTAATATTTAAATTTATTTAATTTATTTCATATTAATATTTATTTTTATTTAATATTATAAATTTTCATATTTCATATTAATATTTATTTTTATTTAATATTATAAATTTTCATATTTCATATTAACATTTATTTTTATTTAATATTTATAAATATTAATATTTAATATTTAAATTTATTTAATTTATTTCATATTAATAAATTAATATTTTATCATTTTACATTTTGTTATATTATATAGCGTTTCATATCAATCTTCTGTGACTTTTATCTTTTTCTACAAGAATTAATGTTATATAACTTATATTTAACAGAACTTTTGTTGCACTAATCAAAGATTCTACATATAGTTTATTTTCTATTATCATTATTGCAACATTTTATTCTTAACCTTATTAATCTAAATGTTAGTGTATTGTATTTAGATTTAAAATCTATTTGAAAATGTTGAAATTTAATTTTCTTAAACCATTTCTGAAGCATGTCTGTCATAAACAAGATCTCGTGCCATTTTATACTAGCATCGCTGATATAAGATTTTGATATTGTAAGCTGGTGGATTGTTGACTACTAAAATAAGAAACAATAATTTATACTCAAAAATATTTTATAAGTTGTTTGTTTTGCATTTATTTTATTTTAATCGTGTTTAATTTATAAAAATGTATTCTATATTTAAATTATAAAATTATATATTAATTTACTTATCATTGTAATACATTTTACGCTGGTGAAGGATATGCGGTAACGTTGGTTTTCCAACGTTCAATAAAAATGTGAATTAAGCCACCTCGGAATATCATATAGAATTTATGACAGGTAACGACAGAAACTTTCTGTATCTAGACAGATGTTTATGTTATTTATATAAATTTGTAAGTCGTGAGAGCAAAGAATTAAGATGAAAAATTGATTCAGAATTTTTCGAAACACTGAGGCTACAATATATCGATCGCAACCGCTATTAAAAAGATAATGAATAAATAATTTTGTGGATTATCTGATATAAATTTTATAAATTAATTATATATTAAAACCTGTTTTTATATAATTGACACTGAGGCTTGGTGTGTCTGGAAGTTTCTAAATAGTGTATGATAAACTAATCGTGACTGAATAATTATACAACTGTACTATCTTATGTTTAGTTCATATATAATTGCGAATTATACTACCAAAATTTGAATCTAAATAATAACATTGAATGAAATACGGATAATACTGAGTATATTAGATTCTTAAATTAATTTAATTATTTCTAATTTTTAATGTCTTGAACGATTATATACATTTTACATTATACTTTTGTGAAAATTATTACATACAATATAAATGGCTTTTATTTTAATGTACCGATGGTTTCAACAGATAATAATGAAAAATAAATTGTAATTGTAAACCGTATTCAAAAAATTGATATGAAATTTAGAAATTAATTGTAATCTATTCATTTTCTAGAATACTGGAAAGTACTAAAATATCTTCGTAGTTTTTATGGAAAAAGTGATAGAGATGGATGGATGAAGTGCGATCGCATACGGGCTATCATTTTTTCTTGAAATTTCAATTTTGAAGTAAATCTTGGATCAGAGATCAAATCTTGTTCTTCGTACACTACATTTTATTCTATGCAGCATTATATATATATATATATATATATATATATATATATTCAGTTAATTATTTATATCCAATTTTAATGATTTAAGTGATATAAATTAAGAAAGCTAAATAAAAACTTAGCTTTAATGAAAGATAAATAACTACATTGATAAATAAGTATAAGGTTACATTCCAATAAAATAGGAGATAGGAGAATAAAGAAGGAGAATGAAAGTTAGAGTGAGAGAGGAAACTGTCATTGAATTTTGAATATAATATAAAAATAAATTAATAATTAGTATTTATTTGTAATTGTATAAAGAAATTACTTTCATAAGAATATATTCATGCTTTTATTGATATTTGAACTCTATTAGAATAATAACATAATACATAAAAAATTAATTTCTTTTCATTCATTTTTAAAAAGTTAGCTTAACCACCTTCATGCTTACATACTTAAAGAATACACAAATTATTATTATTATGGTTTCTATAAAAAACATAAGTGCATCATATTCTGATATAAATATTCTAGCGTAACTGTTTTATAATATCTGCAATTTGTTCGTTATTAATTTAAAATTGAATTAACTTTATCAATCATGAGATACTTTTGTTTATTTATAATTAGAATTCACTAATTGATTATTTATGATCTCCATGTTTATTTTTTTCAATTTTTAATCGAATTTGATAAATTATGCCGAGCTTTGTAGCATTATAGAATATATTATTATCATTTGATTGGAAATATTCATTTCTATGAATTAGAAATAACAGGGTACTATTTTTATTCTCATAAAAGAAAGGCTTTGCTACAATATTCGGTTTAATATTCGTTTTTATCTTAAAAACAGGTTTCCTTGCATTTTCTATCTTATTTTTATAGTAAAATATTATTAATATTATTATAATGAATATATATTAATATTAATTTTATGTAATGATTGTAAATTTAAAAATACACTCTCGTTATATAAGATATTTAAACTTAAAGGTGAACTTCTTATGGATAGAGTTTAATTTATTTTAGACAAAATTCAACAATTTTAATTGAAACGAAAGTTAAATAAAAAGTAAATAAAAGTTTGTGATATTTTATATATATTATAAAAGTAGATGCAGGAAAGGGTCTAGTATGAGACTCGTTTCGAGAGAACTTTGATCGAGTTTTTCTTAACGTTTCTAACTGGTAAATGGTTTAAAATATTTAATAATTAAGAACTTTTGCACTTTAGTTAAGACAGATTCATGGTTTTTTCCTAGAAATTAAATATATTCTATATAGTATGTTTCTCTAACAAGTCACTTTATGAATTATAAAAATAAATCTTTTATATAATTTTCATTTATTAAAATATTTTTGCCATTTTAAACTAAGAATTAAGATGTTAATTATTACTTTGTAAACTTCATTACAATCACTTACGCAGAAATAACTTATAACATGACTTTTCTTATAAACTTTTCTATGTTTTGTGGTATCAATTTTTGGAATAATTGTTTTTCATATTCAGGTTTAACTAATAAATGTTACACCAATAGTCAAGTAATGTATACTGAATTTATAAATAAAAATTTTTTCAAACTTATAGAAGTTACAAAGATGAATTAAAGTAAATGTCAGAAGCTCTAAGAATATTAAATAAGTAATCTTTCTTTTGGAGTTGTATATTTGCTATTAGCATAATGGCACTGCTCTTTTGTCTCTTTATTTGACATTTCAATTATTTTTTATCCTCTTTTCAATTTGCCATTGGCATGACGATACGCAGTAGCCACCGCAAGGGTAACAGTCAACCAGCCAACGAATCCCGGATCTGAGCTGCGGTAGAATGTCGCGGTTCTATAAATGGCTTGGTTGTTCTATAAAGTGCAGCGCCCCCATATGGGTTGTGGTGGATAACCAAGATTGCTGGCAAATAGAAAAAATGTAGCTACGGATTTCAGAGTGTAATCAGTTCCTTCATCGAAAGGGTTAGTATTATTTAAGGTGGAATAGCATTCTACTGATGTTTAATTCAAAGATAATAAACATTTTTTTAAAAAATTGTTGAATTTTTTATGTTCAAAAAATGTATTATACACATAATTTTATTCATAGATTTTCTAGAAAAGATAATCTGTCATCATTGTATCATAAAACAGTATAACGTTATGGTTTAAATAAATTAATAACTAAGTTAAAATAGAGCTAAATACAACAAAATATATAGGTATTAGACTATTTTAAATATTTACTTGGATAAATTTTGCTTTTCTTATGAATTGATGAGATTTAATTACTTTTTAAATCATATTTCTTGATGTACTCGTGAATTGACTTTTAATATACTAAAATGACAAAGTAAATCTAAAATCACTAGAAAGACTAAAGTGAAAATGAAATAAATATTTTTTTGAGCCCTAAATATTATTGTAAGGTGTGGGATATCAAGTTTGCGAAGGACTACATTTATCTTTATGCTTTGCAATTCATATTAGAACATATTCTTGATATATTACTAATGGCTTGAAATTTTTCAATGATATCTTTTAATTTTAACCGATGTTTTTGTTTAACTACATATTTTTGCCATTTAATAGAATTACATAAGTGGTGCTGGTACATCAAATGTTAAATGTACTGTTTTATACTAAAATACTAGTAAATTAATTATCAATGAGGTTAAAGAAGTTTTAGTATTTTTAACTTATTAAAACTTATAGAAGTTCAATTTTGGATATGATAAAATGAACATAAAAATAACGCTTTTTAAATGATAATGCTATGGATATTGCAATAAAGAGTGACGTTAAATTCTGTTAAATGAACCAAGCATCAAGGCGAATACTAAAGAATACATACCTTGGATTTCCTAAACAAAACGTAAAAAAAGTATCGTTAGACATCATACTTTCATATACTAATGATAATTAACGGTTTGATGTATGCATTTTTTTACCTTACTATCAACTGTAGGATTAAAAAAATAAAAAATCATCATAACAACAAGACTACCTGTGCATTTAATTCATTCCTAATTGATCACCAAAGCTTTGCACAAGTCACTGCAGGCCATACAAGTTCCATTACGTGAATCTGTATTCGCATGTTCTCTGTTAAGCACCCTCTTTAACCTAGAATCACCCATTCCAGCCTCAACCATAACAGCATCTAGCAATAGAACCAACGCGACCATGGCACTTGGGGGTTAGATGCAGCCGACCCATTAAGAAGTCAATAATATTAATTGCGGAGCCAAGCCGAATCAAGCCGGCTCCCCCGATCTCCAAGCTCTTTTCATTCGGTACCCTTGCTATTCCATAGAAATCCAGTGAGTGTTGTGCGTTTAATCAATATCCACGTAATACGTAGAAACTCGTGCTTCGGCGCGCTACGTATACGAACATGAACGCGGACTTCGAACGTCCAACCCCTTGAGTGACTCTCCGTGGTCGTTTTCAATGCGCCCAATGTCGGCCCGTGCATTTTGCGTGCGAACGCGTCTTAACTTTCGAATTCTGCCTCTTGATAAATTACTTCGTTTAAAATCTGTCAAAACTTGTGTCTTGTGTTGGTAGAGCATTGTTTATATGACCACAGTAATTGAAAGATACTAATCACGTGTAGACCTGAACTGATGTTCATTTTGAAAATCTATCTATGATTTATGAAATATTTAATATATGATGCATTCGAGATCATTTCAATTTACAGCTAATGAAAAATATCCACAGTTAATTTATGAAGAGTGCGCAATAAATCAATAAATTACGTAATTTTAGCAATACACAACACAATTTTTTTTCGAATTCTTAGTTCTCTTAATTAACTTGGATTTATACAAGGTTGTATGATATTTATATAATATTTTTACATATTATCTAGAATATTGCATTTGAATTTAATGGAAATTACATTTTATTCTTAATTTTGTGGAATTTTTTTTAACTTCTTTTTCCTTCTACAGTTTCTTTAGCATGCATAGTCCGGTTTGTATTATTCTATACAATATTGTCCTGCATATCAAAACCTCGGAGTGAGAGTATAAAGGTAACAGCAATAGCGATTGTAATCATGGATAGTAGTGGTAGTGATATCTGTCTATAGGACTCTTATTCTACTTTAGTGAGGAGACCTGAAGCTGACTGCCTTTGTGTCGTTATTTTATGTTTCTTTTTCACGAATAAAGTACAGAATCGACTGATGAAGTTTTAGAACTGAAGAAGAAATTGCTTTAAAAAATTGCAATATCCAGATATTGATTTTGCATGTCATAACGGTAGTATTCTGATCGAAATTAAAATTTACGGTTTTTAATTAATTTTGGTGAAAGTTTCCTTGTTCTTTTTCTGTTCGATAAGAGGTAAGATGTAGGTGATAAACACTCTTTTTAAATGTAATATTTTAAAAGTCTTTAAAATATCATTTTTGATACCTTTATGTCCTGTAAAGAAAAATTATCTCTGTTTACACATGTCAGTTTTGTTTCTAATAGCGCCAAAGAGATTTTTTTTATTGTTCACGAATATTGAAACACCGTTTCGCTTTTTTGTAACTATTTAACTACATGTTGTAATTATTTAACTTAGAAAATTCTTCCATTATTTATATTAATACACAAGAAGCAATTATCTTTATAATAAATTATATTCTCAAACGTTTCCTAAACAATATTTAATATGAAATTGAAATTAGCTTACATAAAATTCTAAAATTCTAAAATTACCCTTCGGATATACATTTAGATCGTTCTCAATATTTTCGAAAAACATCATTTACCAAAATTCTAACTTTTTAATCAAACCAACCATTTCTTGAACTCTATTGATTTTCTAAATAAAGTGATTTTAGTGACTTTTTGAAAAATTCTATTCAATAGAGTTTATTCTAACAGAGTATATTAATTCTTAGAGTTTATTAATAACACTTTATACAATAAAGTGTTATTAAATATATTATCAAGATAACTTAGAAAAGATGACGGATTTTATATTTAACTACAAATAAAAAAATATATTTAACAAGCAAATAAAATTTTTCCAAACTAAAATTATTTTACTGGTAATAAAGACTAGAGTTAAGTATTTTTATAGTTATAAGACTACCAAAGAAATTTATCTAAATCGAAATATTAATATAAGACTATGTATAATAAAGATAATGCATATTTAATATGCACCATTAGACTTGAATGTCAATACAAATACAATTCTTTTAATGTTGTAATGGAAAATCTACCAAATTCTGAACGAATTTGTTCGTGACGTAGAGAAAGAGTGAAACGAATCAAAGTTGCACATGTATGGAAAATGCTGAAGTGACTTTCTATTTTATCGAAGAGCACAGTACACAAAGAAAATAACATCATAATGAAAAGAACAAGGGAAAATAAAGGCGAAAGATTAACAGACAGAGGGAGAGAGAGAGAGAGAGAGAGCGAGAGAGAGTGAACTAAAGAGAGAATAAACAGGATACATTGAGAAGACTGAGAAAATATCAAGATGAAGTTCTAGATGGTCAAATTAAATAATATAATAAAGTTTACTATAATTAAAATGAAAAGATTATATAATCCTACTATAGCTAAAAAAAATAAATTCTGGTACAATTTTAATTTTCTTCTTAAGAAAAACTATAAGAAGAAATATATTATCAACTAAAAATTAATTAAACACTTTTAATAAAATATATTAATCATGTTATAAAAAATATAATTATAATATAATTATAAAAATCCATATAATTATAAGGAATAATTTATTAAATAAAATAAGTACTTATATAAGTACTTAGAAATGGATCATCAAGGGTGAAAATAGAAATTTACTTATGTAAACCAACAAATTAACCATGGTTTTTTATACTAACTTTTCTAATTATATAATATGAATATTTAAAATATTGTTGTAAAGGGCAAATTTAATTTTGAAGATATTTCTTAATTTCTTTGATTTTATGATTATTTAATAAAAAAAGAATCTATTATTAGTTGCGCGCAAAAAATACATTAATATGTTATAAAAATTTACAGTTAGTGTTAAATTTAGTATTGTGGGATAAAAAGAGATAATAATAAGATCAGAATTTAAATAATTTAAACTAATAGAATATTTCATTCATATAGATATATAAATATAGGACTCTGACTTAATTTCAATTCAAATAATATTAGTTATATTATAATAATAATCTCGTAATTCAGATAATATAAATCCAAATTCACTGTAATATAAATCACTTCAATCATGACTAGTCACTCACTTTTCTTTATATAAATTTTCTATTAATAATTGTGATTCAGATACTTCGCTGCCCAAGTTGAACCTAAAGTTCTTTCTCAACATCGCACGGCAGAAATCTTATCGCGAAAACATCGCTGCATTCTCAAGTTCTACTGGACCATTCAGAATCAAGGATTATAGGAAACTAAAATCAAAGCGACAAGGCAATAGCCAGGAACGTTAGTAAATCAAAGGAAACTTGAGCTAATAATAAATGGTCGAGCCACAAGAGCCGAGTGTTACAATGACGCAGTTTCGCTGTAGTTTCGCTCAGCCGGTAATTCCAGGAGCGCAGAGGTGCGCGCAAACTTGGGGGACGAAAGCTCGTAAGACACATGCTCAAACGAAGCAGCTAGATATTAATTACGATTTCAAACGGCACGGAGACATGCGATGACTTATAGTCAAACCTCAATACCACAAAATCTCCTCCTTCTCCTTCAATATTGTCCCAGAATCCAAAATTTCATCTCTTCCCAGCAACACGGAATTCGGCGAATCGATTATTATTGGTATATCCGTGTTTAAATTTTCCACAGGAGGACAGAGAGAGAGAGAGAAAGAGAGAAAGAAACAAATACGTACGAGGCACAGAAAGAGACAGATATACAAGGTGGAGCGTATTATTTGTGACCGTGGAGATCGTGAAAATGCTTTTACGGAAGACGAAACTATTAAATTTTCCAAACACCAAAAGCTATTGGTCTATTAAAAGCTGTGCATTGACATATATATATATATATATATGTGTGTGTGTACATAGTTTGTTGTTTTTCTTTATTTTACGAAGGGTTGAAAAAATTGAGATTTACGTGGATGCTATGATCAATTTGTGTTTTTTGTTAGTGCTTATTACTAGATTTTTTTAACGAGAGAAAAAAAGAATAAGTGCAATTTCTCTGTAGCCGGATCCGTCTTTATCATAAATTATAAAAATAGAGGCAATCTAGCGAGTGTGTTTATAGCGGAATTTGGGAAAATAAATTTCACATTAAAAATCCATTAAACACGTCGCGGAAAACTTGGCGATTGAGTTCCACTGTAGCAATAAAAACGTGACAGAAAGTTAACGCGTTATATTTAACGAAAAATAAAAGTAAGATATAAGAAATTCATCCAAGATTAAAGCAAAAAGTTCAGTTTCGAGTTCCGTGATCAGCTAGAAAAGAAATGATGAGGCAATCCATATTTCATTGATTAAAGAATAAATTTTTCAGTTTGAGTGTATATTCCAAGAGAGGTTGAATAAAATTTCTATAATAAAAAATATATATGTTCTGAAGAATCAGAATATATTATTTTGGATTCCAATCTAGCTATTTCATTCTGTAGTAAAAATAATTTTATTACAAAAATGAATATTCCAATTATTAATAATTTTATATATTATTTATATAGTTCCGTATTTTTCTCATATTTTTGTTTCTTGAAAAGTATAAAAATAATAAGATTGAAATTTTTTTAAATACTAAAAAAAATGAATATTTTCTTTTATAAGTTATTTATATTATCTTTACATTGTGAATTATAAAAAATATGGTTAGTGACAAACGATTTTTTAATAATTCTTTACGTAAAATATGTAAGAAATTTTCAAAAAATATTTCATTTTTTTTAAATATATTTCATTTTGCCAAAAACATAAAAGAAAGTACTTTAATTCAAGATAATTTGATTCTTACTCATACGTTAGATCGAAAAAATAACAATTAATATGTATAAAAGAATAAATTAAGCGTCCTTTAATTGATTAATTAGATATCTTAGTGATTGAAAATGACACTGTAAATTGGAAATTTTTATAATCTATAAAGTAGTAATATATAAAAATAATAAAAAAATAATAATAATATAATAATAATAATATTCATCATAATAATCATAATCATATACTAATTCATTGATATGAAAACAGATATTCATTGAAATCGCAGAAGCGAAAATTTCCTATTTGATTTGGAGTCCAAGGACACGTGCGAGTACCCACACGGTGAAATGAAACGAAAGAAACAGAGGCTAATGGTCAGATAATCAAATATATCCCACAGAAAGTCGACCGACTCGCGATAATTGAACGAACGCGAAGAATCGATGTGCGATCTCGACCGGAAATAATGGGCGGCGTTGTGTGGCGAAAGGCACGTGTGGGATAATTTGAAAAGGATGCTTGATCGGCCCCAATTCAACGGTTATCAAATTCGATTATAAGGGCCATGAGTACATTCTATTTTTTTCTAAATTTCTAACTCTCTTTCTCTATATCTATATATCTTTATCTATCTCTTTTCATGTTGTATCGTTCCCCTCTGACTATTTCACGTTATTTCACAATCGTCCTTTGTAAAATATTCATAATCATTCAGCTTTTTATAACAATTATATTCATTATACGTTTAACAGTTATTTTATGTTTTTAAATAAGTTCGTACGAAGAATAAGATGACTGACTATGAAACATATTAATTATTTTATATGCCTCCTATATTCTAGTTATCGAAAGAATTTTCAATCATGACCATGATAAATAAATCATAAATAAAGTGTTTAAATTTTAATTTTAATTGTACTTGAAATACATAAATTATTAGAGTTTGAAGTGTGAAGATTATCTATTACATTTTTATATGAATTTTGTAATTGAGAAAAGCATTTTTTAAATTCATTTTAAAATCGAAATTATTTCATTTAACACGTTTTTAACTTTTAAATATTTGTAATACGACACTTTTTTTAAGAATAAAATCTCTTATTTCGATATTCTTTATATATAAAAAAAGTACTGATGTTTTAATAAAAATACATTCAACTATAATATTGTGTACAGTGTTTTTAATTATATTTCATACTTTTAATGTTATTCAATAATATTTTATTTTTCTATATCTTTTCAGTAAGTCATAGTTTTTATAAAATAACTATTATAAGTCACACAACTGATATTATTCGATTATATCATAACTGATATAATTCAAGAATTATTAATCAAAAGGTGGTAAAATTATGCAGCGTGTAACAAGTTCTTATTTTCTGTTAATCTAGTTTCTTTAAATTACTCTATTTACAAAAAAGAAATCTAATCTAATATAGTCCAATCTAATTCCCATTTTATTTTGCATTTATTTTTCGCTATCTACCTTTTATTCGTATTTTTTACTTTAAATCGTGTGAAAGATCGATTTCTTAGAAACGGATACTAGTTCATCTATTCGCTTGAAATTGTTTCCCTTTTGTTGTCTGTCATATTTACTTGTATTTATTTCTAAATTCATGTGCTTCATTGTGAATCAGCGAAAAAAACAAGAATTATGAATAGTAATTGTTATTGGTAAAACAAAATTTATTAGAAAATTATAGATTATGATTAATGCTTATATTATAAAAATTATAGGTATTCAAATTTATGCAGTTAAATGAAAATTATTAATTATGAATAAAATAATGTAAAATATATTGTCTAATATGTCATAAATACTTCAAGATGCTAATAATTTATCAAATATATGTATAAAATAATCAATAAGCATTTAAATGTTTTACAATAAATCATTAATGTAACAAACGCTTACATTCGTTCAATGTTACATTGTTGAGTGTAGCAATTGTTGATATTAAATACTATTTTAGCTATTTATTAACATTCATTTTACAGATATTATCTTTAATGATATTTTTAAATTTGTGTATAAGATGGTGTATTATAATGCAATTATAATATGCCGAATAAGTAGTAGTTGATGACATTCATCGGACTACATCACATGCATTTCCATATTAGATCTCAACTTTATCTACTACTTACTAAATTTACTCAAGTAGATTCATTTCTGAAGTTATAAGTAGTCTTCTGTAGGTAATCTCTTTAGAAAAGTGTTGTTATTAAGAATCTTAGAATTTTTTTATATAATTATACTAAAAATTAAAAATAAACTCCACGTCAATATTTTATTGGAAGGTTATCATTTTTGTAATTTAGCTTAATTATTGCAATATTTTATAATAGTATTTATCCTTAAAACGTTAGTAAAACATGCATCCTTTTTTAAGTATTTTTAGAAAAATATGCGTATAAAAATTTCCTCTTATGACAAATTAAACTAATATTAAACAAAATATGCATATAATTTAATTTAATATATATATATATATTAGATTCAAGATTTCATAAATGAAATTATGCTCTTAAAGTATAAATTATAAAGAATTTTAGTTTCTGATCTACGAATTACGTTATTGAAATTTAAAATTATTTAGACGTTTAGGAATGTATATTTCTTAAACATATAATCAAATTTTTAACTCAAAATACTTTTATATATTTTAGAAATAATTTTAATTTTCTTAAAGTATATTTCCGCTAAATATGATAAGAGACAAAAAGTATAACATAGAAAATAAATAGAAAATACTATAAAAGATAAATACATTTAAAGTATTTATAACATTTAAAATAATATTGTTGGTAATTTATATAAAAATTGATATATTTATCTGAAAATTAAATTAATGATTTAAATGTAAATATCTTAAATGTTTACATGGAAATTTCTTAAAAAATAATTTAAACTATATTTGTTCTTTATAAAATCCTTATTGGATATGTATTTATATTATATTATATTATTATTAGAAATAATAATAATGCATTTACAAGGATATTATTATTTAATACAATTCTCTCTCTCTCTCTCTCTCTCTCATATTCTATAGAAAATAAAATATAATTAATAAATTTAGGAATAACAAAACGATAAATTATATATTATTTTTCTCTTAAATTAAAAAAGCAGTGAATATTTAATAAATATTTAACATAATTACTTAGAATTTGAGCACTATGTTAAGAACGTTATTTAAAAATATTTTAATGTACATTTAGTTTTATTTAAATATGTCAGTAAAGATTTCAAGCTTAAACTGTTTTTTTATTCGATCGATATTGATGATTTTTACGGTATTGATTGTTGTTTAATAATGTAGAATAATAATTGTGTAACAATTGTATAATAATTTTTGTAATATAATAAGTTTTTCAATAACATTGTATAATAATAATGTTCCACTATGATCAATATACATAAGTAAATCTATATGAATATTATGCACGTTAAGCAAAAATAAATATTCATATTGGAAAATTAATGAATTTCATATAAGATATTACAACTACAAGACCATCTGAGCTACAAATATATCACTTACTTTAAATTTACAATTTAAATTTATATTTACAATGTTTATAATATTTATGATTAAAATTTCACAATAATGTAAATGTGTAACAAGTACTAACTGAATATTTTAGGAATACAATTATATTGTATAATTAAAAATGATACTTATATAGTTTTTGAAAGAAATAAAGATATTTTGGAAAAAAAAATGTTATATTCAATGATCAAAAGTTTGAGACCTACTTCACTTCCTTAACTGCTTAATTAAAAGTTTGATTTACATAATGATGTAAGTGTTCTATATACATGTACTTGAAATATGGAAATTAAAAGAGGACGCATGAACGAGTGATAGTATCAATAATATAGAACTAATAAAGTCGATTATTAGAGAGTCTAGGCCCAAGAATCTCTTTGTTTATTAGCCGTTATTCGTCATCATCCTTTTCTACACTCGTATAAATCTTAAAGTTGAGTGACACCATAGTTAGTTAAAGTTTTGAAGTCAACAACTTTTGCGGGCACGTGATCTGTCTATATATCATTACAGCTCTTCTCTGTAGGTGATGTTTTTTACATAAACCCTTTTTTGGTTCAATATACTTGACATTGATCTATTTGAATAAAGACTTTGCCTGATATTTTGTCTTCCTTTCTTAAGCGGTATTTATTTTTCTTGTGTTGACTTGTACGTGTTCCTACTTTGGTTTTTTGAATCGACTGCTATTTGAGCTGCAATTAGAGTAAAAGTTGATATTTAAAAAATCCTATTAGCATATGAAATACTGCTATGAAACTTTTTATGACTTACTCGAAAGGTATGAAAAATAATTTGTCTTAAAAAGATTAATTGTATTATAAGAATATGTACGAATTATGTTTTTTAGCGAAACTTATAATTTAATATTTGTCCAGTTTATATTGCATTACTAATAACTTTAACACTTTTTTTCTATTTGTATAAAGTAAAATTATATTATAATTTTGATGTATTTATCCTTTAATAATATGCTAATATTTCTTATTGTAAAACAAAATCTAAAATTAGTTTTTCTCATTTAATAAATGTTTAAGTTTAATTCAATTTTAATATAATCTAAACTTTTTTTTATATATTTTATATATTATATTATATTTATATATTATATTACAATAAATTGGATAAGTATTATCAAATTAATGTTCTTGTAATATCTTTACTTGCTGATATATTATATAGCATCTACTTATAGTTTAGTTCATATTGCAAATTAATAATGTAAAATTTTAGAAAATGAATTTAAAAGTGAAATTTCAATCCTAAAATTCTTATTTATATTATAATGATACTCATTTATTAGAAATTTGATTTTAATATGATAAATAAAATAACATTTTTTATTTTTATTTTTATTTTTCCTTATCAAAGTATAATGTAGATATCAGTGAAAAAGTAATTGTTTTGAAGAAAAGATATAAAAGTCTTTACTTACTTTACTTACTACTTTACTTACAATACCATAGATAACATAATAGCTATTTAAATAAATGGATGGTTGCCTGAAAACTAATAGATCTTTTAAATTTCATCTTTCATTTCGTTTGAAAATTTTGCTCATAAGTATAAAAAGCACCTGAGAAAAGAAAATGTCCTTGCTCGTTGTATTCTTATTCCATCGCAACAAATATCTCTTTATCTTTGTTTTTTTCTCTTTATTATCCCCTTTTGCATCGTTCTTTCTTTTGTTTCCTCTGTATCTATCCATCTTTTTGTCTCTATTTTGGTTTGTGTTGTAGTGAAGTTGGAGGCCGTCAGCGGCGGCGAGTGCTGACAATAAATGGCTCGAGATGGTTTTTCTGCAGGCCAGCACTACCATTTGCGCAACCCGTGATTTATTACATCGAAACGTCGATATGGAGCGGAAGAAAAAAGGGAAAGAGGGAAGAAGTTGTGGAATTCTTTATTTTATATTCCCAGTGCGTTCAACTTTATTTTTTTTTCGATTAATGCATTTGGGAGAAGTGACAAGCGCATGAGTGAGTTCGTAACTTTGATGTGTATAGATTAAATTATCCAATCGTGTCTAGTTATTTCTTTTTGGTTACATTTATATATACTGATACTGTACCAATGTATTGATTAGTTTTTACTCTAAAAATGAGTAGGTAAATATTCGTGTTGATTCATTCGACAGCAAGCTTTTGATTTATTTGGCGCAATTCTTCTTTTTTCTTTTTCTCAATGACAAATTTTTCATTATGGTAAATGCAAAGCAGTTATTAAAAGAAGATACGATGGTTACCGAGCCATTCTTTCGAGAACAAATGTTTAGTCAGATATAAATTATACTTTTATTTTTAATAACACAGAATGCTGATGAGTAGATTTAATTTATCTGTGCATTTTATGATTATGTAAGAATGAATATGCTTTAAATTTCAATCAAATGTATCTATTAATATAATATAAATGTAGATAATAAAGATAATATTCTAAAATATCAAATGCATGGATTTTTGCTCTTTTAATTATTGTTTAACAGTCAGGTAGTAATTCTTGCGAATTAAACACGTTTAGAAACAAACATAAAACAAAAACCAAATGATAGATACATCATAACCTTACATTTATCTTCGTAATTTTTGTTCTAAAAACGCAATATATATACCTTGAATTATGTAACATTAAAACTCACAGAATATTGTTTTGCAAGTTTTCTTGAATTGAATGATTGGCGTATAAAATTGAACATAAAAACAGGCAACTTTGCAGCTTAAACCAAAATTTTGATGCCATGGTTCTAAAAAATTCAAATCAATGAATTTTTTTGTAAAACATTATACTTCAATATACTTCATCTAGCAGTCATGTTTTATGCATTGAAAATGTTTTGAAGTCAATCTCAACCTCTGTTAAGCTGATAGCTTATTCACACCAGATGTAAAGAATGTTCAAAGAAAAATTTGCGTTAAAACTTTTTTAAATATGTTATAGAGTCACTGACTTGCTCTTGCTATAAAATCAAATTTTTTTGAATCATTAGCTTTTGAAAAACGCAACAAATTTTCTTTCTACTATCTATTCCACTTTCGTAAACATATCTAAGGAATCAACAATATGTTCTACTTTTCTCTCTGAAATTAGCGTAATATTTGCTTTTATTTCGTTATTATACTTAATTAATATAAATTTAAAAACTATTTGACTCAAATAAACGATGTAAAAATAAAATTTTCTTGATATGCCTATTCTATTATACAAAGAATAACACAATTACCGAGTAATTTAACAAACGATATGACAGTTATACTACAGGGGCAATAGATTGAACGTGCGTTCAATTAATTATTGTGCATAAATTACAGAATATCGTGTAACATCGTCATCTGTTATTCAAAACTTACGCCTCCTCGTGTGAGCGTGCAATAGCCTTCATTAAAAACTAATTTAATGAAAGATATGAAACGCACAGATGAAAAGGAGGATTTATGGGGTATAAACCGCTGTTAGCATAGGGAAGGGGTTTGAAAATGTAATGAAGGGGATGGACGAGCGCGGGTCGAGCTCTGGAATCACGAGCGCGAATCGAATTTGTCTTTCATCTAGAAAACTGGGCACAAAATATTCATTAGAACTTTCGCCCAAGTTGCTACTACCATTGCAATTGAGGATATTTTATTTTTCTTATGCATAAATCAATTATCAATTAATTAGATATTTGATAATTGTCTTTGCTAGGAAATATATAGTTATAGAAAAAATGAAAAATGTATCGATATGACAAATATAATGATGATTCTTGAATATCAAGAAGAATCGTATAAGAAAACATAATGATATGAACATTAATAATTTAGCTGATAAGCGTAATTTTTTGCAATGTAAGTAAGTCTTAAATCTTATTTATAATAAGATTACAATAATTTAGAATATAATCATAGTTTTAAGTAAACAATTTTTTAATAAAGGTATCAATTTCTTCATAGGTTTTAACAAATAATATTTTACATACATAAATAATTATAGCATAAACAGTATATAAAAAATGAATATATTAATAAATAATTTCTTATAATATAATTGTAACTGTATCAGTAAAATATATTTCTAGTAGTTGCTTATAAATATTCAATTTTCATGACTAAGATACTTATAAAGTTCGAATAACTGATTGGAAATAAGCTTATTCTAATCTTGATATGTGTTATCTATTGGGAACATGAAGCGTTATTTCCGTTTTTATAATATTTATCTAAAAATAACTATTGCCATTTATTAATAGAATACTTGTGGCATTAATTTACAATGAAAAGGTTTCATAAGCTAATGTTATTCATTACTTAGCTGTCATACGTAGATTTGTTCACCGAAATACATATATGAAGAAGATTGTACTGATTTTCGACACAAGATAAAGGTCAGATTAAAAATTAAGCCAAGATGAAAAGATTTGAATTCTCACCTTCATAGTTTCCTTTCAATCTCAACAATAGCATAACTTTGACAACTTACAAGGGCAACTTACTTGCGCTCATCCTGACAACATCAACGTTCCTATCGTTTAACAATAGAGAAGATTCGGAATGTACATAATATAAGCCCAAATCTGGTCGTAAATATTTCGAAGTGAACTCGAAATATATTCAAGCTGATGCTTCTATTTGCTCCAGTGCCATTTCTTGTCCGAGAACATAACACTCAAAGGAATACTTGAGTCAAGATACAATGCAATAGAGAAAGAGAGAGAAAGTGAGAAAAAGGAAGTAGGAAATGAAGAGGAAGACAGGTTCTGAACGATGTAGCAAAGTGAATCATAGTAGGTATTATTGCATTCAGAATTTTAGCTTGAATTATTTACTTAATATTTTTGCTGTGAATTTTAATTAAATAATTCTTTTTATTTAATGAGCTCTATATTATTTGAATAATTTATTCATCATATCAATGGGAAAATTACAGAAGAAATTATTTTTACTCTTTTAAAAATAACAGAAAAATATATTAAATTTGTTTCCCTGCATAGTATCAAAATTTTACAAACATGAAAAGGAACCGAGATTTTGTTTATGGATTTTTATATTCTCATTTATAAGTATATAAAAAGTCGTAAATTTACAGTCTACGATTAAAAAAAACTTTTTTTATTATTTTTTTAAATTATGTAAATTATAAATGTAAAAGTAAAGACAGAACGTAAATTCACTGAGCGTACTAAATTTTTGGAATTAAAAAATACTATTTTATTAAAATATCAATTATCAGAAAATGGTTTTTAAAGAATCATAAAAAGGATTCCTAAAACATTGACGATAAAGATAAAACAGAAAAGAAATGCAGAGGGATACTCAGGCGAAAAAATAGGATCGGTTCAAGCAGAAATGACGGTAGAAGTAAGAGCGTGTAAGGGTGCGTCACTGCTGATGTCAGTTCGTTTGAGGATCTACAGCTTACTATTCATCCCTAGTCCACAGCAGCTCAACAATCCACCAAGAGACTCTAGAACCTTAAGGGGAATCATATATATATATATATATATATATATATATAGAGAGAGAGAGAGAGAGAGAGAGAATGATTGGTTAGAACTAGAAAGAAGTAACTAGTACCAATCTCCTTTCTAACCGAATCAACACACATATACCTCATTGCAATATACGTATACAAAAATACATGCACGAAACTAAATACACATACATATACACCAAAAGAAAGAGATAGATAAATAGACGAAGTAAAGGGGAATACGTGACAGCAGGTAATACACAGTGAGACGAAACGAGATAAAAAATAAAATAAAAAGATGGACGTTGAAAGGTGCTAAGAACAGAATGAGAGAGAAAGAGAGAGAGGGAGAGAGTCAAAAAGAAGCAAATAAGCCCTTCAAAGTAAGATAGAAATATATTTGGAAAGAGAGAGAAAGAGAGCGATAAAGAGCGTGTGAATGAAAAGTGTAGGAGGAAGAGCGATAGAGAAGTTGTTCAGAGACGCTTGTACATGGAACGGCACTTATACCCACCCCTTGAAAGCCCAGCCTGTTTCTCCAGTTTTCATCCCTTCGTAGATGCCAAATCTTGGGCATCCCTTACATTTCCTATGCTCTTCATCCCGTCATTTCCCTTACCACACAATCGTACGAGTTCTTAGAAACTGACAAGGGTGAGGGTGTGACTTGCTCTCTAATGCGACCCGCACTGAAATTACACGCATAAAGGTCTCAAATTGACGTAGGCGTATTCTTTCTCGTTTTCTCTTTTTTATCCCTATTCTATGATTAATTTTTACGATAGAAGGAAAATCATTCTAATAGGTTTCAATGGTGAAAATTGAATTTTTATTCTGATCTCATTGTTGTGTAAGTATCGTGATACAGCTATGGCTTCTGAATATATTTAATTTTCGAAAATTTTTACAGAAAAATTTCTCGAAAGTAGAGGTTGATGTTTTAGATTCACTATTAAACCTAAATATCTATACTTTTAATAATAAAAATAAAATAAATAAATAAAATAAATTAAATAAAATAAATAATAATAAAATAAAATAATAAATAAATAAATAATAAAATAAATAAAATAAATAAATAAATAAAATAATAAAATAATAAAAATAAATAAAATAAATAAATAAATAAAATAAATACAATGAAATAAAACAAATAAAATAAATAAAATTAAATAAAATAAAATAAAATAAATAAAATAAATAAAAATAAATAAAATAATAAAATAAATAAAATAAATAAAATAAATAAAATAAATAAAATAATAAAATAAATAAAAATAAATAAAATAAATAAAATAAATAAAAATAAATAAATAAATAAAAATAAAATAAATAAAATAATAAAATAAATAAAATAAATAAATAAATAAAAAATGAAATAATAAAATAAATAAAATAAATAAAATAAATAAAATAAATAAAATAAATAAAATAAATAAAATAAATAAAATAAAATAAAATAAATAAAAATAAATAAAATAAATAAAATAAATAAATGAGCTCACATTAAGATGTACTTATAATATTCTTTCATCATTTTAACATATTTATATAATGATTAGATTCGAGAAATATTCCTATATTGTATTCTATCGTGCATGAAATAAAAGGTATTCCTTGGAACTAAATTTACAATATATGTATTTATGTTTTTGTTATCTTTAAAGAAATATTAGATTCAGATACAAATTCATGTTTATCTTTTTCATTTTTTTTTTATTTCTTATTTTAAATAACTTTATGATAAATGGTAGTATATATATTTTAATAAGTATTTCTCACCATATCACCAATTAAAAGCACATTTTTTTGAAGTTATATGTACATATTTTAATGAACATTACAACAACAAAATATTAAAAGTATATAAAATCAATCTTAATATTAAAATTAAAATGTATTTAAATTTATGAAAAAGTACATTTATATAAATAATTTTCTTCATTATTAAAGTTACATTTCTTCTTTAAATTGCAATGTTCTAAATTTACCATGAAGAGAATAATCAAGATAATTGCATTAATTCTCCATTCCGATATTAAGAGAAAAAGAAAAGAACTAAGTAAAATTCGTCGAGTACGCATAATCAAAATACATATTCAAAATTGAAAGGAAAGTCGAGTTGAACTTTATAGTATGAGATTGGAGACTAAAGAAGGTGTTTTAATTATTTTTCGTAGAAATAATAAAAATGTAAAGCTACTGAGGAGTATTCGTTTTTTATTAGTTTTAAAAATGAAAAAGAAAAGAATCCTTTCAATATAATCATTAACAGATACATTTAATCATGAATAATTATTAGCTTAAAAAAAAAGTCAAATGCTGATGAGTAATTACTTAAAGAAATACATAAATAAAAACTACATAAAACAGCTCTTGCTTATGATAGCAATAATAATAAATAGCTATCATAATTCAATAATATATCTTAAATGGTTACTGTTATTTATTTTTGAATTTTCCATAAAAACAACTGTCAGATTTAAATCTAAATATTTAATAGAAAAGCTTATACAATTTGATGCACTATAATGTAATTATTTTCTTTAGACATTATTAAACTTTTACCAAATTAAAATTCGTTTAATATTCATTAAATATTAACAAAGGCATAAAAAAATTTATTAGTTTTTATTCTGTTTACTAATTAATTATTTAATAAATAATTCAAGAATAAATGTGTACAAAGATAGTTTTATAAGATATTTAACTGCACGTAATTTGTATGTAATATTATTTACGAAATATTTATTAATTATTAATTATGAAAATGTTATGAATATTATCAATGAAATTAGTATCTAATATCACTTTCATTCAACATGCTATAAGCTAAATTCAATCAGTTCTTTTTTCAAGGAAATACGAAGAAATTATGAGCTACTATGACTTTTTTAGTTTATGTAGCATGCAAGTTTTGACCAATCGAAACTACTTAACGAAATTCCCAAAAGCTGTGAAACTTCTTTATTACGTGCTGAAATGCAATTTCAGAATTCCGGAGTGCGGTTTGGTTTTTGATGCTTTTTACTGCTTCAAACACGTACGTCATTTTATCGTTTTACTTATGTACCCTTCCCTTAATCTGAATTTGGCATTCGATACTCGATGATAAAAGTGAAGCTCTAATTAGGCTTCTAAGATATCAGGGATCTCTCGAATCCTGGAGTGTACTTACCGAACTTCGTACATCTTTTCTGTCATTTGACGTATACCTGCGGACCCTTTGATACCACGACTCATACAAAATCATTATTTGAAATGAACTTATAAAGGTGAATATCCCTAATAGCGGCTCTGGCAGTTTGCAACATCTAACCACCTTTTGAAAATAGACTCCACTTTTTCGTCTTCTTCTTTAATTTCTTCCATTCATTTTATATCAATCTTTTTAAAGACGGATGACAATAACGTTTATTACACACTATTTACACGAAAGTACTATATAAAATTCAAACATTTGCATTACAATTGATTAGATTAAATACATGCAATCAACCTGTTTCTCTATAATATCTTACAGAGAATAAAACATCCATAATACTTTAAACAAACTAATATCAATTATTTAGATCTGAGAAGTGTTGAAAAATAACTGTTAACTTTTTTGGATTTTTTTTACAAGTAAATTTAATGTCATAAATTTCTAACACGTTAGCTTTCGTAAATAGGTACTTTTCTTACCCTAAACGCTCATTTACATTGGATTACCAAATTAGTTGTACATAATTAGTATGTAGCTGGATATACCTATAGCAGAAAGAAAATAATTATTAATTGTTGTAAATTTATTAAAAACTACAAATTTATCAAATGATTCAGTTTTATAATGTTTCTTAACGTTCTGGTTAATAATTTAATTCTCAATAAAAATATCTTTCTGTTATTTTACAAAGCATATTAAAAATTTGTATTTATATAAAATATTTTATTTCACTTAAATATCCATTCAGTAGTATCTCGAAAGTGTGTAAATAATATACCCTTGTTCTTTTTTTAATGAATACCGAGAAATAAATTTTCAATAAATCTAAAATAAAACTCAAAATTTCCGTACAATATTAACTTTCATTATTTAAAGGAACCATTTACTAAAAGTAGAATATTATTAAAATAAAGTGTTTTTAAATAAATACTTTTATTTTTTATTCAGATACATGTATATACATAAACAGTACCCGTAGGCTCACAAATATCTATAATATTTGTGATCTATATCTATATATATATATATATATATATATATATATATATATATACAGACATCGATCAAATTGAAAATATGGCAGAAGAAACCACTCGTGGGACCAAACAAAATTAAAGAAATAGCGAAATAATGCAGAGTAAAATTGCAGAAACGGTTGGCGCTAGAGCACCATTAAACTCTGATTTTAGTGCGTTGCGTACTTCGAATCGACGTTGAATATTTCAAATTGTCAAACAAGATTAGTGCATTCATTTTCCTTTCTCTCTTTCTTGGCCGCAGGCTATACTGTTCCCGTCATGAATATTCGCGTCGGATGGACTGAAATGAGTACAACTTCGAAGGGCTTGCTAGATATCTATATCTATAGATGTATATATACATATGTATATGTGTATTTAATTACTTTTTGAAATATTGGCGTTGCTGAGTAAGGATTGCAAATGATTGAAAAAGAGCTTGCATTGTATTACCTTTAAAGATCTGGATGAAGGTAGCTACGAAGTATTATAATGGCTGAATAATTCATGAATGTACCACATAAAAATTTCAGTTCTAGTATCTGCTTCACGTTCTCATATTTAATTGTTTGAGATTATTATTAGAATATGTTTATTCAAATAATTTGAGGCATCAAACTATAAATTTACTTATTTTTAAATATACCCAAAATGCAATAGAATAATTTTATGCATAGTGCTTTGTGTATTTTTCTCATATAGAATAAAACTTTTTTAATATTTTTTACATAAAATGGCAATTTACATAAAATTATTCTATACTAATTCATATACCAAACTCTCATATAAAATTAATTAATTTTGATATATTTCTGGAATGATTATATAAAATTTACAAACTTTACTTTGAAACAATTTACTTCACATTTATTACATATAAAAATTCAATTATTATCTTTAATGCTGTAATTTAATTATTTCAGTTTACAAATATATTTTTCACTTGAATTGTTTACAAATATATTTTTCACTTGAATTGTTTACAAATATATTCACTTGAATTGTTTACAAATATATCTTTCACTTGGATTGTTTACAAATATATTTTTCACTTGAATTGTTTACAAATATATTTTTCACTTGAATACAAATATATTTTTCACTTGAATTGTTTACAAATATATTTTTCACTTGAATTGGTTACAAATATATTTTTCACTTGAATTGTTTACAAATATATTTTTCACTTGAATTTGTTAAAACAAATAAAAGCACTTCCTTCGAGAATATTCGTGTTTTATTACTGAATAACAATGCGTCTGCTGCAAGTCATTACTTCAGTGAACTTCAGTAAGAGTAAGAGTAAGAGTAAATATCTTAAGAAAAAACTAAAAAATGTGAAAAAGTGAAGCAAAGAGAAATAAGACAGACTCTAAGTCAGCATGAAGCATTTTATACGTATGATATTCGAATGTACAAAGTCTTAGGACTCAGCACCCAATCCAGAGACTGAAGCAGCTTCCGCGCAATCATTGGAAGGCAAGCAAGACAGAGAGAGGCGCAGAAAATTTATGCGCGAAAAATCAACAAGTCAGATGTCTCTCAGCGCTCGTTAGTTTAGGTAAAAGCGACTTGGCGGAACGAAGCACTAGTTTCTCTCGTCTTACACTCCGACATCAAATTAATACGGAAATAATGGAATGATAAGCGTCTGTCGCACGAGTCTAGATTTCGTGCTATTGGTTCCAATTTAATTGACAGCCTTTATCAACTTTCGAATTTTCCTCACTTGCCCTAGACACATCCCAATGAGCCTTTATTTCTCAATTTCTAATAAAATTTATATACTGCATAAACTTCTTTACTCATTAAAAACGATGCTCAATAGAACTGTTGGTAAAATTATAAACTATAATTCATTATAAAATTATGGTATCTAGATATTTTAATAAAAAATATGTTAACAGTGCAGTAACTATTATCTTGAATGTTCTGACAATTTATGTAGAAAAAATAACTAGTCAAATATTAACTCTAACTGTGTTAAAATATGTGATAAATGTATTTTTTAATTGAAAATAAATGCAAACAGATATTGTCTTATGTTAAAAAAATAAAATATACTTGATATAATATGATACTCATATATAATTATTATATAATTATTACTAGAAATCCATAAGTTCATCCTTTCCACAAAGTGAAAACTTCACATTTTTTGTCTCAGTTTCTGTTAAATCTATATTAAATTGTTAATTATTTAAGTGTATACTAAATTTATCTTATTTTTCAGTTCTTATTGTAGTATATTGAAGGATATTTTCATTCAATTTTTTTAATAACGCATACTGTACTAACGTTGTTTCAATATTCACAGCTAAATGATGTTCCGTCACTTAGGAAACTACTCGAGGTGTACCTCACCAATTTTCTTCATATTGAATGTGTTGCAGCATATTAAAAAATATTAGACGGACGTTTTTCTACGTGCTAACTCGGCGATTTAAGAAGTAAAAAATAATCTTAAAGTTTACCCTGGAAAATCGTTTTTTTTTTAAATAAAAAAAATTATTTTTCAGTGGTGAAATATAAGGGTGTTTTTTTGCCCCTCAAATGGTTATATAATTACGTAAAAATATTTTTTTTTATATTTTTGTTATATATTTTTCTATTATATTTTTATATTAAGGCACATATCAAGAAACTCTTATTAGAGGTAGTTACCCCTTTGAATACATTTTTTTTCAAAACCCCCAAAATACGTATACCTTATATATCAGTATTGTTTATCATAGAATTAGAAAGAAAAAGAAAAAAGATCATATTTACTTTTATAAATAATAGAAAATACAACTCTCTGAAAATTTTATTACACACTATTTGGTCATAAAGTCTATATGAAACATCAAAAAACATTATCCTAGAATCAAAATTTTTTAGAATGATATTTATACATTTATTAAAAAAGTAGTAGTGCACTTACTGCGATAAAATTTTCATTGTTAATCCTAAATAATTACCAATTATATTTACCTATTATTGATATCATGTAATAATTTTGTATTATTTGCTACAACATAGTTTTATAAGAATTCAGCAGCTGGTATAAGAAGTAATTATAATACAACGACAATGAAAAACTGATCAAGTTTTTTCATAAATTTTGAATTACAATCAGATATTTTTATGACATTTTGAAAGAAATGTTGTGAAAATAATTATAAACTTTCAAATTTTAAGCATCTGTCGCTGCATAAATGTTACGAACAGTGTCAGTCTCAAACTCTAAATAATCTACAAAATTTTGGGTAATGAACAATAGATATTTTCCTGAATAAATTAATTAAATTAATTTAATTATATATTTTAATTATATACCAATTAAAATTAACGTCGATTTATAAATTGACTTCAAGTACTAATATTATATAAAAACAATTTTAGATTTAATGATATATTTCTGTTTAATAATATGTTTAAATGTATTATTAAGTAAAACAATTTAGTTCTTATAGTACAATGATAATAATTTTATTTAAATAGCAAGTACTTTAATATAAATACTCTACAATACTTAGGATTTAAATAACTGTACTAAAATTTTACAAATTTCAAATAGTAAATCTTTTGATTCGATATAATTTCATTAAATAAATATCATAATTTTCAGTTAATAATAAAAAATAAGTACATAAAAATATATATTATTTAGAATATTTAATAAATATATTTAGAAACAAACCATAATTTTAGACATTTGAGATTCAATTTTAATTTATGCAATACAATTGTCTACTAGGTTGTTATAACTTGTCTAGTTATTTATATAATAGCTTTGTAAGCATATTACATACAAAATCTTAAACAATGTACAAGTACGTACGAAAAGAGAGTTAGCAACATTTTTAATGTCAAATTAAGAGTCGAATATATAATGGATTCAAGCGTGAATAAGAGTATAAGGAAAAATTCACACATCTTTAATTCAGAAGAAAATCATATAATCTGAATAGCCAATAATATGAATCATCATTGAATTCAAGCTTACAATAACGAATGGATCATTTTATGAATGCACATAACTTGAAACATTGACTTCAATATTCATGAAATTCGAACGTATAATCTAATATATACGATAAGAATTAACAAATAATTGAGTATTAAAATGCAATGCGATGGGCCAAAAATGACATTAATATTTTACTATTTTTTTAAATAAGATACACAGAATTATTTACTATACATTATGAAAAATTGAATTTAATATTTTAAATAACTTTATTTAATATTTTTGAAATTAATTCTCCCTTTTAATTATTACAGATATAGCTAGATATATTCTTTATATCTCAAGATTTAGAATTTATCATAATAATATAATAAATATGAAAATAAATACGATTCCCTCTATTTATTCATAATAAAAATATGAAATCTTTAAATGCCTTTTCATGTTTGATCCGATGTCGTAATTCAAGTCTAAGATATATATGCATGTATATTGTACACATATATACAGTTGTATATGTAAGAATACTTTGAAATATATATATCTAGCAAATGTTATAAAATTCCAAAACATCCAAGAAACTCGTGTGCACAGTGGTACGAAAATTGATAATAAGAGGAAGTTCGTAAGCATGTATATGTTTGTATACAAGTAGAAAAGGTACAGGTGTGCCCCACCATAATTTTTCATTAGGTTCTTACTCACTCTGCTTGTGATTCTTAGGTGCTTGCTGTGTAGATAACAATCAGAAAATAATGAAAATCTATCACTTCTGATAAACACAACACCTCAGTACCTCACCTATGCTGTATTCTCTTCTTTTCTCTTGTTCTCGTACTCTCTCTCTCTCTCTCTCTCTCTCTCTCTTTTCATGAGCGTTTTCTCTCGAAAACACCCGCTGTCTTTGTTAGTTTATCTACTCCTCTCTCTCTTTTTGATCATGAATAATTCAAGGTACGTCGGCTGAAGCCGTCCATACCTAATCTACGGGACAAGTGGAAACAATTTTCGTTTTCTCTTTGTCAACGAATAGCAAAAGCTAGTGAGAAAAGCTCAGCGAAAATGGAAGGAAGAAAACTGAAAGAAAGAGAAATAGATAGATGGAATGGCAGAGATAAAGAAAGTGAATTCATGAAGCTCGCTTTTGAAAAAATTGTGCATTACGTGGAACAGTTTTCAGCTGTGTCTTTCAAGAAAACAGATTGGTATTATTAAATCCGAGAAAGAAATCAAACTGAAAATAAAAAATTAATGTTTATATTTCTGAAAAGCTAAATTTTTTATTTTTCAAAGTTCTTTCGTTAAATTCATGCATTTAAGAAATACATTTAACTTTTAAGACATGATTGCTTGTTCTTTCAAAAACAATTATCTAGAATAATTCATAATAACAGTGTAAAAATAATTCTTTTATTGGATATTATGGAATATTTATTAGATTTACTAGATTTTCTAAACATTAGAAAAATGCGATCTAGTATACCATTTAATATTACAATAATTTTATTCTAACATTTATAATTTTAAGGTAACAAAATTAAAATAATATATTTTAGTTATTTTCTGAAGTTTAATTATTAATATATAGAATTATTTGTATTTTTGTACTATTTAAATTATTTAAATTTTTGTACATTAGAGATACTATAACTTGAATTTTTAATAAATTTATTAGTTTAATTGATATTGCCTTCACACTTTTCACACATGTTGTTCGCTTACCATAATTTTGCGAGTGAATCTGTGTGAGATGAAAATCATGGCTGAGGTAAGGACCTGCCGATGCCAGTGTACAAATGCGAGTTGTGTATGTTACGCAACATCTCAAAAGTAACAGAAAAAAAATGTTGTCACAATAATTCATTTTTTTATAGGCTGGCAAATAGCAGCTGCGCAATTTGACGATTTTTTATACCTGCAAGGGGAATTACTGATGTATTCATTAAGCTTCGATTTCTGGAGGACAGAAGGAAAAAATTAATTTGATAGAATGCAATATAATCAGAGATTTTTTCCATCGATGTACTAATTAGAAAAGATGAATGTGAGAGGATAAGAGAGAGCAATAAGAGTTGAAAAATATGCGAGAGAAGACTTACATAAAATCATATTCTACTTTATTATTAATGAGTAACATGACAAATTTATTTGATTTAAAATAATTTTTTTTTGGTGAGCTATTGAAATTCGTAATTTGAATATTTTAGATAGTATTTATAGATGTGAATAAACCTACCAGAATTATCAATAAATGAATATTTATATAGATACTTTAGTTCCTAATAAGTATAATGTAGTTTGGTACGAATTAATAAGTTGATTATAATATTATGATTATAGTTCTAAGTAAATATGAATAAAAACTCAGTATTATTAGCATACTATTAATAATATTCAAAACTATGCTTTCTCTTGATGTAAAATTGTTAAAAGTTTTACTTGATTTTAAAAATTTAGACATAAGATGGAAGGCTTGACTTTCTTTTTAGAAAACATTATTGTATCGCGCATTATTTCACGTTTTATTTCAACGAGATGTATGAACTGAATTTAAGGACAAACATGTGAAGAAACGTAGAAAATTTAAAAGGGCGTAGTGAACAATGATATAAAAACGACGGCATATAGCAAAGATTCTTTTCAATATTTGAACTGCCGAGAAAAGCTACAGATTTGCGACTCTCCCTTTTCTATCTGTCTATTTGTCTATCTATTTAAGTTTCTCTCTCATTTGTCTCTTTATCTTCACTTATTTCTCTTTTTCCTCTCTCTCTCTCTTTCGTATGTTCCCTTTCTCTTGCCCTCACATATATCTATACATTTATCTGTATTGATTTGTTTCTTATTTAATTATTTTTTATTTTTGAACGATTTTGAAGTACTATTATAAATACAGGTTATTTAGGAGTTCCTCGATTTCCGTTTTTCAGTTGACTGCTTTCAGCAGCAACTGATTTTTTCTCCTCTCATTCCCTCTCATCATGGTACTAAAGAGTAATAAAAAGTATATTGACGCGGGTCTCTTCGTATGGAAATCTTGATGAACGGTGCTACGGTAGACAGACGACTTTTTTCTTCCTTTTTCTTTGTTAAGGACTAACACCAGCATTGTGACAAGTAGCTAGAGGTGATTAGCGTAAACTAGGTGAGCAAACTCTTTCGATTTGTTACTTCTCTACTTTTTTGTTCTTTTCTTCTTTATTGTATAACAGCATATGGTTGCCAACACGGACACTCCAGCATGTGATTTTCACATGCTTTCGTGCTACAAAATTACGTGGTATTCCATTCTTTCTAATACTTTTCAATTTTTTACTTTTGAGTGTGAATTGTGCTTTTTAATACATTTGTAATTTATTCTTTGTTTGAAGTCAACTTATGTTAATTGACTACAAATTATGGAAAATAAATTTGTTCTTGTTACATATATGATCTTTCTTTATTTTTTATTTTCCCGAGTTATTATTGACACTTTGTTTTAATGAGCATGAATCACATTTTTCTTAAATATTACATTATCAATGTTTATTTACTTATTTATGAGTCATGTTATAAATAATTATATGCTATCTTGCATATGACTAAATGGTAAACATTATACTTAAATTGAAATATAAATTTAGCATTTAATATCAACCATTTGGTTCTTATAAATTTATGCATAAATAGTTACTCAAATTTGAAATATAAATGATGAGATGAATAATCTATCGCGCCTAACTACGGAACATTTTAAGTAATAAATTTTCTCATCGCATACATCGTAGCATCAAACAACACCTCTGACATAAACAATAGCTGTAAAGGGAAAATAGGGATAAAGATAGAGTAACTGTGTAAGAGAAGTGCATAGAAATAGAAGGTAGAACAGGAGAAACCACGGTAGAACATGAAAGATAAAGAGTGAAAGAGATACAGAACGAGAGAAAGAGAGAAGCATTTGGGATTTGTGTACGGAGTACAAGGCGCCGGTTTTCGCTTGCTTCATGACAAGTTGTGGTTACGCCACGCCGCTCACATTGAAATTGCAAATGAGAATTATGGATATTTCCCTATACAGGCTCGAATCCATCTCTTCTCTATTCGCGCGCATTTTGGCGCCTAACTCTCTACACAGACATTACTCCTTCACCCTCTCACTCACTTTCTTTCCTTTATAAGGAAAAGTGCTAAATAGATAGAGATATAAAGGAATAGGAAAAGAGAGAGAAGGAGGAATGGGGAAAGAGAGACAATTAGATATAGAAAGGAAGGTAGAGAGGATATATATATTTATATTAGATAAAGAGAGAAAACAGTATTATTAGCATTAGAACGTAGAAAAGGAGAGAAAAAGAAAGAGACGAAATACGAGGGAAAACGAAGCTTCGTGCAATCGCGAGTGCTTTGACTCATGTACATGTGTACGAGGAATAGTTACCTAAGGGGTATATAGAAAGGATGCAAATATAATGTGGAGCGCTAGTCATTCGGACGAACTCGCTTAGCATAAGGGTCAAAGTGCCGTCAGCTAGATGTATGCGAACCAATGCCACTTTGTATGCACTATATGTGACAACTGTTATGATTTCTAGAAACGAGTATAAGATACGAAATTGTAGGCTTAGTCATCTTTGACTAATTTGCTAATTTGCATTTGCTATTTTTTCGTATTTTTAGTACAAAAGTAATATTGGTTGTTTTCTTTCTAGGAATCAGCGCTCAACAATTATTAATATTAAAGTTAATTTATTTGTAAATAATTGTTTATTTAGTCACGAATTATTATTTTTAAAAAGTGACATTAGCAGTGACATCCTTAATTAATTCAATAAAGACTACTAAGGAAATTGTTGAAAATGTTGATTTGAAAAATTATTTAGAACTTCAGTGAAATATGTTCAGTGAATATGTTTTCATTAAAAAAAATGCTAATATTATATCAAAATTAATTAGAATATAATTAAAAGTTGTAGTCACAAAATTAATTCGTTATAACTCAATAAGAAGTGGTATATTGATATTCAAGTCAATCATATAAGCTATTTCAAAATAACTTAATATTCATCGTAAACTTCTGTATTTTTCCACCAGGCAACATTTCTCCTCGTGAAATTTGGCTCCACAAATTCGAAATTCATTCCACACAATAGGCACGCATATCCTATAGAAGACCCAATCTCTGGCGTGACTTTCTCCAGGAATTTTAGCTCGTGCAAAAGTACAGGCCTTGAGAGCGGTAGACGGTAAACTTGATAACAGAGTGTGGAAAATATGGACTTCTTTCGTTCAAAATCCAACTAGAGTATCCAATTCACAATGCATCGCAGCGATTTTCTTTTAATATGGGGTGCTTAAATTTGAATAGATCTATTTGGATCAATTCTTTAATCTTAAAATGTAATATTCATTAATAATAACAACTATTTTTGCACTTTTCTTGGTAAACAGTTTTTTAAAAGAATTTTTTAAAGATTTTGCATTCATTTAAAAAAATATTTTACTATATTGCATATAAAAAATCAAACCACCTTTGTTTTACTGCTATGTAAATGAAGTATGCTACCAATATTTTATAAGTATGCAGATAATCGCATATACAAGAGATTTTAAGTGTTACTGATTTTGACCTTTTCGCAGATATATGTTTTCTATAATCAGTTCATGAACTAATTAATATGCACATAAATTACAAAATAATTATTTATAATTAATTATGTACTGAGTGTACATATAACTTTAATAATTATCACATTCGAATGATCTATTATATACAGAACTATTTCTTTATGTTTCATCTACTGATTTTCTCAACGCGCTATATCCAAAGTAGTTGATTTTCTTATAATTTACTTCGGAGAGTGGTAAATAAGTATAAGTTCAATTTTTACTATTCCTAATGAGGCAATTTTGTTGCATACGTTCTTGTAATTTTAAAACAATGAGATTTTTCAGATTCGGATTCAATAAGAAAGTAATATAAAAAAGCTTTTTTATCTTTATAGCAAGTTATAATTCATTTGAAAGATCCAGAACAATAGTACTTATACATTTCAAAGATAATAAATTTGTGTTTCTCATCCTTATAACTCTCTCGCGCGAAATAACGCGTCTTTAGTACTTCTGTTATAAACGCTCACATTCATCCAGGATTCACTTACATCAATAGCTAAGACGACGTAAACTTATGTATGTGAGATGCTGCTGTTTCTCACGACGGCCAATTCGACAAGAGGACGTGAACGCGTCTAAGATTTGAGCGACAGATTTTTATAAAGGTACTATCTATGAGATTTTCTCATACAATTTTCCGGATTTCAACTTGTAAAGAAGAGAGTTTTCAATTTTCAATCACATTTCTTTCATTTTTATATCGATGAATTTTTTCAGGAAGTTATTTGCTAGAAATAATATAAAAATACGCTTGAACAATTTTCCATAGCTTCTCTTTTTTTGTGTGGAATATCTTGAATTTTAATATAACATATTTTATCTAATAACCATATCTTGTTGACTCAAAGATGCAAATCTGAGTTTGAATGAAGCTTCAATAAAGTTGTAAAAAGTATACAATTATTTTAAAACATGATGTGAGATAATACTGTATTAAAAATTCTAGTTTGTAACGATTTTTAATTTTAAATAATATCTTGCTTGTAAAGCTACAATTTTTGTTAACATTTCAGAAATTATGTTCGGATCTTCAAAATCAATTATTATACTAAGACTTTCGTCTGGGAAGTAACTACAAGATCACGGTTGTTACGAGTTAATTAATTTTTATTTTTAACAGCGTATTTAATAATAAAAGTTCTCACTATAGTCCTTATATTTAGCTTATTTTCTTATCTGTAGCTTATCTAACAATTAATTTGAATATGAATGCTAACAAACTGAAAGAAAACTATTTGTATTAAATAATAGAAAATAAAGTACAATAATGCAATTTCAACCTTCAAAAATATTCCTACAGAAATCATAATATATTTCCCGATCGTAAAATAATACCACTACATATGAGTATGCTGTATTAATATGAATAATACAGAAATAAGGTGCAATGTAATTACGGTCAATAAATATGAAATAAAAAACTTATAAGGAATTATGTGCCATCTATTGTGTGTACAGTTTTTGTAATTTTTATGCTTCCACGTTGTTCCAGTCATTAAACCATCATACGAATTACGCCGGGTAATACTCGTAATTAGCGACACAACGTTTAAAATTCAATTCCAGGCGTGCTCCATAATGAGAAATAGTAGGACTTTTGTGAACTAGAAAGAGAAAAGAGATAATATTCTATGTAGTTATTATTTCATTCGCCAATAGAGGGTCGAGATTGCAAAGAAAATGTAGCGGACAATGAAGGTAAAAAGAAGGAAAATTAAGAGAATAAAGAGGGAGGAAGAGAGGGAAAATAAAGAAAAAAGAAAGAAAATTGGGAAAAGCAACAAGAAAAAGTAGAAATATTAAATGTTTTGAATCAATGCTGAAACGCATTTTCTTTATATAATTTATATTAATAATAATATTTCGAGTTCATAACAAATTCGACACACGATTCAGTTCTACTATATTAATCTTGCTTCACACATTATCGATCTTTAGTAGTTACAGATAAAAAACGAGTCCGTAATTTTAATGCAAGTTTAAAATAAAATGCATCTAAAAGCTAAATAATAAGTCAACATTATAAATAAAGTAAATAGAACAAGTGTTTGAAAAAATTACGAATAGTAAAGAAAAATTAAAAAATTTATAACTACTAATTGCTTTGTTGTATATAATTAATCTATTCAAATATTGAAAGAAAATAGTTCTTGATTATATAATCCATAAATAATTTTTTAATATTAAAGTAGAAAAGATTAAATTTCTATCCACAAAATGTCTCTGACATCAGAAAATTAAATAGCGTAAGAATTTAATGCGTGAGACTAAATATATTCAAGATTAAATGGAAATTATTCTTTTGTATACCAGGAAATCGCCAATACCAGGAATTACTCATATTCACATTCTTATCAAGAATCCGGTATAATATTTTTTTTGATAAATGGAAATTTATAAAGAATGTAATTATAAAATTTTTATTAATAATAAATTAAACTATAAAATATCATTTTTTACTTTATTATAAATATATAAAATACCATAATATTAGTAGTTTGTGCAACATTTAAAGAAAAAAAGTACATAATTGTGAATTCGTTTTAATATCTACTAAATTTCCATTAAAATTTGTAGTCTATTTTTACATTATTTCAATTATAAATTACAATTAGATCCAAGTATATCCAATAAAATATTGTTCGAAATACTAAACTTTAAAAAATAAATAATATTTTTAGGTATGACATAACAACTCTGAGTAATATAATATAAAGTAATATTAGTTCATCATTCAAAGAGTCACAATCATTCTGTTACTCATTAATGTTAAGAATATATGCCTATTGAAATATATATACTATGATATATTCCACAATTCATCTTTAAAGAACTAACGTAAAACTACTTTGCCAATGAAATCAAGTTTATAACCAATGTCTTTAACATCATCAGTCAAAAGATTACTGGTCTATTTTCTCCTCGGTTGATTTTCTAACTCACACACAGTAATGATAATTCCAATACCAAGTCTAATAGTTACAATCGCTTCTTTGTTTCGCTGAGTCATTGAATATTTTTACTATCAAATAATGTGTTACCGACATATTAAAAGTATTTATTCAAAAAATTCAATTTTTTTAGTACAACCATTTCTTGTTTCTTTCTGATTGTACACAACCATAAATTCGCTAATGAGCCGAAATTATTTCCGTTTTCCCTCCCTCTATATATGTTACATTAGATACAATCTATAATACATATTGCAGTCCATTTGTCCCTGTACAAATGCTGCTCATACGTTTACGAGCCAGGGCTCTAACCTTTTCTTTAGTCCTTTATTTATTCTTACATTTTTTATGTTTTTCTACTTGTCTCTAATGACGACGAATCGATGCATATCTGTAAAGAATAGTAAGTGCTTTGCAACAATTTGTGTCTTTATGACATACAATTTATTTTCGATTTATTAAAAATATATTGTATAGATAAAAAATGTATTGTTTTTTAAATGAATTTTGACAACTTTTCCATAGAAATTTATGACGTGCTGTATATTATCGATTTTACGTCAATAAAATTTTTTAACAACATTTTTTAACAACGAAATGATTCTTTTGCGTATAATATATTTTTAGATATTTCAGTTCGTTACTTAAAGATTATTATATTATTATTATATTATATACTCAAGAATATTATATTTTTTAAAAGTTTATTCATATTTTGTAAGGCTTATGAATTTTTTTCATAAAACCCAAAAACATCAGAGAAAAAAATTTTATATTCTCAAAAAATATTTTATGATATTACAAATCATTAAAATATTAAAAGAAAATTTGTTCACGCATAATCACTTTTAATAATATCATAAATTATGGCGCTTTTAAATACAACGTTCAAGGAAACATTTGGAATTTGGAAAACATTTGGTAAAGCATCTCTGTTCTGTCTGAGATAATAATTACACCATGTATTTATTATCAAAATATATGAAGGAACTTCATATTTATTTCACTATTTATTTTTAACGTATACCCAATACATTAATGTACATTTTCAATTTTATGCAAATTTTATACTAGTAGCACAACAATATGATGAAGAAATGAAGAAATGAAGATGAAGAAATTTTCCCGCTTGGAACAATTAGTTTTTCGGCAGACCGAGAACCAACCGCGTGAATAAGTATATGCGTTGGCGTGATCGCTAATGCGTTTGGAATATTGAGTTTGGATCTTTATACATTATCCTTTAAAGCTAAACGTCGTTATTTAAAATTGGTTTTGCGTATTATTAGAGATAATTGGAAATCGGTATTGTTGATTGTAAATATTAATATATATCCAGTCCTAAGCTCGTAATATCTATTTTCTTTTGTATCTGTTACACGTTAAAAAATTTCATCTTACGCTCACATATAGTTAAGTATCCATATTTATGATGCTCAAATAAAAAATTCATCCAAATTGTTGTACTAGAAAATGTAATGATTCCAAATGTAATATATCTTTTCTTTTGCAGTTTTTTGAGTTTGTGAAAATACCTTGTGATTCACACAATTATGTTTCCTGTTTGTATGGGGCCACATTTTGAATAAGTATTTAAGCAATGTTTTATTAATTATTTATGCGTATAATTCTTAATAAATTCTGATCTATAACGAGTACCAAATGAATCGAAATCAGTAAATGTTAAAAAAGTATTCATTCCTTGTCTTTCAAATGTAATTATTTTCTTCATCTTTTACCTAACTGTGATATATTATCATTTATTTGGTGGTAAATTAAAAAGCTCGAAAATTTAATTGGAAGTAAATCTGCTTTAGTTGAAATATTACCAACGTAATATCGATTAAAATAAAATAAAAAATTCAAATATTTGATTTTTTACTCATTCACAACTGTGGGAAAAGTAGCAGAATTAATATACGATTAATATGTATCATCTAACAGCATCTAAGCCTGAGTCGAACTATCCAACTTAACCGATCACTTGAACATACCCATCCAAAATGAAATTAACGTTGCCTAAAGGTATTTGGAATAGGTGAGAAAATAAGAGATTGTTCGCTAATATCGGATCTCCCCAAGTTACCGTGGAAAGGACAGTTCGTTTGTCGTGAGTCCCTTTTGCGTAGCCATTCGAGAAGACAGTGTCGTGTTTGATAGTAGCAGTGGTACGTCAGCCGTCCTCACGTGCCGACGATGTACTCTCTTGAGACTCTTTTCCCCTCTTTTAATGAATGTTAGTGAAGAACCAATACTCCAATCACGTCACGTGATTCAGTGTCAACGTTCCTCCTCCCTTTTGTATAATCGGCGTCAAGTTTAGTTCATATTGTGTATATCTAGGTATGTAGGCGGTGTACGTGCACGTAACTATGCCTGTAGATATGCACGAAGCGAATTACGACTAATATACCTCTGGGAGTTATATCTTTGTCTGGCATCACATTAATAGACTGCAATATTAATATATGCTTTCGTGTAAAACATTTTTATTTATTAATTCATTTTATAATAAATATTTAGAAAGTATGAAATATGAAAATATATTTAAAAATCAATTTTGGAACTTTCTATCAAGAAAAGATAATTTAATCTTCATATTAAAATAAAATTACATATTCTTTCATAATATTCTTATAAACATTGAAATTAAAATTTAAGAATAAAGAAAAATTACGCTAGTGTATAAAAATAATGCAGAGCTACAAATAACTGCTACTGTTTCACGTATGATTTCTGTCAGAATAACGAAAATAATTCATACCAAGTAAACGGTTTACAAAAAGAAATTTAAATTTAATCTTACATATACTTCATTAAATGTAGGCTTTCAAAATGGACTTCAATCAACGGGGGACTACTTTTGGAACCAGTAAAATGAGCTCAACGGATGAGAGTTTGGCCACAGTAGCGTTTAAAATGAAAATCCAGCAAAAAGATTGATCTAGTACGTGCATTACTCGGCGCAGGTCTTGCTGAAAAGTACTAAATAGAAAGTTCTGTTTAAACGTTCCGCTTGAACTCCTAACCCCTATTTGTTATAATTTCGAAAGTTTCAGGTTTGGCGCTATGCGCTAACTAAGAAAAGGTGGCGCGTGTTGAGGTTGGGAAATTTCGTGTCGAAAAAGGAAGGATTCTCGCAAAAAATTCAAAGAGATGAGTTAAATGATGAAGATGGAAAAGGAGATAGAGGAGGAGAAACAGCTTAATCTGAAGCATTATAGCCACAAAGTAAGAGTAGACTTTGTGAAAAAAAAAGTAAGAATAGATTTGTGAAATTTTCTAATTTTCTAGTTATTTATTAGTGATGTGTCAATAGTATTATAATGTAGTATAATTAATCTCATATAAATAAGTGAAGTTTAAGACTTAAAAAAATTTTGTTTAATTAATTATCTTACGGTTTACTTTGACAGTTATTTTGTAATTATTTTTTAGGAAAGCGTTTTAAAATTGACAAAAAAATAGTTTATTACCCTAATATATAACAATTATTAATTTTTTAGAACATTATTCAGTAAATTATTTTTGGTTCAGTAAATTAGACTTTGGTTAATCCATTGTCAACAAGGAGTATAATTAATTATCTAAATACATCTAAACATTTTTATTTCAAATCCTACTTTTTTAAATTTTACTTCAATAATTAAATTAGTTTTATAAACATTTAAATACAAAAAAGAGATTTCAGAACAATGTAATTTTCTATCGTACGGCTTCATTCAAAACTTGATATATCTAATTTTCTTGAATAAATTATTTAAAACGTATATTTCAAATTCATAAAACAGATAATCTTAAAGCTTGAAATGTGTCATTTTAAAATTTCATTATAAAAATCGATAATTATAAAGCAGCTAAAATGTATTTATGCAATTATGTAAACGTTGTGTTCATTTTAATATTAAAACGCATTAAAATTAAATAAATTTATTTAAACAGATAAGTTTCTAAATAATAAATATTCTCACTCTTCCACTAATAAAAAATCAATATAATTTAATACTTCAACTTTCTCTGTAAATTAAAAATCTTAGATTCCAAATGAATCAATATACTTAAAACAATTTTAAGCGTTAATAAAATACTTGATTTGGCAGAATAATGAAATTTATAAAAGCATCGTAATCTTTTGTAATTTAGTGTCAATTCATTTGATACATAATTAAAAATTTTGTTTTCAAAATAAAAAAAAAATAAAAAGCAAATTCGTTTTCTAATTTATTCTAATAAGTATATTTCTTATAAAGTAAACTGACGTGAATATATATTTTGTTATACATTCACCGATATGTATAATAAATTTTTAATCGGCTAGCATGTTAATAAAAAGACTTCACCCTTTTTCTCCAAAAGAGGAGTTAATTTTGTAAACTCCTGGCGATTAAAAAAAGAAAGAAAAGAGAAATAATAGCTTTGCGTGCATGTGGAATTACTCGTCGCGCGGAAGATTGCGTTGTAGTACAGGTTGTGCGCGCAAAGCGGATTAATTTTAAAACTAACAGATTATAGATGTTTCCCTGGCTTCCTACTTTTCTCCTTTTCTTCGTTGTTGTCGTTCTTTTAACTTCCCTTTTCATTCACCTCTTGACGTACACTTGTTTTCTCAAAGAATGAGAGAGCGAAAGCATCGCTGTTTGTAACTCTTTTGCTTTTTTTACTCGCTTTTTGTCAAATATCCCTATCACAAGAGAAAGAAAGAGATAAAGCATTTCACCAGAAAAATTACAAAATGAAAAAAGTACAGCAGAGCTTTAGATGACCATACGGTTTGCTGCTCATACGTAATTATCGAACATTCCCTTTCCCTTTGGCTCCTGAGAGCAAAGCTTTTTTCTTTATCTATCGCGTATTTTTCTTTACTTTATCGATGCAATATTGAGAAACTTGACAATATATTATTCAATTCAACTAAAATATTATATCATATTAAAATTCTATACTATTTTATTAATAGTTTATTATAATAAAAAAATTTTATGTTAGTTGTAGCTGTAGTATGTTAATTTATAAGTTTGTATTAGCATATTTACTTAATCACACAATGTTTTATAAATTAATCAATTTTTTTTATATTACAAAAATATTATGATTATCATGTAATTACAATAATATTCAGTTGTATTATTATTATTTTTATAATTTTTACAGTTAATAAATGTATCAATTAATATTTAATTTTAGTCGATATAGAAGTTTTGACAGATAAGTAAAGCTTGAATAAGTAACTTTATTATTAAAAGTATAACAATCAAAATATATTAATTAAATAATAAAGATGAAATAGGAAATTAGATACTGAGGAAAAGTAACAGAATAAGTACATGTAAATGAAATAAATATCTTTATGTGTAAATTTCAAGATATCGCTCTATCAGGAATTGTATGCCGCCTTCCTGCCACTCTATCAGGAATCGCCGTCTTTCTTTTTCATGCACTTTTATTACCTCTTCTTTTATCATTTTCTGTATTTTACCCATCTGCTTAGATACTGTTGTTTAAAAAAAACATCAGTTTTAATAAATTATTATTCCTTGAACGAGTGTCGTACTTTTCACGATTATCTATGTAAATTAACGCGCAACAACGACGATAATGTTGTTTTATCGTCGTGTAATTAAATGATTTACTTTTATATTCTTTCGTTATTTGGTTTCTAGCTGTTCAATTTATTTTTGATTATCATGCGTAATGAGAAATATATATTTTACTAACTGTAAGACTAAAGTAAAATTAGTAATACAAGTCAAAAGTAGTCTTTCAGAATGATAAAGTTCTGTAGAAATATTGAAGCTGGAATTATCTTTACATAATAAATATACTAAATAGTGTCACTTTTGTTGAATGTAAGATCTTTACTGCTTAAATATTCATCTCCATAAAAATGTTAGATTATGCAGGTCAAATTTTTTAACAGATAACTTTTATGAGTTAAGTATATTTTCAATAATAAGATCAAAATTGATTTATCTTATAACAATCAAAATGATTTATTTTTAAATTCATATTTATCTATATTATGCAAAGTATAAAAAAAGGTTTCAATTAGAATAACTGCAATTTAAATGAATAAAATACAAGAGTTACATGCTTAGCCAATTTTGCCTTTTTGGCACCATTGTTATTGTGTTATACATTATAAAACCTAAAGATTATAATTAATATTAAAATAAAAAGAAGATAATAAAATTATTAAATTGAACTCCATTATATACTACATAATAATAAATTATGTCAAATAGTAACTGAATATTGGCGAGACAAGAAAGACAGTATAAGCATCAGAACCGCATCAAATTTAAATATTTATCAGTTGTTTATTGAATATACAGTAACTATGATATTTAATAGCTATTATATTTTGGAAAAAAAATTCTGAACATATAGTATAAATAAAATACATATTTATGCTGAAATATGTAAATGTATACATTGTAAAATATGAATTTCCAAAATATAATTTAAATGTTTTCGCTTAATAAAATGTCGTGTACCACAAAAGAGCCCTTACTTTAATTCAATTAGCTGTATTTATAGTAAATAAAATTGAAGAATCAATGTATTTTTTAATGATTTTAGTAAAAGTACCAGCTCTTCAATATCGAACACGGATTAAATTTATCACAACTGTTGAACGTTTCCCCCAAATAGATGAACGCATCATAATAGTAGAGCATTCCCATTGAACGTCTAGGCTGGAATAGTCTGTAACAACCAAATGATCTTGGATGTGTTTAAAGATGTAATCAATTTGTTCAAATGATTAAGTATGATGAAGAAACGAAGAAATAAATTTTCGCTATGGCGTAAATAATGGATTGATATGATAATAGATATGTAGAACCAATTTACATATGCAAGTTAATTTCAAATCAGAAGTTGTCTCATCTCTTAGATTTCGTATTTAATAAGGAAGAATCTCAGCAAAGAATAAACAACAAACGAAAAAGTATGCTGCTTTAAATTTCTAATTTCTCAACTTCATTAAGAGCAACTTGAAAAGAAAGTTATTACTAGTTGTTACTGGAGCCGCTCGGTGCACATGAAAAACCGTTCATACATTTTTTAGTCGAAAACTAAAAAGAATCTACGAATAATCCTACCACTTCCGCTTCCAAAATCCTCGTGAACGCAAATGCTCGCAGGGCTGTAATTTTTGGATAAGCTGAGAGGCATTAACGAGCATACATAAACGTGGTCGCTACCCATCCTGCATCGTTCCGCGTTACCTTTTCCCTCGTGTATACGTACGTGTACGTATAACGCAGCAACGAACCCTCGCCTGCCACTCTTGGATTCGCGTTCGTAATTGCTCGGCAGCCGCGTTTTAATAAGCGTTGGCGGCTGGGTTGTCAACCGGCAAAGTCAGTTGCAGTGTAATATAAGTACGCGTAGAACGAAAGGAATGAAATACATAGAGAGGGATTTTTCCTGGAGAAAGAGAGCAAACATTTAATGGGAGTGAAATATTATCAAAAATTTGAGAGGAAGAACAAGTTTGTTAAATTTGAAACATACTACGATTAAAATCTATTCGTTCGCAGCTAAGAAGAGTTCTCGAAGCAAATTAAAGCCTAAAATTTACGTTTAATCATTCAATGTTTAATGGTTTAATTGTTTAATAGTTTTGTTTAATAGTTTCTGGTTAAACAGCTCAATCCCAATATATTTGTAATACTCTCATTTGTTTGAAATCTTCCTTTTTCAAAATAAATACTTAATAAAAGGATGTTACTTTAGGATTAAATGTTATGTTTTTATTAAAATATGGAATTCTCGTTAATACCTCTATTTTTCATGTGATTCATGGAATCAAAAGACTATACTAATAACTTGGGATAAATTACCAATTTCGCAAAATTCTAACACATCATCCATATAATTAATAATATTTTAATAAGCTGCCTTTTTCATTAAACGTGAAATAGTTCGTTCTTTAGAGTAATGTAATATGAATAAATTTGTACTATTTTATCATTTTACTTTTCATAAAAATTTATGAATGAATCCTAATCTTTATTTATTGCAAATTTTTTGTAAACGTTAAGTATGATTCATGATGTAAAATCATTAAAAAATATTTATTGTATAAATTACATTGATATTATTATGAATCAATTTTACGACATATGCTTAAATTTCAAAAATCTTGCTGATATTTGTGAAATAATTGATTTTGGTAGATATATTCAAACACTATTTCGCAATTTTGTATGGTAAATACAGCTTTCAATATCATGAATAGATATTTTATTCCTTCAAACTGATAATAATATTTAGTCAATTGAGGCTTGGGTTACTTAAATGAGATCTTTCAAATGATTTCATGGACAACCGAAGATTTAATAAAAAATATTTTAATTGCCTTATAATGTAGAAGATTATGAATAAATATAGATTCAAATATAGTTCTTAGATCCTTATTAAATGAAGTAACTTATTTGCACTATAGCGTTTTATTTTTTAGATTTCATGTATGTTACAGGAGTTATTTTTGGTTAATGAAATAATTTTTTCTAATATTCATATAAATTTCATAGATATTTTTTTAGAGTTTCCTAAACAATCAGGATCCTTTTTTCATATTTATTTGAAGACTTTCCTCAAAAATGCGTTTGATAAAGTATTTACATTTAGAGTAAAATTAATGAAAAAAGAGTTTAAAAATTTTCTTTAGAAAAATACATACTTAAAATGAAAAATAATTTTGTGCTGTTCAGATGAAAAATAAAAATAAATAAAAATTCGAAAATATAATTATATAAAGCTATAAACTAGCTAGATTGAAAGTTTGAAGCATTATCGTAAAATCACCTAAGATTTTATTTTCAATTTGCATAATAATTCTATATATAGAGAAAGAGATAAGATAAAGAAAAAATTTAAGAGTTTTAAAAGTTTTTTCGTTTAGTAGAGAGAACTCGAATAGAACTCGAATATATACAGTAGAATTCTATCATAAACTTTCGCAACCCGCCTTCCTAATTCTACACAACAGTTTATTTCTTTCTCATTACCTCTTGCAAATAGACTCACGCAAATGCTTTCTTTCTACAAATATACCAACGTTCAAATAACCTTCTTTAGAGAATTGAATTCTATTTACATGAAAAAGAAATGTTTTTGCACGGATAAAATATTTTGTCTTTATACTCATTCTAGAATGTAATACAATTAAGCTTGTTCTACATAATTTTTCTCAAGTAATACATTCAGATTCAAGTCATGTCTATTAGCTTAGAAGCAATGATTTTCAAAAAATAGCTATGATAGATTCTTGCCAAATAATTCATTTCTTAAAAGCAACATTCTTTTCTTAGTCACCAATTTATAAAGGTTTCCGAGGCTTCATTAAAAAATAACGAATCTAAGTACAAAGATAAGTAAAATTTACTCTTAAACTTCCCAAATTAATTATATGATTGTTCAGAGGACCTACTCGTCTCCTACATTTCGTTCGCAAAATGCACGTATACACAAGTGAAACAGAAATCATACTGTGCACCATTGGAAAATTGAATTACGCTGGCTTTAGCTCTTGCGGGTACTTTATACTCTAGCTTGTATTCACGATATTACGGTAATTGATAATTGATCGAGCATCTCCATTTGCGAGATTTCGTTGGTACGATCTGTGTGCGATTCTGTTTGTGCTTGCGTGTCTGATCACCATTTCTATTTTAGCTTTGGACTTACGCTTTGTATAAATAGAATTCTTGTAAAGATAATATAATATCATTTCAATCATCGTCGTTTTTTCGAAATAAATTTTCAAACCGTAGCAGTTTCTGTAATTTATTGGCTTTTCTTAAAATTTTCATTTCTTCCATTTTTTAATAATCATTTTCTTCGATTGTATTATGAATTATCCAAAATTAATTTCAATTTTCAAGAAATGAGCGTAATTGATCACGAATTTTTTAAATTAATTAATATAAATTCTTTTATATTTAACAATATATATGTAAAATTATATGAAATTGATTAAAATTATTTTTAGCAAACTGTTAGTTTAAATCTGGTTATAATTTTAAAATGAATAATTGAATAAATTTGAATATTTTTTAATAATTGAAAGTAGAATAATTGTAAACTGAATTGTAACTGAATTATGTAACCTCTCTAATTAACAAATATATAATATTGCTTTAAAAGAGGTTTTATACATAACTTTTGTAAAAGTTATATGTATGTATATATTATATATATATTTAATATCATTTTTGAAGAAAGTTAATTTTTACATTTTATATTTTATATTTTATGCGATTAATAAAAAATGGATATATCTAAAATTAGTTTCTGAAGTTACAGTATTAAATTATAGTAAAAAAATGGCACAAACTTGAATTTAAGCTAGAAATAAATGATTCAAAAACAATTTAAAGTAGTTAATTTCATTACACTGTTTCTGATAATAAAGTTTTTCTTTTTCAACCATTTTTAGAGTTTCATTATAACAGTTTTTATCTTTTCGAACTGTCTTTTTCCTATCTGATTTATCGGTATTCTTGTAATTTCTTTTTCTTTTAAAATTATTTATTTAGATAAGTTTATATTCTTTTATTTAAAATTATATGACATATTACTAATAAATGTACACGCAAATAAATATTTCTATTATAAATAAATATCGATATCCATTTGCAATGAATTATATATTATATTTTATTACACGAAATTACAAACATCAACAATTTACTTAACGTATATAAAAGTAAATATGTTCACAGTTACTATTTTCAATCTATAAAAGCTACGTTATTAGCCAGAAAATGCAGCATAATAAATTATTCAACGTAAATTTTCCAGATTTATGGTTTGCCAGCTTCGTACGTACAATAAATTCATGTGCTTTCCAATATTACAATATTCCGATATAATTATCAATTTCATCAGCTAGCTGTAATTTTCTTTTTCTCCTACGTTTGTTGACTACTACAACGTATAGTAAAATGTATACATTTCCAATATTCTTGTTGAGTGTTTTTATCAAATTCAATTTTGTAAATGATAAATTTTTTCTATCAGAATGATAAACAATAATTTTTTTCATAAATTCTTTAGAAAGACTTAATATTATCTTAAAAATCTTTTCGCATACTTATTTTTTCTTAAAAGCATTAGATTATTAAAAAATATTGAATTCAAGATGAAGAATTAAGAGGAAGCAACGTTATATACGATATAAAATAATTGATAAAAATTACTTATCATTGTCTAATCAATAATTTACACTCCATTAATAGAAAACGATTAATGGAAAAACTAAAACCTTTTTCTCTTTGTTTTAATTACCACACATACGATGTCGCTGAAAAATATTCATCTGATATATCATTGTTTTCTCAGAGTCTCTTCTCGTTTTTTACTTTAAGCATATAAAATTTTATGAAGGGATCGATGAAAATCAGTCGCTGAAACACTGACTGATCGACTACTATAAATTCTAATCTTTACTAAGAATCAGCGAAATTTCTCCCCTGACTCTATGCAATAGTTAGCAATGTTGCAAACTATGCGGCAATTCTTCAAGCCTTCTTAATTATAATCAGACATCTTCTACCAAGATCAATTATATCAATGGCTTTTCCTATTATTAACACAATAGATCCTGACAATCCGCACCCGTTCGCTTAAATGAATCGTGCTTGGATAAACTAATTAGCCAACGTAATCTCTCCAGCTACGTAATGCGTGACGTATACTCCAGGCTCTGTACGCGTGCCTCGCATACCTACGCATTTACACGTACGGCTCTTACTATTGAGCGCATTTTACGAGCCTGTAGTGTGATAATGGATGATCGTAAAGTCACGGTCCGCAGCCTAGTACGGTGTTGCTCACTCCTTTTCTAATTTCGACGCTCAACGTTCTTCTTCTTATCCATTGGGAAGATGCAGATCAATGTTCCAAACTCGGATGGCTTATTACACTTATATTTCTCAGAGATCTACCAATGTCATAGAATTAATCTACGTAAATACATTATCTAGAATATCTTTCTATTACGATTCTGATATAAAATATGAAGCCAGAAAAAATTTACGAGAAAGCATATCTTCACATAAATTCAAAGGTCAATCTTCCTTTCCACTATACTACTTATTATTATAATTCATAAGATCAAATGTAATTTGATCTTATCAATTTTACTGTAATTACAAAATGTTAAACACAAGTTTAGTTTTTCAAAAATGTTATACTAATATTGTTGTTTTTGTATTTGTACTTTTCTCAACACTTTGAGAACTGTATATAATACATGATACATAGCGTATTTACTGTGTGACGTATTCTCTTGTTTTATTTAACAAGTGTCTATAATAATTAAAATCCTTGTATACAATAAATTCAAATATTCCAAACGAAAATTTGAATTTGACATAAACATGTAAATAGAAATAACATTCCTTATAAATATCCTTCTGTAAGAACAAACTACTTTTAAATTTAGAATCAGATGTGAGACTGATTAATCATTTTTCATGCTATATAAATTTTATGTCCAGTCTCACATTTCGAAGAAATACCTAATTATTATCATTATTAATATCCTATTACTCTCCGTTTCATTATTACCAACATTTAGAAGAAATTAAATAAAATATATTGTGATTTAAAAAAAAAATTACGTAAAAAGTATTTATGATTTTTAAATGTTACTTGAAAACATATAGAATTATTAAAAGTGTCATTAATTGTCTCATTATTATGTAGTATTAAAAAGAAATAATTAAATATGTTAATTCAAAAATAATATAAAAATGATTCACTATAATAATACCTAGATAAATTTAAATTTAAATTAATTCATTTTTTCCTTGAAACCTTAAAAAAATTTTGAATAATGAGTTATAGAGAAATTGAAAATTATAATTTCTTGAATTATCATGTAGATATTTCTATTCCGTAGTTTTATTTATTAAAAATAAGAATTTCATTTTTTACTTATATTTCAATTATTATAATAAATAGATGAATGCATTTTCAATATCCTGGTTTTGAGGAATTGAATTTTTTCTTTTAATATAGTTTGACGATAATTTTAAATGTGAAATATATGTTTTAAAGTAGCCTGATTTTCTAAATAATAACAGTTTACACATTAATAATCAACATTCATGACTAATTTATTAATAATAATGTGATGATAAATTTTTTCTTATACAAAATTAATATAAATTGATAACAAAATTAATTAGTTTAAAATATTTTGTTCCAATATTAAATATCAATGTATTTTGGAAAAACTAAAAGCTAGATTTTATACCTTATTACTTAGTTAATATTTTACGACTTTCATAGAATGGTACATTACGGTAAATATATGAAATACATAACATGAACCGAAGAATATTTTATTTCAATTAGAATTTACACATTCATACATAGCTTAATAATAATGACGAGTAGTTACATTGAATGCTTGTATCTATATAACGTATAAACAGATATGAAATATTTTCCGAAAAGTTCTGAAAATGCGCAATTTATATTCGAAACTTCATCGTCATGCATCTGGTAATGAAAGAAAAAAGATAGGCTTAAGGTACATTTACGACCAGGCATAAATTCACGGGATGGGTCGTGGCCAATGCTGCTGCTTCACACAATTACGATTTTAGTTTAATACGAATATATCTAAGCATATACGCATGTACATTTGTAGTGTAATTGCTCGTGCGCGTTTGAAGAATGACCTCTACAAGTTCGTTCATTATTTTATCGTTTTATCTGAAAGATACCGTCATAAAAAAGTTTTATACGTATAATTATTTTGAAATTTTTATTATAATCATGTTGAATTGTATATGCTTCCCTGATGAATTTTCATACATTCAGTAGATAAAAGATATGAATTTTAAATGTATAAATGTGTGTTATAATGTAGAGCATCCTATATTATAATATTTAAATCGCTTAATATTTTAATAATATACTTATATATTTCGTACTAAAGGTTATTTTTTCTGTTAAAACTTTTTTAATAATATTTCAAAAATATTCAATTAATATGTAATAGATGAAAATAATATAACCACTAGACCAATTTTATTTATTTTAAAAGTTAATGTATATCATTTAATTAATAAAATAATTATATTTGTAAATCATATTTTTATTCAAATAATTTAGCAGTTGAAATTAATTAATTGAAATAGAAAATCCTAATATAAAGTAAATTTCTATAGATTTAATACTTATAGTACTTTGTCATTACAACATAATTTTGGTATATCGCCCATAACTGTTTAAATCAAGTACATAAGAGATTACATTTGTAGTAGAAAAATAATATAAAGAATTCATCAATACATTTCTTTACTCAAATTTCAAATTATAATTTAATATTTTAACTCAACATCATAATTAATATAAAATTTAAATCTTCGGGTTAAAAACTGATTAATATTTTACTTACGTTAGCTTTTAATATCAATATCCGAACATGTTTACGTACACAATTCAGAGTTAAAATAACTATATAACGTTATATTTTTTATTTTTATTTTAGAGAAACGTCGATACTTAATTAAAGTGTATTTTTATTTTCAAATCTCAATATAAATGTACTTTATAAAAATATCAATTTGGAAAATAAATTGATTATAAATTTTCATTCAAGTATCACTCGTATAATAAAATTAAATTAAATGAGAAATATATCTAAGTTTAAATTTGAAAGAATATGAGTATACTTATATTTTCTACTAAAAATAATAAATATAAAAAATTAATATAAAATAATAAATATTCATAATATTCCATAAGTTTGTAAAAAATAGTAATGATTCGCAATAATAAATTAGGCCTTAAAATAAAGTAGAACAGAAAAGAAAAACAGAAATAAAAATGGTACTTAAAAGCTAATTGTTTTCCAGCGAGTTTCTTAAACAATTGAATAAATCCATTTTCATAATCAGTAATTTGTCATATTATCTTCTAGGGTATGCTTTAATGAAAAGAGAAGCGATGTAAAGTGGACAACGAAGCAAAACAGACGAAACTGGAATTTGTATTCGATTACACCGAATCAAAGACGAAAATGATGAGGAAAATCAAGGAGATGCAATGAATTAATGAATGTAGATAAAAGGAAGATTGAGTTTTAATAATAAAGGGATACACAAATATGTCACTACTTAATGCACTTTATTCCTTTACATTTTCATTCTTCGATTAATAATAAAAAATATAAGATGTGCATTATAGTTTCTTGCTTGATTTAAGTATAAAAGGTAATTTTCGAAGCAGAAATTATTTGAGTCGACCAGAAAGTACGACAATAGAGCTTGATCTCGTAGTCAAGTGGAGCTCGAAGCCTCCGATTATATCGAACATTTGGTCCACTACGGCTAAATTAAAATCAATGTATACCATCGGCGAGACAAGTGAGAGAGAAAAGAAGAAACGAATCGAGGGTGCATCAAGTGGCCAATACACCTTCATATTCATTGGAATAAAACTCTTGAAAATTCAATTAAGACAAACCTTATTGCGTAGGACAGGAGATCCGCTCGCGATTGTGGAATCTACCGTTCCTTGGAGACGTCGTTATTACAAGCTTGACCTAGACATTCAGGCATCGAGAGAGAGAGAGAGAGATTAGCCAAATTACCAAATTAGAGAGAACAAGACAGATCGACGACCCGGTGATAGAGTAGACTATCTGCATACGTCGATGATTGAATTGCAATCAGAGGTAATGCACTACGCGCGCCCTGCACTATTCCGTCTGATAAGGGGTGTATCTAAGATATGATTCTTGTATTTCGATAAAATACCGATAGACGCTTTTAGAAATAAATTGGAAAAACCTGTTCTTTCAAAATAAAGGAAAATTTATAATACATGAAGTTTAAGTAATAAATATTGTAAAGAAAGTATTTGATGCCATATGATTCAAGTACTTAAATTATAAATAAAAGGAAATTAAAAGCTTTATTTACTATATGGAAATAGATTGATTACGAAATACTCTAAATATTTTTTTGCATACAAAATGAGAAAATACATCTCACATTACTAACGGTAATACAATATTTAAGTAATATAAATAATTTTTACTAATATACATTTATCATACTAAATTAAGGTTTCAAATTAGTAATTTATTTTTAAATTAAAGAGACTGTTTACAAATATTTCTCAGATACTAATAATTAGAATATCAGCACTTTTTTTACAAAAAGTGTTGTTACAAATGTTTGTTACAAAACTAGAATCTGTATACAAAAAGAAGGAAATTAAAATACTTTTTTCTAATTTTATATTTATTTTCTTTACTTTCATTTTATCAAAATTTCTCTCGGATTTTTAGTAAAATATAAGATCTCATATCTAATCTTGTTATTGCTCTTCCAACTACACACGTACATACTGATCAAAACTTAGCTGCATATGTGTATCCGCATATCATGTACCTATTCATACATATCACCTATTCATAACCTCAAAATATGCACATAACGCATAAATAATACGCAAATCTGTTATTAAAAATCTGATAAAATTAAAATACTAAAAATAACGTTTTGATTTTAAAAATTGTTATTTTAGTGACTATACGTATGTGTATAAATATAATACTACCTATAGTGTACATATTAGTGTCATTCTAAAATACAAAAGAGTATAGAATAAAATTTATTTTTATAAATTTATTAGATCAGTATTGATAAGTCAGAACTTTTTAATATTCAGTAATCCAAGTAAATTCAAAATGTAAAATTTTATTTGAGTAAGATTGAAAATCTTTGGTAATCTATTAATATTAAAATTCATATTTCATGTTATACGTAAATATCAGTTTTGCTTGTTTTTCTGCCAAAAATATTTTTAATCAAATTGAAAAACCATTATGTCTAAAATATCTTTCTGACTAAAATAAGTTCTGATAAAGATAATAGAACTATGCATATTCTTATATTCTGTAATGTTTAAGAAAGTTTAGTTATTAGAGAAATTTATTTTGAGTTGAAATACATAATGCGAGGATAATAGTAACTTATATAATAATAGTATTAGCCATAGATATTTAATAATTTAAGATATTTATTTTCTAAAATTAGATCAAATCGATATATTTTTTCTTAATTTCTAGGACTTTTATAAAAACCCTTGTTTACAGAAAAAACAAATTTTAGTTCTTTTCTTAAAGCTTCATTACAAGCAAATAATTATAACAAAATCGATTAATATTCGATGGATCCACACAGAGAAACTCTCAGTAATTACTTATTATACTCCGGCATGTATATATATATTTAAATATGAACACAGATGCACAGGTTTACTTGTATGCACAAACATCACACACAGGCACATATATGAGAGTAAATCCGTACGTTCACCCGGTAACATTGTAGTATGGAGCGAAGGAGCATGGAATGAGGAGTACGAAGTGGGGATAGGATGGACTATAGGTGAAACATCCCCGACCTGCGATAAGGCCGGAACACCTAATCGCTAGATTGAAACAATGGACGAGCAGCGTCATCTCTGCTATTACTATTGCGAAAGTAATTGCTGCGGGAGTAGTGTCGCCCCTTACGTACTCATACCCCCCACCACGAGTCCTGCTCCATTCCCAGGCCGCAGTGTTCGTTCGTCGCCTCGCGCGTGGTCCGACGACTGCCTCACTCCGTGGAGAATATCAAGGAAGATGAGAACGCGTAGATAGGGTTGTCCGGGTTCGCTGAATTCCTTTCAATCTCCCTTCCCCTTTCACTTGTCATTCCGACTGCCGCTATATCAAGTACTCTATATCTGGCTAGTCAACTATTGTAATAGGAATCTCATTCATAATCGAGCATCTAAGACTTTGGCAACTTAATGCTGGAGAAACGTTATTGTATGGGGTGCTGAGCATTTCCAAAAGCAAATTAGATCCATCCATTTATTCTTTTAATATTAGCTAATTGAATGTGAATAATACTTAGAACTAGGATCAGCTTCACTTTTACGAACTACATCAGTAGTCACTTCACTTTTTTCTGATATTTCTTAAAATTGTGTATTTGAAACATACTGAGCTTTCGTTGTGTACGACTAGCAGATGAATAATTATAATAAAGTATTTAAAGCATTATTTATTAAATAGAGTAGAATGATGATTATTGAAAATTTATATCATACCGATACCAATTACCTATCCTAGGATCATTGTCATAAACTGTCGTTTCTTTTCAGATATTAAGTTTTGTCTATTTTATCATGTTTAAAAATTCAAAATTTACTACCACAGAATTTTTGAATTAAGATTCATAGAGTTCAATTATTTAGTTAAAATTCAATTTGAAATACTTACTTTATACTATTCTATTTGTGTATGTGAAAATTTGAATTTTAAAGTATACATATCACAAATCAATGGAAAATTAGTTTTAGTATTAAAATCACTTAGAAACTAAATCGGAAATTAGATGTATTATTCAATGGATTTTAATGATATTGCGATGAAAATTATGAGAATTTAGGAAAGATTTCATTTACAAAGAACTTTGATCGATGGAAATTAAAATTAGAAGAAGGTTAACTTTACATTCTGTTCATTTCACGTTGATCATTCGGTATTTGTCTCTCTACTAATGCAACCAGTGTAATACTCTTCATAGTTTTTCTCGTCACGCTCTTCGTGTTGCTGTACATGTATACATTTGCCCACCTTCTCAGTAAATTGACGACTCTCGTGACTAGTCTCGATGCTGTTTTCGCGTGTCTTCGCCATTCCTAGGTATTCTTACAGCTTTAGTAGGTGGGGATGGGAGTAGGTGACATAAATCACAGAGCTACCTATTTTTTAGGGCTTTTGCGCATGTCGAATACATGATTTCAAGCACTTAGGCTTGTATGCATAGACTAGGAATCTCACTGTATTTTATGTTAGGGGAAAACAGGGCGAAATGCTGTGGGTTGGATATTATCGGACAGATGAAATATGAATACGTGTATTGGATATGGAATTTCGTGACTTTAGTAATTGGCTTTATTCTATAGAATCCCAAAAGATTTATAATCGGATGTAATTCTCATGATTTTTAGTACATTATTATTAAAAATTAAAATTACAACTGTAAAATATTTAACAAAGCAAAATAAATATCATATATTAATTAACGACTGAAAAATATCTCGTCCTTCTCTCTTTTTTTATTTGATCAAGATATAACTTATAATTGTCATTATAATAGATTGATTTTCAAGGAAATTGAATGTATATATATGGAAATTCAATCGAGTTAAAATTGCGATCAAACTTTTTTTAGAATTATTATTTTTGTATGACCAAGAAATTTATAAACTCACTAGATATTATACATTTATGTATAAAATTTAAAATTTAATATCAGTTATATATTATTTCATACTAGGTAGACAATTAAGAAACTAACTACAGCATGTAATTCTAATATGTATTAATAAACTCTTATTATATAATGCGAATATAACTATAGAATGCTTAAGCAATATTATATTATAGTAAAAAAGTTTCTATTTTCTGAAACTCTATATTTGATGATCGTGTAAACATAAAAAGCAAATAAAAAAAAATCGAACTTTTAAAATTATCACTTTGAATTTTTATTTTAAAACAAGATACTGTATTCTGAAAAAATCATTCAAAACTATGACGTGAAATTCAAAAGGTATTATATTCATCCCATTTATTCATTATTCATTATTCATCCCAGGCTAGTCTTCCTGCACGTATCACCATCGCTTTTTCATTCGCATCCATGTGCGCGATAGATCAATGACCATGTATCTCGGTATAAAATATACCGTTATGTTTAGCTATCTCTTCTTTCTCTGTCTCTCTCTCTCTCGCTATCTTTCTTCGATTTCTTTCTATCTGTTTATCTATTTGTCTTGTTGCTTTTACGTGCATTCACGGAGAAACAAACAACAAACGGCACGCGAGCTATTGACGCCTCTTAAAGTGCAGTTATTGCTGGAAAATAGCATGATAGTAACACGTATGCATATAGTAACGCGATGTTACTAGTGCAAAGGAAGGGTGAAAGGGTTCATAGGTGAGGGGATGAAACTTCGTTTGGTTGCAACGTGGTCGTACTAGAGAACGTGCTGCCATAAACCATCCGTTATCTTACGTTATTGCATATGACAGACGTGTCTCCGCCGTAAAGCACCATTGCGCGAATGCTAGACAATGCAGTGCGTATACAGATGAAAAGAGAGAGACAGAGAGAAACAGATGGACTAATGAGAGAGAGAAAGAGAATGGAAAAGAGAAGAAAGAGAAATTAAAATCAGAGAAAGGAATCGACAAAATGATAATAAGCAAGGTAATAAAACAAGACAGAATAATAAAATATCGAGACAAAGATTAAAGAATAGCCATTAATATAAGTAAACATTACTCATAAAAGCATATAGCTGATAATCTAATATTTATATTCTTAAAACAAAAATATTTATAATGCAGTAGTAGTTAAAATTATTTCAAAAAACTGATACATTTTAATCATAAGTTTGAATTAATTTATACGACAGACACTGTAATCGTATAATATGAAATGTTGTAATTTATAAAAACCTAAATTCATTTATTAAGTTATATTTAAATAATTGTAACTAAATATAATATTAACTTATAATTTTATTTCTCCTGTAACAAGTCTCTCAAAATAAGTAATTAATATATAAACATATAATATTTGTATAGAAATTTTTTTTAAGTTTTCTAAATAAATATTTTATGAAATGTAGTAAAATCCAAAAAGTTATGTTTATTTTAGCAGACTTTGTTAACGGAATTACTACTTTCATAGACTTTTTGTGGAATGACTGTCATAATTTCAGTAACAATTCCCAAAAAGTTTTGTATACACTTTACAAAAACAGATAATATAAAGACTTATAAAAGTATTATTTACCCATATTAAATTAAAAACTTTGAATACGAAATATTTTTTACAACACTTTTTTCAATTCAGAAAATGAAGTAAAAATATATAAAACTTCACAAATTTAGAAAATATTTTCTACAATGTTTAGTCAAGATCTATGATTAGAAATTTGCTTTAGAATAAAAGTTTGAATATGCAAGATGTTATTGCTTGTAATTAGAGTTAAGATTACAATATTTCGAAAATAAAATTATATTATAAAATCTTCAAAATAACGAAACATTCGTAAATTAAAAAATTATATAATCAGGCTGTATTTTTCAAAAAAAATATTCATCTTTAAATATTTTATTTACATAAATTTTTTGCTACTAATTTCAAATTTGGTAAAAAATTTTATATCATTATATGTACATTTTTGCAATCTATAAAAGTATCTATATATATATATATATTATGTATTATTATTATTATATAAGTTTTTAATGAGTATATAAAATTAAATTGTATATAGTAATAAAACTATGTAGTGAATTAGACACTATTTTTGGAATTTCACTTTTTATGTTGTCATTTGTGACACGTCGATCTTTTAATGCTAAACGCTATTGAAAAAAGAATAATAAAAATAGGTAATATGCATATATATTTTTATTATTTATTACTCGATGAAATTACAAGCATTTTACATACAATATCAATTATTATTGGAATAGATTTTAATGGTAGAATTACAGGAGAATTAAAATTTCATTAGTTAGAATTTAATAAAAACATTGAATTGAGTAAAACAGTTAGGAAATGTCTATTTGAAATTCACATGATTTGCAAAGTAATGTCTGAAGCAGAGTAATCGAGCCTTTGATTTAAAGTAAATCTGAACTCATTAAAAAAAACTCACGTATCCGATAAGATAGCCTGCAACGATAGGAAGAGCTGCATAAACTCGCTGATATCTCGTATGCAAGAGAAAGTGAAATACGTCATTTCAGTCAAGTTTTTAGCACTTTCTAATTGTTGATACGCTCACTCGACGTGGAAATATCCCTATAGATAACGAATACGAACGAGTACGGGTCTGCCTTCATTAGACCTGTCAAGATCTTCACAATGCGCTACCCTCCTCGTCTTTCTCTCTTTCTTCTTGCCCCTCCGTTTTCTCTTCCATCCGCCCACATCCCTTATTTGAAACTGGTGCTACTCTCGATCTCTCGCTTGCACTTCGCCTAAGTAATGGTATGTCGAAGAGAGAGAGAGAGAGAGAAACAGACTATATTCCGATAATGCCGTATACTTTTCGTGGTTGTTAATTCTGACTGACGGGCTTCTGGCTTTTACGACGGTTATTTAAAGGGATGATTGATGGTTTGTCGTTCGCGTAATGAGTGTGCTGTTTCTCTTTTACGTAGTGGTAGTGGTATCGACTCTCTTTCTCTTCGTTTTTTTATTTTATGAAAGAAGTAGTGAGTTGAAGAGCGGTGATGCTGACGTTTTAAAATCGGAAATTTTTCGGTGCGGTATTGTTGGAAGTTCGTATTGTTTATGAAGGGACTACCGATGTTTAAATATATAAATTGTACTTACTAAGATAATATTTTATTTATTTGTTTAATATTTCATTAATATTAATACGATTAATATTAATAAATTTTATAAACATATTCAATTTAAATAAATAAAAAAATTGAAGATAACGATTTCTTATACTCTAATAATAAGAATTTCAACATTGTAGGATTATCTAAACAGATAAAATCCTAATTTTATTAACTTACGTTAACTTACTTATACATCTTCATAATGCAGTATATATTATTTGAAACGTCATTTCGTATATAATACTTTATAGAAGAAAAGTTTAACAGAATTTCCATCAAATGAATTTTCAATTAAAAACGGACATCGAGATTTCGAATTTTACCTGAAACGAAAAACAAAAATATTCAGAAATATAGTACACGAGTTTCTTCTTTTCATGAACTAAATAACTAAGTAAATAAAATATTTCTTAAATAACGTCATAAAACATATTTCCATAAACAATAAATTCAAATGCATCAGTTAGAATATTTAATTATTTTCAGATTTCATTGTAATGTACCAAAGTTTCATTAATATTTTATTAAGTAGGTTAAGTCGTGATAAATTATTTAGAAAATTGAAAGAGAATTTTCGTACAAATAATGCTGTATTATTTTATAAATAAATATCAATTAGTTTTATAAATGAAAAATTTGGTAGTCTTTCTACAAGATGCAATGCATCACATAACATATTTCAGCAATGATTTTATTTACACTTTGATATTTGAGTTCACTTTTAAATAGCAAGCATTTCTAACGAATGATTGATTATATTACGAGCCTTATTTATGAATTTATGAGAATTTCAGTACTATCTATTTAATACAACCATTCAAACGATGCTATTCTCAGATAATACTATATTGAAATTTTTTTTTGTTTAAACCAGCTTTCTGCATCGAAAGTTTAAATGTTATTTAAAATAATATCTAATAAAGTAAGTGCTATATCTGTTGATGACAAAGCAACGAGTCATCATCTCCTCTATCATTGTTTACGAAACTTTACAGGTAATAGTAAAAAAAACTTCCACTTAATAAAAATCGCTAACGAGTTTTTCGAAAAAAGACGACTTTCGATAAAGATCAATTGATATAGACATTTGTGTTCAATACTGGCTAATGCAGAATATTGCTCATTATAATGATGTTGTACATCACTTTTTAACCTCGCTGATGTATTTATTGCATAGAAACGAACGAGTTCTGAGAAGGTCGAGCGTTTGCTTACAAAGTTGTAACAATCCTCTATATCGAGTAATGAAGATAAAAGAAATAATTGCATAATTTTAATATTGTATAAAACAAGTGGAAATTTAACAAATCTGTTCATAATAATTTAAATGCGTTTTTCTCGAATCTGCACATTTTCAACCATCCTATAAATGTTTTCTTTCAATTTACTTAAAATTTGAACTTGGACTATCTAGATGTATTTAATATTCATGATAAACTCAGATAATACCGTATACAATAAAGTACTAGAAAAATATCTAATTACATTGAAAATAATTATAATATTAACCGAGGTCAGATAAAAAATTTATTGAAATATCTTATCATTTGAATTAGTTATAATGAATAAATATTTAATATAATTTGTTATAAAATAGAATAATTATTATAAAAGATTTATTCTAAAATTTATGGAAATACTAAAATCCATTTTTGAAATTTTCTGAATAGACAAGAGTTTTAAGGATCGATTTATGAATTCATTTGGTGAACATAAGATAACAACGGATTTTAACCATTTGCTAAGTATAATTTTGAAAATTAATGTTAATTTCATAAAATAATAATATTGATACATCAATTTTTTAAAAAAATTCTACTTGATCATTATTAATTACCTTGAAAATATTGTCGATTATAGGTTTGTTGTGTTTCACTTTAAAAGAAAATTTAAAAATTATTTTAATGATTTAATGTGTTTTTTTAAACATTAATCAAACTTAAATTTAGTATGATAAATTATTATTTGAAAAATCATAAACATATGCCAAGGAATTTCTATAAAATAAAATAAATCTTTATCTCGTGAACATAATGAAATCGCAAAAAATAATACTAATTATAAATTTGTCGATCCATCGATACGCACGATAGAAAATGTCACGAGAATTTTAAACAAATATACATTTAATACTTCTTTTTAATAGAAAAGGAAACTTCCTTCTATAATTATATGCAGGTATTGTGATCCCGAAATAATTTTCAAGCAACAATGATTTAATTAAAATTATGCGCAGCAAACGAACCTAGGGAGTTTCATAGTGCACGTTTGAAATCAGCCACGCGAACCCAAAGTTTAACTTAATTAGCCCATAAGCCTGATATTATCCGTTAAAGTGCCCGCAATTCTTTAGTGCCGCTTCCTCCGCTGCCAGTCATAAATACGATCGTCGCGGCTGTCCCTCCCTCCATACCAAACTCGTGAGATGAGAATTGCGTTACGAAAATCGAAGATGAATATACGTATCGGAAAATGCATTAACCAGTAATGAATGTATTGAAAGAACAAGAAGCCAGGGGAAAATAATGGATGATCGAAATAGATTTACAAAACAAGAATATAAAATATTGCATGTTGGAAGAAAACAAATAATTCTACTACAATGATAAAGAATTCACAACAATTAATAATTAATTCTATGATAACTATGTGCTTTTTACTATCTGCTAAATCTATAGAGTATTAATGGTAAATTATGATCTTATATTAATAATAGCTATTCAACTTTTATTTAAATATTTTTGTAATAATAGTTTATATTTATATCTAGAATAAATAAATTACGTCAATATATAAGAACTCTATCAAAGTTGCGAGTTTTACAATTTAGAATTGAAAGTGGAAAATTTTTGTGTTATATTTCTATATTATATAATAAAATTTATACATCAGTATTTTTCTATTATTTCTATAAATTTTAGTGGCAAAATTAGTCTAATTTTATTATGAAAGAAAACAATCCGAGGTATGATTTTTTTTACTTTTCGAGATGTTATTCGTGATAGTTAAGTCATAGATAAACAATAGATCAATTTCACTGTATATAATGATGGTATCAAATAAAATTTTTGAATGGTCCGTTTATCCCTACAACTATAAAGCTGATTACAAATGCAAATGATACAGCGAATGAATTGATTGATTCGTTGCTTTTGTGTAGTATTAAAAAAAATCATATTCACCTCTGTTATTCAATCATATTTTTTATTTAATAACATGAACCTTCTGAGGAAAAAATTATATATTGAAAATTAAGTTATACAATGTAAATATGGTAAGTACAATGTAAATAATTATACAATTTAAATATGGTAAGTACAATGTAAATAATTATACAATTTAAATATGGTATGTACAATGTAAATAATTATACAATGTAAATATTTATTTTTTTAATTTTATGAAAATATTATAATGATTTCTAAGAGAAGGGCGTTGTTTTGAAATAACATTATGTTAACACATAAAAAATTAGCGCCAAGTACCTACGTGATATATTATGAATTTTCCATTAACATCTACAAATTTTCTTTGTATTCAGTTTTACAATTTAGTGCCCGAGTAATATAATGATAAAAGATACGAAAAAATGTATTTTTCGTTTCTTTGAAAGTTATAGCTAATATAAAAGTAACTAAAAATGCTGTGCACTTACGAGTACTGTGGAAATTGCGAGAAGAAATGAAAAGTAAATAAAATAGTTTAAATATTTACGATTCGCAAAAGATCATATTTCATTATGTTTATGAATAACGAATAAATCACTAATGAAAACTCTCTTCATTTAATATACGTTGTTAAAGTAGTCCATTACAAAGTAAATATTATCGAATAGTTTTGTTATCCATTGAAACGCGGTAATTTTTTGCGTTAAAATTAAAAAATGTTGATTTTCTCTAGAAAGTAAGTAAAAATAGTATATTTTTCCTTTATTTTTACATACATAAATCATTTACTTTTTTCACACATAAATAATTTATTTTTTTACGCACATAAATAATTTACTTTTTTACACACATAAATAATTTAATTTTTTATACATATAAATAATTTACTTTATTTAAAGTAAATCTTCAATATTGTTTATTTATCCATTTATTCATGTTTGTTATCTTCTCTCTCTCTCTTTCTCCCTCTCTAATCCTTAAAATTCACTTCACACCAGATAACAGCTTAGTTAAGTCTAATTTCGCAGCGTTTTCATTTTCGCAGACAAAAATCTCACTCGAGGATATTTAGGGAGACGAAGAAACTACAGATCGATCACTCGAGACAAGTACGCTGAGACTCGTCAAGCCTCCAGCAGTTCATCTCTAGCAGAAAAGGTCCATTGAAACATTCATCAGGGAATCGGAATACCGCTCGGTCCACTCACGCGCACTCAGCATTTTGGAGACGTGTGGATCACGCGATTCGCATAGCGTTGAGCCCCAAGAGCAGTTGGATTGCCAAAGGCGTCGCGGCTCCCAGCGTTTCCTGGACGGACGCCGGGAGCGAGAGGCTGGATCGATCCATCCAAAGCCGCACGGGCTGATGCCGGGGGTGGCGAAGTTCGGCGCGAGTGCAGCTCGATTTCAATGTGGGAGAACTTCATGTCCCAGTGGCGGGCCCGTTTCAATCCGTCGAAACTCAGTCGAATGGAGGGAAAGCATTGTATTCGATTTACGTATTCTTCGCATTTGCTTCGAATGTGGAGCACGAGGTTCGCTTCATACGCAGTCAAAGGTCTCCGAGAATGACCTACGTATTAAACGCTTCTTGCATGTTCAATGTTTTTACCTAAACCTGAGATCGTCAGAGTAATTCTATAATAATGAAAATGCAATCAAGTGGGTTTTCAAGATGTATTTTCTTGTGATTTACTACTCATATACATCGTTTTACTAGAACACATTAATTATCATCACTGAAATATGCGTGAAAAAATTAGTTTGAGTAATAAAAAGACAATTCAATAACGTTGTTTCTTCTTCAAGAATTAACTTAACTCTAAAATACAATTTTACTTATTTTTCTATTTATTTTTAACTAGTATACGTTTCATATCTAAACAAAGCCATCAAATTTAAAAACAGATAATAATTCATGAATCTCCCTATATATATGTATACCCTGCTAGTCTCCTTTAAATTAAGGCAATACCGGTGACAGTTTGACCAGAAACACAACAAAGATAAAAACAATCATGGTAGTTCGTGCATACTAAGAGAGAAAAAGAGAGAGAATATGTAATTGGGTAAGAAAGGAGGAAGCGATCAATTCGCAAATTTTCCGTGCGTGGAAAACAAGCGGAACAGCAAGTTATCCTCCATTTCGCAGTTTCTCACCTTTAAGTTTGAAGTTCAAATTTGAAGATTTTACAGTTTTGCTATCTCATTCAATTTTGATATTTTGTTTACAGCTTAATTTTCAGCGTTTTAATTATGTAACGACTAAATCGCTTTAGATTTATTGGAACCATCATACTTCTTTCGTATATTTGTTTAAAAAATTTCTTTACCTCTTGTAAATTTCAATTGTACAACAAAAAGAAATCACATAAATTTACTGATATATTTTTTATTATGTTTTATATTATATATCTTATATACAATTATATATCTTACAGTGTACATATAAAATTTTCAATTTAATTTGTACTTATATTAATATAACAGAAAGTGTTAATCTTTATGGCATTTTCATTTTATAAAGTTTCAGTAATTTACATATATGTCTACTAATTCAAGTACAATATATTTACAACGCTCTATTCTCCTTGACTTGATATATTACAATATACAAACATATATTACAATGTAAACTTTTTTTATCGCTCAAACTATTTTTAGATAAAATGATATAATTTTACTATTATTAAAACTGTTTACTGGTTTTTAAAATTTTTTAATAATATTATTGCTATTTTTACAACTGACTTGAGTTTCTTGAACATAACAATAATTGACAAAAACGAAAATTTTAAGTAAAGACATATATTTATGTATGCTACATATAAGTGCGTGTGAGTTAGTATTTATTGAGTTCTCTATTATATTTCATGAATTTGATAGCTATTAAATATTTCAAATGAGTTGAAAAAATATTGTTTGTTTAACAAGTTGCTACTAATAAAACACCATCTTTTATTACAATGATTGATTGTAGGAATATTGATTGTAGGAATATTGATTGTAGGGCATTTGATATTAATTTTCGATCGATGTTATTCATTAGAAATCTAAAATATTTGAGCAGTTTTAGTGTTCATTAGCAAAGCTAGAATATCAATGATATATATTGCTCAAATATATATATATTTATCTTAGAGTGAAAATAGGGTAACAAATTCGCAGAAAGCGACGAAAGTACAAATGTGATTTGTATGTCTTGAAATAGCTACGAATATAATACTCAAGCTCATACGATTTCGCAAAGTCAACTATTGTCACTGCTTGTTGTGTATATTTGTTCACACTATCGTAAACAAGTAGCCACAATCCCACGAAAGAAAGAAACTGTAGCTATATTGGCAAATATTACTCAATAAATTCCTGGAAATGAAGAATTACTTTTTCTAAGTGAATAGTTATTCCAAATAGAAGATACAGCAGTGTTATCACCTTTCTAAAAGTAAATACAAGTTATTTTTGGCGAAAATAAGTAGTTGATAATAAGGCAATAAGAACTTTTTCTTGAGAAAAAATTTTTCTATTAATCTGTATTAAAAATTACTTTGTTAACATACAACGTTCACTGATGATCAATTGTTACTTTTGTTAGTGACAGAAATAGATCAGCTTCCCTGATTCTCCCAAAATCTAGATCCGTCTTCCATTCACAAAGCAATTTGCTCTAAACATGTGCAAGCTACGGATGAATCACATATACAAGCTAGGGCAGAACACCGAGAGCATAGCCGAGTAGCTAAAGGAGTGCATTGATGAGAACCATCGTAGTAGTCGGCCTGAATAACGAAAGCGTAGGGTCACAAGAGAGAAAATGCCCTGGGTGCTGTTCCAGCTGTGTAAGCGAAATGACAGTCATATTCTATCAACGACGAAGCCGTCAATCGCTCTCTTTCTACCCCCGAATCAGAGCTTTTATGAGCGTGTATAGAGCGGAAATACTAGGCAACGGAGCAACGAGACGATACGCGCCATATCGATACACAACGACTGAAACGTCATAATCCGCGACTTCAACTGCCTATTCTACCACTTTCTCTGACTTTCTACGTCTCCCTTTATCCCTCTATCCATCTATCTGTTTGGCTTTCACTTATTACTGTGTTGGCTATTTTCGTTCCTAGTGGCCTGCCACGGCTCTTCTGCTATTTACTATGGCAGATCGAGATCTCTTACGTGTTCAGGCTTACTTTTAACCCTACAGCCATTTAATCGTACGCTTTCGATGGTTATTGTATTCATCTTCTCTGCAGGTAGAGTTAGTACGAAATGTTCAATGACTTTGCGAATGGTGACCTGCACTCAATCCAGAGGACTATTTCCGTTTCACTACGCATTCGGATACTATCCAATGTTTCCGAAGAACCAGACTTGTCATTAATCGGATACCCAGAATTGTATACTTTATAAAATTTACTGTAGAATGCAGTAAATTCAAGGTAAATATACAAAAGAATGTTTTTCGCAGCATTATTTATTATATTACTTTTATAACATTAATATTTCTTTCTAATTAGAAAAAACAAGATTAAAAATAACTTTGTTCAAATTTCAAATATAGTTTTAGATAATTAGGTTAGTTCTTAGTCTTAACTTGATTATTTCTGAAAAAAATAAAGCTTCTAGAAGTTTAGTTTAAATTAAAAGTATAATGAGTATTTCATGGTTAGAGCTTTAACTAAGAAAACCTTAAACATTTTAGTTTCTTTGATGAATCCAAATTTTATGTAAAAAGTAAATTTTTCTTATAGTAACAAAAGAAAATTTTTTCTAAAAGCGAAATATAATAAAACTTAAAAAAAGTTTTATATTTCAATAGTTTTCCTGTAAAATTGTTTTATTAATTCATCATCATTACTCTCTAACAATTAATTATTACCAAGAAATCTAAAAAAGTATAAGTATAATATGTATTTGTTCAAACTATTAATTGAAGAAAAGCAAATAATTTATTATTGATAAATGGGTTGTCATGGACTTTTAAGTAATTTTTCAGTGCACATAATGGTATGTTAAAAATAATTTGAATATAACGGATACAATTAGCTACTGCGTTTCGTAAATATTAATTATTGTATCATTGTAATATATGAATTGATTATCATTGATAATAATAAGCATTGATAATCATAGCCTAGATTGCATTTAGGAAGTAACAGGAATACAACATAACTGTATTAATTACACAATAATTATTATAGTAATATTACTAAGTAGTGAAATAAGAGTCTAGTTTTATGGTATCGTTGTATCTATATATCGTTATGTCTACATTGTATCTATACGTATAAATAGATATATTAAGCGTACAGTTGCTATAAAAATAAAAGACGGTTGATTTATTATCACGATTCATCAAAAACTACCCGAGTAAGTCGTTAGTTACATTTAAAAAGGCCGCTGTTCAGATTCACGCAATATAAACACTGTCGAATAACGCCCGAAAATCATTCAAAACGCGCGTCCTTAATTTCTTCAAGCGCACAGTGCAATCAGCTCAGAGAGAATTCATCAAAATTAAGTTCCTAATTTTCCTGCCGCGCATCCCATCAATTTTAATTACATCAGCTCTAACTTCTAAACAAATTCTACCCACCGCCGCACTCGCTCTTCATGTACGGGTGTAAACGTTTCTTCAGTAATAGAGCAACATCAGTTTCGCACAAAGGCCGTCTGCCAAAATAAAGAATCTCATTATCATCTTCCGACAAGTTCCCGTCCGCTCGCACACACGTTCGCTAATCATTGTTATTTTTCTGATCGCATAATTTACAATAGCGCTAGACGCTCCCCCTTTCACTTATGTACTTTCTTTCTCCCTCTTCACTCTTTTCTGTCTTTCATTCCCGCTTTTTGACTCCATTGTTGCTACTATCTCTTTTCACCCCCAGGACCATTGTAACGTGTCTCTCTGCGTCGCCACCGATTCCGGTGTACATTGACGCCGTTCGCATCGCCACGCGGACAAATTTACTGTTACGTTGTGCACACGTGCCCGTGTGTACGTGTGGTCCGTTGCGTTTTAAAGGGACGATGTCCACAAATTCCCATTACTCTCAGGAAGCGGGCGCAGGAACGCATCTTTTACTACTGATCGTGTGCACGTTTCGTCTTGCTCTCTGTATTTATAATACACGCATCGCGTCTGCTCTATTATCTATTTTGGAATTTATGTTTGTTCGAATCGTGTAAAGGGCTCTAGATTTATGAAATCTATTTATTTTTCGTGCAATACCATTCTTACAAATTGTTTTACTGTAGAAGGCTTCTAAAAAAATAGCTTAAGAGCATAAGGAGAATTATTGAGTTCATTAGAGGCTTCAGAATTTATGCCATTCGCTTAACCGGACAATTTTTTAAATCTACTTCATACGTTCTTTCATATCGTTTGAAAATTTTATAATCAACATTTTAGCTCTACGAGCACTAATATTATTATAGTAAAGATTTCACTATCTAAACTTTTGTAAGAATCGAAAATATTTTGCTGGACGAAGAGGCTACATTTAATAAATGAAATTTTCAACGATGGTATTGAAATTACGATTTTCATTGTTAATAAAACCAGATTTTTTCATGCTTGTATAGCAAATAAAATTTATCGTTAAAAAGATTTTACGAAACTTTTAAGACAAGCGAAATACAAAACAGCAAAATACCTGAAAGATAGTTTGTCAAATAATTAAAAATATTGAATATTTATTCATCTAAAATAAAAGAATGCTTTTTAAATTGAGTGAATTGGAAAATTCACCTCGAAAGGATTTCAAAACGAACATAGTAGAGTTTCGAAATAAAGTACTGAAAAATATATATTTCAATTTTTATCAAAAGAAAAAATTACTTTAAATGAATAAAACTCATTTAATAAATGTGATTTTTTAGCAATTACGTGGATATTATATAACCAGATTAAAAATAAAAATAATTTAGAAAATATGAAACACCAAGCTATATAGGAAATTGAAAGAATTTCACAAAACTTGACTTAATTTCGTTTTATTTATAAATTGATATTTCCTTCAGCAGCATCAGTTTTATATTTTACAATTAAATTCAATTACTTTAAAGTTGTACAAAAATGTTCGTTTTTCATGTTTCAATTTTGAATGAAATGTGGATACCTATAAATTCAACTGTGCTAGTGATTATTTTATGGGATACCAGATGCATTTTATTAGTCCACTAGTCATAGCATGAACTGAAGTTAGTTGATTCAAATTTCGTATTCGTATTCGTTTAGCTTTATAAGCTAAAAACATTTTCCAACAAAATTAATAAAAATTATTAATTTTCGGAAAAATATAGTTTTTTTACGTAGATGTATTAATTATTTATTTTAAGGAATCTAATAACGTTAGAATTCTTTCTTATAAGAAATAGTGATGTTTATTTTCCAAATTATATTGGCCTGTTGACTAGATCCAATAAAAGCTACTCTGAATAAATATGTAGCGTATGAAAAATAAGAAATACTTCCCGACATACATCAAGAATTTATAAAATTTATAAAATTTATAATATTAGAACGTATTTAGACAGATATTTTTAATAACGTCCTGTCTGTGATCTTACATATTTTTTTAATTATCATTTATTCCAGTCCTTAGTATTAAACCTTATTTCTGAATATACCATATTTAAAAGATTTCCAACAAATAGATAAAAATTTTGTTAATGTATCTCTCTTAATGTATTTAAAGAAAATCTGTTTTATAAGTCGTATTAAAATAGTTTCAAGTCTAAGATGTACGAAAAAACTGTCTTAGAAAGGATAAAAAATGTATCACTAAAACATAAAAGAAGAAAAATAAAAAGATTCGGTGCTTTCAAGATCTCATTTGAGCCGACTTTCCAACTTTCTCCCTCCATTGATAACTCGCCCATTCAGCCAATACACTACTACACGCACGCTTTAGCTTTCCAAGCGCACAATAGATTCCTGTAACTACCCTTATCTGCGACACGGATCGCTGGCCTGTTTATGTATTCGTCCGTACAGCTATTTGTGCCGTATGTGAAGCAAGCGCCGGGTTAGCGATACCGAATACCGGGATATTTTCCGGATTCAGTTGGTCGGGATATGCGGAATGCGTGCGGACCATGTCTGCGCCTGTTTACCTTCGGGAAGGGTGGGAGTATGGCACACGAGTGAGGTTACAAGAGTGACAATGCGTGCACTTGTTATGCCTCGCGAGCACGGGTTGTTAAAGAGGAAAAGGGATGGCTACTGCTTACCTGTGCCAGGGCTCGAAATTATCGCTTACGATTACTTCAATCGTTCGCTGACAGTGATCATGCATTTGAAACTTCAAAGAGAGACTAGACGTCATTTTTTGCTCTTTATGATCTTTCGAGATAAGGAGAGACTAGTGGGTGTACCTGAAAAACAGAACAGACCTGTTTTTTTTTATTCAACTAGCCAAAAATGTATGAACTCATGTTATATACTTGCATTGATATTACAAAGATTTTTGGTTGTAAATGATTCTTTTAATAAATACAAGTATTACTTATGGTAAAATAAAAAATACATTAGGGTACATAATATATGGTTAATAAAATTAAATCGGTAATAACAACATGTTACTTATCTAACAAAAAAGTAATTTTTTTCAAATACAATATACATTTTCAGTAAAGTATATGATTCTTATTTTAAATTATATTTGCGAAATCTATAAGTAAACTTAAAGCTTTTTATTACACACAAGTATTTCGCAGTTCGAAGATATATTTTAATTATTTAATTACTTAATCCAAGAGTTACTATATTCACTTTATTGAAATATGTAAATCTTAATCAGAAAATCTTAAGTTAGCTGTTGCTTCCAATCATTATACATCTTCATATGAAATTAGTTATTCATTATTACATGCGTCTATATTTATGATTTAAAATTTTACATGATATAGATTGAATTATGAAACAAGAGCTTTCAATAAAAATAATAACTAATTTAAATCCATAGTACCATTGCATTCTACTTCATCTCGGGTATATGTTATTTAATTATTATCAAGATTCATTCTATACACTTTACACATTTTTCGATTAACTGATGTATTGAACATACTTGTGTATTTTAAAAAGTATAAGGTTTAATGAAAATTTAAGTTTATTGCAAATGAATATACACATTTCAAAATAGAGCAAAGATATATATATATATATATATATATATATATATGTTTTGTAGAATACATTTACCTAAAAATTCTTGTTCAATACCTTGTTGTATCTAAAAAACTATTCGTTTAATTCACTCAAATTAAAGAAAATTGTAGTTATACAACCTAATGTGAAATTAATTCTTTGACCTACCCTATAATGATATCATCAATATAATGATAATATATATTTATAGTTACTTTTAGTTAAAATATATACTTATAGGTACTTTTAGTTAAAATCTTATAAATTACTTTGTGCATTGAAGTTTAGACACTTTTTACTTAGATATATTTTCCATCAAAAATATTAATCTATGTTTACGTAAATAATAAAGTATTTAATGACGTAAATTTTCGAAATTATCTTCAATACTTGAAAGTTAAGAGGAAATGTAAAAAAATACATTTTAAGAAAAATCTTAGTTTATTGTGAATCGAAGAAACTCTTCTTGCATATTTTATAGAATAATATATCAATTACTATCGAATATTACTATTAATATTGAAATAAAATTTTGATGAAAAAGTTAATATTTAGTTAGAAAAAATATCTCGATGAAATTCACGTAGAAAGATTTTTAGATAAATAAATAACACGTGTGATTCAATGTCTATTGACCTGTTAAATTTTAGCATAATATTATAAAGGATCTATATCTCAATTCAGTTTGATTCTGGATAATTTAACAAAAATAAGCTCTTTATTAATTATCTAAATTAGTCTAGAAAAGTATCAACTATTAGAAACATTTATTAATTTTCATATTTATGCATCGGTTTGTGAAGTTAATTACATAGAAAGCCTACAGTGTGGCTGAATTAGAGCTCGAGATAAAATTCATCGCCTAAACTAAAAGTTATTGCGACGTGTGCAGAGAAAAATTCCACGTATCGCCTTGTGAGAGTTAGAGGAACGAAAAACGAACTCACTCTTTTTTAATATCAAATCGTAATATTTTGTTCGTTTTGATCAGCGATCCCCGTAACTAGATACCGGGTTCACATGTTTGTTTTAAATTTCATATGTAAAACTGTAAAGATCGCATTAAACAAGTAGGAAACATTTCATTGCTTTATTGCTATACGATTGGCTATTATTCGTGTTATTCAATACAATGAAAATAGTTCGTTATTATTACAATGGTTGCGATTTTAAAAAACTTGATAAAAGCAGTGAAAATACACAGCAATATCGTTGTTTAGACTTTTGCTTTGTTGCGATACCATGGTAATCACTGCTTGGTGGTTGAAAAGTATTGAAAATTCAAATATCTGAATGTTGTACTCGGCAGTGAACTTTAGATAGTAGTATTTTTTGTTCAAAAGCGTTGTAAATATTTCATGCAATGGATTTTTTATACGTTAATAAAAGCATAATTTATATTTTTTCTTTACATATTATTACATAATAAATTTCTTTTATCAAAAAATTAATTAACGTTTTTCGTAATTTTATTATTATGTTTCAAAATATAACTCTCTAATTTGAATCTCTTATTGTAATCGAATATTATTTATGATGTTCAAGTATCCGTCATCGTACTGTATTTGAGTAAGCACATCAAGAATAATTTCTAAGAATAATTTCTACATATAAATTTCTTAATTCAAGCATTTAACAAACTAGTCTTCTAAAGGTAATAGCGTGAAAATGGAAATTTCCAAGATTCTAAATGTTGTATAGAGAAAAACTAAGGTATAGGTCATATTTCTTGAACTAGCAGAAAACTAATGATTACGAAATTGCTGGTCATTTATATAATGCCAAAATTAAAAATAAGTGTTGGAAAAGCAATAATAAGAGCAATAATCGCAGCAGTATTGTATATCTATAGGCCTAAAAGTCGCAACGTCGGCCGAATACCGGACAGGGCATTAATTACCGGGGAAATATCCGAAAGTGAGACATTTCGATTATTCAACTGGCTTTAGGTTACCGCGCTCATCCGTTCATTTGCCCGCTCCGGCGCGCTTGATGAACTTTGTATAATTAAAAAAGGATGATAATGCGGCCGGAATACGACGATTTATGATACGGGAAGCGCGTACCGATGAGCGATTTAATAATCCCACGAAAGTCGCGAATTATGGATCCTAGCCTGTGCAAAATTTTTAATGGTAACCAAATATTTGCGCTCGGACCGCCAAATTCTAATGGGCGGACATACTAATTTTTCGACGAGTTTAGCGATTTTACGCTTGTTATTCGTTATTTTCTTCCAGTTTTTCCAGGCCGAAGAAAAAACGAGAAGATTTATTCCAGGCGGTGCAGCTATCGTAAATTTGGATAATGTAGTTTACGAGTTGCTACAGAATGCAATTGTCATATGTGGACATTTCTTTAACTACGTACTCACTGACATTTTTTCATTTTATCCATCAAAATATTTGTGCTCTAATTACTTATTTCTCATTATAAACAAATACGTTGGGATTGTACATATTTATAACGCTATGGTATAAATATATACGTATGAATAAATGTTAGAATTACGCATGGATTTTTCTTACAAAAATAGTAATTAGTTAATAGTAATTTGAAAATTGGGTGTTTGAAAATTTATTGCTCTTTGAATTTTACAGACCAGTATCAAGTATCTGAAAATTAATTAATTTTCTATATATTTGTCAGACACTTGTATTGAATAATACCTTCAATTAAAATTATGATGTCAATATTAATTGAATAAACAATTGTTCTTTATAATGTACTGATTTAAAATTCTAAAGCATAGGAATATGCAGATAATGAGTTTTATTGCTTTTACATATAATAATGAATAAATTTCATTTTCATATGGTATGAAAATGAAGCTACACAGCGCATATTTGATTCTTTTGAAAATAATTATTAGTACTGTATCTAGTATCTAGTATCCAGTACTAGTATCTGTGTATATATATACTAGTATCCAGCTACTGGATAATCTAAGAGAAAATGCTTATTTAAATACACTTATTTAATACTACTTATGCTATGGTATAAATAAACTTATCATACTATGTTAGTACACGTATTTCCTTTTGTATCGGTTGGCATAAACTTGAATTGTCATCGTACCAAACGTATATCAAAACTACATTTATCACGTATGCTCGCAAAAAACTTTCACTTTAAAAGTACATACATTGGAAATATTCTAACAAATTTAAGTAATAAAATTCATAATGAAAATAATGAAATAAAATGCTTGCATTACTATATTTTAGTAAAATATCATGTTATTATATTGTAATTACTTTTTGAAATGAAACAAAAATTATTTTATCTTACACAGCATCATTCATGTGCAGTATATTTGCTGCTATTATTCCAAACAGATGTTAAAAATTAAGAAAACATTAATCTCTCTAGTATATTAACGTAATATGAAGTATGTGTAACGTATTTCAATAAATAGCAAAATTATGAATCTGAAAGTCTAGTTTAATTAGTTTCTGTTTCACTTAGCAATGATGTAATTCCCTATGAGATCAGCATATATACATCATTACGATCCCAGTTAAAATTAATATAAAAACTTATAAATTTTTCGAGATTAAAGTACCTAATTTACTAATAGAAATAGGAATTTATAGCCTCAGTAATGAAAATTCCTACCATAACTTTTCTCGTGGTGTGCATAAAACATACTTCGACTGGCCGCGCGCAATTAGCTCTCGCTCGTCGAACGATTCGGTCACCGCGCAATTCCATTGTTCTCGCTTGCACGTACATAGAATTTCGGCTATTCATCAGCGCCCACGCTGCGTAAGTCCTTTTTATAAATTCCCTCTCGCCGCTGGCAGCATATTATCTTTATACCATATCTTTCTCTATCGTCCTTGTTCTCTCGCGAGACACAATCTCATTATCGCATCGCGGATTTGTCAGTGCCAAGAGCAAGAAATGGAGCCTTTTTGACTTTTTTCGACGGCTCTTCGAACTTAATCCCTCCTTTCTTTCACTTGGCAGTCTGAGAATTTCGAAAGCTCTTTATACGCGGCTGGCTTTCTCGAGCTTTGCCTGTGCTTTTCAACGGATACGAATGTTTTTTTTATTTTACGGAGTTTGAATAGTTCTTGTATGACGTAAATTAACAATAGGTATAATTTTTATAATTGAACATAAAGAATTAGGGTAATATTTATTTATTTATTTTGAAAGTGTTTGAAAATTGAAGCCAAACAAGATAAAATATCACTTGTACGACAGATATTCGTTTTATTATTAAGTAACTGAATTTTGTAAGATGACGAATTTTTAATTACGTCTATGTCACTCAAGAACTTTGAATAATGCATGTAAAAATAAAGATGCAATTTAATAAATGTTGAATGAGTGCTTTAATTTGAAAGTTGATGAATTAAAGTTTAAAGTTTAATCTTTCACATAATTTCTCTTTGGAATACAAATTTAATGGCATCGAAACTCAAATTGCTATTTTATTATCTCAACTATGCTCTTTATTATTTCGCTAACGTGTTTCACGAAGCGTAGCATGAATATACGTGTAAAATAGTGCCAAAAAGAATTGCTATCCATGCAGATTGGCTATACGAATCTTCGATAATTTTGTAATTTAAAATCGCGAGTGAGATAACATTGCCATTGAGAATTCGCTTAATTCACTTATTTTTATTGTATTAGAACATTGTTCGTTTTAATAATACTAAAAAAAGTTCAAGATATATGTGAGATAATACATTACAAGCCTAATAGACGAGCAGATTTTAGAAAAATGTCTCAGAGAAATAATTTTCTGAGAAATATACATTTTGTATATATGCATGTGTTATGTATAGAAATATTATAGTTTAAAATTTCATCGGTAAAAAATTATTGCATCGTAAATGCCTTCTCTAGATTAAATATATGAAATACATGTGAAATGTATACTTATAAAACATTTAAATTAGAAATTATACATTATAAATTGTTTTCAAATTAGTTTTTAAATCTATAATCAAAACAATTAAAAATATATAATTGCTGTTCGTTTTATATTTAAAAGAATAATTAAAAATTACATTGTATTAAGTATAAGTTTTATTTAAGAATTTAAAATATACATGCAGCATAAAATTATTTTTGTAGATAAATATGAATTTATATATTCCATTAAATGATTATATCTATGTAAATTCTTTTATTGAAAAATTAGGGATTTCAATACAACCGAATATATCCAGTATCAAATAGAAAAATAATACGAAAAAACATTCCACCTATCACACGTATATAAAGCATGTCTCACGTTAGTTGATGTATACCACTTCAACTCATGGGTACAAGCAACGTTTCACCTCCTCTCTTATCGTCAAAAATATGAATTAATTCCGAACACTACGCTACTACCACTAATTACCGCTCATAGTGCGAGAAAAGTAGAGACAAACATACGTACGCACGAATGTACACGCACATTGGAACTATGACTATTCGCCATAATTCGACCACGACTAATTAAGGTCCTCCAGTGTTGTATCAGGTTTTGTTTTCACAATCGCTCTCGAGCTGCACCCGTTCCATCTATTTTCAGATACAGCTCCCGACTACAACAACAAGGAGGATTATTGTCCAGTACGAGGCTGACCGAATTATCGCGTGCGAGTGACCTCGTCGTTTCAAATGTCCTGAAGCATATACTGGGAAACAGCCTCTACTATTTCTACCTTACCTCTCTTTTCCACCCGTTAACAGCATACGTCCTATGGACAAGGGATTGACAGGGGAGAGCGAGCACCGATTTTCGGGACTTTGATGCTGCCCTGAACGAGCCTGAGTACCTGCCGGAAAATTCAATTTTCTAGTAGTGTCGAAAGTTGGAAATTCAATTAGCCGCTGGTATGGAAGCATCAACGAAGGAAAGGTTGAGAAGGTGCAAAATTTAAACACATGATAGTGGCGTTTATGTAAGTATGTTTTCTTTGCAGCCCTTCTTAGGTCAGATTTTACGCATGTCTCGAAAGGTAATTTCGATAATGATTTCTGCCATATTTGTCAAAAGTTCAGTGACCGACATTATTTCTTAGATAATTGAATGGATATACGAATAGATCATGGCAATGGATATATCTATGAAATGAAAACAATGTTATATTCAATAAGTATGTATATTTGACGTGAAAAAATGTATATGTTATATAGCCGTTATAGAAATTAATGTATTTGAATCAAATTCTCCGTTTGATTATTCGTATATAATGGTGTATGTGAAAACATTTATATAATATTTTATAAAAAATATTTAATCGGAAGTTTTAGTATAATAATTCTGAAATATATTAAAAATATTTTAGAATTACTTTCATAAATTAATATAAAAAAAAATTTTATCAATACACCCATGATATACGAATAATCGAATAGAGAATTTGATTCAAATAAATTAATTTCTATAACGGATATATAACATATACATTTTTTCACGTCAAGTATATATGTTTATTGAATATATCATTATTTTTATTTCATACATATATATATATATATATATATATATATATATATATATATATATAACAGTATGTATGTATGTATGTATCTCAAGTAATTTAGTTTTGAAAGCTGAACTGAAGCGAAGAGTTTTCTATTAATGTTATTCGGCACTCAGTGAGTAATAAGCCCTATTACATTAATAAAATAACTTTTGTTTTATAAAGAAAAGAAAACAACTAAAGAACTCTAAGAACTATTTAAAAGACAAGTTTATACTAATTTCTATTGTATACTATATTATATACTATATACTATATACTATATTATATACTACATTAATTTATATAATATAATTTATATTATTTATATATTAATTTAATATACTCTATTATATAATTTTATTGTATACATAATGTATTGTATACTAATTTCATTTAATTTTAGAATTTATTATAAATAAAATATTGTAAATGTAATCTTGAAAAATATAGATACTGTAATATAAATAAATAATGATTTCATAATATATGTGACATTATTGTTTTTTAAAGATTTTCAATGAGAATATAATAATTTATTTCGATGAATCTAACAAAAATTGCATATGTGGAGTATAATTAAAAATATGTAATTAAACAAATCGTAAGTCATGATGCACTGACAATATTTCCATTTCGTTACCTCAAAATCAAGTTTCCACAAACCTTTCGCTAGTAGAGAGATAATTTCCTAAAATACACAGAACAACTTCTGTGCACGTGCATACATGAACATGTGTTATATATATATATCCTGCGTAAGCTATTATGAGTATGAGTTTATGCGTATACATACCTGTCAATTTATATAAAACGAAATTTGTCTAACCAAAAGAGGACTTGCTAATTTTCTTCTAGTCCGTTAAACTGGTATACCAAATACATTATTAACTACATTTTAAGAATTATTGGTTAATATATGTATTTGGTTAAATATATTGTGTTAAAGAAATTTTGGCTTTTTGTTTCATTAATTGTATATTGCTTATGTTCAATATAATCAATGTAATTTGTGGCTTCAAATTAATGTACAAGAAAATGTCTTCAGTTTCCGTTTGATTCTATGTTTGATATTAACGAAAGATCAGTCAAATTTTTATATTTTGAGTTTTGTAAGAAACAGTAAGTGAAAGAAAAACACTCAACATTTCCCTGAATTGAATAATATTTGTCTAATTCACAGATAATCACTTGATCTAAATTTATTATTCTCCTTTTGTCCACCAAAAAAAGGGTAAAATTGAACTTTTCAAACTATTATTTTCCATCACCTAATACAAAATATTTATCTGCGTACTACTAATAGAACTTTTACAAATTCAGATGAGTATCATCGTTTATATCGTCAATTTCCACCTAGACCTTAAGAATTTCATATAATCCCACTTGTAATTTACATATTACGAACATAATCGCAATATGAATAAAAATTTCACTTAATGGCACGTTAAAAACATTTTATCTAGTTTAAAATAGTTTAAAATTTAGAAAAAAATAAAATAGTCTAAATAAAAAATGAAATATAAATAAATTTTACAAAGAAACAAAATATATATACACAGATGCATGAAATATTTTATTGATATTTAAAGTGTATAAAATTACGTTTGTTTACTTGAAAAATTAGGTAACCATTTAAAAATTATCTGCAATCATTGAATCGTAATTTCCGTTTTTTTATCTATAAAATACAGAAATTAACATAAGGTGACTGTGAATTTATACAATATCCCTTTATACAATTAATTTATATATATTCCTTCAAATAATAAATGCCTTTAAAAATTTAAAGAATTGCCTTTAATTCATTTTATTGACTAATATTAGTTACATGCTATTTCGAAGTGAATAAGTGCATATGAATGTAGCCGTTACCATAAAAGCGTTGTAAAAAAAAGAAGAAACAGATGTTGATGAACCAACTTAGTACTAAATTAATCAAAAACTGATGACGAAACTTGCAATGCTAAATTAAACATTTTTTTAATTTCATTCATCAAACCAGATAAAAGAGGTCTTATAGGTATTAATTAAATAATTGAAATAAATTTTATATATTCAATTCTATGACGGGTTATGGAGAATTTGTGTATAAATATTTTTTGAATATAGGTTTTTCTACAATTAATGAGTCAGAAACTAAATTTAATATATTCTTTCCGTAGTAATAATTATAAGCAAATATAATATAACTGTTCAAAATTAATTTGAATTCATATTTAAAATTTTTAAATTTATTTTAAATATTACTTTAAAATAAACTTTTACTTTAAAATTTATTTATTCTATTAAGAAGAATATATTTCTTTTAAATTTATAATCTATTCTGCGACCTCTTGCATCATATTATAAACGATTCATGTATTTTTTTTCTTAACAATGAAACCATTATATGCAAAATTTGAAGGAAACGATAAATAAATATGGATTAAATACATACATTATAAAATTTTCCTTTTGAAACATTTAATATTTATAACATTATATTATCTCATTTAAAAAATTTTTGTACAAAACTCAAATATCTGTAGAGTTATTTTCGACAACTTTGTCTGATCTTTACCTTAAAAGTATAATAATGAATAAATATCTCTTTGCTTGGATATTAATTAATTTAAGATTTATGAAGATTGTGGTAAAACAATTTGTAGCTCTAAACGGAAGTATAATCTTATATATGATATTTATCATCAATTAACAATCACTCATCTATATCATACATATCTTTTTCATTTGGAACTTTTTAGTAAAGCGCATAACTACTAATTCTTTCAAGCTTAATTCCAATCTTAGTCTTCTATTAAGATACAATATATTTTATTTTCTATTAAAGTGCATAATAAATCAACAGTCAGAATATATTATATATTTATAGTAAGTTTGATTATATTTAAACTAATTTATTTAAAAATGGTTAATCTTTAATAATAATATATATTTTAATAAACTTTATGTGATAACTTTGATCTTAGATTTGTGTATTTCAAAATTTTTTATTGAAAACGTTGGTCAATGGTTGGAATTCACTTTTATATTGTAATGGTTATTACTAAAATTTTAATTAAAAATTCTATTAAATACAAAGAATATATAAGCCTTAATTGAATTTTAATCAATTCTAGTTTTATGAATAAAACCAGTGAATTAATTACGCAGTAAGATTATACAGAACTTTGTTAAGGTAACGCAATAATTAATGTATTTGCATGATTGGGATATAAATAATTTGAATTTAAATTTTGTAATATAATTCAATGATAATATTGTAAGATAATTTATGAATTATTTTTCAGATATATTCTAAATTAGAAATTTTTTATTTATTTACGACAAATACGACGTATTTAATGATTGAAAGACAATCTATTTTTTATTAATACAACTACAAATATTCATAGTCTCAGATTCAAATTATTAGATGTAAAAGGAATATTTGATGAAAAGAACTAAATAAATTTTGTAAATATTACCTATATTTTAATAATAAACTAAACAATATGTAAGCGATATGTGCTAAGTTTGCAAAGAAATATTGATCGACTTCTATTTTCATTCTAGCTTAAATTGTTGATACGATAAGCTTTAAAAAAATTAGCATGAAATCTTTTTATTTGTTTAGATATATACGATAATTATTAAAAGGTGATATGCTACTTTTATAACTCTACTAAAGACTGGTGTAAAACTATTTTTAAATATATACATTTTTCTGTAATAATCAAAACAATCATGAATTATTTTAACAAATTAAAAATTATCCTTGAAGTATAATCAACTAAATATTCTACGAAATTCAAAAAAAATTTTTTCAAAAATCACGAAATTAGATCTCCTTTTTAAATAATTACTGATACATACGACGTGGTATCATTAATCGTTTGCTTTAACGTACATATAATTAGAAGTAACTTTATCTCAATAAAGCTTATATATGGAAATATATCAAACAGTAAAAATAATTGAACGAATATAATAAAGATTCTCGAATAATTTATTATTATTGAAAAATACTACCTACTTTCAAAAAATTAAATACTTATTAAAAGAAATAAGGAAAAGTGTTTTCTCTTAAAGTTGGATCATTCATTTATTTAAAAAAATTTATGGCTTTAATATAAACATTTTCTAAATTAAATTTACTTATATATTATATGATAAATGGACTGATTTGATTATCGGGATTAAAAATTGTTTTATAATTAAAAAGAAATAAAATTACACTATGATGTATCATACTTGTTTAATTATATATGTATATACTAATTCATAATAATGTAATGAGATATGTGCTTAACATCTACATATATTAGAAATTTTGAATACATAAAAGTATTCTTAGTAGCAACTCAAACTTTTAAACTAAGTAAAACAGTTAGACTTACTGCATATACTATTTCCCTGGACTAGTTGTGCAGTTCGACATTTACTTATATCTTCTGATACATTATCGAGGTTGTATCAACCTTAATGCATGATTCAGGAACATTTCAATTTTTTTTTATTTCTTCAACTAAATCTTGAATAACCTACATAGAAACATTTCAAAGAACTCTGTATAGCATCTAAATGTCGGTTTTCAAACTATTATATTCAATAGAATCAAGTGAAAAATGTTTTCTATTTTGAAATTTAGGTATTTCTAAATGTAGGTATTTCTAAAAACAAAATCTTTTATAGTTCATAAAATGCAACAAAGAATAAATACAAGTACAGAATATTATGTCAGAAACTTCAGAGAGAGTAGCTATGAATTTTATCATATGTTGTAAAAAACAATGTCATTTTCATTTATAAAATTGATTAGAAGTTATGTCATTGACCGCTCTACTTACGTTGTTTTAATTAAACTGAACAACTTGAATTTATTAATTTATTATAATCCCCAATTTATATTTGACATTAGTGAATACTGTATAACCTTTATTAAGTTCAAGCAAATGTATTAATTTTTCTATTTTATAAGAGCCTCTAGTTTCCAAACTCATACAATCCTGCATTACAGCATGTAGCACAAGCACATCTGAGTTATTTAGACTTTATTTTAAAAATAAATTTTATTCAAGCTTACAATTTTGATCATAAAACGTTTAAGAAAATAAGATTGAAATATCATACAATATCTTTCAATAATATCTGAAAAGTAAATAATAAACATTTCTCTTACGTTGCAAAATAAATAGTCTAAAAGAATGAAAATATGTATTTATAGGTAACATGCTGAAAATTTCCCTAAATTATTTACGTAATATTTTTCCATAATCATCAAATATTTGCAATATTTCGTCAGTTCATAGTTCTTTACAGATTTAAAATATTCAAACTGAAAACATAATATAAAGTAATGTAGATTATAGATATGCTTCGTTCACTGGAAACTAGATACATATTGATTTTAATTTGACTATTACTGCTTCTTTCCTGATATTTGCAGTGAATGTATTAAATTTAAAAAATATATAATGCTTATATTGATTAGAATAGTTTTGTTGAATAGGTACAGTGAATAAGAAAGTTGAATAGTTAAATTTAGTACAGTGAAACGCGTCGTTTCAATGAACGTTTATCAGGATACTGTGAGAGCAAGATAAATTGTAACAGTTCATATTTCTGCCATTTGTATGTCAACAGAATTAAACGGATAATATTTGAAGGGTAAGTAGTGCATATCACAGGAATATGAATAAAATTTATTATTCGTTAAAAATATTTAAATATTTTCTCTTTCTTAAAAAATTTAATAAGATATACAATTTATGTAATACAAGATGTCCTTTTTATAAAAAAATAAACTTGAATTTCGTTTGAGAAAAAAATATTAAGTTTTCAGATTTATATTAGAATTCAAACTTATTTATGAAAGGAAAACTTGAATTAGAAATAGAAATGTTTGCTACATTTTAATATTTATTTATTTTACATAATTAACATAAAAAAAATCCTACTATTTTTTCCAACGTTAAATAAGAAAATCTTTTATACCTATTAAAAAATAATATTATCACCAATTAATACTATAATTTTATAGATAATTTAGTAGAAATTGATTTTTTTTAAACAAGCCAAGCTTTTTATATAAAAGTGAATTAAATACAACTAAAAACAAATCTTAGTAAGCTTAGTAATACAAATTCAGTTATTAGTAATAATTTAATTATTATTTTTAATTTATTTACCATTAGAATGTAAGCTAAATGTAAGCTATTGAAAACATCAATAGCCTTTAAATAATGGAAATTACATCAGACGAAGAATTAATGGATTGATAAATCTAAATTTAATTTTCAGTCCACAATTTATTTCCGTCAGATTGAATGTCAAAATAATTCAGTTACTTTACAATCAAAAGATGCTTCATCGTTCTTCTTGATTCTCTTTATATCTTTTCTAGACATTTTCTACCTCTCAGTCATTTTAACTTGATGCACAGTAACCCCTCTTCTTTCCAATTGTTCTTTGTCGAAGAAAACTGTCAAAATTTATCTAGATAACAGTATTTTAGAGAGATCGAGGGGGTTCGCCTTACGGTATATTACAAAATGGTCCTAAGTTCGTAATGCATTTTCATAAACTCTGTGATTCTATTAATGAAAATATTTTCAAAATACGAAGTATAATCGTTACTGTTAACGAATGGATCATTTTAATATTTAAGTACAAGTATTTCAATAAATGTTTTTTAATAAATTTCCGTTTTTCTTACAACAAAACGTAACCAAAATCTTATGAAATAAATACATATCCATCGACAATATTCCTTTGTCAAAAAAAAAGTTTGCCCGTAGATTAATTACTCTTTTTAACAAAAGTGACGAAAAAATGAAAATTTCTTTTAATTTTATAAAATAGCTTTAATAATGTAAATAAATGGTACTACAAAGAAATTACTTTTTTGGTTACCATTAGTGCAGTACATATTTCAACTATATTTCATATTTCACAAATTTTTTAAGTACAGTTTCTCATGAAAATAATATTGTCATTTGACGACGAGAAATTATTTCTCAAATTATACTCTACTAATTCTTTTTAAAATATAATTCTTTCTTCAACATTGTATATTAAACAAATTTAAATAAAGTTACAAAAATTTAAACTTTTGATTGTTTTAACAATAAATAATTGATTAGAAATATTAACTTTATTCTACATTAAGTTATACTTTTAAGAGAACAATGAACTTTCAAATGATAATTAAGTGTATTAGAGTATATAAATTAATGATCGGTTAGATTTTACAAATTCCATTTGTATAATAATCCTTTCATTCCAGATTAAGTAATATTATTTCAAATAACTAATTTTTATGATATTAAATAAAAAATAATGGTAGCGTTAGAAAAAGAAAAAAGTGAAGAAGGAATCACGTCTCCTTGTTATGCATGAAGCGAAGCTTAACTTACTGCAAAAGCAGCGGTAATAACTAATGTCCATATCTTTTCATCTTTATGTGCGAGCATCAACTTTGTAAATCTCGTTTAAGGATTACATTGTATACTTGAATAAGTATAATTCGTAGAGAGAGAGAGAGAGTGAGGTATCCCTATCTCCGAAACATAATAAAATGCAATTTCAATAAAAGTTCAGAAACGTTTTACGTCATATGAAAAGTAGATAATGATACATGCAGTTAACGAAAACAAATTGAAGGAAGTTTATTTATTTTTATTATTTGTGTTATATTTGTTTTATTCAAAATCGGTTGCCATTTCTTTAATACTACAAATAAAACGGATATGACATTTGCTAAGGGAATTTACAGAAATATAAAACAGCTTCTACCTGTACATTGATTTCAAATCACAGTAAAAGAAAATTTAAAGCATACCATCAGAATTCGGCTGTACTTAGATTCAAACAACCTTGTGTATTTTACTTGCTCACCTCTTTTTTTGATATTTTTACAGCTCCGTAATTCTTTAGGTCGCTCCTCTATATTTCCTTATTGTTCCCATTACTATCATATTTTGTGTCTTTTCGACTTTTTTTCTCTGAATTCCCTTAAGGACTTTTAAGTTTTGTTTCTTTTTTTTGCTGTTTGTTCTATCTGTACATTTGTCTATTTAGGGACTAATTACCAAAACTTTAACTATTTTCGTAAAACAACTGACATTGCATCTAATAAACTTCTTTATTTATTATATTCTAATGTGTTTTTTAAATAGTTATGGACGTTGACGGAAACGATAATCGATGTATTACTTTATTATTAGGTATTCATTTATATTATAAGTTTAAATGATTTGTGAACTTCATAAAATAATTGCAATCGACATTTTCAACTAGATTTAATTCAATAGACATTATTTCATTGTTAATATGACTAATGAAATACGCAACTAAAAGTTTTCTTTTCTAATACATTTATGTTAATTATTAGATTTGCCTATCATTTAAATAACAATATCAGATTTTTTGAATAGAATAAATATTGTGAATATACAATTGATAAAAGTTAAAAAGATGACTCTTTTATCCAATAAAGATCTCTATTTCTTCATCTCCGACATAATCTTTATTTGTCTTTTTCCCTCTGCAACTCTTTCACCGTCTATTCCGTTCCTCTTCATTTCCGCACTTTTTCTCCCCCACTCCCTTTTCCTCTTTAACTCTCCTACTTATACTTCGCTTCCTAACTCCTCCGCAACTTTTTTGTTTTTCTTTCTCGCATGAACTTACCGCATCATGTAACGCAATCTCTCCTGCTCCTCACCGCTCTCAGTTTCTCCCTCTTGGTCCGCCATTTATTTTACATCCACGAGCAGCTTCTCGTTCTTAATCGTGCGAATTCATCTTAGTTACAGGGAGTGGGCAATAGAAACGGCAACATTGCTACTCTTGCGATTGCCGAGGAGCATCGCATAATCTATGAACCGTGGCACAGCAAAGAAAGATAGATGCATGGATAGATAAATAGTTCCTTAATAATCACAAAAATATACGCAAAACTAAAAAAGACAATCCATGAATTTGAAATAAAATAAAAAATATTACCCAGATTTCGTATATTTTTATTATTAATACTTATTTTATATTAAAATAAACTAATAAGAATTTTATTAATTAAATTCTTCTGCTTGTTGATTTTTAATACATATTTAATATATTACTAAATACTGATTAATAAATTTTAAATTTTCTTTTGCGCCTACGGAAAGTGTTTTTACTTATTTAAAATAAAAAATTTTTATCACCACTTTAACTTAATATAACAGAATCTAATATTAGCTCAATTTAATTTCTATTTTCTTATGATTTCTATTTAATTTCTATTTAATAAAAAGAAAAGTTGATTATATTACAAATTCAATTATTTAAATTTAAATATTACATATTATTATTCTTGTAATATTATAAATACGAAATTTTATTATTTTCTGAATTAAGAATATTGCATAATTCGTGTTGAATAATGTCCATATTTTAGATTGCATATAATATAATTAAACGATGAATTTTTAAATAGCTATATAAATACCAAATTTAAATAGTAATTTTAAATCGAAATAAATTTAAAGACAGGATTATGTAATAATAAGCGATTATGTAATAGATGATTCTAATAAATTATTTCCTATGAAATTTTTATTCATATATATATATAATAATTCATATTTTTTCTATTTCTGATTAAATTGCGAAATCATTTTAGTAGAATTAAGAAAATTGCTTATATAAAAAAATATTTTTTAATATCTCATGTACTGCTTTACAGCTATTTTACTTTTTATGTTACCCTGAAATTTGTAAGAAATTAAAAATTCTTTGCAATCAAATAACAGCTTATTATTTTTGTAAGAAGTACGAATAACTTTTATTAGTTAAGAAAATGGTTTTAATAAAGTTAGAGAACCGAACTTCATGTTGCAGTGGGCCATTAAACATATCTCAGTAAGGCCTTTATTTACGCTTGGATGTTTAGTTTCACAGGTAATTCACTGTTCAGTAATAAGCTTCTCCAACAAATTATCGATTGTCACTAGTTCTTTTCATGGAAATGTTAGTAATATATACTCAATACATTTCACTTTTTAAATTTATTTCTTAGTTTGATTTTGGATTGGCTTATAATAAATTAATAATTATTACATTATTAATCCTAAGAGTTACAAAACAGTATTTTGCAATAAACAATTATAAAAGATTACCATAAAAGGCAGGTCTAGATGTGATTACTGAATTGTTAATAAGTTAAAATTCTTCTAAAGGCTTTGATGCGTCCGCAAACAGAATAATATTATCTACAAAACAAATGTGATGTGGAATTGAAAAGTGCATTTTGTCATTATTTTATTAATTTATATCCGCTATAAAAAGCAATTTATCCAGTAGTTGTGTCAGAAAAGTGCAAAATCTGTGTAATGATTTGAAATTATTACTACTTGTGAATAATATCGCATGACTAATTTCTAATAGTACTATAGAATTTAGATTAATTTTTTAAATTTTAAATAATTTTTCATTCAAATATTTTTTGTTTCAAGAATAATACTTTAAATATTTAATTTAATATATAATATTTAATATTAAATATTTAATATTTAAATATTCTATAGGTTTTTATTTAAGTAATTTCATTTAAACTAATACGAAATTTATTTTTGTTCTGAATTAATAATTCATAGACTATTGAATTATATCGTGGGCTAACTGTGTGAAAAGGTTTTGTTGCTACACATTTCATTTTCCGACATTTTGAAACAGAATATCAAATAAAAGCTTATTTTACTTTAATATAGTTATTAAATAATATATGCATTGATTTTAATATAAAAACTTTTTAGGCAAACAAAATTATTAATTATTATTAAAATTACTTTCACGATAATTGAGCCCTTAAATTAGCAGGTCATATGCAAAGTGTATTTTAAAATGATATTCTTTGTATAGAATTATTGTAAGCCAACAAAATTTCAGAGAAAATACGATAACAAACAGTTTAGTGAAATTATTTTAAAATAATTACAATATATTTTGTTCTTTTAATACAAATAGGAATCATAATTACTTTTTGCATTTTTTTAATATAATTTTCTTGTTTTATAGTAATTTTAAAAGTTAATATTTCTCGTCAATTTTCAAATACTTTATCAATATCCGAAACTTATTATTACTTGTTTTCAATGGCTATAGTTATTTCTAAAATATTAAATTTAAATATCGTATATATTTTTCAAAATTTGATTACTCAGAGTGAAATTAATTATAAATGATAATAGTTGGTGTATATCTTTTTAATTGATATTAATAAAATAAATAAATATTAGAAAATGATGGATTTAATAATTAACTAAAACGACCAAATTGTATTTAATTAAATAATAAATATTCTTCTATGTAAAATTATTATCGTTTATTAAACTTAATTAATTTTGATTTTCAAGTATTTTTATATAAATAATCTAATTTGCCAAGTAATGACTCACAGATTAATATTTATTGAGTATAAAATTACATAGACAAGAGAAAGAGAGAAAGAGAAAAATAAAGAGAGAAAGAAAAAAAGAGAGAGAGAGAGAGAGTAAGAAAGGGAGTGGGAGCAAGAGATGGAAATTTTGGGAAGGTTACACGCGCCGACTAAAAATACATTGTTTTCCTGTATTGTATTGCACTCTTATAGTTGCTCGAGCGATTACGAACAGAAAAGTAGAGAGAAACAGGAAGGAAAAGAAAAAGACAGGAAATGAGAAGGATAGAGATAAAAGATAGATTAATAGACCCATAAACTTATTCGTATACGCCTATGGATATCCAATTAGAGAAAGAAAAAGAGACAAAGAGAATTGAGGGATTTATTCGAATGTAAAACAAACGGCAAGTTCGTGGGATTCGAAATGAATCGTTCGAAAAAAAAGGTCGTTTCGTTGCTAGGATTTTGGTTTAGCATAGACACATGTAAGTGTGTATGTTAGAAACAAGACCAGTTTCGAGGCTTCTAACCAGTATAAAGGACTGTTTAAATCTGTTTAGTATCTTGAAAAGCGTAGAATTAGCCCTGATAGATATTAAAATGCTTTTATTTTTTAGCTTTTCTTCTCTTCTGCGGACTAACTTAAATGAAGTAGACAAATTAATAATATGAAGATAATTAGATTTTATCTAGAAGATCATGTTAAATTCTAACCGAATTATTACAATTGCTATGACTTTTAAATAAGTAGTAATAGTTAAAATACTATCAATTTACGTAAAAATACTTAAATGTAACTATTATTTAGATACAATTTCATTATTACTCCAATACTCAAAATTTTTTTCATAAGAAAATTCAGGCAATTATCGACATAAAGTATAATTTCGATTAGAGTTAAGCTTTTTACGAAATTTAACTTGTAATTAAATAAAATAATTTACTAAATACGTAACTTATCTTCTAAATTCAAGTAACGAAACTCAAATATAGATAATTGCAGATTTACACTTGAGTAGCAGTGCAATTTCATTCTTAATAAATCTCATTTCATTAAATCCTTCAAGTTTTACATATGACCTGTGATAATCTTGCATCGACATTTTAATCATAAGTAAGATGCAGAACAATCCTGCTCCAAATGCATCGTTGAAGAAGCAGTAGTATTTCAACGTGGTAGCTGTACATTTACTCGATGGAACTTTTTTTCACGCTAAGTCTCTATATGATATGGTATAAAGGAAAAAAATCTTCCGGAAGAAAGAAAGAGAGACGGAGAAAGCACAGAATTCGAACCTGAAAGAGAAAGTCCGTCTTGTAGGAGAGTATTTCAAGAGATAGTGAGAGGAAAGAAAATTATAATATTGATAATCGGAGGTAGTCCTCGTACAGAAAATATTATGCAAGTGTCAACGGCATAAATTTTGATTGAAAAAATAGCGCATAGTCTTTAATCGTATTACGTCTACTCCTGCACGCGGAAACAGTTGCGGCTGCGCACACAAATGAAGAACATCGAGAATTCTAAGTTTCCCTAGCTGTTTTTGTGCATTAAAGCTAATGGAAAAGGGGAGTGAGTGGCATCTAATTTTCTAGCATTGGCCCATGCTTGTTTTGTTAGGCGGATCGTGAATTTACATTGGGATTAAGCTTAATTTGTTACATCATGGATGAAAGCCGATTTAACGATATTTTTTCACCGTTCAAGTGTTTTATCCGATCATTCGTAAAGACCTTTTCGCATGAAATAAACATAAAAAAACGATTTCGGTAAAAGAATGTTTGAACTTTTAGCAATTTATAGCACGCTAAAGCCATATGTAAATCTCATGTTAAAATACTCTGAAAAAATGATTCTGGTATTTAAATATGCACCAATTTCATGTAATAGAGAATTTATTGTGATTGTAGAATAGCTCTGAACTTTCGACGCTCGAAAGTGTTGAGAATAGCAAAACCTTTAGTACTGTAGCATTTTATGTTATACTACTGCACTTATGTATTACTATTACTATCTTTACCTGAATCTTGCACCATGTTATGTGACCAGATAACAATAACTTTTCATTGTACTGAAACTGCTTTTCCCAAAATTACACGATTCTATCTCGGAAACTCATAAGACTGTTTTCTTATTTTACTTTATAGGAACCGTAGATATTAGTTATTTTCTTCAAATGTATGTTAAATAATAACAATATACATTAGAAATAGAATCAATATTTAATTTTAATCTGTATAGATGTTCTGAATTCACGAAGCAACATTCGTAAACAGTTTCAAATGATAAACATCGTCTAATGAAGAAATTTTCTTATTTTTTACCTTCCAAAATGACACTTCGTATTGTAAATACGTTACAAAATAATAAAAAATAAAAACTATATAATCGTGTTTCAACTATCAGAATGGATTGAATTGATCCAATTTATAAGACAGATTTCAATTAACCAAACTTCATTATTATTCTGTTATTCTGACGAATTTGAAAGTTAACTGTACAACATTTTCAAAAGTTTTCAGAATAAACCTGAACGTAAATTTCGGTCACGAACTTGATTGAATCCTTTCTAGGGTATAATTAGGGTTTGAACATTACGAACTCTTAATAAAGCAATCGAACGAATCAGCCGGTTAATGTTAAAGAACATAATTTAAAGAGGCTATTAAAGTAATATTTCAATTCCTTGGATTACTTACATCGTAAAAGGGTTAAATTATTTGTTGTCGTAAAATATTTTTTACAAATATCTGATAAATACATGTTCTTTCCTGGTTTCTTGCCTAAGATCAAAAAGAGAAAAAAAATTCATTAATCCCTTAAACAAAATTTTACAATGGTGTAAATATATATATGTATCGCTTTGCAATATCCCCGTGTGAAAAAATTTAGACAAAAGTTCAATAAAAATCCTTCAAATATTTAATAATACACCCATTGTTAAATCAGCTGAATAAGATCTAAATCCATTCCAAGTTCTCAAAGAGACCAAGAAGGTACCAACTACATTCATACTTGCATGAGAATAAAAGACTGTAAATAAATGTAGTTTTGCTCCAAAGCAATTTAATATTACATCCTTTATTCATACCTCTAATGCCTTGAATAATGAAAATCACGCAATAAAATTATCCTGTAAATTCTTACAGTTTCACATGCATTAATATAACATATTCTTTATACATATATCGTGTTAAACTTTATGCGACAACCTTCCCTTACTTTCCTCTTTTTTTCATCAGTACGCGTGGGCAGTCCCTCATCAACGACTTTTAAATTATTCTCCCCTTTCTTAGCTTTTTATTTACGGAAGCCAACGGCTGTTCGTCTTTTTAAATATCTCCATAGCAGCTGTCTTTCCTCTTTTTTTCTTTTACAGCTTGGATATTTGCATATTAAATCGTTAGCGCTTGATTTTGCGAAAGCGAACGTTGCTAACATGGTCTTCGATCTCTAAACACAAAATTTAAGAGCTCCCAAGTATACTCACTTGCGTCTTTCTATCCAATCTTAAAAGCATCATATTTTACACGCTACTACATACATCCTTATCTTTCACGTCTCTCTTTCTCTCTCTTCCTCTCTCATTTCTCTCAGTCTCTTGATAATTATTTTTATTCCAAATGCGCAGCTTATGTTATTATGAAAATGCCGAAAAGGATCTTTTCAAAACTTGTCGAAATACAAAGTTACTATGGAAGAATACGTCTAACGTCATTATTGCTCCAAAGTAGAAATGCTTCATATGTTTTTACCGCATTAACTCTGTTAAATAAATTTTTGATTCGATGATTCTTACTTAAAATATTTTGAATACATTTCATAAAAAAAATTACTTTTAAAATTTTCAAAAAAATTATTAGAATTTAAGTTTTATTTTTTAATACTACATATTTTATAATGAAAATTTATTAAGATTTTATAATTAATCGAAATATTTTGATGCAATAACAACTATTGGACCTTAATACACTTAATAAGGTTTATATTAAATAATAATTTAATAAGTTTAATTAAATAATAATAATTACTTAATACAATTGGCTTGTAATATTGGTATATAATCAAAACGTATTAGAAGAATTATAGTAAATTCAATTAATGAAATTTAAAATATATAAATAACATTTAAATATTTCTTATTCCATTACGTTGCTAAATATTTAGCAGTTAAAGTATTATTAATATAATATATTTTTTTGGAATATCTTGAACTTTACATGCTACTCACTTCATTTTTTTACTTCATCTTTCTGTCCGTTTAAAATGTGATATCAACTCTTAATATCGTAAAAAGATGTGTCATAATAATATTCATTTCGTAAACCATTGTGATACACAAGAAACACTATTACGTCTATCAAAGTATAATTTTAATTTTAATACTTTCAACGTATCCAGACATTTGTATATTCCATTATCTGATAGTATATCGTAAAATGATATAGAATAATCTACCAATTTACTATTATAGTATTAAAAACTTACGAAAAAAATTACTTACACTATAAGATTAAATATTCATTTCAAATATATAGTTTAGATATATTACTTTTAATTTAGATATAATATTTTCTACCATATAATTTCAGGTAAAATGCGCCAAGAGTTTGATATACGGTGATAAACTTTTTTAAATTTCTTTACACCAAAATTCACGCCTACTGAAATAGTAACTTCAGAATATCCAGTCACTAATGGGTATCAGATCTTTATAAATCGAAGAAGGTAGACTCGTAAATGATGATTAGACTTGATATTATACCACACCAGCCCTGGTGTGCCTTTAGCTAAAGAACAATACAACTTGATCTGTCTACACTACAATTTGCAACTACTAGCATTATTTAAAGTATTATTTTTACATATTTCATCTTTGGAAATAATGTAAATAGTAGCTAATAAAAAATATATCTCTTATTCAGGATAAAATAAATGCAATGAGAGTAAACATTTTTCTGAATAAAGCTTTTCGTATTTAAAACTATGGCTGATGATTAATTCAATTGCTATAAATCTATTGATTCCTTCCAGAAAAATTTTTATTCAAAGTTTTTACCGCTAAGATACCACTATCACTACGTAACTAATATCATTTTGATAATGTTTGAGTTTTAAATAGACAACAAATTCTCATTAATATGAGTCAAAACATATTTATTTTCTAATTAATAAACAATTAATGTAGAAATACATACTTCATCAACATCTAATAAGATATTTATTTTAAATGTATATTAGTATATTTTTAAACTATGTTTTAAAACATATATTTTTTTTAATTTAAAAAATAATTTATTCTTCATTTAACTGACTTTCAGCTTTATAAAAATATATTACATATATAACTACTACCAACAAGTCTACAATATAATAAAAACGTTTCTCCAAGTATTTTATTCACTTCGTATCCTTTATGACTCATAATTTATTCTGTAATTTCTTCTCTGCTTTCCACGATAACTCTTTCAAATGCTAATACTTTATGAAATCGTAAAAATGAAATCTGTTTGCTACTGCGTATACTTCGTGACTTTGATAAAACTCTATCTAGCCAATTTTTTGCGCAAGTTTGATTTACGATTTAATAGTTTCAAGATTACTGGTATTTAAGTGTTCTTCTTAGTTAGAGATTAAAAATATTTAAAATATTAAGTTCATCTTGGCGATCAAAATTTATAGTTAAATTAAGTTTATCGTCATCATAAAGAGAAAGGCTAGAGAAATGCCTAGGGATTTTCCTGGATTTTAAACCCGCCCTTACTCTCGTCGTCTACTTGTCAGCAGGAGAAATAGTAGAACGTTGTTTTGAGAAGGGCGGTTTTGGCTTCCATGGCGAATTATTGATCGGTTGAATGTTGTTGTTCGGTAGCTCAGTCCTCGCAGGTTAATGGTGGTGGACCTTCTTCTACCATGGGATTCCACGCGCCCTATATTTTTGGTAAGCACCGCCGCAAAATAACCATACACGATTAGATCTTTTTCACTACTCTTGATACACTATACAAAATGTGGACTAACGAAAGTCAAAATTTTAAATTCCCAACGTATATCAATAGACCACTCAATAAAAAAAAATTAATAATTATGCACGGTAGACAAATTTGTCAACTAAATGTTAAGATAAAATATTCTCAATCGTGTTATAAATAAAATAATTTAATATATAATAAATACCTTTATATATTGTATAATATATTTATTATATATTATATAATAAATAAATATAATACGTAATAAATATATAATAAATATATAATAAATTTAATAAAAAATAATATTAAGGTAAAATTACCTTTTAAATAATACTTTTTAATTAGATTTGTACAATTTCTAGCTTACATTTTCTTTTATTATAATACATTATTACTAAATTAATTAATATTTCTAATATAATTTTACTAATAACCTGTTTTTCAATAATATATTTTATTGAAATATAGAACTCTTCACAACTTCATCTTAGAATTAAATATTTACTCCCATGATCATATTTGTCTGCACAGAATTTAGTAAGAAAACTCAAAATACACAACTACTGGATATACGTATCTTCAAATTTCTAAACATACTCATTATGAGAAGAAACCGTCATAATATCCACCGGATCTTCAAACGTGTAAACAAGTTCTCTCACATCGACACACTTGAAGATGCAGCTTTAGTCATGAAAAAATATCTAGAATTTGGCATCGACAGTAAAAATGAGAGAAGTGTTCAAAGAAACGCCTTTCAAAAAGCCTTTCGAGTATGTTTTTCTTCAATTTCACAGATAACGCCATAAGGTATCGTTCGTAAAAGACAAATAAGCTTTCTCTTCATGCCCAGTCGCTGCCGCGAGATTGAAGTGACATATGTGCACATAGTGTACGTATATGTAGAATATGCTAAGCTCAGTTTTTTGCAAAGAAACATTAAGTTTCAAAATGAAAAGAGAAAAGAGGGCTGACGAGATGAGAAATAATAAATGAGACCATTAAGTCCCACTTATTATTTTCTCCAATGAAGAAAGGTGAAAGAACACGAGTGAAGAAGTCAGTGTAATGAAGTAGGATAGAGTGAGAGAGATAGGAAAAAAATGTTAAGCAAGCGAATAACGAGGTTGCATTGATATAGTAGACAGTAAGAAATGTTCTTCGATAATTCGATTAAATATTTTACAGATTCCAAAGTCAATCATCGTATGTGCTTCTAACAAAAAATAAGAATTTTGGTATTTTTTTCCAATCATATATTCATATTCTATATATATATTCATTTTCTAGTTTACATTTCTTCATTTTACGATACAATAAATATGAAAATAGCTCGCATTACATGAAATATCTTCGATTCAATCATCATCATATAATAAAATAGTGTTCAATTTTTATGCAATTGGAAAGACACAAAAAGTGAAATGCAACAGAATTTATAGAGAAAATAAAATAAACCTGGAATACATAAATAATGTATTAAAATATGTATAGTCAAATAGTTTCAATAATGATTTCTACTTTCAAACATTTTTAATCGAATTCCTTTTTATACGTTAGTTAACGCAAAAAAGTTAAAAGTAGTTTCAATCAATATAATACTCATTATTTTAATATTAAACATAATATTCTAATATATAATGAAATTTTTTAAAGAGTAGTATTATTAGTTATATGATTTAATAATTCAATTAGTTTGTTCAACTGAGCATTTAATTTATCCTTACATAAATCTATTGCACTATTTAGTAAAATGTACAGCTTATTATATATTATATTTTTTTGAATAAATTGTTTTTAAATTATTCAAAATCTCAAAACATTAGATAATCTAATAATATAAATTAACTTTAAAATAAAAATGAGTATTTTAAAAATACATGACAAATAAATTCTGTAGTATTTGAGTATTCGTATAAAAAATATACACATGAAATGCAGACAACTTTTTTACTAGTATTTGAATGGAAAAAAGAAAATGACAGATATATATGTAGAATATAACCTCAACTGGAAATCGTATAGAAGACAAGAATAAAAGGGATCGACCATATGGTGCTTTTGCTCTTTGACTAGACACTCGTTGTATTTTTCTGTCTACATGCATGTACACAAGTAACGACGACTTATGTATTTCAAAGAGGTAAGTTTTCGAGCAAAATAATTTTTTTAGTTACTTCACACATAGTTCAGTCATCATCTATGTCATTAGAGTTTACAAAATCTTTATCAGAAATAATAAAGATGACTCATGCTTACTATCTTTTATTTACAATACTATTATACACAATTGAAAATAAAATATTTTACTTACATAATAAAGCATATTTTGTAATTAAAAGAACCTCAGTATCTCTGCTCAGCTCTTACTCTCTATGATTTTTAATAATTTAAAACGCAAAGCAAGTGCTATGCATGAGAAAATAAATGATTGATAGAACAAATAAAATATTGATAGAACACAGTGTGTATACTTTTGATTTATATTTTGCATTTACTGGGTATTTTACATAATTGGTCAATAGAGGTAAATCTTATTTTATACTTATTAAAAACTTTAAAATCAGTAGTTTCTAATAAAAAAGAATTTTTTTTACAATATTCATTTTTAAATCAACATCATTAAATTTTCTGGCTTTGATTCTCCTGACTTGAAGAATACATTGAAATCCATCGAAACGGCCATAAAAAGCTTGCTTATCGTAATAAAAAAATACATAGATATAGAAAGGAAAGAAAACAGACTGTGTTACGTTAGGCTTTGATGTTGACAAATCGTTTTCAAATGAGCTGATAACGAGGAGAATAAACGTCGAAAAAGAGGGTAACGAAGCAAGAATCAATTCGTAATTACCACTCTAGCAAGTTTGAAAATGCAAGAGGAGAGTCAAGGCGACAAGGCTTCTAGTGCGTGACTTCGTTGAGCGAGGGTCGACGACATCCGAGGTACAATGTCAAAGAAAGTCACGCGCCCCGATACCAGCAAATTCATTGTCCATATTACCCAGTGGACTATCTTTACCTATTAGTTCCTTTAATCCCTTCACGTTTTTAAGCCATAAGCTCTGTCATATTAGTGGCTCAATTCTATTTCAGCGAAGGTGGAGATGCGGAAAACTCTTTAATCCTTTAAATATCGAAGATTATATTTAGAATTCAATTCTTTTTAAAACTGAAATAACTCTTTCTTAGTAGTAAAGATTCTTTACTACTAAAACTACTTTACTACTAAAACAAAAAAATATACGCTAACACTTAATGTGCACAAACTTTTTTGAAGATGTAACAAGCGATTAATAATGAAGTAAACATATGATTTGGACAAGAACTGTTTTTAAGTTTAAATTAATTTTCTGTTTAATGTTAAAATATTATTTTCAGAAAAATATTCTTGATATGTTATTTATATAATATTGGTTATGCTAATAACAAATGTTAGAATAATAGGTGCTTACATTTTATTGTAGATTTTTCTATAATCAATGTGACACGTAATTATATTTAATTGCTTATTTCCTTAGAAATATTTTGTAATAATTATCCTTTTTGTCTTATATTTAATTATGAAATTATATAATATTAATATTGATTTTTTATGTTGAACACCTAAAATGCTTTTTCATTTTAGTGATCTTTCACAGTTTAAAAAATTATACATTTACAATTTAGTATGTAATAACAATTTTTCAAGTTCATATAATTTATTCATTTATTTTGAAAAATAAGTACAAATCCACATTAAATTATTAACTACTTCACAAAGTTTGCTTGACATAAAGTAATTAAATCGATATTACGTGTGTCTAAGTTTGCGACTCCGCAGCTTTCTAAGCAAATCATCTAAAGTGTTTTAACTGTTTACTGTTTGTTGTATTCGTATTGATTGAAAACATTTGTCATTAGTTATAGTCTCTGTGGTTTCGTAGCTCTACACTATTTATTTTGGACCAATTGTACTGAATCAAGTAAATAAATTGCCTTGAAGTCGTTTATTTATTTATCAAACATAGACAGAAAAAATAAGAAATAATGCATATATCTAAGTAAATGTTAAATAAACAAATATGTTAAATTGTTTGAAAAAATAAAATTAATCTCTTCACGTGTAAAGCGTATATAATGCAACATAGAAAACGCACTAATAATATTCTCTCACTATATTTGTCGCATATAAGCCTTACTATCTTGGTAAAATATGCAATTAGTAATTTTAACCACTTTCATTTGATTTGAATTTTACGCCATTGATTTGGTATAGAACAAAATAAATGACAATCTGATGCTACTAGGTAACAATAATATGCCGAGTAGCCTAGAATATCCGATCAAAAGTGTAACAGAATCTGGTGACTCAGAGAGTTTAAGTGTTATTTGCTAATGTAAGGAAATATAACACCTTTTCGGTTTGCTAATTCTGTTTGCTTCTGTTTAATAGCAGGATCCAACTCATCTAACTGGTGACACTACATATTCAAAATAATCGTATGATCGCTTGGTAGCAGCTTGACTATTATGATTCACTTTCATTTCCACCATATAGATAGCACAACCTTCTCTTAATGACTATTTAATTTTAATGTTTATATAGCTTTAATATAATAATAATAATTGCTCATAATATTATTATGGATAGTTTATATTTATTTTTAAACATAAACCATTTAAAAAATAATTCATTTGTTTTTTTAAAAATTTTAAGTTTAAAAGTTAGTTTTAAAAAAAAAATTTTTAAAACTAATTCTGACTCTTACATTTAGATAGTTGTTCCACAAATGATATATACACCTCTTATTTTTTGCTACCATATACTGTATTTATACGATTAAAATAATTAAAATTTGAAAAGAATAAAAAGATATCTTTTATTATTTTCTTTACAGACAAAAAATCTGCTTGACAATTTGAAACATAGCAATTCATAAAAATACGCTAAGTGACGTCTTAAACTTCAAATTTGAAAAAAACATTTTGCAATGAAGAATAAGATTAGAGATAGGTAGATATGGCTAACATTTCTATACAAAAAGCAAAATTACTTTCAGAACAACCTAATACATTTGACTTAATAGATGGTAAACTCAAAGTGAATTGGCCACTTTATCGAAAGTGTTCAACGAAACAATTTATGTTCACTCATTCCGTATGTTATCTTTCCTTCGGTGAAATCATTATCCTTTATTACTGACGAACAGAATTTTATACATATTCTATATTCCGTTCCACTTTTTTCCTTTACTGATTATTAAACCATAATATATGACATTTAATATATTATATAAAACGATTGTAATAAATAATTTTGTATATTTAATATATATATATATATATATATATATATATAATAATATTAATAATCAAATTTTATAAGAATAATTATACTTTATAAAATATTTATTACAGATATAAAAACATCATTTATTTTCATTTCAAAAATATTGATTTCTGCAAAGACTGAACTCGTTTCTTAAAGATTGAATTAAAATACAATTTATAGGCATTAAAATGTATTTTTATTTAAAATAACAATACTAATAAAGTCTATGGAGAAGCTCAAAGAATCAATTACAAATTTTATCCAATTTTTTGTTGAAAAAAAGTAATCTAAAATTCAAGAAATGAACAAAGATGTTATATTTTCAATATCTTATAAATTCTGAATATAAATTAAAAAGGAAGATGATAAGGAATAATTATGGATGATTAATCTTTATATGAATTATTAGATCTAAACTACTAGATGTGCAAAATCTGCTATAGATCTCAGCTGTTGCCTGTGCAACATTTTCTTTGTAATACTTTGGACCTATAAAAGGAGTAAAACTTAATCTAGAATTTCTATATTTCATTAACATATATGGTACCAAGAGGCTAATACTTGACACTTATATTTTATGGGCTCTCTTTCGAGTAGTGTAGAAAACAAGCTATGCTAATTAAAATATCTGTAAATAATATTGTAGAAATTAATTATATTTATTTTAAACTTTATTTAAAATTATTTAAATAAATTAAATATTAAATAAATTAAATATTAAATAAATTAAATATTAAATAAATTAAATATTAAATAAATTAAATATTAAATAAATTAAATATTTAAAATTTATTTAAAATTATTTAAATAAATTAAATATTAAATAAATTAAATATTTAAACTTTATTTAAAATTATTTAAAATTTATTATATTTAATTATATTTATTTATATAGTTTTCTTTTTATACTCAATAGATACTTATTTATCATTTTCGTATACTTTTCATTCATTTTCTAAAGACTGTAGTATCTAGATGCTAAATTATAAATTTTGTTTGAAAATAAAGTGAGTTTTTAAGATCAGCATATAATAAAAAAGAGTAAACTCTTTTATTAGTTATTATTTATTAGTTATCTTTTATTACTCTTTTACAAAATAACACGATGTATTTAAAGTTTGTTATTGAAAAATACCTAAATATTTTATATAATTAAATAGAATATCATTGAATAATTAAATAATTCGTTTGTTTTATTGCATTGTTGATTTTATTTTTTGATATATAAAAATGAATAGCTAAATTATTAAATAATAAAATAGGAATCAATTGATTAATGTCTTTTATGCATAAATACATTTCAAATGACTTATATCGTTTTAATTAATTAATTAAAAATGATATTGAGACAAATATTTATTATATCTATAAGTTTTAGTTATGTTGTCATTTTCTTATATACTAGTTTTCTTTATTAATGAGTAAATAGACAGAAAGAAAGTTTATCAGAAAAAGGGCAAATAGTAAAGAAAAAATTTGAATAGTGTAGAATAAGTTAATATAAGAAAAAACATCAAAATTTCGAAGTCTAGCAATTTTGAATTCTCTTAAGGATCTACTATTGCTCTCTATCTCGTTATAAACTTGGAATTGAAGAGACTCAATTGATCACCATCGAGAGCGAAGTATAAAAGAGAGAGAGAGAGAGAAAGAGAGAGTGACAGCAGTGGAACAAAGTATAAGAGAGAGTGAATGAAAAAGTTAGCGCTCTTAGAAGAATGGGTGACTTTAATTTTTTGATAACCCCTTTTTATTAATTAATTGTTCGAGTAGAAGTTCTCTTCATGGAGCAGAAGCAAGTTCGGTCAAGTGTGAAACTAAATTGGTTATTGTTATGACTTTGTTAAAAGTTTTAAATTATGTTTGTAAGATTTCTTACCCCTGTAGGTCTTAGCTACTAATAATTACTTCGTTTTCGTTACTTTTTTTTTGTCTCAATTATGATACATGAAATGATTTTCGCGAAATTATAATTATTTTTAATATTAAATTTTATATAATGAATTATTACATTTTTTATTATCACTCTATTCTCAAGTGATATGAACATGCATTATTCAATTATTAAAAACAAACATTTACGTTTCAATAATTATCGACTTTTACCAATTTTAGCTAACGTTTAGCTAACGAAGTACAATATAATATACTTATCAATAATATAGCTAATAATTAAAACTACATGTTAAATAAGAATTATATACCAGATATAAATGATTAAACTATTGATTTTTAATTTAAAAAAAATTGCTAAATTATTTCACAGTTGTGGAAAATATTGTATAAAAGAATATTAAATTTGATTAGCATTTATACGAATACATGTTTGATGAGTTACGTTATTAATTTTTTACTAATAAACTATATCTCAAAATAAACTGAGTAGGAGTGGAAAACTTAAATTATCAAGTTCTAAACCTATTCGGGCTATAGATAAAGTTTATGAAAAGAAAAACTTTTAACTTAATAAGCCAATTATTACTTTAAATTTAATTTAATTTCCTATAACAGCTAAGTTGTTTTTTATATTATTCAATACTTCTATCCGTATTCACTGCTTCAAATTTTAGAAACAAATTTTATGTGAGCAAACTTGTCAGTTAATAATACATACACAATCCATTTTCTTCTGCATCACATTTCGACAATTGATGACATTAAAAAAGAAAAAGAGAGTTTTCGATTATCTGCAACTTAAAATAGGTCTTTCCATTCCGTGAATTTGTAGTCTTCTCAGTTATACTACGTCTCTCCTTCTTTCCGTATATGTAAATTTCTTCAAAACTTGGCTCACGCAAGCACAGTCGGCGTTTCTCTTCTTCAGTCCCTATCGGTTGACGAATTTTCTCAAACTGTAATTTTATTCCGAAAGTTAGATCGCTTAAGGGTCGTTGGTGTGAACCTTTCCTGCTTTCATTCTACCCTCTCCGTCCTTATTACTATCTTACTTTCGCTCTAGTTTTTATTACTTTCAACCTTTTTCATCTCTTTTGCCCATTATTATATCTTTTCCCTCATTATCAAAAATTTTTCTCTTCTATCAAACCTCTTACCCTTTATCTTTCACGCAATTTGTTTCCTCGTACACTTATGTCGTCCTTCTTTTTCGCGTGGCTGTGTTCTCATCTTCTTTACCACGTTACTCTTTACTTTTATGGTACGTACACAGCGAAACAGCGAGTGCATGCAATACGTAAAATCCCTTGCAGTTAGTTATGCGGACGATAAAATTGTTCCACCGATTCGTCAGCGTCTGATTTCTCCGGGGGCTGGAAAAATCGTCCGTAACTTCCCTTATTCTACTTCTTTCTTTTCAAAGCTAATGATCCTAAAAATAAACCAGCGTTTTTTCATTCTTTTCTCATTCTCAATCGTTTTTAAGCGATGATATTATTCGCGCTGGTTGGAGAAGCAACCAATTTGTCAAGATGAGACGACTGCTAGTCGCGAAAAGGAACGCATGCACTTTTCTAAAGAAAAGTATTAAGTACGCTGATATCGGGTCATTTACTTTATCGTCAAAAACTAGTATACTATTGATTATAATCTAAACGTAGTTTCAATTGTTGGAGTAAAATTCAAATAGTTCAAATTATATTATATACGGGGTCATACATAGAGCTATATAAATTTGAACAAAAAAATACAGCTCTATAGAGTTAAACGTATATTTTATATATTTCTAAGAACGTAATTAACGTTTTGAATAATTTAATTTAAGAAATGTGAAATTCTAATTTGATTACGAACAGTTACTACTTATATTTGTTAATGAAGATTTGTACAAATTAATTGTACTTTTGTATGTCTTATTTTATTACGGTTAGATTAATGTACCAGAAATACAAATTACCACTTAATCAACAGATTTAATTAATATTTATGTATTTACTCGAAAGAGGCTTTTTAAAACGAAATTTTTCACATAAAAGATTTATTTATAATCACATAAGTTCAATGTTTAAAACAAACTAATGAAGCTAATCTTTTTTTCTAGTATCTCCTGTTTTTCTGATCAATTAATTTTTATTGCAACTTTTAACCAACGTGTACAACTTAAGTAATTCACGTTGTTTAAAAAGTCATGTAGAAAATGTTGAGATTAATGGAAAGACTATTTTAAATATCTTACACTAGAGTGAGCTAGTTCATGCGTTCTATACTTTAGGCTGAAAAACAAGCGTAATAATATTGAATATTACACGCTCACTACAGCCACTAGATTTTTAAATTGAATACTTTCCTTGAAAAATAAAAGAAAGTCTAAACAAAAAGAAATATTGAACTATAATTGACTCAGCAAATTAAATTCGTACTCAGAAATTCTCTTTAGAAACATGGGAAATAGAGCCGAGATCAGTTTCAAGAGATTAAAAAAATGTAAATAAATAATTTATAAATTGTAAAAATTTTTAAGAATATTTATGTACGATGAAATAATTATTAATATTAACGTGATATTATATTCTTGTAATATCAAACTGAATTCATTTTGTATTTATAAAAATGTAATTTCCAAACCAAAGAGGTATCCTCTCGATTCGTTTGAAATTATTTTCCCTGCAAACAACGGAACGATTTTATTTGTAACTGAAGACACGCTTAATATGGCATCGCGACTTCTTGAATATCGTTAAAATTTTTCCATTTCCGCGTGTCCCTTTCATGAACGCTTCTGGTTAAGTAGTGGCTCTGACCTCTGTCTTCTCTTTTTAGCTTGTGGCTCTGACTCGTCTGCGGTAAGGCAAACTCTCCACTCGGACGTGATGCCCTACTCTCTTGGTCTGCTCTAGCTGCCGGTTCATCGAAATTCCATTCGCGTTGCCGTGGCCTGGAAGCAAACTCATTCCCGTAGGTGGTTGCCCTAACCATCTCCTTCAATATGCCCGTGTACTTGTTCTCTCTCCTCCTTCCTTGCTCCTCAATCGCCCTCTATTCTGTATTTACAAGAAGCCGTATATTACTCCTTCCTGCTCTTTCTAATCTGCTATCATAGTTTATCCATATTTCTATTTTACTTAATTATTCTACTGATCAAATTAGATATTATACAGCAGTTTAACGCAAGTCTGTGAAATTTGAAATGAAATTTTAAGACTTTTCAATTATCTGAAAACAGGAACGTAAGTATTTCAATTTGAATGTACATTTTTCATTAATAAGTAGTCTTTTCTCAGACTTATACATACATGCTATTATAAATTCTAATTCTTGTTAAAAAAATTAATGACAATTATATGACTACAGCACAAACAAACACTTACTTATTCGGCAAGAATATAGAAGTATCCTACATTAAGAAAATTGTTCGCCTTAATGACTTAAATCTCAAATAAAATAAACAATCGCCAAATTTCAAAGCACAGTAATTGTATCCTCACATGATATGATTACTTTAGCACTTTTTTCTTCACAAATTCTTCTTTATTAACTCTTCATCTGGCCATTCACTGTGACGCCGGCTCACTATCTTCCGAGTTTTTCGCTCATCCGTTCTCATCCTTTCTTTGACTATTTACCAAACTCTCCTTCGGTTCCTCAATTCTAATGCAAGTCTTGCCGAAGGTAGTCAGAAAGCATCTGGCATGCAAGCAATAGGAAGATGAGTCATCTCTTCGGTCAAGCCAAACTGCGGAAGCGATAAGAGGGAGTATAGTGATTGTGTTAGTTCAATGAATACGAGAGCATGAAAGACTGGAATGAGAGGATAAAGGGATGGCTAGAATTGAAAATTGCATACTGTTTCTTTCTAAAATTGTTACGATTATTGTAGTGGCTGGGAAAACTACCTTAACCGCCATAAGTGAGATTGGATGAATATTTGTCGATTACCGACTTCAAAATAGTCTTGGCTTTCGTAGAAGTAGTTTCTTCTTTCGTCAGTTATCATCGTTCATGCTCGAGTTATTTGAATTTTAACACAAAGAGATGATATTATAAGAATATCTCTTAATCCATCCAGAAGTATATCTTTCATTTTAATTCAAAATTTCATTCTGAAATCACTTGTTAATACATTTTATTAAAATAGTTCAATTCGCGTAATACTAGCTTTTTGTAAATACTTATAAATCTTAGAAAATAGAATATTCATAAACTAGGAAGCAATTGTAAGATTCGAGGATACATTATTTCATCGTTATTAATACATATTCTTTCTATTAATTTAAATAAAAACGCGTTTATAAATAATTAAATAATTTTTTTGATATATAAACTACAAAAACCTTAATATTGGTATACCATAAAGCTAGTAAAGCCTCACGCTTATATCGGCATTGTCTATTGATGCAACGGTTTTTCCTATAAATTCATATTTATTTTTTTGACAATGTTTCGCATCCATACTTTTGCTAAAAGCACGTCACTATTCATCATAATCGTACTCAAGGAATTGAAGCTTTCACAAACAAATAAATCCTTATCTTCAACATCAAGTCTCAGTTGCATTAAAATGAAACAGAGGTATTATTCGTTCTTTCGGCGAACATAATACGTTTCTCTCTTTTCTCATATCCAGGCAATATCCATGAAAATTCTAAGCGAAAGGTCAGTCTATGTTGTTATGCAAGAGGTGTCTGTCAACTAGACATGTTGAAAGAGGTCGGATGGGAAGTTATAGAGAGGAGTGAAGATATACCAAGAAGCTGCGACCGATCGTCAATTATCAAGACAAATATTATTCCGAAAAATTAGATTACCGCTATTGGCTCCATTCCTATAAGCTTCCATATCCTTACCACATTCTCTCTCTCTCTCTCTCTCTCTCATACACACTTGCCTTTTTCTTGTCTTTACCCCTGCAAATGCTTTTTATAAATTCTGAACATTGTTACTTCTTTCTTTCGTCCTTTTAATATTTTACTCTATTTTTATACATGTATTTATCTTCTTGCTGTGCTTCAAAATTGACAAAAATATATTTGAACTTCTGTCATAGACATACGTAGTTTTCTATTTTAAATAAATGCAAAATAACTTTTTTATTAAATATTGCAATATTCAATAATAAATCTATAAAATATTCAAATAGGTAAAACAAGATAAGAATCGGTTATTGAATTTAAAAGATACATTTTTACATGCAGTCTTATACAATATAAGTAGTAAATAACCTTCCTTCATTTACATTTATCTATAGATTGTACAGTTATAATATTAGTAATATAATATTAGACACAATATTTTAATTTGTCATTTATGTAAATTTCATTGAAAAAAACTATAAAATACTAAATTAAAATACCTAAGCTAAAAAAATTTAGTAATAAAAGTTAAATAATCTGGATTTATTTTATAATTTTACCATACATCATACCCAATAGATTCAATAGCAACTAATTTTCAAGGTATGGGTACTTCTATTGCACTACTGCGTTTCATTCCTTACACTTCAGACATATTTTTGTACAATACACTGTTAGAAGATAATTATTCTCTCACGGCGAGTTTCTTTTTTTTAAATCTTATTCTCACCTAGTATTAGCTTGCACATTTGCGAATAAATTCTAGGTACCATTTCGAGATAACGCCAGGAAGCAAATATTTATCGGTATGAAAGAAAAAAAAGAGAGAGAGAGAAATGATAAATAATGCAGAATCGATGGAAGAAATTAACAATCGACTGATGGAAAGAGACAAATATATATAAATCAAGAGCACAAAAGGTTTTCTAATCATACAAAATGTATTCAAAATAGTGTTATGATATTGATGTTATTAATTTATTATTTTATATCGTCTTTTGTAAAATTTTTATAAATATATGTACACAGTTTCATCTTATTTCTTAAAATTACTTCGTAAATAAAAACAAGTAATAAATAAGGAATTTTTTCTAAATAATTTACATTATAATTTATAATGTAAATCAGGTAAATTTAATAAACTGATTCTAGAAATACTAAAAAATAATAAGTCAATCAAAAGCAATTATTTTGTTACATCTTAACTCACTAACGATAAACTAATTTATAGACTAATACTTATTATATTCTTATTTTTTAGATCTATAATATTCTCAACACTAATTTACGATATAAACTTTTAATACCCAAGGTTTCACAAATAAAATGTATGAACTTTACCGTATTAATCATGAGATTAAGAATATTAGAATTCTTTTTTTTAAAGTAAAATCATTAGTATTTGTAATAAAGATTGTATATAAACCTAATTTAAAATACCGAAACTAAAATTAATATAGTAAAAAGTCAATAAAATGAAAAACAATTAGTGAAAATATGAATTAAATATTAGAATAAAATAAAGATTCTTTACTTAACATATACTATGCTAACTTGGTATACATAAAACATCATTCCATCATTTTTAAAATAGTAGGAATAAATTTTTATATTTATAAAATTAGATAAATTTATTATAACTCTATTTCTTAGGTTGATCACAAATCTTTACTATTATCTAAGAATCTCTTCATCATCAATTTCATATTGCTCGCATCTCTTTAGACTATATATTTCTTAAATATTATTTGATAGATATAGGTAATGTAGTAATAATTTTTAAATTATTATAAGAAATTTAGCAACATCAACCAATAAATTAACTTTATAAATAAATAGAAAAGTAAAATTCTTGTTTTTATATAAGAATTTTTTATATATCTAAGCCAAAGCAGAAGCATTTCATAAAAACTAAATTGAAGAATAATTTGTTATCATAAATATTTATAAATAAGTTTCCATATTCAGTTAATAGTATTATCTTAACTTAAAGTATTTGAACTTACTCCACAGAGCTAAATAACACATTTTAGAAATAAGGAATTATTATAATTACACTCTTCAAGACTAAAGATAAAATTATTATTCTGAACATCACAAATTTCTTAAATTTTTTTTCAAGAAATTTTAATTGGACATAACTTCTATGTATTAAACTATTACTGGCCAAATAAACGAATGAAAAATGTTTTTTGCTCAAGTTTATAATTTATCTCTTTACAATTCTTTTATAAATGCATATAAAGGTATAAAGTACACAATGAATAAGTAAAAAAAGGAAGAGAAATGATTGTAATAATATCTTGAGAAAAAAAATTAATACAATAATCTTACCTTGCATGATGTTTATAGTTATGTCTGTATTTTACAAAGAGGAAGAAAGAAAAATACAGGTATTTGCTGTGAATAACGGAACGTAGCAGAAAATCGAAATGGCGAAATTGTTGATTTTCTTGGTGGGAGTTCCGGAAAAGGCATTCGAGCGCTCAAGAGTAAGAAAAGGAAAGATGCAGAGTAAAAAGAGAAAGAGAATGAGAGGGAGGGCGTGAGAGAGAAAAAGAAGAGGAAAAAGAGAATGATAAAATGAGAGAGAAATAAGAAAGGAAGGGCATAGAGAGAGAGAGAGAGAGAGAGGAACGAAGGAGAGAGAAGCGAGGGCGCGCCTTCAGAAGGCGAAGTCGCTTTTTTCTTTCTCTCTTTCTTCCTTAGCTCTGACGCTGTTTTCATTGCAAGAATTCAATTCCGCTAAAAGGTTTCGATTGTTGAATTTACTTGAGCTCTTCTTGCATGTTGCCGTCGTATTCTTGGTGTCCAGTATATATAACCTTTTGGAATATCAAAGATGCGTTCTTTATTCTCACACAAACATAAAAGCGTTATGCGTTAGTGAACTTATAAAAATTGAGCGTTTGCGAAAAAGATTTATTTATATAATGGTCTTATATACGATGATAACACAACATTTTTCTATTGTTTTACGAGAGAAATGTTGACAATTTATGATGAATGTCTTATACATTTATTCGGTCTGCATGAAAAATGTATTTTCCTGTTATGAAAACAACATTTTATATTTTGCAACTGTCATTTATAGTAAAATTTTCGGCTTTTTATAAAATAAAAATACGGAATAATTTCTTGATTAATACGCAACGCTGTGTGATTATACTAGGTAAGATTATTTAGAATTGTTTAAAATCATCTGATTTAGTTTAATATAACAATATCTTTGAATCTGGAAATAAAATTATCGAAGTTATGACTATGTAGTTTGACACGTAAATCGTATAATTCGTCGATAATAATGTAAGCTTCTAAAACAATTAATATATATTTTTCTCATTATAAAAAATAATAATAGATAAGAAGTTTCATAATGATAAAATTTCATTAGAGACTATTAGATGAAAAAAGCATTGAAAATTATTTTCTTCAATTCTATAGTATTATTCTATATTCTATATAAGTGTTCAAATTTCAACCAGCTTAGCTGAACATGTGAAATCAATTAGCTTCGCTAACAAGGGAAAGGCCCTTTGGCGATCCTGAATCACTCCTCGACATTCCCACAGCAGATCAAACACATTTTCTTTTTCTCCCTCGTTCAGGAACACACACGTTCGTATTTGTCCAACACCAGGTCAAGAATTCTGTTACGACTCATGTCGAAATCTCGCGTGACGCGTAACAATCCGTGTTCTGTATATCGCACTTTCAAGAGATGTGTATAATAAACCCGGAGCTTTAAAGTAAGGGGACAGAATTCAGCTCTTCCTTTCTCTCTCGTTTACTCTCTCTCTCTCCCACTCTCTTTCTCTTGCGTGACAAGATATCGTGTGTAGTCCTGTAAGCACCGCCCAATTGCATTACACGTGCGCGCAGGAGATGCCGCTCGAGGGTCGTTCCGAATCCTCGGTCTTTGTCTGGACGATCCTGAATATAAATCTAATGGCCTCGCTCTCTCTTTTGTCCCTCGTTTTCTTTTTTTATTGAGCTGCCGTTGGCTTCACTGTTTGGGAATGAATTTTTTGAATCTGTATTATGTGCTGTGCAGCGTTGAAATGCTCATGTCATTTATAACTTTTTTTATAATTTAACACGTTATTCTTCCAATACTTACATTACTGGTAGCAATTTTAAGGAAGATATGCTGCTTGAAAATATGCGACACAATTTTTACAGAGAGTCTTATATGTTTTCGTAATTCTAATTTTGAAAAAAAGAAAAAGCAAAAATTAAATGTACACTATAATCCATGTCTAACAAAAGCAAAGTTTTAATATAAATCATTAAAAATTACCTAATAATAAGAAGAAATATAATTAATTTTATTTATTTCATTACTAACATATTGTTTTACTCTTAACAATTCGATGTGTAGATATCCGATGTGTAAATATTGAAAAAATCGTATTTTAAAAATTATACGGAATAATTGAATTTTATAGATTGAAAGTGAATTAACAATCTGCACATTTACATGCGAAAATTTCAATCAGAAGTAGATGAAAGAATCATTTTACTTCCGATAAGTAAATAAGCAAATTAGTTCAATTAACCAAACTTTCTCTTATTATCCCTCTCTTCCTTACTATATTTTTCTCTGTCTTTCTTTATCTATTTATCAGTTTATCTCTCCATCTAACGCTCCATCTATACTCATTCGCCTTATGCCAGTTTTGCGTTTCTCGGACATGGATAGTAGCAAAGGGTGGATAAAAAAAGTATAGGTTCGTAATACCCGAATTAACACGCCAACCCTCCTCTGTATCTTTAGCTCAGCGCTCAGGCACCCCTTGGTTTATAGAAATCCTACCCTTGGCCAGATTTGAGGTTTGAGTCACCCTCTTGCTCTCTCGCATGCGCACTTTGAGTATTCTATTGCGCTCTCTTTCAAAATATTGCAGCGTTAATCGTTTTTCGCAAGCTCAGCTCTTTCATTGCCGGGCACTATTACATCGATATAACTTGTCGAAAATCGGTTCACAGCGTCAATGTTTGGCTATTGACTCAGATTTCTTGTGTTTTGTCGATTCGACTTTTACAGGACGAATGTTGCGGCGTTGAGTTCGGAATAGGGGAAAATGACCTTGTTTATGATATTTGATCATGGTATCCGAATGATTTGTAGCTAGAACTGAAGAACACTGTTTTTTTAGTGATCTATGGAGAGAAATAGATAGATAGAGAGAGATACGAGGGACGCCAGTTCTTTTATTTAACTTGTTTGATGTATTTACGTATACTTATGGAAATGGATGTTAGTGGATATCGATATTAATTCTACCCGTACAATTTTTTCTATTTTTTTACTTATCAAACCAATCATTTATCGTTGAAGACGCAAAAGTACATTCACAAGAATTCATGAGCTCCACGACTCTTCATAAAATGGTTTTTCAAACATTAAAGATCATGCATTTAAATTAGTGATTTACTCATCTAGAATCACTGTTAATCCCAGTTATGTAAATTGCGTGCGAATTTAACGCTCGAAGCGAGCCAAGCGAACGCACAGGTACGAAAAGGCTTACCAGAAGCGCGAAAGCACCATGTCTGTTTAAACCTTTAAACTCAATTATCGGTTGTCCCCTATCGCTCCACCTTGACTTTCGCCTTTCACGAACATGTGCTTACGCTCGAACCGATGCTACCGGCGATATCGGCGCGTAGCATCTATCAACAGGCGAAATGAGCTAGCCCACAAAGTATGTACGAATGATTTGATCGGCGATGCGCGATAGTCGTAGACATGCTTCCGCAGGCTAGACTTATGGTTTCGACGTGTGATACCAGACGTCGCGCGTGTAGAGTATATATACATATACTTACTTGTCGGCGGCAGAAAGCGTAACTCCTGACTTAGTCTCTATCTTGGTTCCAGTGGAGCGCGAAAATGGGGATTTTCTTCTGGGTAATCTTGAGAACATTATTCGTGGACGGTGTCGCGTGCAAACCTCACGATGTCCAATTCAAGAAAATATATGGCTATTTTCAATCTTTAAAAGTATTAATGAAAAGAGTTCTAAGTGCGTTGGAAATATTACATTCAGCGAATGTATGTCTAATTTTGATGTTAAAATGAAAGGACTATAAAACTTTCGTACCTTCAAAATATGTTATATTTACATTCGCGAAGTATTTTTTCATGATTGGTAGACTTAATTAATAATAATTCACATTATGGTCAAAATAATAATAATATGAAATATTTATATCGTACCACAGAGGATATTTTAAGTTGATATTTTTAATAAAATAATTTTCATTATTTTCCATAAAAATCTTTAGATGTTCAATATATGTTTTCTTAGCACTTTCACATACTTATTAAAAATATTACTTTCTGCCTAGAAAATTTAATAAGAAGGAACTTATTATCTGTAATATCTTTATTGCCAATAACACATATTTACGCAATGAGTAGGGAAAAAAGGCTACTAAAAGTTTGTTCTTTTTTACGAAAATTAATAAATTTGAAAAATTAAAAAATTATTAAAAATAGAAATTGCTAAATCGATTTTGTCATAAGTTTATCGTGAAATATATTAATGACGAAAGCTTCAATGTATCCTTCAGAGAGTTTCGAAACGTAATTTTTAACAAATTATCATAATTTTCGCAAAAATTACATACGCACACGCGCACTCACGCACGCACACACAACAGAATATCATGAAAACTATTTATCTGTGATGCAAAAGAATATATATAAATTTATTTGACGTATATAAAATAATATATATTACAAAATTGTATTTATTAAAAAAAGCTTCTAATAAAATTCAAAAAAATATTTTGAATTATTATTATCAAATATTCTTTAAGTTTTTTAAAAGTGAATTATATAAAAGAAGAATGAAATGACATAAATTTTGAAGCATGTTATTTTATTTGTAAGATCGCTTTTAACAGTGATATTAAACTTTTATTAAATTCTGCTTTTTCTTGCGTGAGTAAATATGTGTCAGTAAAAGTGTACGTTTAAAATATATTTAGACTAAACATTGAAGATATAATCATGTAATATATCTCTCATATTAGCTAAAAGAAGTATGATATAATATTTTAGTCTTAGAAGACATTTGTAATGGATTAATCAAACGTTTATATTAGTTTTATTGTACAAATGGTTCTTATGTAAGACAATTTTATAAATATATAATATATTTGAACCACTAGTATATATAAACTAGTAATAAATGAAGAAAAGATATAATTTACAATTATTGTAATATTAATTTAATATTTAGACTGTACTAATCAGACTCTCTCTTTAAACTTTAAGAGTTATAATTTTTTTATAAACATTTACTAGTTTTTATTTTCGAGTGAATAGATTTGGTTCTTCATACGTAAAAATTTATATTACGTCCTATTAATGTCTGATATTTCAAATATTTTTAATTATTATAACACTCAAAGAAGCAACAGAAAAGTTTGATGCATTCAATAAATAATTAAATATTTCTAGTATTAATACAGAACATAAATCCTCACACATTTTATCGGTATTTCATGTTGGAGGCTCATAATTTTCATGAAGAAGCACAGCATAAAAATGTTGATACAACAATTGTCAGAAAATAAAAGTAACGATATAAATAAGAATTATAGATTGGATGAATTTTTTGCTCTCAGAAATATTCCATTTGTAAAATTACTGTAATAGTTGCTTAGTGATTACTAAGATTTCAATTAAAAAAATCTATTTTAATTCATTATAGAATTAATCTTTCTCATTGTATAGTATAATACAATATATTTGTTTTATAAAAAACTTATTAATAATATGTTTATAGTTCTTATTTCAATAAAAAGGGTAGTTATAAAAATCTAATGCCAATAACTCGTATTGGCAATATCTATTATAAGAAATATGATGAGTTAGATAATATACGTAGAAATATATACACAGTTAGAGATAGTGCAAAAGAGTGAAGGAGAGAGATAGAGAGACAGAAAATCAAAAACAGAATCAGTCACCAATTTCTGTTATATGCGTCAACGACAATCGCTCGCACCACTCTTTAGGCCTTTACTGTGATCTCTGTCGTGAAAATGGGCAAATATGCAGAGAGGTGTAGCTCACTTTTATTTACCACCTGCGACCTACATCCCAAGAGAAAGAGAACGAAAATGGTGAAGAGGGATGAAAAGAAAGTGAGCAGTAGCGAGATGGAGAGAAGGAGAAAATTAAGAGAAAATAAAAGAAAAAAATGAAACCTCAAATGTTGCCCAACAACTACGGCTCTAGCTGATTATCCTAATAGAGGGACGAAATTGGTCAGCTGTTTTATTCTTGTTGTCATTATCTACCTTCTTTTCCTTCTTTCTTCAGCTGCTTTAAAATACTCTTTAACATTCAGTTCATGCAATATTTGCATGATTTCTCAACCGTTTTGTATGATATTTGTGGGGAGACTCTATGCGTAACATAACATAACACCAAAGTGCGTATTCTTTGGTAATCAAATTCCTTACATTGGACGAGTACTTATGTTTAATATGTTCGGTAATATTAGTACTTTTACATATTTTTGCTATCATACATATAGAATTTTCAGTGGAAAAGCGGAGAATTTAAAACACAATAAATCTCTAATTATTTCATTGACTCGAGTGATATAATAAATTCAGTTATTTATTCCAACGTTAAAATGACAAGATACAATCGATCATCTAATTCACTAAATTAGGCAAAGTACTGACAGCATCAAGCGTATACTCTATTAAAATGCATAAATGAATAATACAATTTATATTGCGCTGAAATATTCAACAAATATGTAACGAATGATAACTGTTCTTTCATTCTCTATCTTTGAATAAAAATAATTTCTCCACACTGACTTTCTATATCAGCCACATATTAATTTTCATGCAGTACGAGATGCAGGAAAAAAAAGACCAAGCTAGACTTCTTAATACTCAACTACCCTTGCACTATTCCAGCTAATCGCACCTGTGCTTCAACCTCGGACGCTTAAATAAAGGAATTAAAGATCGAAGTACAGTGCCCCGAGCTATAATAATCTCGGATGAAAACGGGAGTCGAGTCAGGCGACAAAAGGCACCCACTGCGTTGCCCGGCGATACATGTGCATGAGTGTAACACTCGGAGAAAACAAGAAAAAAAAGAAAACATTCTCCCCATTCGTTGCGTGTCGTGAACACCTCAACACATGCCTGCCGACATTTAGGCCAACGAGTATAATGGCGCCAGAACCCTGAGGGTGGTTATTGCACACTTGCGCTCGCTGAGTCCCACTCAAGTGGTAGTTTGGATTGAGACGTGGTTAAAGAACGAATTTCTCTTTTTTTTCTCCTATTTTCTGCTTGAAATATTATCGTCGAAAACATCATCTGTTCGAAGCATAAACTTTTTAGATATTTCCATCGATCTAAAAATTGAAATTTGGTTTTTAACTATCAAGCTAAGATTATTAGAACGTTGTAAATGATAATTATTTGATAAAACTGTGATAACATTTTATGCGATACGTAAATTTCATGCATTTTACTGATTTTAAAACAGATAATAAATTTATTGTTGAGTTTTATGTCGGTTCACTTTTATTTCGTGATTTACTTGATTTACTATGGCATGGTCTAATTTTACCATTAAATATCTAAAATATAAAATAGCTTAAAAACTGTGAAAGTTAAAATAATTTAAAAGTCACTCCAGTTAATAATAGAATCAATTGGAAAATATTATTAAGAAAAAAAGAAAAAGATATGATTAAAATTGTAGTTGATATATTGATTTAACAGATTAGAATTATGGATAAAAGTTAATATTAAAAGTGAAGTATTGTATGGAAGCATTACTATTTACGGACTCTAAAGTCTATAAATTCTAGAATTATTTAAAAAATTTGTAATTCATAAGAATTTTAATAGTTTCATAAATGCATATGTAACAAAAAGACATGTTTTTATTGATTTTATATCATATAAAAAGCTTTATATTTGTAACATATATAATTTTAAAGCACTATATGGATTTTAAAGCTTCATTACAAATTAGTGTTCTTGTTGAAATTAAAGGGCGACATTTTTTTCGAGTGCCTCCAAAAACTTTGGTTGTTTTTAATAAGTTCTGGGCAATCGATTTATCTTGAAAAATCAATATCAGTAGAGAAGATTATTCCATTGCAAAAGCAAACGACGTATAGAAGTATCAGCATTAATCGTATTACTACCGAATTTCAATCAGCTAAAAAATAAAAGAAATTTTAATTTTGTAAAAAGAATTTGTAGAAAAATATAAAAAATATTGTGTACTACTAGATTATTTAAATTTATTACATAAAAATAGTTTATTTGTATACTGAAAAAAACATCTAAAATCAAAGTGAATATATTAAGTGGTTTTAATTTGATGAATATTTCGATATTTACTTGAACAATCATATTCAATTGAAAAATCTCAAATAAATTATTTCAACCATACTGAGTTTTTTAAAATCCAGTAAACTTTGATACTTGTATAATAATAAATAGTTGGATCTATAATATTAAACTTATGCGTTTGATATTGATAGCATCTACATTGATAGTTATCGATTTTTTATAAATATTATGGAAAGCAATTTTACATCAATGATAAGAAAAATGAAATTTTTAAACTAGTTTAAATTTAATTGTATCATCTTATTCCTTATTCAATATAATTATACTTTATATAAATATTTAATGCATTTAAACGAATGAATATTGTAAGGAAAAGCAAATATAAGCAAAATATTTTGTACTAATTCAAACACCTGAACTATTAGTATCCGATGAGATTTTAAAATAACAATCAACTAATAATACTTGTTGCAATAAATGACAAAAAATATCAAATAGCCTGCCAAGAATCTCAGCTATATCGAAATTAACGATAACGCAGCAAGTACAAAAATTAAATTAGATTTGTAATGCGACCATTTTTATATCAAGAATAGCTTCGTTTTTTTCTTAAATAGAGGAGAATGAGTGAGTTAGTGGAGGAGTAAAGACAGGGGGCAAAGCTCGACTACGCCGAAGGCGTACGACGAGGCAGCCGAATATTGCATGCTCGTCAAGATTGCATAATGACATAATATTCATGGCGCAGGCTTATGCTCGCCATACGAGTGGGCGACTAGGAGGTAATAAGGGTAAGGTGTCGCTGCCATTGACGTCCTCGTGCATGCATCTCCGTGTGTCTCCATGAGCGTGTGCTGCTTGTGTATATGCACGTTCGTTCGCGACAAGTAAATAATGTAAGAGAGCAAGAAAATACGGCACGACGTCATAGAGGGAAGAGAAAGCTTCCCTCTATGTTGAGGAAAGGAAGAGTTCCAGTAGAAAAATAATAATATTTCATGTGAAATACTTTAAGATTACGTATGAAGTAATTGTTACTCTAATCTTGTATCGGGACATGCTAGCTTCCTCATATATTTCATACATTTTCAGATATAGCGAAAAAATTTACATCAATCAATCATTCTCAAATAAATATTTAAATATTTATCTTGTATTGTATGGAAAGGATCTCCATACTACAGTTAGTAAGTAATATATTATTTTAAATTTATTGTGATATCATAAATATTTTTATAATTATCATAAATATTATTATATTTAATCTAGAGTATTATCAACTGATTATTCTTTAGCCTTTTAATAAGGCCATTCCTAAGTACTTGATTCAAATCACACGTACACGCGCACACACACACAATAAATGGGAAAAGTAATATATTTTATTATTTATCAACGGTTATATATTAAAACTAATATTAAAACTAAGATGTATATTGTTTGATACTTTTCAGTACATACTTAAATAGGTTTAATATATTCTTTTTTGTATATATACTCGTTTACTGTAGAAACGTTAGACCAAGGCTGTGTCGTTATAATTCCATTCGAAATGAGAACATATCTTTAACAACTTAAAGATGTTCAATGATAATAGTTACAAATCTATTTTATTTCAGAAAGATTTCGAACTTATTAAGTATGCTTAATAAATAAATTCAGTAATTCTGTTCGAATAAATTAAAATAATAATATTAAAATACTCTGGAAAATAAAAAATAATGTATCTGTTTCTGCAGATTACATGACTGACACAAAATAAACAGTTATTATTGCTTTGTATAAAATTCCACTTTTATATTAAATAAATACAGCTTTTCTACTGTATATATACATGTATATTATAGTTAAATTTAATTTTACATAGAGAACTACATTACGGAATAAAATTTTGTTGAATGCCATAATTATGCTCCTTATTAACAGTAACCCACAGTACAAACGTGTATATGAATGAATTTTTCTTTAATTAATAACGAATTTGACAATGTTCTGCAACGATATTAATATAAAAATTATGGTGGTTTTGCTTGGATTTATATCAAGAATGATAATCTCAAAATACATTTCTAGCCGAAGTAAAGCTATTAATGTTATAACCATTTTAGTGAACTCTATGTAAAGTCATTCATTCACATATGATTTTTTTAACAGTGTATAATACATTGTTGATGATGGATTTTTGACGTAAAAGGTGACGTACATATCATACTTTGTAATAGTAACGATATGTTCTAATGAGAAATGGTGATATTTATTAATTTAATAAATGATATATTGTAGATATACTGTTACGTGCATAAGAATTGGTGCGCTTACAGACTCGTAACGTGGCGCTTGTAATAATGTTGTTAAAAACAATGTTCCGGATGGATTTTTAATATGAAAATTTTTCTACCTATACTTTTGTAGGTAAAAGGTTAATATAAAAGGTAATAGGTTAATATTAATCGAAAATAAAATTATTGGTCATCCTAATTATTTTGGATTTATGATTTTTTTAATTACTTGAGTTTTTATGGGTGAAAATTTTATTTTTTTTATAATAAGTTAATTTTATGAAATTATTAAGCGTTTACAATTTATTTCGTAAAAAAATATCCATGTTCAAAAAACTTCAATTTTTGTTCAGACCAAACCGGTTAAAATTTCAAACACGTGAATAAAATTATTTCTTTTCAGTTAAAAGTTACAATTATAGAAGGATACTATACTTAGGAAAATAATGTATTCAAAAAATTCAAAAAATATTCAGTAATATTTTTTCTATTGTAAATGTTTTGTTTTTTTCTGTGAACACCTTTAATAATTTGTAACATACTTGCCATTATTTATATCTTTGAGTCGAAGTTTGTATATTTATTTATTTAGAATCTACTATAGAAATATATCAAAAATTTCTATGTAATCTTTATCTTTTTATAGCGATATATGGTGGTTTTAGCTTAAAATCACCATACAATTATCTCTATTATTATTAATTCTAATAATCATCTCTAATTTATCAAGGATAAATTAACAAACATTTATTTAAACATTTTTGTTTATTTTCACTAAGATCAATATTATAGCACTCATACTTTCAATATAATAAAAATCAATAGACTCATTTTATTTCTACTGAAAATTGCTTCTAGTCATTTTACTGTAGATTTATAAAACGTTTCTATTTCCTTTGTATTATTTTAGATTGTATACGTATAAATAAGAAAACTGAAAATTATGCACACACGTATTTATCAAATTGAACTGGTAATATATATGTAGACCACCCTATATACATTTGCACATAAGGATAACACGTGTTTGGAAAATAAAATCTAAAGAAATAATCATGTCTGACATCTCTCAAGAGCAAAAAAAGAAAGAACGGACGGCAAGAAGCCGAAGAGTGAAGACTGAACGAGTTTGCCGCATGACAGATGATGGACACATTTTTAATTAAGACAGTTTCGAGGCGTAATTAATTTTAGGACGGTGATGGCAGTGGTAGCGGCAACCTGGCTAACGACGGCTCAGTACTTGGCCAGCTCAAGTTTAAAGCCGAGATCGTATCCTCGTCCCTCCATCTGGCATCGATTTCTCGCGCGCACTCGCGCCCATGTTGTCGTCGACCCTTTCTTTTCTCACCCTGTCGTTTCACCCGTGCGCTCGACCCCTTCCAATAATAGTTGGAAAATTTTTAATTACTTTGAGTATATAAGTAATGAGCTCAGTAGGTGCGTGCTCATAAACAGTTGTAGCGATTTCTCAAGTCTCGTCAGTTACCACCCGCTCTAACCCCACCATATCACCCATTTTTTCGCGATCCCAGCCGAACGTGGCAATTAGAGGAAAGTTTCGAGGATATACACGTCAAAAGTGTGACTTGACGTATAATTTGCGTTTTTGCCTTGTTGATCTATGAGCGTTACTCGTTGCTGTATCGCAATTATCAGAATGCGTGGGGAGAGAGATTACTTGATTTCTTCATAGATTTGTAGCTCGACAACGCAAGTTGACTTTTCGAGATTTGCTTTGTCCCTTTCGTAGCAGCACAAACTTAACTTTTTAATTAAATTTTTCATCGCTGATTCAAAACGATTGCTAATTTTTCTCTTTTCTTTTTATTATTACCAAGTTCAAGATTGTTTAACACTTGAAAAGTTTTATTAATTCAGTATAAGTTAGCTTTTGCTCTTACTCTAATAATATTAGACATTGGAAAGATTCTCTTTTAGCTTATATTAAATGCTTGTTTTAATGCAGTTCTTTGTTATCTGTGTTAACTTTTCATTAAATTATCCAGCAAAATATTTAATTTTTAAATGAAACGATAGAATAATTTTCTACTGGTTTCTTACTTAATTCTAATATAAAATATCCTTTTAATAAATTTAGTGATAAAAAACTAAATAGTAATGATGAGAAACCTTAATCAAGTAATAATCAACAGTTATAAGAAGACGAATGTAAAATACAAATTCAGTACGTACTTATTAATAATACAGTTATTACAAGTAATAAAATAATAATTATTAATTGAACAAAATTATTAATTACTAATTTAGAAGAATTTTCAAATGAGAAATTTCGATTAGTTAACTAATTCGTACTAATGAAGTTTAAAATATATTTAATGCTTATTATATTTTAAAGCACATAAGTATTAAATATGCATGTTTTAGATTCGTCCGATAAAATATATTTTCTCAAAATTAAAATAACAAAACTATGAATTAAATAAGAGTAAAAATATTAGTAGTCATATATTGTAAAAAATATATGAATAATTAAAATTGTTTCATTTTTATAAGCTAAAATATTTTATGGCACCACTTTTTTTAGGTATATATACATGTTTATAACGACTTTTTCGTTGACTAATCTAACAACTATATGATTCTAATTTTATTTAATTCGTTGATATGTAATGTATATGTATACATATACATTGTATATGTATATGTAATTTTATATTTCTACAATTAAAACTGACTTAAATAATTTAAACTATAAGTAGTTAAATTAGATGTTGCAGCATAGAAAATAAAATTATTTTCTTACTCCATCACGAGTTCTTTTATTAAATCCTCTTATCCTATTCAATTTCAAAATTTAATTACATACTTTATTTTCAAAAGAATGCCTTTATTTAAATAAAAATTATTTCTTTATTTTTTGTATCATAGTAAAAAGTAAGTAATTAGAAAAAATTAATATTATTTTGATTGTATTATAAAATAATTATTATGCGATAGATAAAGAAAAAATTAGAAAATGCATTTTTAATGTACTAAGATTTTTCGTGCACTTGTTCAGCATATAAAATCGACCACTAAATTTCAAATGAATTAATTATCAATATATAAACTTTATTCTAAGATTTCATGATTGTCAATGAAAAATGAGTTCGTGGACGAGATTAATGGACATTTATTTAAAAAAATGACACATTTTCTAAAAAGTAATCCATTCCGCAATATGAAAATAATGTTATATAGTCAAAAAAATTCTTTGAATGAATTTATGAAATATTAATTTTTAATTTTAATAAAAGATTTTTTTATTAATCTTTCAACATCGGATGGTATTTAATACAGTGTGAAACATTTTTTACATGAACTGAATAAATGAAGTCATGTTCAGCGCCTAACAGCTGTCACACGTGAAGCTGTATGTATCTCCAATCAATAAAGGCAAATGATCGTACAAGCCACAAAAGGCATAAAAAAGCATTTTGAAGACCACAAAAGCAAAATTTGTACACTGTCATCAGTGAAACGATAAAACAATTTCGAAGAGGAAACTTATTTAGTACTGGTCTGTGAACCAGCAGAGTACGAGAGCTAGTGACAAAGACAACCAACGAATAAACAGACTTTATATCGGACATCAAAAAAACGAGCTGTTACGTTTTCTCTCCTCTTAGTACAAAAAGGCCCAAAAGCACCAACGTGTACCAACTCGTTCTATCGAATAAAATCCAGGCCCTGAGATGTTTGTAGGCACGTAGTCACGCTTTCGCGCGCAAGTAATTCACTGCCGTTTAAAATCGAGTGCAGTGCGGATTTCGCTCATTTCTCTCGTAGGCCAAACGGGACACCTCGATAGTTCGAGTTACGGGCTTACGACGAGACGGAGATACGTAGACAAGAAGGTTACGGAGTACCGCTCGGCGTTTATGAGACTCAGCTACTGAGCTACGACCTGACGCTACGAACGTACTTTTTAATCGCCGTAAGCGCCGGGAATTACGTTTTCCAGTTACGGCAGATCGTTCTGCTGGTTGTAATTAAAAATTTCTCTCTTTCTCGCTCTCTCTTTCTCTCTTTCACCGTTTACATCTTTGCTTTTCGACACTTTGCCGTGAGTTACGACTTGGAATTTGAATCAACTATTCAAAGTAAAACTATTTTACTCGAAGTAAGTTTCATATAATGTTATTTTAAGTTAACACTTTAAACATGTAATAAGAATAATGATGATTATAAATATATTTTTAATCACTTTCTTTCTTTATTAATTACTACATTTCCATGTAAGTAGGTATTATTGGTAAGTAGATATTAAATTTACGTGTACACGAATATTAATAAACTTATAGAAAATTACTCATAGTATTAATTATGATTATGATAAAGTATTACATAAATATTCTCTTATTTAATCATACCTTGGCAACGAATGATAACGTATCAAAAGATCCTCTACTACTATTTTTTGCTTTTTTTTGCTATTTTTATAATAATAAAAAATTACTAAAATATTATTCATTTTTTACAACTATTTAATCAACTGTTTAATGAACTGTTTAATGAAAAAGATCAATAACATATATTAGTAATATAACTTTTGGCTTTATTTGATACTCATGAAAAAGTGTAAATAAATCTATCTAACTACTATTGACCTAGAACAACATAGTATATTTTTGAATAATATTTTCCTCTCTGAGAGACGTGATAAAATTATGTACATATTACATGTATATATTGTGCATGAACGCGTGTGTATGTTTTTTCGTGGTCGTTCGTAAAATGATATATTTCAAGTATAGACAAGGTACAATTCAAAGATATATTTGTTATATTTAAAATTCATTTTTCAGGATTCATCCAAAGCGCAAATATACGCTTCGAAATTTTTCATCAAATAAAATAAAATATATAAATAAGTACTATGTGTCTTCAAGTGAAATTAGTAAAATAAAAAAACTAACAGAAAGATGAGAAATAAGAGAGAAGCCATAAAACTCGCAAACATCGAAGGATTTAAAATTCAATAAAAGTCTGAGGGAATTCCGTGAATCTTGTAAACGTCTCTGCTGCGCGCGTTGGTTTTCTTTTGCTCTTTTTTCTGCACCGGTGCATGCAGCGACGTCGTTAAAAAGCAATAAGGAGAGAAAGAGAGAAAAAAATGAATTTCTATTGAGGAGATAAAATCGTTTGGTATTTGCAATTCAAAAAGAATGATGGAATAAGAACAAATCTTCGACCCTTACGTTTATTTATGTTTATTTATACTTGTTTACTTAAGGATGTTTCGGGAGATGTACTTCCTAGGAATGCACATCGCTTTGTTTCTCAAGCTGAGTTCACGAATCGCAAGTCACGGAAGTAAAATTAAGAAAACTTCATTTTTGTCTTTATCTGCATCTTCATGCACCGCTTGGACGTTTTAACGGTTGATCGTACGCAAATATTTCATAAATATGCCTCGAGTACTCAAGTTCGAAATTGCCCGGGCTGGCACGAGGTACTAGTACCACGTCGATGTTCGATGATTTTATTAAGGTTTTCTTTTTGCGTGTGCGACCGAAGTATAGATAGAATTTGGTGTGACATTGAGCTGGATTTTCAATAAAATTGTGTGTACTCAACAAATGTTTTCTTATTTTTATTGTCATGTTATTCTTATCGTTAGAGCCTTTTGAATATGATTTAGTGTAAACGAAATGATCCTTTTTTCAACATTAAAAAAATAATTGATTATTAATATATGCACAGTATTTTTCTTTAATTATATTTACTAATCATTCACAAAGATAACAGACATAGTTACAACCTTTTTAATTCTTTTATTGATATCATGCTTTTGTTCAAGTAACTATAACCATTAATATATTTTTTCATTGAAATTATAAGTCAATTAAGGCAACTAATATATTAAATATACTGAATAAACTACTGTGACTGTTTATTTTAACATAAAACTATACGTAAAAACGAGATTACGAATAAAATTATTTAAAATCTGAAAAAATAAATTTTATTCATTGACAATTTTAAAGGGATCGACTTTCAATAAAATAGCTGAAATTCGAATTTATATCATAAAACCTCTCTAATTTGTTGAAAAAGTCTATAATTTTTACATTATATTGGATTTAATTATATTTTTAATTTAATAAAATAATTAAATTTAAAAAATTAATAATTTATTAAGTAAACGTACATTTTTTTTACATTAAATTGAAATTATTTTTAAAATGTTTAAACAATCATGAAGACTCTAATCTTTGGTTATAATTTAGAAAAATATTAAGTTATATTAACATTATACAATTCAAGTTTACAATATTTCTTCCAGTAGATGTTTCCTTAAATTAGCAACGTGCGATTACAATTTGCTCTTAAGTTCATCGTCGGATATGTTCTGGAAATACCGTTAATGCCTCCCTCCCTTTCAAACCGTCTCTTTTTCTTTGGCTTACTCACTCACTCACTCATTCGCAACCTCCTGGGACAGACTTCGCTGAATAATATTTGGTATTCCCACAGCGTTAGCTGTCGCAACTTGTAATATTACGCGTCATATTAATATACCAGAGAGACAAGAGAAACAAAGAGAAACAGAGAGAGAGAGAGAAAGAGAGAGTGTAGTGCCTTCCGGAAGTCTTGCTACTATCCCGCTCTACTTTTCCACCCATGCGCCATGAGTATATAAGACTTCTCTGCTTTTCCCTATCACTAATAGAGCCACAAATTAGTGAGTGATCACTTTTTTATAGATTAACTCGCGAGGACATGTAGATACTGAATGATCACGTATTGTTGATTCATGCATAGTTATTTGTACTTTGGGAATAGCGTCTATGGTCTTGATATATATTCATTGCTCTGAATAATTTATAAGAACTTGCGTGACGATGAATGTAATTATAAGTAACATTCACTACTGTGTAAGTTCATTCAATCAATATTGAAATTTATCAAAACTACATCTTAAAAAATTATTATGTTTTGAGAGTACACATCAACTCAACTTCAAACTTTGACGAACATTGTCTTACATTTTGATAAGTTGATTTATTATATGAATGCTGTATGAAAGTGGTTTTGAACATGTTAATAATTTACACCCCGATTCTTAATATTTATGTTCTTGTAATGAAGTAATATTTATTTTTGTAAATGTAAATAATCTACAGCATTTCCAAAGTTATTAACTGTTAATGAACTGTCATGTTAAAAATATTATTGTATTTTATAACTGTTTATTTGTAATTACCTATAATATGAGTTATTTCATTTGTTTCATATGATCATTAAGTATTAAAATGCAGGGATATTCATTGAATTAGAGAGATTATGAATTACTATTTTTTAGGTAAATCTTATCCTATTATCCTAAGCTCTGTACTTCAGTGAAGTCACAGTTACAAATAAAATATTTTACTATTTTAAACATTAAAATTAAAAAGAATTATGAATTGTGGTTTGCAATTCCAAAAAGTGTAATAAAGAAATTATCAATTAAATTTAATGTTATTAAGATAAATATAACTAAATAAAATATAAATTTATAATAAAATGAATTGATTGATGAGATTGAAAAGATTGATTCTGTTTTATGCATTGAGATAGAATACGTAGGACTCGCAAAGTGCTAATCAAACACTATTCCTGTCACCTGCGCTAATTAACGCAGAGGAGTAACCACTTGGTGAAGAATCCTTGTGTTACTTTCTAACTTATCACTATCGATTTTTACATATAAATATTCATAAAAATATACACAAGCAAAAATGCATATATATAATTTTATTGCGTACTCAAATTTTCTCACAATGTAATAACAAAAAAAAAAATTCCTTTGTTTGATAAAATTCGGTACTTACAAGAAAATATATATATCATATATTAACTGTTTGAAAAATAGTTTTTTAATTTTGATTTGATAATAATAAATTTATATTGAAATTAGAATATTATGACTTTAAATCTGAAATTTTTATTACATTTTTATCGTATATTATGCATTCAATTTGTTTTTTTATATTGAATTATTTATCTAAGTAACAAGTTACTTCAATCCATGACGTTTGAGTCCTTAGTGCTTTACTTAAATATTTAAGCTTACTTCTCATTTCACCATCTATGATAGTTTCTTATTTATCTGCATAAATATTATTTATGTAATATAAGTGAGAATTTATTACATAACATTTTACATTGTTTTCTAACATCATGATACATTTTCATGATATATGGAATAATATAAACATTTAATGTTACTGTACTTACAAATTAATTAAATTATTTGCAATACGCTGAACCAATTTCAAAAAAGTAGTAATCAATCTTTATAAAAATAATTCACTATGCGTTTTCTACACAATCACTGGCTTAATAACTTTTTAAAACCTAATAATATATAGACAATAATATATAGACTTACTGATTTTTGTGATCAAATCATAAAATATTTTTATCTGCAAATTATTGGTATACTTAAAAATACGAAATTTTACAAATACTATATTTAGTTCTTAAAGTTAAATTTTGAATATTAATTTGAATTTAAATTATTTAATACATCTCGACTTCAAAGTGCTCAAATTAATTATTATTGAAACTTTGCATATTTACAAATATATAATAAATGTATAAATAATTAAACAAAGTTGTAAATATTTCATTTTTATAGAAATCTCTTAATTGCAATTATTTGCAAAATTATAATGCTGTTGAATATATGACTAAAATGTTGCAGAAATACTTTCATAATATTACATAAGTCCGAAAATAATTATAATATGAACTGAAATTTATAAAAATTAATCTTCCATTAGCCAAGTACTTTTATATTACAGGTATGAATAATTTTCAGCTAATTAGAATACTAATAATGTAAACAAACATCATTGTGTAAAGATACAATTAAAGAAGTCACAAAAACAGTTTACAACGAAATGGTAACAATTTAATGTTAATTATTATTCAATGAATATGTAAGAATAGAACTGAACACTGATGAAAAGCCTTTCTTGCATTTACTTTACTAAATAATGCTACCTCTTTAAAATAATTAAGCAATAACGATTTACCACATTTAATTTCATGAATATCAATATAAACGCACGTGTTGTATCTCTGATCATTAAAATATAAGCAGCCTGGACTTAGTGCTATTGTAGTTCGAAGAACCGAGACACTGATCGTAAATACGTGCCACAGTGCAATTGCAACTATTCCGGAACCCAAGCGAATCCTAGTAACGCTTTGTCTACACCAATCAAGATCCATTTTGCACGCGAACATGCCTTTGACTTTTAGTTCGTTCCAACCTTACACAGAAATGAAGCCGCATTCTTATAAAAAATGCACCAAATTCTCGACTTCTACATCTACGTCAAAATGGATACCGTGAATTAATTATTCCGAGAAATACTGCAATGTTTAACCTAGTTCAATCTCCTCATCCTTTTCTCTTCACGTGATTTCTTCACCGCCGAAAAATAGGCCACTGAAATAGAATTGAGTAAGGCTTCATATAGAAATTAGTGTCGATGTTCAGATTTAACCCTTGTAAAACTCGCCGGGTGTGTAATTTATGCAGTTCTCATGCACAGGATTAAAGTGTCTCGAGAATTGAGTTTTAAGGAAAAAATATTTTTCAAGCATATGTATTATGAAATTTTTAACTTATATTTGTATGAAAGAGATATTTATGAGTTGGTCATTCGGTAAATAAATTATTGGAATAAATTTACAATAGTTTTGAAAAGGATTTATTTGGTATTATGTCTGCGATACTAATTCTAGTAATTGATTAAGAGATTTATGAAGACTATTTGTTCTATCTTGAATTAAATTACTTACTTTTCTTTTAAATTATTTACATTTCTTTCATATTCATCTGAAATTCTTTAACGCATTTTTAATTTGTTGCATCACCCTAGCTAGTAATTCTAAATGCTAAATAATTGCACATACTTAATATTAATTGTTGCAAGTTTAATGAAATCTCATATGTATAAATAACTTATATATATGTGGTGAAGATTATATAATTTCTTATATACAAATTAAGTACATTTATGAGCTTACCCAGTCCATTAAAAAGATCAGTTAATACTTCTTGATATACGTTTAGCTTACCTGGAATCAAAAAAATTTATTAGTTACATTAAATCACATTTTCAAAGATATTTTAATACAATTCTATTATAATATCAATGCAAGAGAATCTTTTGTATAGCAAAAATGTATACGAAAATATACAGTTCAATTTAAATGAGACACAGTAAAATATTACATGCATTTCAAACAATAGAAAAGTAAAAAGAAAAGTTGGCAAGAAGTCAGAATTGCAGCGAGGAATCCTGTAAGAAGTCAGAGTATACAAAGGAACAACTAAGAGTAAAAGTGGATCTTTTCACATTGAAAACTCGCAGAACATTTAGATCCAAATCTCAAGGAAAGGCCTACAGTGACGACTTATTAGTCCCGGAAGGAACGAAGGAAGTAAGCTGAGAATCAATCCCAAAATGGTGAAAGATGTAGCAATGAAAGAAGCCTGTTTAATCTTGACGGAAAAAGGGGGAAAGAACAAAAGAAGATAGAGAATAGTCCTAAAGTTCGACGAGGAAAGTTTCTGTATCGATCTTTGGGTAAGGAATGTAATACAGCTGTAGTCAAGATAGAAAACAAAAATGGTAGATTTGTTGAAGGGTCACGAGGGCTTAGCTATAAGTTTTTTGCTTTATATATTTTCCACATTCTTTCTTGTTGTTCATTATCTACAAGCATACTTGAACAATTAAGAAATGGAATTGGTCAGTTAAAGTAATTAAATGGCACAAGTTTATAGAAGGGATAAGTAAAAAGGCAAAAACAGGAGTTAAGGGGATTCATTAAAAGGTCATCATTTTATTTTGTGCTGCTCGAGACGAGAAATGATGCGTTGTTGCCTTTTATTACAATATAATTTTCTATCTACTTAAATTTTAAGCTAAATAACCTCTCGTACAATTGTTCTTGATTTCATTATTAGGATTGTGCTAAAAGCTGAATCTTAGTCGAACTTTGCTATTATAAAATTATGCAGTATTATTTTCTCATTAAGTAATTTGGTAGATTAGCTTAGTAAATTGTTTATTAATAAAAATATCGCAAACGTGTGCATATTACGTAATTTGATTTTGTATTATCTGTATTTTGTATATGCTACTCGATTATACCTAACAATATATAAATTGCGAAACAACATTTTATTAAAGCTACTTACGTTAATATTATGTACTTGCAAGTACTAATCAAAATCATATAATATTATATTTAAATTTTATTTAGCAAAATCATCTTTAAGCAAATCTATTTAAATATTGAAATGCAAGTTTTTAAATTCTTTATAAATGAGCAATGTGTAAAAACAATAAAATATACAAAATTTAATTCTAATACTCTAATGTATTTGATGCTGTTATTATTATGTACACATATCCATGTGCTCATCCATATTCAGGATCTACTACCATGATTAAAACTTCGTAAATCTGTGATAGTTACGATTAATAACCGTAATATTTCATCTTGTCTCAAAGGACTGACAATATAATTGTTTTACTTAAAGCTAGAAAGAGTGTTCTAGATTTTATCATCAAAAGATAATTTAATTTTCTTGTTATTTAATAAATTACGAAAGTATGTTCAAATAATTTATTATTATAATTGAAAATAAGAGACATATAAAGTATATTTTATCAAATAAATTTATCAACAATGGAAAATAAAAACCAGCTACATAATTTAATTCTATAAAAATTACACAAGGAAAAATATTAAGCTATATTAATTCATAAAAGTATATATATGAACACGAAAGGATTATTCTATTTAAGTATTACAATCTAAGATCACTGAGACGATACAATATTTCAATTTCTTGAAAAAATCCATCGTATCATATTTTATAGGCGTACATTTGGAGAGAAAAACTTCGAATATATATCATATAGTTTGAATAATCCTTGAACCTATATGGATTAAAAGAATAAGAAATAAAATAACTAGCTAAAAGTAAAATTCAGCTCTGCTGGAAGTACAATACGTGTAACAAATATGTTCGTAGTCTGTCGCCGAACGTCGACATGGTCATCTATCAAATCAATGTACAATTGAAGATGTTTCATATATAATTTTATACGTAAAAAAGTAAGAGAGGTGAAGAGTAAGAAAAAAATTGATAAAATGCGTGCGATGATAAAAAAGAAGTGACAATAATGAGACAAGAAAAACTAAGTGACATTAAGCTCAAGACATTGTATATATACTAAAATCGACTGTGAGAAACAAAAAGAACGTAGACAGTCTTAAAAAGCTCGCAAAAACAATAAACATATTTATTATAATAAATAATTGGTACTAGTATTTTAATATAATAAAATTCTTCAATTTGATTTGATTATTGAGTATTTTTATCGCACTATTACAAAATATTGTACAGAAACAAACTATTACATAATAATTATTCCGATTTACTCAAGTAAAAGCAGTTTTCTTAAAGCAGTAAACTGATTTGTTCTTTGAAAATTATATGTTCTATTAATTAGTTAAAAAAATCAGTATCCATAGAAATTTTAATGCATAGTTATCGTGACAAGAATTTTCCATTTTAAATAGTGGTAATTATTTCAGAATAAAAAGTTTCTCTACTTAAGGATAAATTAATGTTTTGAAAATTAAGATTAGATTTGAAAGAATTATACAAATTATAAATATTTTATAAAATTATAAAATTATACTACTTGGAAATTCAAAAATTTTATTTAATATATAATGTATGCGCAATATCATTTTTAAATAAAATCAATAGATAATATATTTTCCTTAAAACTCATAAACAAGAGATTGATTTATAGGTTTTGATGTAAATAATAAAAATAGTGACCTTCTCGTTAAGCCTCCATTTAATAAAAATAATTTAAAATGAAGCAACAGTTATCAAAAGAGTCAAATATTCTTTAGTATATTTATTGGTAATTTCATTTTAAATACATTTCAATATCAATAAAATAAAATATAATACGAAATATAAATTTCCTTTTAGACTAATTCATTACAACTTATTACCAAGCGTTAAAAGTTTTTGTATTAAAAAGTAAAAATATAAGCAGCATCGCTATAGACATTAAACAATTCGTTGAACTTTTCTTAGAGGGAAGGATCAATAAGATCTAGTAAACATATTAAGATATATCAAGCAAGCGAGAGAAAATACTGTTGTGATAGAAGGGGTACGAAAGGGAGCAGCATACGAGAGGTGCTGAGCAGGCGCGGGATTGAGAAGCCACTGATGCTGCTACTGCTGCTTCCGTGGAACGATCTGAATGAGGGAGTCGAAGCCATTTATGGGCACATAAGCGGTTTCCATTGTCTATGGAGTATAATGGAGTAATCTCGCGGTGATGCGCTGCGGCAGTCTCCGTTAACAGATATTCAAATACGAACGTGGAAATATCGCAGAGAGAGAGAGAGAGAGAGAGAGAGAGAATGAGAGAACACCTTCCAAAATTCGCTCAGTGGTCAGCGAGAACAAGCTTATCCGTAGTATTCCATCTGACTCATCATGGTGCTCTCTTTTGCTTGTTCTTTTTCTTTCGCTATCAGATAGATTCGTAAATGACTGCCGCTGCGTTATGCTGGTTGTTTGGATTAACCACCCATCATATACCGCTTTTGCTAGAGCAGAAAGGACTTTTCTCCTCGCAAATACTTTGGCATTCGATGATTTAACTTCGCCATACTTTTCAATTTGAAATTTGAAAAACTTTAATGTTTGTAAAATGGTTACACTAAAATGACGTACATATCTGACTGTTGGGGCGCTTATATTTCTTTCAAGGTCTTATTATCGATATTTAAAAGGATAGATACATTGAATAATATCAAGTTCTTACAGTAGAATATAAAATTTATAATCTTGTTGAAATACTAAATCATGTTGTACAATTTCAGTTAAAAGACTATCCTTTTTTAAGGTTAAATTAAAGCTTACTTTTTTACTGATTAAAATTAATTTAAAAGTTAAAAAAGTCATCTCATTTCACTAAAATTTAATTATTACTTTTACTTAATCAGAAGTGCAAATGTAAATTACTGATGTTTGCTTAGCCATTCTAAATAATTTTTTAATTATTAAATGATTTTTGCTTTAATAAAAATAGAATGTATGTATATTGTAACATCATAAATATATATAATAAATTTATAATAACAGACAATTTTGAGCTTAAAATTAAGTTGATTCATTTTGATATAGATTTTTCGCATTTACGAAATAATTTATTATCATTTCTTTCATTGCTTTGATTACAAACTTTGGATGAAATTTATGATTTTTTAATTGATTATAAAAATATTTAAATCAAATTAAGAATTAAAAAAAAACAATAGAAATAAAATTAAAAAGATTAATTTAGAAGTTCGAGATTTAATTCTCATCTATCTTTGATAAATTCTTCTTAGATATTTGATTTATGAATGTTTAGATTATTCATTGTAATGTATTTCTGTAACATATTGAAATTAATAAAAATAAAATATTACAGATATTTTATCAAAATTCGAAAAGATATCGTTATTTAGTATAAAGAATATTTAAGTAAAATATTTAAAAGTGTTTACTTTTGAAAATGATTAATGATTTTTACTAGTAATCCGTTGAGAAATCAATTGCTCAGAGATAAATAGCACAAATCTAGTTTGTGTTACAAAGATAATTTAAAGAGATTATTTTTAGTTATTATTAAAAGAGATAATTATTATATACGATTTATGCATGGGTCAAAATATACATCTGGAATTTATTTTATAAAGCAAAAAATATGTGATAAACATATCATATTTTCCAAATTCTTATAGTATTATTATTCATAAAAAAACTTTTCAAAAATTATGATTTTATGATCACAAATTATTTTAAAAATAAATAAATTAATATGAAATAATAAAATTATTTATGATTAATTTTAAAAGATAAATGAGTATTAAAATTCTAATTTTGCCCTTTGTTTAGATAGTAAAAAATTCTTACGTTTTTAAACTATATAAAATATATTACAGTATTTGAAAAAATTCGATATACTCACATCTGAACTAAAAAGAATTATTCAAGAAAAATTTGTTTCACGTTAATCGACATATAGAGTAGGTAATGCAATGAAAATGCTTTCATCGAGAGACGAATGTGGTAATACTGTCTTGCTAATGTAGAAATAACGAGATTAGGTACACCACACATCGAAGTAATACGAAACAGCAGATGGATCAGACGTACCTCCCTACATCTTCGAAAGCTTCGCGATCCCATTGATTGGTTACAAATAATGGTAGAACCCTATAACCTTGAGAAGTTACTCTTCTCGCTCCCTGCTCAAATTATCTTTCATCCTACTTTATTACAGATGTACGCGCAGACATCACTGCCAGCAGCATTTCAAAAGAAAGCAGATAAAGTTGAAGAGTAGAAATACAGATAGGAGTTATACCATTTGCGGATAAATGACTGATGCACCCTGGCAGGCTTCACTAGTTTGAGAGAGTTAGCCCATCGCGTTAGGACTTTGGACCTGTTCTGCTAGTGATGAATCGCCGCTCCGTGCTAATACAGGATGCCATGTGCTCTCCCTTATGTGTATTTGCCAATCGTATATGCAGTGTACACGTGCACACGTATATCCCGTAAGAGCAAACGAACAAGTATATATGTATCGGTGATAGGGTCCCTAGGCTATCGCTTGCCATGTTCCGCTCAACATTCATCTTCCCTATATCCATTGCCTTATTTATCTTGCTTGCGGAATCGAAATTCGTTCCGTCTGATTCAAAATTTTTATTTTTAACTTAATATAGAGAATATCAAATAGAATGATTTTAATAGATTGATTTTGATTATAATTACAGGTGTTGTCCTGCCTTTCATTTTAAAGTAATACATATGTTTTTTCTACTGGCTTATAAAAGTATCATTTAAATTATATTATATATAGAAAATTTATATATAGATATATTATGTATAGAAAATATTATGCATCGAAATATTATATATCGACACAAAGGTATACTGATTTACTACGTTTTAGAAACAATTTATTAAGTATTAATTATTATTTTGTATTACACTTGCTTATTAGAAATTCTGTAGATGGTAATTAATTTGTGTTTTGCACTTCCGCCGTAGAAATAATATTAAGTATTTAGAAAGAAACCTAATTACCAATTCTCTTTAACACTTCTTTATAAAATTATTTCAAGCCGAAAATTAATTTAGTCCTATGATTATTTGAAAATTTTATCATTGGCATATAAAATTTTTTGAAAATGGTTCTATATATAAAACTAAATGTAAATTATAAAATCATTTTTCAAATTCAAATTTATTTTTACTTTTTTTTATTTAAAAAATTTTTATTTATTTTTGTTTAAAAAAAAATACACTAGCACTATTTTATCTACTAACGTTTCAAGAATAATTAAAAGTACAATAAAACGAGACAAAAACAAAGAAGTTTAACACAATGCATGCAAAGCTTTGAAAGGTACATTACTGAAAACGCTGTCAATCAAAAGTAACTCAAGGGAGCACGCGATGGATGGTAAAGTTGTTTAGGTTTCGAGAATGTACTTCTACGTGTTATCGATATGAGAAGTTTGTTGAAGATTTATTGCTAAGCTAAACCATTCGATCATTTTAGCTTTCAAATCTTCATGAAATTCTGTACAGGAGTTTTTTCTTGTTTTAAATAATAATGACATGTATTGAAAACCAGATCTTTAAGAATATATACTTTTAATTAATACTTGTGATTTCTTTTTATACCTCTGTAAAGTATTGAAAGATTAAAATTTCTGAAATGATTAATAATATCAAAAGGGATAAAACACAACATTTATTTATTTAAGTGTCGCGGTTTTTCTTACTTGCATAAAATAAAAATAAATTGATCGTTGTAAAAGTATTTGTAATGTGTGGAAGAAATATTAATGAATATCGAATTTCTTTCAGTTGAACTGTTTTCCTTATATTACTTAAAAGCAGTGAAAATATCTATCACACGTTAGGTACTCGATCAAAGTAGCCAAATATTCTATTCATATGCAGATCAAGAATGGTATTTTATCTTCGATGAATTCTTGACTTTTCCTTTTAAATATTTTATTTAAGCATTTTTTGAAGTTAATGTATTTACAGGACTATAAACACACACATTTGTGTAAACTACAATTGTCCTTTAAAATTTTTTTTACCGTATCATTTTTAAGTATAATATTAATCTAACATACATCATATTTTAGTATAATAAATTCAGAAAATGTTATATTTTTATTTAATATGCTTAATATACGACATTATATCGTATATTACGCTATTATAATATTATTATAATATTATTATAATAAACAATATGCAATATGTACAATATTAATAAAAGCACATTTTTCATTAGTAAAACCACAGAAGGAAATGTTTTCAATAAAACAAAAGATTTCGAAATGGCGTTGAATATTAATAATCTCATTTACATGAAATGTCTAGCCTTTTGGCTAGAGCCCCCAAAAGCCAAAACGATAACATAAGAGCTAACATGTTAGGTCCTACCATTTTAAATTAATTTCATTTTCTTTCTTCAATATCATTTTTATCTTGAACTATTACCATCTTTACCTGGGCTTTCTTATATATTCTTTCAAAAATCATCCTATCCCCGAGAGAGCGAGGGAGAAGAAAAAGAGGCGAGTGTCTTTTCAATTTCGCCTGTATTACGCTACACCATTTTTCTTCCATGGCATAAAAGCCACAGTGAAGACATTCTAGCCAAAGGATCTCGCACCTGGTGCCCAAAGAACACTTCTTCTGGATTGGCCCGTACGCTTTGATAGTCTTAACGAGCTCGAGGTGACGTCGGCTGCTAAATTACACACGCGCAAGTCCCGCAAAGCGCAGGGGGATGAATATTTAAATTAGGTAAACAATCGTAAACAATCCTTATTGCCCAGTGGCCAGCTACGAAGAAAGTGCGAGAATACATGGATGGCAGATGGAACACCTTGGGGGCATTAGTTCGCTCCGAATTCTGTATGAGCATGCGTGTATATATACATGCATATATATAGTAAAAATAAACGTAGTTCGTACGTTCACAAGTTCATAAAGGTACTCTCCGGATTTAGTGGACAAATTTCTGTTTCACCGAGGTAGTTGACACGTGCTATTTTTCAGAACATTGTAAGTTTTGATATAAAATCAGTAAAAATTAGTATATACCAGCGATAATAAATTTAGTTACATTATTTTCTTTAAAAATTATAAGTAATAATCTTAAATACATGTATGTAATATATATCCTACTTATTCTGTAAGCTTCCGTGTTTTCTTTAAAGTTTTCAAGCATATTGTAACTTTATATATACGTAGGTGTGTGTGTATGTGTGTATGCTTTTGACTTATTTATTATAATTACAGAATATTTAATATTCATCTTTCGAAACAGCCCAAAATAAATTACTTGAAATTCGATCACTTCTTGTAATAAGCATATCTGAATTCTAAATTTGATTTACCGAGTTTCTAGGTTATTATCTTCTACTTGCAATGAGAAAGATTTATTGACTGAGTCACAGATAATTCAATTTCAAAAAAAAATTTTCTCCAAGCTTATAACATCCTGATTGATTATTTATGTGCTCACAGCTTGACGTAACTGAGATGTTAAGTAAATTATTTTCAATTATTATCACATTCAACGCTATAAAATTAGATCTTTCTACAAACTTATAAATATATCACGAATTCACTCTTTAAATATTGACTACTGTTATAAGAATATTTACAATAAGCTTTTTCATTTTTTATCGTTGTTGTACGGAATTGTTAAATATAATTTTAATTATTTTATTCTGTTTATTACTTTATTATTTAATTATTTTATTTCATAATTAAACATTAGTCCTCTTTTAAAGTCAATATTTTCAAAAATTACAAAAAGCAAATATTTTTATATACAAATATATCAAGTTTTAAATATATATTTAAAATTCACTTCTCCATTACAAAATGATTGGAATTATAAGCTCATTTAGAAACGTATATCTCATAAGTTGTAATAACTCGTATTTCATGATATCGCATATCATTCGAAAACAAGAAATATATTAAATATCTCAAAGCCTTAAAAATCATATAATGAAAAAGATAAAAAGCTTTTACGAAAATTACAGCAGCTAATTAGTAATAAAATCAGAGAGTTGAAAAATAAACTTTATGTTCATTATTCTTCTCGATATGCATGTATTCTAGTAAAACATATCTACATAATGTTCTTAAATTTTTTGATAAGAAGAATTTGAAAAACATTTAGTAATATCAACTTGTCTTATCAAATAAAAATTGAAGAAAATCTGAATATATGACAATTAAAATAAATGTATCTGAAAATAAGAATATGAAAATGTAGAATATTTAATATTTCAAAAACTCAATCATTTATATTTTCAAACTTTAGAATATTCAATCTTTCTTAGATCATCAAGGAAATCCCATGCTCGTATCTTTAAAAGTTGAAAAGAGAAATGGAATGTGGATGTGTGTTACATATGTGTATGTAGGCAAAAACGTTTAAACCCGCAGATGACGTGAACACATGTATAACGCCACCAAAATCCGTAAAGTAAAGCAAGCTTTTCTCGACCTTCTTATTCCCCGTCTTTCTTACCACTATAAATGTCTTTGAAACTCTCTTCCTTTCAAATCCTTTACATATATGTAGATGGAAAATTTTGTTTCAAGTGGTACAATTAAAAAATAAGAATCCTTAAAACTTTTTTAATATTAAGTGTTAGATAACAAAAAAGAAATAAATATTAGACAAATTAATATTATTAATTATTACATTCATATTACAGAAATAAAAGAATTTAATTTACTTATAAAATTTATTTGTAATAAATAATTATTCTTGTAAAAATAGTCATTTTTACATTCAATAATAATAATAATTCTGATTAATCCTATAAATTTTCGTGCTCATATTTAATGAACGCCTTATAATAATAAATATATAGAAAATAGAAATTTCAGCATTCAATTATTCGAGGAGTAAAAGTATCTTCCTTTAATAATCAATATTATAATTCACTCTATCAATTACAATTATTGCTGGGATAAGTAATCAGAAAAACTTTGATGTTCTTTTTCATAAATGCACATATTGAAAATTAAAAACTATATGGTATTCAATAAATAATAATTTTTTTACTTATCTGTCCGCTAACAAAGTATTATAACAATTTTATGAATTATACTAAATAAAAACATTTTTCCAAATTAATAATCTGTCAAAGTAATAAAATTATTTATTTTATTTTTCACTTATAATTATTCACAAACAGGAATATGTGACTATAAGAAAATTTACAATGTATATTTTGAACAACTTTCTTACTACTTTTACTCAATCTCTCACGAAGTAATGCATTTATAGAAAAATATTTTTAGGAAAAATGTATCTTGTTTTAAAAAATTTAATACAAATTCAACAAATTCTAAGACTCAAGCATTCCCCATACTTAATATCTACATCAAACGATGCATATTTAATTTCGTGAGTTATTATTGCTCTATACTTTTTAACTTTATCTAAAAGATAATTACAGTTAATAACACTATTCTTAAAATAAATATGTAAGTAAATTTATGTCTAAGAATTGATATCATAAACACCGAACTGAATTTGACGTTGCTTTCATTTCTTTGCAAATTTATACTTGGTCACTTTAACATATACCCTAACTTACATTCAGTACTTGCTCTGTCTGGTTAATCTTCCGATAAAAGATATGCTATTAGACACGATTGGTTGATAGTTTTTCTTCTGTTATCCACCTATTTATCTCTTTCGCTTCATTTGAGCAATGTTTATTGTAGATTATTTATCGTTTTATATGGTTTTTTCTTTATATTTCTGTAACATCTTTTGATTAATTGATTCAAATTTATTTTCCTAAAACTTATTAGAAAATATAAAAGCATTAACAAATAATCAATGTAATTACCCAACAATTTTATTTAATTTTATTAGAAATATGGTTAGTAACTACTAATATAGGCTACGGAATTGAATTCTATACGTTAGATGGAGCATATCGAACTGAAAAGATATATAACATTTGAATATGAATGATGATTTTTTTATATACGATTATTGTATAATAACGAGTGATTTATGGTAACTATCGTATTAACTGTGACTAATAAATTGTAATATCGGTAAATCATGAAATAAAGAAATATTTATTATTTACTATATGATGAAAAATATTTTAAACCTTTGTAATAAGAAACACTAATTGTTTTAAATAAAAGTGTATTGCAATATTTTTTGATATCATATTTTATTATGAAAGGAAAATCTATAATTTCTTTTCTGTAAAAGTATGTTCCCGAACTCGCATACTAGTTTTATCAAGGTTAAGAAAATAAAAAATTTATACTATTTCATTATTGTTAAATATGAATTTATATTATAAATTATTCTGTTAATGATATTAGTAAAATTCACCCAATAGCTGCATATCTAATCACACCTATCGTTTTTAATGTTATTTATTGTTTTTATAATTTATTAGTGAACTATTATACGTAAATAAATATAACTGAAATTCATATTCCTGTGTCAAAACTTCTGAAAATAAGTTATCAATTCTATTCTAAATGTAAAACTCTCAAAGCTAATTAAGTTACAATAAATGTGTATTATAATAACAAAACTGTCATTCATTAGTAAATGAATGCCCACGAATGAGTTTTATACATTTGAAGTAATAAATTCATTTGTTATTCTTAATAGAAAAATAATTAGCTTGCCAGTATATAAAATAAAATGAAGGAAAATGATTTTACGCCATCATAAATTTCTTTTACTAGAATTAAAAATGTTTTATTACGACTCGAGCATTTATGATGTACGAATTTTACATTAAAAGCTTGTAAGACTCTGCAAAACGCTTCCACCAGTTTTTTCTTATTACACGCGAAGAATAAATGAATATAAATTCCTAAGAAGTGAGTACATAAGAGCCGATGAATGATAGGCCAAATGTCCACTTGAGCGAGAATAGTTCATGGCCATACACGCGTTATAGCCAGAGGCTTCGGGACCATCCTGCAGGCGAATGATGTTATTCCGAAAATGTCTCTATCCCCTCTTAGCATCATACCGGGCTAATCCGTGCAGTCATTTATTATCCATCGAATCCGAAGTGGCTGTCGATGCGAAACCGCTAATGAGCCGTTCGCCAATTATCCCCGCACATCACGGCTTTACGTATTGCAATCTACATGTATACATCTATGTATATTGCATATCGATTCTCAACTGGGATCAAAAGGTACTCGTCACGCAAAAGAACTCATGCGAAAGGGGATATAAAGAGATCGATTGAGTTTTTTTTTACCATTTAAATGCCTTCATATTCTTACCGAGTACGCCGTAGTATATAAAAGCGAGTTTTCATCCAGTCAGTAGTTAGATAATGTCTTTAATATTTGGATTTTCTTTTCAGTTGTTGGCCAGAACATATCTCAAATAATAATCTTTACTAGTTTATTTATTCAAATCCATAAATTAGAGCTACTAATTGGATTGATTTACGTTTCTTCAAATACGGACATTTGTTATATTGCTAACATAGAAACTTGATTTATTTTATTGTATCGAAGATAATTTTAAGGTATACCTTGATAATGAGACATACACTGGTGTGCAAGTAAATAGTGTAAGAATATGTTGTTATATATATAGTGAAGGCCCAACAACAAATTTTATCAAATTTTTGAAAAGTATACTAAATCATACAAAAATTAATAATAACTAGACATAGCATTTATATCGGCAAATAAGATCGATTATCCAACAATAATTTGATTTTAAACGTTAATTAATCTGAAATAGTTCTGATCACTCATCTGTTAAACTTATCTATTGAGTAACTTTGAAAAAGTATATAGGATTCGTAAGCTTTTTAAAGAAGAAATTTTCATAATCATTCTGATAGATTTAACAGCTAATGAGTAGCAGAGGTCAGAATTAAAGCAAATAAAACCAAGAGTTATATATACTTAAAAAATTGTGTTTAACAGCCACAAGATAGATATGTTAATTTATGATATGGAAAATTGTTATAAATCTAACTGCGTCACTTAAGATTATAAAAACTGAAGAAAGCTCTTTATGCCCGAAATTCACCACGATAATACCACCTTATATTATATTCATCTGTCTAAAACTTGAAGAAATACAATATTAAATTATAAAAGGAAGTTAAAATTATGAACATACGAGAATGAAAATAGTTCTATGCAAAAAAGGTTCACTTAATGCGTGTATTAGCTGTACTAGTAACAATACAAAAGTCTTGTATGAAGTTTTATTTAATACAGTTCGATATTACTGAAGATTGGATTTAAACTGGAGAATAAAATTAAATTTATAGATTTATATAAGCAAGTATTTATAATTTTTGTAAATAAATATGATAATAAATTATTAATGAACTTGGTATTGCTATTTATAAATACACATTCTTACACTATTTACTTGCACACCAGTGTACGTCTCATTATCAAGGTATACCTTAAAAACCATCTTCGAAACAATAAAATAAATCAAGTTTCTATGGTAGCAATATAACAAATAAGGATGTAAATCTGATAATAAATAAGTTTAAGGAAGTGTTCCAACATAAATTCGAGTTCATCGTAAAAATTATCTATAAACTCAGAGTAAGAAAAATACGACGAATTAAATAAAGGAAAAGCAAATGATTGAATTGACGAACTTGCGCGCTTCAAAACTGAGAAGGAAAATTGAACGAGAAATGATAAGGAAAGTTAGAAATACGAAAGAACTTTCGACGGGTCGACTTTTCAAATACCCAGAGGGTACTTGCATGTCGCGTCTTCTCTATTCCGTTGCCTTACCTCTTGAAAGATAGACGCGCTAAACAAAGCTCGCCCCACAATGAAAAATTCACCCTAGTGATAACTGGCTCACTGCATTTTTCATGCTCTACTGCGGAAATCTTTTCTTATCTCTGTACGCTTATATCCGGTGTCATTCACCGCCCTGCTTTATTTTACCCCGCTATGCTTTTGCCTTCATGGGCGTGTATATACGGGAAGGCCCTTATTGTGGCCACCAGCCAACGCCGAAACGTTGCAACGTCCCTCGAGATAAATAAGGGTTGCTTTCTCTCTCTCTCTCTCTCTCTCTCTCTCTCCCTTTCTCTGTCTTTTACTCCATCTTTTGTCTTTTGGTACTTCAAGATAAGTTTCAATTTTAAGATTGATGGATTTATTATTTTTATAATTTATGACGCAATAAATCTTTCAAACAATCTATGGCTATATTATAGAACTTTGATAGATATTTATATTTAAATGGAACATGTAATCTAAAATATAACTATTTTTATTGGTCCAGATTTTTACGTACATGTAATTCATAATATCTTTCAAAAATAATGAATACGTTTAATTATTTTGGAACATCATTTTTTACAGTATTATTATGAGCGTTTATACAAATTAATACATTTTTAAAGAATCTTTAAACTCTTATAAATAAAATGCGCTGATTATTTAAACTTCCAAGAGCTTTAATTATCCTTTATCCTATTTAATTAATGCTTATTAGCTAAATATTATAAGTACAAAGATTTCGTTTATAATACATTTCATCGGCATTTTATATTTTTTTAATTCTAAAATTCTAATTATTTATTAATATTATTGTTAATTTATCTTAATATTATTGTTAATTTATCTTAATATTATTGTTAATTTATCTTAATATTATTGTTAATTTATCTTAATATTATTGTTAATTTATCTTAATATTATTGTTGAAATAATAAATAATACTAATAAATCAATGTATTGAATTTTTTATAATTCTGTGTATTTTTATTAAATTACGCATATAGCAAAAATTAACAGAAAATAGAAATTTAATTACATATGATAATATATAATCCAATACTATTACATAAATACAGCTATAAACGTGGTTATATATTTTCAAACATATTATTATAATATTAAAGAAAAGAAGAAATAAAATCTATATGAATACATCTAAATTTTTAAACTGAGATTTAAAGAAATAGGTTTTAGAATTAAGAATCAATGAAGAAGATTATTATTAATTTGTAGTAAACTAATGTAGTTCAAATTTTAAATTGTATTCCATAAATTCATTTATTTTTCTACAACTTTATATTATTTACAAAACCAAAAAAAAAGAATTTAAACTTCCTGTTTAATTGAAATATCAGTGAATTTAACTTTTATTCCATGTAAATATATCTTTATTACAATAAAGTTCGTCAAATAAATTTTTCAAAGAATAAAACACATATTTTCGCACTATATCTTTGTCTTGTCTATATCTATATCTTGTCAATGTATATTCTAACTTTATCTAACATTTTATTCACATATTAAAATAATATATATATATATATATATATATATATATTAAACTTTAAATTGCTGTTTCTTTGAGAAAGTTAAAGAAAGGTTTTGTTTGATAAAATTTACTTGATTATTATAGATATCTTGCACTAATATATGTTAGTTTATCGCACATACTCCATGTACAGTGTTTTATTATATATTTCAACAACTCCAAATATATAAAACCAGGATAAAATAAATTGAATCGAAATGTCTATTTTACTCGTTATGTTTTTATATCTTCTTTAGCCCGTCCTTTAAAATCCTTGTGGACGAAATTTCTTCCCATTTCATTGAAGTAAAAGGGCCAGAGTTTTATCATTGTTATAATATTTTGAAGATTTTCTTGGTGTACAGAATGGAAAAATATGTTAGTAAAGATAATCAAGGATATTCGAAAAAGCTAAATTTATAAAACACATATCTGTCTTCGCTCAGAAATACAGAATGTAATTTTTGACGTTTCTATTGAAACTATGGTACATTTATAATCCAATATTATTCAAATTTTTATGTCAGAGCCAAAACTATTTTATTAAGAATATCAGTACTTAAATTAGTAGTTAAAAATTCTGTATTAAGAATGAAATATTTCATACAATTTTAATTTTCAAATTAAAATGTTACATTATCTTTATTTCGTGGATTTCAAGTAGAATATTAAATATACCTTTTAATGAACTTCATAAAAAGGGTTTAAATGATAATTAATAAAATAAGACTTTAAGACTGCCTATTTTATATAATTTACATTAAAAGCTTTCTTAATAACATACATATATCTTATATCTATTTTATATCTTATATCTTATATATTATATATCTTATATCTTATATATTATATCTAAATATCTTCTTACAAAAAGAATTATTAGAAAATGATTGTGAATGCAAAATACTCAAATATTGCAATGTTTTATGTACCCATATCCTATTTAGTTCTAATAGTTTTATTTGAAATTGCTTCTTTTTCTTTCAATTAACAATGAAATTAGTATGTTCTCATTGTGCCTACTAAAAAAAATTTCTGATTTATTAGTTAATCGTAATAGTTGTTTTAATACAAAAAATTGTTGTACTGAAAATCACGAATAGAGTAGTTAATTAGATTTTGTGATTTTTCATGTAATTCTTGTCATAACTTCAAGTCATAACTCATTTGTAAATTTAGATACATTTTGATACTAAGCATACCTCATATTCAATAGTATCAAACTTATAAATAATTAACAAATCTAAAATAAAATAGATATTACATAGACTCTGTGATAAGTAGTTATGGTGTTATAATTGTTATCAATGTAAAAACTTATACTGATACAATTTAAAATTTAGATCTTATAGCTTTAAACGTGTGATCTATGGAACCAATTAAAGGCACTGTGTTTCATCTTTTTGTATTAAAGAATTCTCTAGAGAATGATAATTAAAATTAAGCTCTGATATTTCTAGATTATTTTTGTAGAACTTCTTTTAATAATTAATTTAAGACTAATACATAATAGTAATATATAAAAATATTGAATATAAATAACGAATAAAGTTGTAGGCTTATATTATATGAGTTTTAGGGAATAGCAGAATAAGTAAATTGAATGAAAAAGCTAAGAAATTGATAATTATAATGAATGTTGTTTATATATAAATATGGTTTCTAATCATTTAATAAAATATTAAAAAATGAGTTATTGATATTATATAATATTGTGTATTATTCATGCATTCGATCATTTTTAAAACTATTAAGTACGGTAAATTTAAAATCTGTGATTTTGTAACATGTTAAGGATGCATACATTGAGCTAAACGATAAATGCATCAGACTTAAATATAATAATTTCTTATAATTGTTAGGCCAGTCAAATAATAAAATGTGCTAAACGTTATGTTATTGATAAAACAAAATAAAATTGTTGAGGTACTTGTAAAAATATATCCAAAATGAATTAATTATTGCAATGTAAATATTTTACTAATACCTAGCTTTCCTAATTAAAAATTTTCTTCAACAATGTTTTGCTTTGGACTACAGCATTATAGTTACCTAAAAACAAATTTATACAAACGATTATTGGCATTGGCAATATAAACCTTAAAGAGCACAGACACTGCAAAAAAGTAAAAATGAAAACAAACAAATCTATACATTCTAACGTGTTGCACTAAAAGCATTGTGGTAATAAATCTATAAAACCACGTGCTGACAGAAATTAATCGAAATTTTCGCAAAGCTATGAGTGCTCGTAATACTCCTGGACAATGTTGCCACTTGAGTCGTGTTGTTATTGAGTCTCTTTGTTATTGAAGAATAATCAGTGACTGGAACGCGAAAATAATAATCATTGTCCAGTGCTACGGCTTATATTAGATTTCAGTGATAAAATTAAAATAAAGAACATTTTGGTTGAAATGTAAATGCAAGAGCGTACTTTACCTATTGCAGTAACTGCAATTTTTCGCTTTTTTCGATTTTTATTAGCTAATCACTTCGATTGAACAATTTATTTATACTTCCTAGATGTATATTTATAATTTTGCTACATGATTATTAATTACGATTTTTTTTATTACCTGTACTTTAATTACAGGTAACAAATATTGTTATTGATTCAATTACAAGAAACAAATAATTTCTATATAGTTGAGGCTTGGATAAAATATTTAAATTACTCATAATAAAAATAAATATAAAATGCTTCGGTTCAATTATTAATAATTTTATAATTGATTAAATTCAAAATTGTTGTAGAAATTTTATGTTGCATTATGTTATAGTATACTTTCATTGAATTATTCTAATTACTGTTATAGATTAACTATGTTCTATTTTTCAATTACATTTTTTCAGAAAACATTCTTTGAGTATAATTATTGAAATAATTTTTGAATATTAAGTATTAAGAATTACACGTAAAACAATATTGTGAAAAAGTTATTGATAACTTTTATGGCGTATGTATGTGTGAATCGTCCGTTGAGGTATTACTAAAAAAGTAGCAATTGTGTAGGGGCTGCGCATGGGAATAGAAAATCGGAAAAGAAGGGTTTTTCTGATATTTTCCGTTTGACACGCATCGATCGAAGATGAAAGTACTTTTTTCCCTTTTCTTTCACCGTTGTATCAGTTTTACTTGTTTCATTAGCTATTTCTCGTTCATTTTTTATATCGCTGATGTTGCGAAATTCATTTTGTGTACTTATACGCATGTTCATCTTTCATTTGTCTACATGTGCGTGTAGGTTATCTAGTCAGCTGAATCTTGTCGACGATAATTCTGAAGAGGGAACAATATATATATTTTTTGTGTAATTTGTGTGTGTGTGTGTGTGTGTGTTTACATGTTAATATGTGAACGTACACGCGCTCACAGCGATTGTGCATGTGTATATATATTACTTTCTCTCTCTCTCTCTCTCTCTCTCTCTCTCTCCTTATTTCTCTTTCTCTATCCCTCTTCATTCAGGAGATTTTGAACTCAAAAAGCGAAAAAAGAACGTTTTCTTCCCGCGGCTATTGTTTCTTCTTACGAGAGACCCTATTGCACTCCCAAAAAATAAGCTCATTCTTATTGCTTTTCTGAATCACTCGTTATTCCGCGATATTTTTTTACCTATCTTCCTCGACCCTTAATAATACTAGCTTTCTTCTACTATCAGAGCTGCAACATTCTTATTTTGCTATTTTCGTTTTATGTTTATCTTTTCCCGTTTTTATAATACTATTTTTCATATTATGTAATTCTTAAAATTATTATATTAATAATCATTTATAAATACTATTATATCTTTTTTACATTATTTTAAAAATATCTAAAGTAATATAATAGAATATATCAATGTTGTACTCAAAATTGTTTAATATCTAAATTTTGTGATTTTTTGTAAGTATAATAATCTTGACAAGTCTAGAAATAATTATTTAACGTCAATATTTAATAATTAATTTTCTTTCAAGACAGTTTTAATTTTAAATAGTTATTGACGTTCTTTCTACCAATATGTACATACTTACATAAGAATACAGTCAAACTGCCTTATTAAATAACAATTTACTCCTACACTTTTATTCAATTTCTTATATAATAATATCTTGTGATGCAGTATAATGCCAATAAAAAAAAGATTAATTTTTTCAATTATTAATTCGCTAACTGATTATTGCTATTAAACAGCAATAAACTAATTAGACTATTAAACTAATTAAACTAAACAGCAATACCAAGTTCATTAATAATTTATTATCATCTTTTCATAGACTGCAGTTACAAGTTTTCTAATTTTTATACACACAACTTTTCTGTACTCTCTAACGCCTTAATATATTCAGTTTTGATTCAATATAATCACAAAATTTATTCCTCATAGATTTTAAAAGCATTTATTTTTCTTCATCAATTGTTTAAAAGGCAATGTGTAGAAAGGTCTTAATAATAATCTCTACAATGATTGGTGAAATAATTGACAAATTTATTAAAACAACGGTACAAACTTTTATTTTATTTAAGTAAATATAGCATGGAAGTATATCTACACATAAATAGATTATAATTGTAAAGTATGATTTATTATAAATATATTAATAAAACTTATTTGAAACTAAAATTACAAATAATAAAACCTTATTATTTGATTATAATTGAAAGTATTAAAAAATACTTAATTATAACTATATCGATCAATGTTTATTATTAATTATTTTACAAACTATTGTAAATAACTCATGATTTATTATATCCACAACATTAGTAAAATTCTACGTAATTAAATTGTATAATCATAAAAAATTATTTTTTAATGTAAATTATATACGTTTAGCAGTTAATTTTATAGCTTTTAGCAAGTCATACTTCACACGCGGCTGCTCGAACTTCAACGCACGTACACATTCATGCGAATAAAAAATAACGCGAATGAAAGAATGAAAGTGTTATGCTATAGATAACTATTTAATTACTCTATTTTAAAATTAAACATTCAAAAATTAATAAACTAGTCATTAAAATAAAATAATTTTTCTAAAAATGTTTTTAAGGTACTTGTTTTATATCGTAAGTATTTAGATCTTGATACAAATTTCCAGGACAATACAAATTCTCCATAAATAATTTATTTATAATTGATCTCTAAACTTTAAAATTGTATAAACATAAACGAGAAGATATTAGGAAATTTTTACGTCATCTTCAGAAAGCTAAATGTTTTGCATAATAAACAATAAATATCTTATCTATACATTATTTTACATCTTATATGGTTCATAATTTATTAACTGAATAATCATATAATTGATTTTACCTTGAATAAATATATTAATTTTATGATCTAAAATATGTTATTAAATGATGAAGAAAAATATCCTAATTGTTAATAAATCTTAAACGCTGTCTTTCAGGCTGTTACGATAATTGTTGTAGGCCATTTGACTGATCTATGGTGTTGAATACCACAATCAAATTCATTCAATAGAATCTTAACGAATGATTCATTGAATGAATAATTCTTGATAATAATAATTTACTCTCACTTTACTTTTAATAATTAAAACAGTACAACAATTAATAATCATTATTTACTATTTTCTTTTAAATCATAATAATTCGTTACCGTATAATTTATATTTTAGCAGGAAAAAGCTTTATTTAAAATAATTATACAAGAAGTTTCTTTTTCTAAATTACATGTAAGTCACACATTATCATTGATAAATTAGTATTATAATTAATATTTAATCAATTCGTAATTTCAAACTCAGAATTATTATATTAAACTATTATATTGTTCGATCTTCATAAAATTTGAATACAACAAATATTTAATAATTCCTGATTATTTAAGTAATAAAAATTGTTCTAATATTAAATTTACATTAATTTAATTTCACATTTTTCTTGAATATTTAGTAACTTATTACATAAATAATAATATTTTATTTTAATAAATAAATAGTAAAATAATTTATTTTAAATAATGAATGTATAATAGTATTTAATTATTTTCAAATCAAGCAATATGCTAAAAGTATTGTTAGCTAAAGATTTGTTATTTCAATCAAAAGAATTATTATTAACGATTTCAGAACATTACATTAAATATTACTAATACTTTTTTTAACTTTTATAAAAAAATTTATATTATTCATATTCAAATATAAATTCATTCAATGAAGAAAATTTTAAAAATATTTGATATAAATTATCCATATTATTTTCTTATAAGCAATTGTTATGACTTATATTTTACGTTATTTATACAACAGACAAACAATTATAGTTGTAATGCATCTAATAACTTACTAATTTATTACACATCCAATACTTACTTTAATCATTTGATAACTGTACTATACATACATTTCTATTTTCAGAGAATAGCAGTCTGAATGTAATTAGCTTTTTGTACAGTTAATGATCACAATAAGTATATAAAATCTAAACTTCACTTTAACAATTAATATTAAGCTCATGCAAAAATTAATTTTGTGGTTGGTCTGGGCACTTTACTATAAGACCGGAGATTTATTTACTTCACAAATGTAAAGTTTTGCTCTTGGATATAAGGAATTTCAATCAGTTGGATAGAAAATTGTGTTATTTGGTTATTTTCTTTTTTTTAATCAATAGTAGTCCTGCGATATATATATACGAAGTATCCTAACCTATAAATAAATAAGTATCTTCGAAATAAAAAAGGATACTATTTTATTTTAAAAATAAAAAAGAAAATTTGTCGAAAATGATATTTATAAATTTTCAACATATTTAATACCTAACAAAACTTTTAAAATCAAACATTCTGTCTAGTAAAGTAAATAAGATTTAATGAAAATTTGTATCAACCCATTATGTAATGTAATAAAATCTGAAGAGAACTATTCTACTAAATATATGAGAAGCACAATTAAATTTGTATTTGATATAACGTTTATAATTTTATTATTGTTTAACAAATTACTAAATTAGAAATTACCCAAGTATATATTAAGTATACGAGATGTGGCTATGAGATGAATGAAAATAAAATTTCAGAAGAATTAAAAAATAATATGGCTTTTAATTTCTTTTCGTAATGGATATACAGAATATTTTGATTCGCAGTCTCAATGACCACCCAAAGTACAGCACCCTTCTATTGTATTATACTGGATTTTAATTTATGCGTGACATTATTCATCGTAAATATATCTATGATATTGACTTTGTATTGTGGTAACGTAGTAAATGAAATTGACCAGTTTACGCGTGAAAAGTATTAAACTGCGATCGACGCCACTTCGTTGATGCATAAAAACTATGTCTGCTCCCGGCTTCACTAGTGCTTACTAGTGCCAATATGAATTACCATTCGTTACTTTAACGTTGCGTTTCAGTTTCAGTTTACGTTTACTGCGGTTGCTTCATATGCATTTTATTGATAATGCGTTTCTATTATCATCAATGTGACCTTATCATTGTCTCTATAAAATCTAAAATATTAATAATACTTTTATCAGGTTATATAACTATTAGCGATTGTTTAGATACTATAAATATATTTAAAAAGAAGTGCATATAATAAAAATATAATTTATATTAAAAATTTATTGTTTAAGCTCTTTATATAAAAGATGTATTATTCTCTTTAAAAAACTATAAAATTTATATTTTAATAACAACAATTATAATTTTTAACTAGAAGTAAAAGCTTATTTCAAAGTATAGTGAATCTGATACATAAAGTCGAAATCTGAAACCATTAAGAAGTCTTTATATAAAACGAAATTGATTTTTTAATAATTTCATAGAAGTGGTTTATCAAAGGATATCTCGTAATTATAAAGAAAAAACTAGAAGAAATTAAAAAGCATTATTTGTAATATAACTTCATAATAAAAGATAAAACTATTTAGAAATATTTAATTCATATTTAACAAGTGCTTTATTTCGTATTATCGCATTTAATGCAAATCAGAATCTACAGAAATAATTTAATTTTTGTTCATCTATTTTAAATATATAAAGTTGGTTAACGATAAGTCTATAAAATACGATTATAAATTTGAAATAATTCTCATTATAAGCATTTGTTATAATACCAAATTGCATTTATATTATTACTTAGTTACATCATTTCTTTTTTTATACTCTCTTCAGTCAAGTAAAGTTTAATTATCTAATGTATTTTTACGCTTATAATTTTATAAATTACTTTTCTCTTAAATAGTTAATGTATGTTTAAATTACTATATTTTCCTGTTTAAGTAAAATTTTCGAATAAATATTTATCATTGATTAAATTTTATTTTATGCATTTAATCAAGATTCAACTATAATGGTCTGTATAATTAACAGAAAGGAATTTGAAGTTTTAAATATATAAAAAATGAATACATACTTTTATAAAAATTTACAATTATTTACTGAATTTGATTAATTTTATTAAAAATATAATCAGAATATAATACAAATTTTATTAAAAGAATGTTTAAAAAATGAGTTAATATATTTGTATTGGTAAGAAATTTTTTAAAAATATCATATATAACATTTTTTCTGTAATGATAGATTATAAATCTTTTCAAATATTCTCATGCATATTTCATTACATAAGACAGTATGAGGTGTAATTACGAAGTATAATGCATTTAAATTTTGACTTCATTTGAAGTCAAAATATGTTTAATTTGCATACAATACTTGACAGAGTGCTTAATCTGTTAAAATCATTTTAAATCATTAACATTTTTTTATAAAGTAACTAATAAAACTTAAGAGAGTCAGCTGAGAATAAAAAGTTTTAGAATATTAATTATTAGGAAGATTACATTTTAGCTTTTAATAGCTCTTTAAATGTATATTGTAAAATAAATAATGTTTATTTAGCAATTATAACAGAATAATTATTCAATATTTAAGTAGAAAGAATATTCATTTGAATTTGGTTTTACTAGAAACATAACGAAGATATTAGCCACTATAATTTAAAGTGAATATTATATCAAAACAAAAGGTAAGGTAAAAAACTTCTTAAGATTTCGAAAAACTATTTCCATTTTAAAATTTTACTAAGATTTTATTGATATCTCATTCAATAAATTATTATTAAAAAATATTATTTAAAAAAATACTCTGAAGATAATTAATATTCAAATATGCAATTAAATACATTTAAAAATTAATAAGAGATTAAAAATAGTTAGCACGATTTTAAAACATTTACAGATCACTTAGATTTATTTTTAAGCATATCCGTCCCAAAACTATTTCTGTCGGAATTAAAAAATCAGATGCGAAAGAAACGATTACGAAATCAATTCTAAAATACTTATGGTGTATTTGACAAATAAACGATCGAATTGCATTTGAAAAATTTTATTTTGAAAATTGATATTAATTCACGTATTCATTGGTTTGAAATTCGCAGTTGGAAAAGATAGCACTAAAGAAAATACTTCTCAATTTCATTGTACGCTAATGCGCATAAACAGGAAAGAACGCCTGTAAATCTAGAGTGTGTTGGGTCAGCAACCGCAACTACACGATTCATCATGCTCCTTCATGGCATCACATGCTGCCATCAGCAAGAGACATTCCTCGGGAGTGTGGACGGGACGCCTTGACTCATTCGACTGCCTAACCATCGCGCGGGCACGCGACAGCTTTGAGGCGGCAATGAGTATATTCTGGCTGCCCGCAACGCCTGGAATTCACAATGGGACGTTTGGAAATACTTTCTCTCTCTCTCTCTCTCTCTCTTTTTTCGGGCGCGCTATCTCTCATCTTCTCCATGACCAGGGGGCCATTGCTTTTTCTCTTTTCTCTACGTGTACTTGGTTTTCTTTCTAGGCAGGAGCCAGCAATGAATGAAGTTCACCGCGATTCGAAATGCGGAAAATTCGTGATTCGTAGCAGAGACAGCACCGGGTAATTAATTCGTTGCACTGCGTTGTCCATTGCACAGAGCGCGGGCTTTTTGTTATGACAATTACAAAAAGAAAATATGGATACTCCGCCGCTGTTGTAAAAAATTTAAGTTTCTACATAAGAATTGGAATAACATCAGTAGAAAACATGAAACGCGAAATGCTGAATTTATCGAAATTTCAATTGTGAAATATCAATGATGTAGAAACACATTTCTTATTTTCTTATAATTTTGAATAAATTTGAGATAAGATTTTTTTCTATTTAGTGATTCAACCTTTCTTCTGGCAGTACTAAGTTTATTAAATGTAATTTTTAATCGAAATTTTATTGAGAATAATATTTTTTGAATAAAATGAATTTAAAATCTACATACTTTGAAGTTCTTTTATTAGAAAATTGAATTGAATTAGATTATAATGAAAATATATTCTTTTATAATAATAGTATATTTTAGAACATAGTTCGACTATCAGGGTCTAGCTGTGTGCTATAAGATTTACATCACATTTAAAATTTATATCTTTTATCTTTTATTATTATTAAATAAGATATTCAGAAGTAATGTCTGTTGCCTCCTCTCTGTTTTGCTTGATAAATCCAGTTTGCATCTAGAAGTAGAAATTTCATTATTTTTCATTATATGGGCGTAAATTAATTTATTTTTCTGTAATGCAAAAAAAGTTTTATGAAAGCTCAAACAATACTGTGAGATATTAAACTGAGAAATGACTTAATCAAGAATAAATGAAATAATTATTATAAGAAATTGTAATAAAAAAGTTAAATATTTATAACAATATTTTGTCATATTAATTGAATAACTGTAACTAAATTATTATAAATAATTCAATTAATTAGTTAAGTTAAGCTTAATGTAATCAATGATTATATACAAACAACATTAGATAAATGAACGAGTAAATTAATTTAGTATTTATTTTCAAAAGAATTACAGTTATTTTAACAACGATCTAAACATATAGAACTGAATAGTTTAAATGTACCAAATTATCACTAGAGTCTTTGAATTTCAATTCATACTCTATAAGAAATACTACTTTAAACAGCTTTATACATATATCGGTCACTTATTTCATGTATATTAAATAATTGTTTTCGATCCTCGACTTCAATCCAGATTAAATTGCAATTTTTTCTGTTATTAATTACCCACAATTATAAATAAAAACTATATTATGGAAATTAACTTTCAATTGTAAACGAATTTTATACAAATTTTATAACAATCAGTTAATGCACCCTCATTCTTAATAGTTTAGAAATCTGACAAAAAGCTATTAAAATCCAAAAAAATTAAAAATTATCTGTAATACATATCAATAATATTGAAAACAATGTCGGTTCGTCAAAGTAAGCGACGGGTAGCAGGCTGAACTCTAATGACTGCTTGTCGACTTCTCAGGTCATAAACTTCAATATACAAAGGATTTGGACAGGTCGATCTAACCTTTCGAAAAGCTACTGAGTCTCAATACATTCACGAATTTTCAACCCTTCAGCCTTCTTTCTCTGCCGATTCACCTGTCACTGTCGTTCTTTCTCTTCTCCCCTCTCTTCGTTCAACAATTTATATCTGTCCTTCTCTATCAAGAGTTTTTCACTAATGGAAACAAAGGTGCTGGCGGCATTATATCGATTACATATATGATCGCCCAATAACTCTGAGAGAACAAAAACCAAAACAGGACCTCAGGCCTATCGTATTCTAAGTGCACAGTAGTTGCAGCTTCATTGAATGAGAGTTCACATGTGTCCGATTTCGGCGCTTGGGCACGAAAGATCAATATCTCCGTTGAGATTAGAAGAGTAGCGCATAAGCGACAGACTTCACTAACGTTAGAGGGAATCGCACAACACCGTAAGAATGGAACTGTATGCGCGAAAGAGAGAAGCGGCCACTTTTCATATAGTTATATTGATTCTAACTGGACTAAAGTAAGAGGGAGAGAGAGAGAGAGAGAGATAAAGTGCATGCGTGACTGATAGAAAACGAGACCGAGAAAGAGAGTAAGGGAATGAGAGGACAGATAAAGAAACTGTGTGCGTGGGACCCCAGTGTAGAATGAGCGAAAGGGCAAGATAGAAGGAAAGTAAGAAAAGGCTTTTCTCTCTGTCTCTTCTAAGGATATAGTAAATCTGTAGCTTTCAACACAACTGAAAAATAAAAAAAGAACACTGAACTGAGTGGCTCGTGCGCAATTTTTAACTTGATTAATTGAGTGAAATTCGGGAAGTTTTATAGACCTGACGTTTTTATACCACTTGTCAAAGTAATATGCTAAATATACCTATTACGCACTTGAAATACTTAACATGCTGTTTCATTTCTTCATTTTTTGTTTTTACGATGACGCGTACGGTATCTGTAGGATCGTATTTCTAGCATAGACTGAACTTTGGAAAGTTCGATATAATAACGATAATGATCTAGCATATAGTAATATAAACATGTCTAAATGACTAACAAGAAAAAAAATAGTGACTTTTAATAGATATTGAATTAGTATAAATCTAATTTATATTTCATTCAATCATTATCAACGATGTCCTTGCATCGAAGTATTATTAAATAATGATAAATGCAAATTTATCTATTCATTTTTTTATATAGAAATAATTTTATATTTTTTCTAGTCGTAATGCTAGATACGTTATTATAATTTTGTTTCATTTAAAAGAAATTTTCACTCACATATTATTGTTTATATATTTAAAGCTTGAAAAATGAAGATTTCCGTACATCAATTTTTATGCATTTGTGTCTATATATTCATAAAAATATTAAGATAAAGTACATAGCTCAAATTATGTAATTTTCTCTGAGAGTCTTACATTTTGTATCGCTAGGATATTAAAACGATTACAAAATAAAAGAATATATTTTTCATTTACTACGTGATTATTACATAATTATTTTAATGTGATAATTTAAAAGCCAATATTATTTTTATACTTTAGAGATGTTTAAAAATATATATAATTGTTTTTTAATTTAAGGAAATATTGATAAAAGTCAATAATAGTCTTCTTTGTTGATTTTAAAATATGGAAGTAACTGAAAAGAAATTTTAGCAAAAAGGCTTTCAGCGAAATCTGTACTATAACAGAAAGATAAAAAATCCGATAATTTTTTTAATCGGTAAATTTTGATAAAGCTTTTTAAAAAACATACATGTTAACTATATATTTTTCAATACTACTTTTGAAATTTCTTATATGACTTTTTTGGGAAAATATTAAAATTGCATCAAACGAATTATGAAAGCTTATTGAACTGATTATTCAAATTGTATTATTAAGCTATTACAACTTTATATTATATGTTTTCATAATTTATTTTCAAACAGTGTCCTCATTCAACAGTAATAAAATTTAATTTAATGAAAATTACCAACAATAAACTCAATAATCTTTTTATCTAGCAACTATTTAGAAAAACGTATTTAATAATCTCCAAGTCACAATATCAAATAAATTCAGGTAATAAACAAATAAATCCGAAGTTCTCGTAAAAATTAAAGACCCACTAAATATTTTTACGGTGGCTCATCCATCGACCCAAATAAATTGTGACTGCTAAGCAGTTGCGCCTCGTTATTTCCTGTAAAAAATTATCGAACTGAAATCAAAGCGATTGAGTTCTTTTCCACGCGTGCTTATCAGTTCAAGTATTACATGCCGAATAAAAATATTACCGCACGTATAAAACGAGCATTAACGTGACCAAAGACTAATCCAATTGCGCCGGACGATGTCTATATACACCGCTGTAATCCCGAGTGAATCTACTGCCGTCATCCACTAAACAAGAGGAAAAAAAGTAAAATAAAATAAAACAATCAAAAACTGACAAAATCCACAAATAAATCCAAAACAAAAGACAGGGAACAGCTCTATATGCCTGCCTAAAAGAGTGTCGAGTGTGCATGTACACACGATATAAAGCACAAAAGCCCTCGATCTAGCCGGACAGCATCTGGCACGTTTGCTGATCCACTAGGACGTCAATACGTGGGCGATGCAACCACGCAGGCCGAAAATAGACAGCGACATGGTTCGGGGGGTAGGTCTACGATGCCCAGACAGAAGGACCAAATTGCGAGGCGAAAAAGATGTGTGTAAACAACAAACGGTAACGGCACGAGCAGCTCGTTCATTCGAGAGAACTGACCCTAACTCCGTCATGGGATCCTCTCGCACATGCACGGATGATTAACGCTCGCTACAGAAGCGGCCCTAGTCTCGCTATATTTTATAATTCGAAAACTTTTATTAATTCGTGCGCAGAATGGCGAATATGGAAGTGCTAGAAAGAGAGAGAGAGAGAGAGAGAAAGCTAGAGAAGAAAACAAATACGAATGTGTGCATATGTAAGTGAAGAAAAACATTCTTTTATGATACGACATTGATCGGATGTATATACTACAGAAAGCTTAATAAATAGTATAACATGAGTCAGTGATGCAGTCAGTTCAAGATTATTTGGAGCTCATGTAGAAATATCCTCTAGAATTTATGATCAATCTGGAATTTAAGGGAGAATTCAATGTTAAAGCTATTTACTATAAAAGTTTCATCAATTAATATTATATTCTATTTGGATCTCTGTAATTCACTACGTGACATAGCAACTATTAAAATAGGAATATCCAATTGCATGTTTTTCATTTAAAATAATCTCGCATTTTTCATTTATTCGAAAACGATTACTTAACTCACGAAGAATACAGCTTTGGTAATATTTAAGCGTTTTATTTAAGAAGTATTTTATCTTCCTTTATAAAAAATTTTCAATGTATTTATATTTAAAAGATTTAAAATCTTAAAAAAATTAAATGAAAATTATGTGCAAAATATTTAGAAATAAGTGTTAATTTCTATCAATATTTTACTTCTCAAAACCTGTACCTCTATTATTACTCATTATGTTCATACATCTGTTTCTATATTTCATTAGTAATAACTTATCTATGAGTATAGAGGCTTTTATATTTATCATCAATTATTCAAAAAAAGTAAATTTGCAATGTCAAATGTACATCGTTCATTCGGTGTTTTTTTATTCAGTGAACCGGAGCATGTTAGAAAATATCAAAGCATAAAATTGAAAATATTCTGTACAACCTTAGTTTACCATAAAAATAGCTTATACTTATACTTAATATTATACTTGATAACATTATACTTGATAAGTAACATTATACTTGATACGAAATCGTTTGAAGCTCAAAAAAACTCATATTCTATAGTTATGGATTTAAATTACATTGCTTTAGCTTTAGACTCTTTACTATAAACTTTAACTTTATAGTATATTCAATGTGTTATTTATTGAATTAAAAAAGAGGTTTATTTTGTAATGTGCGCCTTTCTTTTCTCTAAATACTTAGTAAGATTTTTGTAGAAATTTAAAAACTTTTGTAGAAAGGCAAAACTACTTACGCTGTATAGGAAATTTTTCATTAAATTATATTTCTTGAAATATAAAAAAATAAGGTGTTCCGTATAATTATAGAAATATTTTTTCTTCTACAAAAATTTCTAAACAATCTTTCATACATCTAAGAGTTTGTAGTATGAAATATAATAGTTAAATTATACTCAATGCTATTGTAGCTGAAGGCAATAATCATTTCATTTTATACTGTGAAAATAAAAATTAACTGGGCAAGAACCGATTTTCCAAGTCAAAAAATTGTTATTCTAATAGGCTATTCTAATAGGTTGTATACATATATGTATACATATATACCAATTTAAAAACATTTTGTCTAGAAGTTGAAAGCTATCAATCTCCTTCATAGCTACATTGATTATTTTAAATGTTTTTCCAAAAAATTCATTCTCTAATTTATTCTACAATTTTTTCAAACAAATTTTGCCATTAAGATACAACATTTATTAGATTACGGAATCATAACATGATAAATAATTAAAAATTATTCTTATATTATTTAAAGTAAAATCTTCATTACAAATACAGAATAGCTAATCTACTTTACGGTAATATTTTTTAATTTTCGTAAAATGATTATGCACTGATGAAAATAGTATTTCAAGAGAAATGAAAAAGTGAACTAAGAAAATGGATCTGCAGAAATATGTAAACACATATGAACTCTGGAAGAATATTATACGAAAAAAGGAAACGCTCACAGAAAGCGGAAGCGCCTTTCTTTAATGAAAAAATAAACGAAGAAAGTTGAATAGTCCAAGGTCGAGACAGGTAGAAGTGGTAAATTTGAAAAACGAGTGAAAGAAGCAAGCGCTATACAGAAATATAGTTCCTTGATCACGTAATAATAAGATCTAGAATCTATAGGAAAAAGAAACACTGGTGACCAGCATAAAGTGTAAGTCCTAAAAAAACAACCGCATTGAAATCTTCTCTTTATCTCTCCCTAATGCCGCACTCTTTCTTTCTCACTTCTTTCCTCATCTATATTAGTATGACTTGTTTTGTAATGAACGATATGTAACAGTAAAATGTTATGTACAAGAGTACATAACAACATTTTGATGTCACTTCACATGCTCTTATAATCTGCGACTTTTATAATGAGTTCATAAGATGCATCCATGATTTACATTCCAATAAGATTGTTAATGATAGTTGAACAATTGAATCTATAATCATTACCAATTATTTTTTGTGGGGACTTCTCTTGGAAATAATTTTTAAATAGAACCTAGATTTCATTAAAAATTTATATTTTGAACTGACAATTTTAAAAACCTTAGCCTCTACCCAAATATATACACATATATTATTATGTTATTTGTAAATGTTAACTTTAATTAATTAATACAATAACTTACTTATCTCTTGACTGATTAAAAATTTTTAGGTCAAATTTTTATAGCTATATTTGATGATTTCGCATATTTAGAATTCAATTGGCTTTCTGTATACCCATATAATATTTTATTATATACTCAATATAGATATTTGAAGGATTTTGATAGTCGCTATAATTAAAAAATAGGGCAGACTTTATTTTGTCGATCAAGTTAGGCTTTATAATTGTTTCGAACAAATACTGTTTTGAAGAATTTTATTCTATAAAAATTCAACTATTAAGCTTCTAACTATTCAGAAAAATAAAAAAAATTTTATTAAATCGAAAATCTAAAAGTCATAATATACTTTTACATTTGTATTCTAAGATTATTTATTAATTAAAATATTGAACATTTTAATAATTTTTTTCTAGGAATAAAGTGTTTTGTTAACTCTTTTAAAATTTTTATTAGACAGTAATTTATTAATATATCATATTTTTATTGGAGATATATAGATTCCATTGCAGTTTCTTCAGAAACAGTTCATAAATATATAATATTTGAAAGGGTTTTTGAAAGGATTTTAATAGTACATACTAAATAACTCCATTTTGTATCTATAGAAAAAAATCGCCAAGTATATAAATTTCTTTTCTTTATTTGTAAGCTTCATATAATTTATGCGCATCCTCTATAAATATAAAGGTATATATTTACGTGTACATGATGATAACTATGGTATTTTATTAGTTTATCACTTTATATATCTATTTTTGTTTATAAGTATATCACAATTTATCATTTTTCTCTTATTTCAATTATCTTTCTAGTTATTTATCATTAAAATCCATTCATATTTTTCAGCTTTTAAAATAAATATTTTATACAAATAGTCGTAAACTTATGTAAATATAAAATAGTTCTTAAAATTTATTTATACGTTAATATTTGTAATTTCATATTATAAGATATTTTGAAAGTTTATATCTTATTTTAAGGAAATTTCATAAACATTAAATTCTTTTCTAGATATTACTGATAAAATAACTCAAATCATCTTATACAACAAAGAAATAAACTTTAAGTTATGACAAATATCCTGTGTCATGAAAAGTAAACCACATAATATAAAATATGTCTCTAAAAATTTTATAATCTAATAACTGTTTTTAAACTAGATAGTTAAGCTACTCACTGAAATAAAGATGTAGTGCATTTCATATAAGTCTCTTATCAAATCCTAACATGTTCACTTTTACTACATTATTTTCTAATTTTTATGTTTTTAATTTCTAGTTCTTAATGTACAGTATTTACTTTTATTTGTATCTCTGTTTATTTTTATCGTTACCTTAGCTTTCTTAAAAAGTATAAAATCAGTTATATTTGTTTAAAATCTTTAGTATTTACAATAATTATAATATGTTTAATAGATAAATTAACTAAAATAAAAATTTTAGTTAATTAAACACTAATACAATTGTTTCAGCTTCATCGTTTCTAACTAGCTATATTCGAGTACAAATTTAGCTCTAATTATTGAAGTTCGCAAACAAGAACATCAGCAAATTGCATTGAATTAATAAAAGAAGTTCGATTGCATGAATTAATCGTTTCTGGTAAAATGAGTATACATTGTTTAGAAGTTATACATATAAGTAAATAAAGGAATAACTTAAGTTGATCAATAGATACTTACTTTAAGCTAATAGAAGTTTTTATGTGATAGATGTTCTCAGTATATATATATTGATTTAGATTAAAATGTAGTAAACATATTACGTAACATTTTTAACTTTCGTAGAGACTATAATCACCACCGTAACGCTTATCCAGTAAGAGTGCTTTCATTGTAATGTATATTTCTCATTATTCATATTTTTCTATTCGTAACTCATAATTAATATATAGATGTAAATATTTAAATTTAAAAATTATAAAAATTTGATAATATTGATAAATAGTTATGTTATTTTTGTAATAAAAAAATGTTCGTTTATTTTTCACGTTTATTTATATAGGTAACTGAAACTATTTTATAAAAGCCTTCACTAAGAAGGAGTAATAACCTAAATGTGGAAAGCATCTATGTTTTTTCTAATCGTAAATTATTAAGCAGCTCTCTTTCAATATAATGTAGGTTAAATACAGTCTACATAATATGTGAAGCTTATATACTATGAAAACGTTGTAAAACTTATACACTTATTCAATATATCACGAATTAGACCCATTAAATAAATACATAACTTTATTAATATTAATTTAATTTAGAAAATGTGAAGATCTATATAAGAATTTTATAAATATTTGTTTTTCAAATTATGAATATAATGAATTAAAACAGATCAAATTATGGATTAGATTTAATTATATTTTTTAATTTATAAATTTAATAATGCAGTAACTTGAAATATTATAAAAAATAGCATTTCGAAAAAACATTTGGCCAGAGTAATTAAAAATGTTTCCCCAAGCGCTCATTTCGTCATTTCCTACATTTCACTCTTCTCACTCTTTTTCTCCCCCAGCCTTTCCTTTCATTATGTGCTCTAGGTACTCCTGCGCCTTTCCTTCACGTACATATTCCATATATAAAATCGATTAACTAGTTCCGCGACTCCTACTACTTTGCAACAGTTTTTGACTCTTTCTACCATCAATCCCCGACCTTTAACGCTCGAGGCTAGAGCATTCAGCAGTTTAATGTGCTCTCCTCGGAAATTCATCCTGCGCACAAAACTCTTAGCGTTAGTCTATATACTATACATGTATATGCATATACATATACATATGATGATTCGAACCCTTGAGGGGTTCGATAAAAGGATTCCCCTAACCTCCCGGAAATTCAATCTTCAATCCTCCTTTTAGCATCACCTCTGCTTTTTGACCATGTTTAAGATTTTTCTCATACCTTTACAAGTACCTTACTAAAGAATTTCACGCTAACATATTAGTGCATGAATAATTTAAAATAAAATTATTAGAAAAATGCTTGGGTTTGAATTCTTTTGATAGAATATTAATTTTATGAATATACATATATGTATATTATAAATAGTTATTAACTTTGTGTTCTTATATTATTCTGAACTCGTAAGGAATTTTTTCTGTAAGTTTTACCAATATGATGTAAAATTATTATTTTGTAACATAGGCAAATTTTATAATTCTTTTATATAATATTAAGCAATTTTGTAGACGTTTGGCTACATTTCTCTAATACTGCGGTATACAAGTAATTCTCTTGTTCAACTTTAATAAGATAATAATTAAACGACAAGTTTAAACTTTCTATCCAATTAAGCCTCATCAGTAACGATCTATCATTAACATTTTTTGCGTTTCAGAAACTATTTCAAACTTAATTTGGAACACATATGAAGGGGTAAGAAAGCTGCTTGGGTAGTAATTTTCACTGGCGAGCACTGGCTCTTATACCAAGTCTCGTGTTGGAACGAGTAATTGCGATAATAAGGGTGCTTTCACCCAGAAATTTAAGTGTCTCTGGTTAGTACGCCAATACAGTTATAATCAAATATATATATTTACGCATACCGACTCTTATGCAAACACATAAGTACACATACATTCTACAACGTATGGTTGAAAAGTATATATAAATACAAACGCAAATATAAACGCACGACATATGAATGTGTATGTATACGTATAATTATGTATCTATAAAAATAGGTAGAAAGATGCAATGCAGAGATTCATTGTAGGAATAAGAAGGTGGAAAATTCTATAATCACGATGCCGAATACTACGCTACCGAACTTAATCGTCCCTTAATGTGCTTGCATTCAAAGATTAAGGTGAACATGTAAGTTAAAAAAAGCAAGTGAAAAAACCTTGACAAAAGTTGCTTTGTAGTTTTTAATGCGATTAAGTTTGAGTGGTTTAAGCCAAACATGTATAAAAAAAAATTTCTTATCAATGCTTTTTTATTTCAATAGGAAATATCAACAAATCTAGCGATATGTATAATAATAAATAGAGAACATTTAGTCAAAACTATACAATATACTAAAATTAATATACATTTGAACGTTTGATAAACTTTACATGATTTTTCTATATACATAAAATTATTTGCATAAATTTATGTAATTTATATTAAGAACATTCATTGAAAAATACAAATATTATTTTCTAGTCCCAAGAATTAACGTACCATGTCTCTATATAATTAAAAGAATAAATTATTTATTTCGTTAAATATGTGTATAATTACTAACAGTATGCGTTAGTTAAATAATTAAATTTTATGTATTTCTTTAGAAGAAGATCTTCCCTTAAATTTATTACGTAGTATGATAAAGACAGAGTTCTATTAAACTATTATAATCTATTTTGCAGAATGTAGATGAAAAAGTATTATTAATATTTCGAACTTTCATGAACTTCTAACTTTCAGTTAAAATTGCAAAGTATATGTATTCTTATTTCTAAATATAAATATTGAGAGTTCCCGTTAAAATAACTATATTATTATTACATTTTATAATCTAATCGAAAATAAAATTTTGCATAGCCTTCGAATATAACTTTAGTCTTAATTAATGTATTAAGATTGCGTAATAACTACATGCATCTAATAAAAGCACTTAACAGATAATACAGGTAATACAGGTCTCACTCTTTTACAAATACTCTTCTACTGCCTTGTCAATCGATATGCCTCTTACATCGTTTATTCACTTAAGTAAATTCGAATTAATGGTATTGGTATGTAAGTAAAAACATTTATTGAATGGTACCAAAGCCTAATGAATATTTTGTCTAAAGAAATTTTCTGTATGAATCTTATTACCACTTAATTATGTATCTAATGATATTATAAAAGTAAAATTTATTTCATCTATTATATAAGAAAAACATGTACGAATGCAGCAGATGTAAAGTATAGTCTCGAGGAAAAAAATATCCTAGTGCTCATAAGCTAAATTAACATGACAAATTCTTGAAATTAAACTGCTGTGTAACGCAGAAAAGCGATGATAAAAGCTCTTTATAATGTACTCCACTACATCGTTTACCTACTATAATTTATTTACACTCAATACAACTTTATATGTACGTATATATACCTAGAATTCATCGATTTACGAGTTAATATAATTATTATATGTTTAAAGATCCAAGATAAGACATCTATCCATTTTAGAATTGAGATTTTCACAATAAATTATGCAATTAATTTACGTTATAAGAATTTACGTAATTTCAATGTTTGATTAATACCGTAAAATTACCAGAAATTTAGAAATAACTACCATTTACATTAATTAATAAAAATGACAAGATTATAAAATAAAAATATATGCAATATATTTATTATTTAACAAAATAAAAAAAATTCATAAAAGCATTTTAAAAATGTGAAATTTATCATTCCGACAAGAATTTAAAAAATAAATATATTTTGACGAAAGTAAAGTGAAGAAAATATCTGAAAGTTATATTCAAGAAAAAATATTCTTTAAATCTTATAATGTTTTCCTTTTTGTTTATTTTAATATTATGTATACAACGTTAAACTACCTTATAGGCACATCCAAATTTTATAAAATATTGAGTAAAGGTAAAATACGCTGTAATAAAACTTATAAAAATATTAATAAAATTTCAATTTTCATTATTTTGAAACCAATAAAATACATTGTAAATGAAATTTAGCAATTAATTAAATAACAGAAAATTTTAGATAAATGTTATATTGTGCAATCATAAACAAAGAACATTATATGTTAATCTTAAGTAAATTTTAGTAAGTCTTGAATAAATTTCTACCTATAAATAAATTTCATGCAAAACTATACTTGAGTATAAAGTATATAGTAACAAAAATTTTTTGATCATTTTAATATTTTTATACGTGTATACAATTGCAATCATGAAGATTTCTCATGAATTCTTAACAAAATTCGAATCGTAATTGACACGAGCGCTGTTTATTTAAAGAAAACTTTCAATATAGGCCCCTATTTACACTTCGATCAGCGTAATCGCCTTTAAGCACCCTTGGGTGCTTGCGATATAGATTGTGAGACAGAGAAAGAGAGAGAAAGGAAAAAGAACGAAAGTGAGAAAGGATCGCGTCTGTGTTACCCTGTGCTTCACCGTATCGAATCGCGTCAGTCCGGAATAGTCCTCGTCGTCTTTCTGGTGGAACGAAGGCTTTATACTTTTCCCCTCTGTCTTTCCATTCGACTTTGGAGAAACCGCAAGTCTACATTCGATAAATATTCAGGTAGGTTTAACCTGCTTTCTTATTGTTATATGTGCAATATTTATCTCGAAACTTTCTGATTTTTTAAAAGGTACGAATGTAATGGAGGATTTTGAAAACCTTTATGAATATCATCAAAACATGTATCTTTTATTAAAAACAGAGAGAAAACTTAATTAACACGTACTTTATAAAAACGTATATATTACTCCTGCTTCATAAAAAAAATAGAAAAATGACAATGTTTTAAAAAACGATAAAATTCACACTGTTTTTAAGAATACAGTTTCTAATAAATAATTATAAGTATTTACAATTCGAAGAGAAGTTAATTGATTAAATTAGTATAACAAGTTTGCGTATTTAAACATACAATGCACTCGATGTTGTTAATGGTGTATATAATTTATTTCAAGTTACTTTTATATTTATAATTTATTTATGTTATTATACATTCTATTAATACGTTATTATACAGGAAGATAATTATTAAATATTATTATTATTAAATAATATTATTAAATATTTATTAGAGTACACAAATACTTCTTAGTTTATGCATAAAATAATATATATATATATATATATATTGTGTGTGTGTGTATGTGTACGCTTTTTGTAATTATAATTTATTGTTCTTTTCATTAACTGGCATTAAAAATTGTTAGTTAATATTAAGAGCTAATTAAAATACGGAATTAAAATAATTTGAAATCTGTATATTATACTTAAAAAGAAATAATCTTTTTTAAATTTAATAAAAGAAAACATTTTCAAAAAATAATATGTTGTATTATATTATGCTATTACTTTACTCGTACCTGTGACTCATTGCAATCACATCATATATTAAGTGCTTCTGATTATTTGCTCAGAAACTTAATTTATTAAACTATATACGTTATTTACTAGTCATATATTGTTTTATTTAAACTGAAAAATTTATTAACTTTAAAAGATGAATGTGGTAAAATTTAGATGACGTACCAATTTATTGTTGTTTCACACATATGTATAAGACTTTGCGGTGCATTAGATTATGAATGTTTGTTAAGAAATTAATCATTATTATTAAATAAGTTGAGGAAGCTTACAAGAATATCTTTTGGTTAAATAAAGGTCAGTTAGAAAAGGAAACCACTTAGACGAATTTGTTATTCTAGTTCGCGTCAGTTAAAATAGTACATTTTTCTCCTCAATTATTAATAGTTTACAAACACTGTGATTCCTGAAATTCGACGTCACTTACATTTACTTTTATATAATAAAATGGAATGTTTTATACAAATATATGATTTTGATCGATGTTTAAAAATTGTTAAAAAGAAATTCTCGAAAACTCTAAACACCAGAATTCTAAATATTGATGATTGAGTTAACTCATTAATTACACAACTCCAGATTCACCAGCCTTTTAAAGAAACCTTATTCTTCTATTTTATCTTCTTAACATCATTTCATATAAGCAAGGGCATTGAAGTAATAAAAATCATCTATTCAGCCCGGATACTTTATCGCGCTTCCATAATTCACAAAAAATTCGTAGTATTCGACAAATTGACATATACTCCTTCGTCTGCCCAACGTCCAACGCACGTGGTCAATACAGATGCAATCCTACCTGCTTCGGTGTCCAGCCGCGACTCCAGGAACTCAGCGACTCGTCTAGGTTCGCCGTTCACGCAACTGTACACCAGCTCCTTGACTCACCGAAAACTCGCGACCAGCACGCAATGCTTACAAGCTAGGAAAGAGCAAAAGGCTAAACGACGCTTGCGGCACACGTCGACGCACTTGTCTCGCGATGTCCACGACGCGACACCCCGGAACTCCAAGCGAGCACTGAATAAGGGTGGCGGCTGCTGCAGCTCGTGGCATACACGACTTCGAAAGCTAGAAAGTGTGTGTGAGTGAGAGACAGCGAGAGCGGGAAACTGACGTACGATAACGCACAATGAAGTTCGAACGACTCGCTCGCTCGGCTGTCCGGGTCGGACTGAAGCAGTGGCGCGCCGCTTTGGAGTCCGGAGCCGAACGACTCGCGCCGAGTCGTTAGTTTATGCATGTGTATGCCTCTGCGCCGGAGGAGAGCATCGCGCACTCCGGACCGCATCTCGACGAAGAACCGCTGCAGCAAGGGGGCGCGATGCGCAAAGGGAGAGAGTGCCGGGCGACGCGTACTAGGGGCGCGACTTGTGGGTCGCGCAGGGGCGCGTGATCCGGGAGTAGTGGGGGCACGTCGGTGGTCGTATTGAGTACGCCGATGGGAAACCCCCACCCCGTGGAATTGGCTCGCACACTTCGATGCTCTCATGGCTGCTGTGAAGCGCGTGGATCTCATCTTCGCAGCGAGCCTTTGTAAGGCGTTCGCGCTTCTCTTTCTACGCCAGTCTTGATTTACGAGGATGGAGTCGTTAATTGTTTGTTCGACCATTCGTAGCAGGAATCGCAGCTTTGCTTGACACGTGCGTTTGCTCTGATCGGCTCTCTTCTCAAGACGCCAGTTTGAGTACAGCTCATCGCTGCCAATCGTCCGTATGTTCAATTGTAGAATAAATTTTCAATGGAGGATACTTGTTTTATCGCGATTTTAATTTTATGTTCTTATGTATATTTCTGGGACTAAGAGTCACCGTATCTGAACTGAATATTTGATTGTTAATTACAATAATGATTCAGTGTTTTCGTTACGTTGATTATAATAATTTTGCTTAATGTCGTTTTAACAGAATTTTATTAAGTGTATATCTTCATTTATTATACAATTATGAATTTAATGTTCTTTCTCAATTGCAATCGAAATGGATTTAAAACTGTGAAATAATCCTACCTCGTGTACTTACGATGGATCAAGTATTAATAAAACTTATATAATACGTTTAGAAACTATAGAAAAACTAGTTATGCTTACATCTATATCAACTTTAAATTAAAATCAGTGTTCAAATATTATTAAAGTGAAAATAATTTTTGTACGGTTATTTAATAGAATACTATTTAGATTTTCTACTTTTTACTTGCGTATAAATTTATATCTCTATTCTAATTTTTTTCCTGATTTTTATGACTAAATACATATTTATTATTCATAATTTCTTCATTACGTTGATGAAACACAGATATTGGTATTCATTAAAATATAGTTATAAAATGAAATATTGCTTTCAATATCATTTAATTCGTTTTATTAAAATGCTGATATTATTTATATATAAATAATTTTTTATTCCGCTTTTGATAAAATAACTTTAGTAACTGAAAATTAAACATTAATTTATTTAAAAGCAAATTCATTTATTCAGAAAAGATATGCAAATTGTAGTAGTTTAATTCTTTAAGTATGAAAATGAATTTTATGTAAGAGTGATGAATATATTTTCTACTTATCCAAAAAATATATATTTCTAAATCTGACGATATTGTATAACATTAATTTATATTAGTTTATGAGAGAAAAATTTTCTTTTATTTCGAATTTCATGGCGGAAAGATAACAGAATAATATTGGAATAATTCATTTGGATCTTCGTAATCAAGTTCTTCACTCGGTTCATTTAGCTCAAAAGTTTCAAAGATATTTGAGATTATGTGTTTTTCAAATTTTTGTTGCATTTATCAAAACCCGCTACTCTAATTTAAATTAAATGTTGAAGTATAGGTGATTATTATAAGTAATATTTAATTTTATATGGAATTTAAATTCTTCCTTTTTTCATTTTACAATCATTAAAATTTTTTATAACACGACTATTTATGATATATTTTTTATAGAAAAATATATCTTGATTGACAGGAATAATAATATTCATGCACAATAGATTCTATTATTTGATATTATAATATTTGTAAAATAAGGTTATCACTAATATAACGGAATATTAAAATATTTTTATAAATTCAATACTATAATTTTAAACAATATTAATCAGCTATAAATACATTAAACGTTCGATAAGTAAAATAATATACTAACATTTTTAAAACATTTTAAAAACGATCAACAAATTAAATAAAAAAATTTTATGCATTTTGTAAAGCACATATTACTTTTTTCTATACGTATTATATATCCATTTAGATTTTGACTGTTTGTATAATATTGGTAATTCTTTAGGTCAATATTTTATAATATTCCATTTCAGATTTAAAAATCTTATTTTGACTTTGTAGAACAAATTTAGAAAACTATAAATTTAGCTACAGTATAATAGCTATATTTATTTTTAATTTAAAAATGTGTGCATTAAGATTTCTAGTGTCGAATTAAAAATAATTCAATTATATAATTAATATATTCACCGTCAGTGTACTATTTCTACTAATAATTTTTAAAAAATTAATAATAAAAATCAGTAATAAAAATTTATAATTAATATGAGATAATAACACTATTTCTTTAAGTACACTACGTTATCGATTAAAACTTGTATTTGGTATACAGTATTAAAACATCGCATTATTTATATATTGTAAGTCGTAATATTCTGTTAGTATGATTATAATTGCATTTTAACATTTAATTTATTATAAAATATACGATTTTTAAAAATCATAATGTACATAGGTTTTGAAATTTACATTTAATGATGTATATGATATATCCGATGTATCATTGACAACATAATTGTTAGACAATACTTTATGAGAATAATATGAAATTTTTTATAAATGGAATTTTTTAGAAATAATTGTAAATAATTATTATTAATAAATATAAGGTAATAAAGTTAAAATAAGTTCTACAAAATTTGGTGCTAATGAAATTTATTATAATTTTTTATATATTACCGTTATTTTACATAAATGAAAAAATGTATACATTATATAATTAATGAGTGGTAATGATTTGTGATTACATATAATAATGAAACTATTTTATAAGAAAACTTATAAATTACCCTTTCTGTTATAATAAACTTACTTTTTTAATGAATAATAAATTTTGATTAAAAAGAACAACAAAATTGAATACATCAATCTACAATTATTAAATAAATTTCTTATCTTTACTATCAATTGAAATAACTAAGCCCATCTCATGTTGTCAATTAAACAAAAGTATTACATGTACACATCTATCATACATTTATTAAAATTGGAAAAAAAAATTATTTCTTAATTGCAGAAATCGTTAAAATATACGAATCAGCTAAGAGACATAAAATATGATTGAATAGAATTTTTCTACGATGATTGTCGGTAATATAATGAATATATAATTATTTTTTGAAAAATTACAATAAATTATGAAAATTATCAAAATTTCAATAAATTATGAAAATTATCAAAATTTCAATAAATTATGAAAATTATCAAAATTTCAATAAATTATGAAAATTATCAAAATTTCAATAAATTATGAAAATTATCAAAATTTCAATAAATTATGAAAATGATCAAAATTTCAATAAATTATGAAAATTATCAAAATTTCAATAAATTATGAAAATGATCAAAATTTCAATAAATTATGAAAATTATCAAAATTTCAATAAATTATGAAAATGATCAAAATTTCAATAAACTATTAAAATTTGTTCATATACCATTCAATTCCTTTTTATTCCTAAAAAACAGATATAAATATTTAAAAACATAAGTCTTCTTACTATTAGTTTTAATGAATACCTTTTAAATGAATAACTTTAAAAGATTAAGTATCTTCTAAAATATTTTTATAAAATATACAACATAAAAAAAGTAAAATAGTATACATAACGTAATGTATATACATTAGTACCTATTACTTTATTTGTATAAATATAAAATTAATTATATGCAGCAGATATGATCTCTTATTAATATTTTAATATTATTAAAAAATTATTTTTGAATTTTATTTCAAAACAAATTATGATGTACTAAAATAAAGATCAATATAAGATAAAAATAAGACGTACGAATATAATACTTATTATAAATATTACTATGCTGTTATATAAAGTTTTATAAATTATTACATTTGACTAAATATTCGAATGAAATAATATCATTAAAAAGCAAGCATAAGAGTTAAGAGAAAGAATGCGTGTAATCTCAAAAAACATTAGCGACTACGCAAATGGTAAGGAATATTAAGATTTTCCATTTACACTGCATCTTGTATCTTTCAGACCTTCATTCGCGAAAATATGTGTGCATATGTGCCCCGCCGTCTTTCATGCAATCCTCTACTGCCGACTTAAGCATAACTTCCTCACTCATTCGCGAACCACACCGTCGAGGACGAGAACGACGCTTTAGAACTGTGAAAACACACTCGAGAAGAAAGCGCATTTTTCCCCCTGGTCTCTTTCGACTAACCGAAGAGTTCCCAATTTCGTTGGTCGTACGACATTAACGAAACTCAACTGTACAGAGAGCAGGACTCTCTTTCGTAGGGATGTAAAATAGTAAACGGTAGCTTTAACTTTCCTTTTTTTCGGGTGTTTGCTGAGACGAGAGGGAGAAAGAACACGTGCAATTAAAAGTACGCACAACGACTCTATCGCGCTTTTGTGTTTGTCGCAATTCATATATTTTTCCTTGCATTTTTTTAGTGCAGAGGGGAATTTTTTTATAGAAGCGTCTTACTAGTGTATGAGTCGACTTATTCATCAGAGTCAATGTAGAAGAATCGCATTTTGATAGGTGGATAAAAGCTCTACCACATTTGAGATGTTTCAGCTCTTGAGTAGTGCATTTTAATTTAGAAATAAAAAATACAATTCAAAAATTTTATAATATATGTATAATATAAAATATTAATTTATTGACTAGTTTAGACTTTAATACTTGTTGTTATGAATTAAACGGAATATTAATTGCACCTTTCAGCAGTTTTGTTAATTTTATTTTGTTAATTCATTAAATAAACATTTCTTTTGAAATACTAATAATAGACAATAGAAAATAAAAGAAATGCTTGTGAAATGAACATAATTTTTCACTTTTTTACATACAAAGACATATGCTGATGAGCTAAGCTATCATTATTCGCGTGTTACTTTCAAAAGCATCTTATACTTGTATGGTTAAAGTCAAGAAAATATTATGGAGGATATTTCAAACAATTTTTCAGTCTTTCTTAAAATTAGCACAAATTACATCAATTTATTATATTTATAAACCGTAGCTACAATTGGACAGTTTAAAAAGAAATAACTAACCCTATGCAGAATGATTAATCTTGTATGATAAAGTTTGTGATATTGATAATATTCACAATAGTAGGTAAATATTTTTTTATTTCTTTCAACAAGAGATTTTGTATGAAACAGTACAATATATACAGTTAAATGTAATTCATAAGTTATATTCAAAATAATATTCAATTTCTTATTAAAAAGTTATGGTTATGAAAATATTATCACAAATATATTTCATGGATATCAAAAAAAATCTAAGATAATAAAATATTAGATATATAATATGATTATAGTAATATTTGAATAATTCCAGAAATAAAAATTTGTCATAAAAATTGTAATCATTATGTTTAATATTCTATTACCAATGTTTTTTTAATGAAGTATATATTGCATGTCGTTTGAATTCAGTTTCGAAGTAATAATGTAATGCACCAATCGAATGAGTCATAATGTACGTTTAGTTTATTGTAAATTAAATTTAGAATTTCTCAGGAGAGAAATTTGTTATTTCTCAATAATATTTATAAGAATTTGAAAATTAATTTTTACTTATATACATATCTTCTGATAATAGTAAATAAGATTCAAATCTAAAGATCAATGTAACTATTAATTATTACATATATTTTATCTTTAATAATATAACTATTATAATCCTGTAAATAAATATTAATAAATATTTTCAATTTAGTAAAAGTCCTTTTAGTTTTTTAAGAATATATTAATTCTTTCTTAATATATAACTTTATATAAACCAAATATTTGTATCTTGAAACCAATATTTCTACAAACATCCGCATTTAAAATCGATACTTTTATGAATAATTTGACTTATAGAATATCTTTACTACATTCAATTTTAAAGTTTCAAAACCAATCGAGTTAAAGTTTTTGTTTCTTACTCCTTGAATTTCGAAGAAAGTTGAATAAAGTAGACCAAAAGTGTCCGAATAAAACTATTTTATAATTTTATGAGGATGGTACATGATCATATTTAATATGAATAAAAATAGTGTACAAAAATTTTTAAATTCTTATTATATGAAATTTAAAAACTGGTGTTTATAAGAAAAAACAGTTCATAAAATTGTATAAATTTAGCATTGGAGTAATTTTAAATCTTAAAATAAGTACTTTGTACTATATAAAAAAGTAACCGTAGAATTTCATAAAAACTTAAAAGAAAAATTATATGTAAGCGAATAAATTTATATGACTTTATGAGTTTTTAATTGAAAAACAATAGAAGTATTATTTAACTCCAGATATTAATTACTATAATTTTATAATTAATTTGGTTTTTAGTTTATTGTGACTGATTAAGTAAAAATTTAAGTATAGTATTTTTATACTCAAAACAAGTACGTTTATAACACATTGATACTGTATTACTAAATAAAATATTCTTTGAATAATTTTTAATTATGAACAAAATTAATTCTAATCTTTTTTATCCATTTTCCTAAATTTTCTACATATCGATAATATAAATTTACGTAAAATTATATTTGTCTCTGTATATTTAAATTACTCTTTGTCACGTTAATCAATGTAAAACTGTTACTCAAACCTTCAAACTTCTTCTTAAAATATTTTTCGGTTTCTTCATTTTTCTATTAATGCAATATATAGTGATGTAGGAATATTTAGGCTTTTACGATATTTTATGAAACACTTCTCTTCTTTGGCTTCTCTTACTATTGCGTGCACTGCTATATAAATGTAATGCTCGTAAGAAGCAAACTAGTTTATTTACAAATAGAAGAGTCGAACTAAATCGAACCACAAAAACTTTCTACTGTACTAAACAAGTGCAGTCGCATAGATAGGTGAATACGAAATTTCATACAGGACTTTCCAAGACGGTAAAGAAATTCGAAAAGGCGGAGTCTATCTTACCCACGCAAAACTTTGTTAGAAACCCCTTCTTTTCTCTTATACCACTCGCTTCTTCTTTCATTGCATGTACAATGAGTATTCTACTATTACGCATGTATTCATATATATATATATATATACATTTTGTGCACATTTGAACGATTCTCTTATTTAAGACTTGAAAAGCTTCTATTGTTTGAGATATTTCTTTCTCTAGCTTCTGCATAGTGGTCGATGCATTGAATAATTTAAATTTTTTTATGTGAGAGAAGGAATTGTGTAATTCTTATGTGATATTTTTTTACATTATTTCATCTTTTATTTAAACTGACACTACTCACGGTGTTTTTTGAAAAGGTTTGAAAAAAATTGGAAAAGGTTTCCTTTTGATTAATAGAAAAATTGCTACAATGACTTTTCAATATCCACTTTTAACTTAATAAACAATCTAAAGATCGTTCGACTCAAAAAAGTTAATGAATTAAAGTAAAATAAACTTTTCTATAATCGGAACGAAAAGAGATTGCAATTAATAAATCTTGCATTTTCATAAGTTTTTAAAAATTTATTTGCGAAGAAATGAATATAGATAAGAAAAAGAGTTTCAGATAAAACATGTTATTCTTTGTGAATATATTTTTCTATTTGAGAATCAATATGAGCATCAACTAATATGAGTTCAAAATTTATATGAAAGTATAAATAAAATAAAGGATAACTTTCAAATACGTAAATAAATCAATATCAGTTTATTGGCTTTAATTGACTTTAATTTTGAATTCAATTTGATAAAATTTGAATTGTAAAAACATCTATTTTATAATTAATACGTATAATTTTTTATATGCGTAATTAAATTAATTGAAAATATATTACCTATTAATTATGTATGAAGATTATTATAAAGTGAAGTTTTAATGCATAGAAATACTATTCATATCGATAACTATACCAGATATACAAAAGTAGTAAATCAATGAAAATTTACTGAAAATACATTTATATTTTGATATTTCATAGCTTTTTAAATCTTACTTTATTTCTGTTATTCACAATTACAAATTATTTTAAATTAATTATAGAATTTGTTATCTTTTTCATACAATATATCATTGTCTCCTATTATAAATAACAAATTTCTTTTATTAGTACACTTAATTACTTTCATATTTCTTTATAATCTTTCATAAATTTTCATATACTATTTTGAATAGTATAAAACTTAGTTATTTCTCAATTGAAGTCTTTTATTATTAAATATTTGTTTATATATATACCTAATTTTAAGTAAATTAGAAATTTCTTTTGTAAAAACATACGTATTCTTATAATAAATAATTATATATTTAAATATCTGTAATAGAACTCTTAGTGATATCATATTATTGAATTTTTTTTTAAATATCTAGAATTATACCAAAATATGAAATCAATTACTTAAATAACATTCATCTAATAATATACTTTGATCTTATTTCAACTTCATTATTAACTACACTCAAATATAAACTAATTTTTTTGTTTCCAATTTATTAAAATTCTAATTCTTAAGAAATTAAATTTAAGCAATAAATAAAGAAACTACAAATAAATCTATTTCAAATATATCCAAATTATCTTTTAACGTCATAAAATGTACTTAACTACTATGTTTCAAAATTGCTTAAAAATGATAAGCTATGAGTTACACGTATCTATCAATAATAATCTATCAATTTTGATTATAGTTGCAACATAGATCGTATTTCTAATATAAAAGTTTACTATAGAAAAGTAACATTATAAAAATCACCGAATGAAAATTTTTTTTAATTTCAGGTTCAACCGAATATGCTAAAATATTATATGGCCTTAGAAAAACTGTTTCATTAACTGTTTCACTGTTACAATTCAAAATGATCTTGTTGATATAGATAATCTACGAAATTTTAATTTACACATCAATAGAATAAAAACTAGAATAAATAAGCTTATTATCTTTTATTGAAAATAGATGAAGTCCGTCAAAGTGAAATAGGAAATCAAAGAAAATTTAATCGTACTTTGCAAAGAAGACGCACACGTTCACATACATGAAAAAAAACTATAAGAAGAGCGATAAATCGAATTACCACGCACTGTCTGATCATTTTTTTTTTCTTTATCTTGAAAGATTCTCGAAAAACGATGCCAACTCGACGTCACACCCCCAGCTTACCCTCCCAGCCTCGAGCACTTGCCCACACCTACCCAACGAACGATCGTGACGCGCGACCGTCGATCTGCGCTTAATACGGTCGCAGTGCGAAATTGGCTGGTCCCCAATTTCGCAGTCGAGGCTGCCAAAAGGGCTACGGCGTTCGTTTTTAACGGGCCGTATGGGGTGTGAAAAAACCATACTCCCTCTTGTCTTATTTTTTCTTTTTCTTCTATTATTCTCTCCTGTTTCTTTTTTTTTACGTAAGGAACAAAGGAGATTATGTTGTCTAAGGCGACAAAGAGCGTCCGAAGCAAATAAGTGTGCTCCACGCCCGGGGGCTGCCAGATGGGGTGGAGGAAAGGGTGAAAGCTTTGGAATACTACGAGAAGTAGCGAGAAGGAGGAGGGCTCGCTGGAAAGAGAGAGAGAGAGAGAAATTCGATTGCTTCTTTGGATAATATTCTTTAAAAGAATACCATGAGATGTCGTGTAAATATTTTTCTAATATTATGGACATACTCCAAAAATAATGATAAATAACTTAATTTTGTAATTAATAAATTAATCTTACTTCGAAAAAATTTTAAAAATGAATTGTAATTATTATGTTTAATTAATTAATCTTTATTAATAAAACAAAATATTATAATTTAATTAATTAATCTTTCAAGTATAATTTTCATTTTATAAAATTATTATACAAATTATTATAAAACCACACAGGTACTACTTAGGACAATTTCTTTGCTTATATTAACATAAAAAATTAAGATTTTTAATAATTTAATCTTTTATAATAATTTGATTATTTCCTATTCATAAAAAATGATAATTTTAGATTTCGATCAACAATTCTTGTATTTATTTTAAGCATTTATTTTAGCGCACACATTATACTTTTACAAAATATAATCAAGCCATGTTAGGAAACTAAGTTAATAATTATTATTAATCGACTAAATAGAGATATGATCGATAATTAATTAATATATTAATATAATTTAATAATCTGTAATAAATGAATGAGTAATGTTTTTGAAAAAATTCATTGTACTTGTCATGAAAATATTGAAAGTAAAATGAACATTAATCATTCATTCATTTTCATTTAAAATTATTTATATTATTAGTATATCCCTTTTACATTAGTCCATAAAATATTTAATAAACATTACTACATGTACGTGATATTTTATTAAACTGTAATATAAATTTTAAATGAAAACTTTACTAAATAATGTGCAATTCAAAATATTTCTTAATATTTCTTTAACTTCTACTATATATTACAATAAATAGAGTAAGAATAATCCAGGAAACATTAATATGTTGGATTTATTCAGTTTATAATAATTATTATACATTTATATTGTAGATGTTATTCATAGGTTAAAAATTAATTAAGGTATATTGATGTAACGGAATCAATTTCTTAAAATATTACAAATATGCAACAATTTATTAAATGGATAACTGTATGTGACAGAGTAAAAGAGTGAAAGTATTCCAAGAATTATATTAATCATTTTGAATTTTGTAATTTTATTTTATTGGTTTTTTTCTTTTTCATAATAATAAGAAAGAGTAAGGGGGAAATAAATGAAAACAAATAAATATAATGTAAAATAAAATTAAAATTCATTTCTTTAAATCTCCGTATTAGATTTTCAACAATTTCATTTGTAGATCAGTTCCTTAAAAAGTAAATCAGACTTGCATGATGCCCTTTAGAATTATAACAATGATATTTTTGAATAAGTAAAATATCTTAATCTGCAGCGTTAGTTTATTCTTTATTTAAGTGAGAATGTTGTCTTTTAAAGTAATTACTTCTCCAAAAATATTTTAATACATATATACGATTAGAATTGCTAAAATTCTATTCAGAATCATAGAAATATTTTCTATAAGAATATAGCCAGTGATTTAGAAAAGACTTTGTTTATTCTGATTTTCGTAATATGATCAATAATTTTAATAAAATGAGTCTTAATAATACAATTGACAAAATCGTAAATTATCTGCAATTATTTTCTTAAATCTTCCCAGTTAGTCACTTTAATAGATTAAAACTCCAATAAAAAATCGTGTAAAATATTTATTTACTCATATATAGAATAAACAAGAAAAAATAAATATTAATTTATTGTTTCTATATATGAAAAAAAAAAAATTTAATAATATCATCGTAGCATCGTCCGAACGCCAAAAAATGTATATGACATGGCTACATTCTCTAATTATTACTAAAAATATTTCTTAAGATTTTTATTATATTTCAAAAATTTTTAAGTTTTTTAAAAAATTTTCATAAATACTATTACATTGTTCGTAAGTTTTTACAAATCAAAACATAATTTTCAGATTTATCTATCATAAAGCAAAAAAATTATTTAAGAACTTATGACTGAATACTAAAAAACTTACAAACAGCAATATTGGGGGGATGAAAATTTAACACATTAAGCATGCGTTGTAATTTCTGACAACTTTTGGTTCTGTTATCTACATTTTGGTTGCGTAACCCTCGCACCAGGGTCTTTGTATTCTGAATGCCTTCAGGCGCAAATCTGTATGTGAATAGAAATCCATCAACATTATTTTTCCTTTACACCCTTTCACCTCTTTCTCTCACTTCTCTCTTCTCTCTCTCTTTCTCTCTCTCACATCATTCTCTGTTGTTTCAAATATTTTAAGCTTAGCCATATTACAAATAATAAAAAGTAACTATTATTATTGCTTTTTTGATAACTATATCACAACAAATATTGCATAATAGATTAATGTATAAGAAGTGCATTATCGATTGTACATCATACATCAATGCTGCATTGTAAATGAGCTGTTTAAAAAATATTTGGAACTTATACTTGCTATATAAAAATAATATTAGTCAATAAAATATTCGCATTATTAATATTACTAAATCCTGAAATCATTTACACTATTTATCATTATATAGATAAGATCGTCTATAGAAAATATAAAGGTGTTAATTGAAAGATATTTTACAGAATTCTTTTTATTTATTCAATATAATAGTGCAGTTATAATTAATCAAATATAATTAAATCGAAAATTTTTCTTACTCTTTTATAAATGTAATATCTTTATAATATCATGTGTAAAATTTTCGATTTCATTACTCACAAGTATTAACAAATTTCCTATACATAATGTAAGATATATTTTTAAAAAAATCTAATTAGACTCATAAACGATAAGTCTTTTTAATTAATGACTATATATTTTTCAAATTAGTATTCGGATTTAGTAATTGTATCGTAACTATAATAAAATTTTTAGTATATACTTAAGAAACGCAATAATAGTTTTAACTTATCATACACTTCTTTTTTATACAAAAGTTCTTCATATTGTTTCTAAGGTATCGAATATAATTTAATTCTAAGTCTCTGATTATTGAATATGTTATAATTAGAAATTCTTTAAATTATGCTCGTGTATTTTTTTAATTTTAATGTTTTTCTTTGTATTATTACGTAATATTAAACATTAAGTTCATTTATTTATCATGATTTTATACTGGTTAAAATTCCATAGCAAAAACTTTCTTGTAACTTATAATATTGGTATAAAAAAAATTAAAATTTGCAAATACATTTATTAGCAAAAATACCGTTAAATACAAAGTTATTAAATTAGATTTTATTAGAACAGTTATTAGTAAATTTAATAGTTTCTGATAAATATGATGTTTAACTACTGTTATATCAAATAGGATTAAAAAGAAATCGAATGTATCGTTGTCTTTTTAGAGATAACATATCATTAATTTTTAAAGAAGATTTATTATTATCAACCAATTCAATAATATAAGAATGTTGTACCTCCAATAATAATAATTTAATAGTAGAGTGCCTTGAAAATTTGTTTGTTAATTTTGTCTTTATTTTGTGTTCGTATTTGATTTAAAAAATTTAAATTAAATTTATGGTGAACCTTAAAAACATTTTTATAATAAAATACTGAAATATTTTTAACATGAAACTATGCTACAGCATAATGAAAGATTGTTATTTACTAAAATGTAGAGTCAAATTGTTTTTCTTTTATGTTTCGTAATGTGAGAATCTCGAATAAATTAAGATTTTCTTTATCGCAAATATTATCTATTAAATGGATATATAAATTATGCTAATAACATTTAATAAAATGAGAAATTATATTAGTATTTAATACTTTAAATTAAATAATTTCGAATAAATATATTTTATAAATTTTTGCTATCAAATAAGCTTTTTGTAGAAATTTATTTTTCATGTTTTAATTAAATTTCTTTTTAAGTCAAAAATATTCTACTATTTCGTTACTTTAAATTTTTTTTTATAATTAGATAAGGGCACACAATTAAATCAGAAGCAAATAAACTAATTGTCTAATTGTCTACATAATTAATCAATCAATCGATTAGCCAAATATACAGCTAATTTTCTCTCTCTCCATATTTATTGTCGTTTTCTTCGTTTCCTTTCACCCGCTCTAGCTCCGTCGCTCGCTCTCTCTCTCTCTCTCTCTCTCTCTCTCTCTCTCTCTTACTCACGCTCTTGCTCTTTTCCACTTTTTATTCCGCTATCATACTTTCTTTTTTCTTTCAAAATTTACCTTCTTTTCTCTCTATTTCTTACTCTAATTTATAGATAAACGATAATTGAAATTGCTTATTTACTATATAAAAACCATGAAAATAAGTTTATAGCGTATCTCCTTTGTATAAATGTGGAAATCATGGACTTATTTACTTCAGAGTCTTATTGTAGTAATGGAAACTATATGCCACTTAACTTTAATATTTATACGGATATATTATATATAATTATGTATAATTATTCGATTGTAAACAATTCTACAGCTCATGTAGACTTTCTAGATTATTGTTAAATATGTGACGATTTCTTCGGACTTCCTCGATCGCCTCGTCCCCACGTAACGTTGTTAGATGGGCTTTTTTTCCTCTTGATTTCTCCTTCCTTGTCCCTTCGCTGTTGTTGGATGCTGGTCTCTCGTACTCCCCGTCTGTCCCGTCCCGGAGAGCTCGAGGTCGGGCCAGGTTCGTGGCGGGAGGAGGGAAGTGCAGAGAGGCCGGGTCAAAATGAACAAGGCCTTTCTTTTTTTCTTTATTATTTTTTAAACGCGGATAAACTGTTTTATTGTTTTTTTTTTTTTAAGCTACATTAGCCTTTTCTCGTGCGGTGCGCTCACCGCTTACAGACGAAGGCTTGATACATTGTATTTTCTTATATTCTAAACGCGGTGTTTCTTTTCTCTCGTACTTTATTCGTATCCGGCGAACAATGGTTTACTTTTGCTACATTTCAGCACACACAATACGGCGCGATTGTTCCGTACGTCGGAATTATACAACTTAATAAGTAATTACGGCGGATTACAAGCATTTTTCGCGACGGAAACTTACATGCTAGACGGTGCAACAATTCCGCACCTTTGCTACGGCGAGATCTTAATTTTCTAACGCGCGGCGCAACATGACGGGGAAGAGTCCAGCCCGACGGCTGTGACTCCGCGCACGCGGTCGCGGCCCTAAACCTACACCGGAGGTACGACACGAGTCGCGCCTCCGGGAGCCCCTCGTGCGCCAAAAGTCGCTCGTAGGAGTCGTGCGCCAAAAGTCGCTCGACCAGGAAGCCTGTGCTCCCTGAGCTCTTCCTCCTGGAGTTCCCCGGTGCGCTGAAAGTCGCTCCAGAGGGTCGTGCGCCGAAAGTCGCTCGACCGGGAAGCCTTCGCTTCCCGAACTCCACCTCCTGGAATTCCCTGGTGCGCCAAAAGTCGCTCCAAGGGATCGTGCGCCAAAAGTCGCTCGACCGGGAAACCTGCGCTTCCCGAACTCCACCCCCGTCTCTCTATTTCACGTGAGCGCGCCCTTTTTATACTCTTCTCGGGCGCGCTTCCCCTCACGTGTCTTTACTCGCGGGCCTCGCGGTGGGGACACGCCGCCTAGCCGCTCTTGTGGGCCAGGCTGGAGGGGGGGAAATAGTGGCGGAGCGAGCGCGTCGCGCTTGCTCGCGGATTGCCCTGCGTTAGCCTGGCCAGCGCTATACGCAGGGTTCCCCTCCCCGGACCCATACTATACTTTTGTTCGTCTATTCTCCCTCCTTCTCGTGCGTATTTCGGGCCGTCAGCTCCCACTATGCTGACCCTCACTCGCCCGATAATTACGTTTTCGCCGTACGCCCCCTTCCACTCCCACTCACACGCTCACGCACTTCCTCCCTCACGTTCAACTCTCACTCGCAGCACCGCTGTGCCCCCTTCCACTCCCACTCGCATGCTCACGCACTTTCTCAAACCTGGCTTTTATAGACACCGCTGTGCCGTACGCCCCCTTCCACTCCCACTCACTCGCTCTTACAAGTATACTTATACATTCGCTCGCACGCTTTATCGTTCTCACTGCACTCTCTCACTCTTTCTCTCTCACACTCACGTTTCATCGTTTACGATGTATTTGTTCGCACTTTCCCATTCATACCTTCGGGCGTCGTACTCCGGTCCTCTCTTTCGCTTTCTTCCCAGCTAGGCTTCCACGGCAATGCCGTCCCTTCGCGACGAAATTATTCGTCGCATCCCCCTCTTTCTTCGGGGGGGGAGATGATGCTGCCCAGTTCGCCTGCGCTCCGTCGTCCTTTAAACCCGAGTAGCTTCCCGGTTTTTGGACACAGGAAAAGCTGCTTTTTCCATCCTCCGTAGCAGGCTTGCCACCGTCGTCTTCCCTGTGGTACATCGACGGTGATCCCTTCCGGGAGGCGGACCTTCCAGTAGTTCGCTATACCGGCGCTGCCTGGTTTTTCGCCGTGTATGTTGTTGTCGGTGTTCCCGCCGCTGGTGATGGGGGCGGCTTTCCGCTCGCTGCGGGTGGCGAAGACGTCCTTGTCTTCGCTCCGGGCGGCGCTGATGCTTCGTGCGGCGTCCTCCTTGCGGCGGGCGGCGCTGATGTTGCGAGCGGCTTCCTCCTTGCTGCGGGTGGCGGAGCCGGAGTTCTTGTCGCTGATGACGGGAGCGGTTTTCCGCTCGCTGCGGATGGCAAAGACGTCCTTGTCTTTGCTCCGGGCGGCGCTGATGCTGCGTGCGGCGTCCTCCTTGCGGCGGGCGGCGCTGATGATGCGAGCGGCTTCCTCCTTGCCGCTAATGATGGGAGCGGTTTTCCGCTCGCTGCGGATGGCGAAGACGTCGTACTTACCGCTGATGACGTTGGGGGCGGCGTTCACTTTGCCGCTTGCGGCGGTCGTCTTCCTGTCCCAGGGGGCCGTTTGAATGGTCCGCGGCTCTCCTGGATGTTGTCCGGTACGCCGTCTCTTGTTTGGTTGTAAACCCGTCATCGTGCTTCCTTCAGCGATGCCGTTGGCCGGTGAGAGGGCCTTGATCGGCCGCTTCTCGATGTTACGCTTCGGTATCAGCGTCGATGGTTTCTTCGGGCGGGTGGGTTTTCGCTTTGGTACGTACTCTGTACCGAAGATCACGACGGCGTTGCTGTTGGTTTCCGGGATGATTGGTCCCATGTTGGCCGGGTAGTCAGTGTTCCTTGCAGTTGGCGGGTTTTCGATGTCCATAAGTGCATAAATCTTTTCTATCTCTTCGTGTAGGATATCCATGCTTTCGTTTTGTACTGATACTAATTCTCCGGAGGCCTTGCCGTGCCTTTTGTTGGTATTTTTTGGCTCTCATGCTTTTCCCCACTTTTCTGAAGTCCGTACTTGAAAGACTTTTTTTTTTTTTTTTTGCTTGTGGCTTGTTCGTTTTCCGAGCGTTTGGATTTTCGTTTTTCGGTCTTGTGCTTGTCTCTTTGGGTTTCACTCTCATAGATGTTGCCCTATGTATCGTTTTTCGGACCTGTTATTCCTCTGTCTACGTTTGTTTCCGATAGATGACACGTCGTGTATTACCTCCCTTGCCCGGAGCTCGCACTAGTTGATGGGGAGGCCCACCTCCTGTGGGGATCATTCTTCCTCCCCGTCGGAGCTTCCTAGGCCTTCGTCATCCGTGCGTCTCACCCCCGGCAGTGGTTGGTGGCTTACCAAACGCATGTTGAGAGTGTGTAGGATGCGGCCTCCGAGCAGTACGGGGATCTCTTGTTCCGGATTGACCAGGGCGGCTTCCCCCACGTTGCAACCCTCTATTGAGAGTCGTATTATCCATGTTGCAGTGGTGATGAGTCGACGTTGGTGATAACGCCCGACCCTGAGCTGCGCGGGGCCGCAGATCCTTTCCGCCCCGTTCGCTTCGCAGAGCGTTTCTATTTCCCCGTTTATCGTCGTGGTGCTGGAGTTTGCGTCGACCGGTGCCACCGCTCGGTAGCCGTACATGTCGATGCGCAGCTGGATCCGGAAACTGAATCCTTCGATTAGACGTCGCATTGGATGGAGTGAGAGCTCGATCTCGTCCTCTTCGCTTGATAGGGCGTCCCCTTCGGCGTCGAGGTGGGCTGATTCCCTGGCTGCCTCCATCTTCTGCCGGTGCTCCGGGTTTCTTGATCCTATTGAGGTTTGCTCCTGTTGATGCGCTCTTGGCCGCTACTCCGTGCTTATTCTCTGCGGTCGCGGAAATTTTCTTCTCGTTCTGCTGTGCGGCGTTCTCGGACGGAGATCCGGTCTCGTTGCCTGTAGTTGGACGAGTCTCTCGTCCAATATCCTGCATGGCGTTATGAACCGTCTCGTTGTAAGGCTTCAGATCCTGTATATGGACCCGCCTTCTTCTTCTTCCTTCTTCCTCGAGTACCTCGAAGATCACGAGGGAGATTTTCCTTGCTATTGTGTACGGACCCATAAATTTTGGCGCAAGCTTCGCGTTGAAGTCCTTGGCTTTTGCTGAAAGTACGTGGGTCTTTACAAGTACTTTCGTTTGCAGCTCCGGCTGCCATTTTCGGCGACGGAGGTCGTAATTATGGCTCTGTTTCTGGAAGGCCCTTGCGAGGTTAACTTTCACCAGGGCTAAGGCGTCCTTTATGCGTGCGATACGGCTCTCGAGGCCGGGCCTGTTTAGTAGGCCGGCTTGCGGATGGAGAGAGCCCGGCGGGTTTAGCTCTCTCCCGGTATTCAGGTAAGCCGGAGTAAATCCGGTGGCGGATGATTGCGCAGTATTGTAGGCGAAAGCCAGCTCAGGGAGGTACTTATCCCAGGCCCGATGGTCCTGTCCTACATACGGCGCGATCATTGTTTTCAGGACCTTGTTGGTCCTTTCAACAGGGTTACATTGCGGTGTATACGGCGATGTACGACGGTGAGAGATTCCGCAGTTCTCTAAGAACGTGCGGAATTCTCTGCTAACAAACTGTTTTCCGTTGTCTGTTACAACAACGGCCGGGCAGCCATGTCGTAGTACGACCAACTGCTTGAATCTTTCCGTGACGGCTTTGCTGGTGGCCTTTCGTAGGGCTGCCAGCTCTACCCACTTGGTGAGACGGTCCTGTATCACCAGGAGCCACACGTTCTGACTGTGTGACGTCGGCTGTGGGCCTACCAAATCAATCGAGACCATTTCCCATGGCTCCTCAACGTTGGTGGCCAACATGTTACCAGTAGGGGCTTGCTGCTGTGCCTTACTTACTTGGCACTGATGGCAGCGGCGGACGTATTGAGCAGCGTCTCTGAACATCCGGGGCCAAAAGTAACGCTCAGCTAGTCGGCTAATAGTCTTACCGATTCCTAGATGACCGGCTATTGGGGTGTCGTGGTTGTCGTCTAAGATTTTGGCCCTTTCTTCCTCCCTTACACATAGTTTCCAGGCGTTATCGGAACTTTGCTCCTTGAAATTTAATGATTTGAGGGCGCGTCGAAAAAGACGGCCTTCTTTTATCATATAGTCCGGGTATTCTTCGAGGTGTTTCTGTACCTCGGTGAGTGTTGTCTTGTACCAGTCTCTCATGGTGTTAACGGCGACGATGTTCTGCCCCCTTGAGAGGGCATCGGCTAGTTCATTCTCGGTGCCGCGGCGATATTTGACTTGGAAGTCCCACTGGCTTAATTCGATTGCCCAGCAGGCCAATCGGCCGGAGGGGTTATCGATCTTTGCTAACCATTTGAGGGCTTGGTGGTCCGTTACCACGGTGAAGTGGTAGCCTTCTAGGTAGTCGCGCATCTTCCAGATCCCCCATTTTATCGCCAGGCACTCTTTCTCAGTCGTCGTGTAGTTTTTCTCGACTCTATTTAGTGTTCGACTTGCGTATGCGATGATTCTCTCGCACTTGCCTTGCTTCTGGGATAACATCGCCCCGAGTCCTTTATTGCTGGCGTCGGTCTCGAGCGTGAAGGGCTCTGTAAAATCGGGGCAAGCTAAGATCGGTGCCTCAGCTAGTCGTGCTTTTAGTTCGTTAAAAGCAGCTTGCTGTCGTTCTCCCCACTCCCATTTAACTCGCTTATTCAGAAGCTCGTTGAGCGGGGCCGTGATAGTGGCGACATTTGGTACAAAACGTCTGTACCATGACATTATGCCGTTGAAACGGCGCAATTCCTTGATATTTTGCGGCGGCGTTAAAGCCATGATAGCGGTTACCTTATCGGGGTCCGTATGGATCCCTTCTTCGGTAATGCGATGTCCTAGGTAGGTTAGTTCCCTTCGCCCGAACTGACATTTCTGCCAGTTTGGCTGTAGTTTCGCCTCTCGTAGCCGTCGCAGTATTTTTTTCAAGAGTTTGACATGGTGTTGGAAGTCGGCTGTTACTATTACTATGTCGTCTAAGTAACAAAACACATTCTGTTCTTGCGACGGTGTGACGACCCGGTCTACGAGGCGTTGAAATACAGCTGGAGCAGAGTGCAATCCGAACGGGAGGACTCGAAATTGCATGAGTCCCCTTCCCGGTACCGTAAAAGCTGTGCAGGGTTTGCTGCCCTCGGTTAGAGGCACTTGCCAATATCCATTTCTCAGATCGATGGTAGATAAATAGCGTGCCCCCCGTAGTTTATCTAATGTGGCGTTGATTTGCGGTAACGGGTAGGCGTCCTTTTCGGTTACGGCGTTAAGTCGGCGAAAATCGATGCAGAACCGGTATTTCCCGTCCTTTTTTCGGGCGAGCACTATCGGTGAGCTCCATGGGCTGTTAGAAGGCTCGATGACTCCTTCCGTGAGCATGTTGTCTATGTGTTCGTTGATCACTTGTTGCATGGCGGGGTTTCGGGACCGGTAGCGTTGCTTGATCGGTCTCGCATCTAATAGACGGATTTCGTAATCAATTAGATGCGTGGGACCTCTTACTGAGGCCGATAATTGTTTTGCTTCGTTGATTATTTGATCTAGTTTCCGTCTTTCCTCATTTTCTAATGCAGCTAAACCTACTGGACAGATGGGGGTAGTTGGTGGGAAGATCTTTTCCTCGGCCAAGATTAGTTGTAGGCCGACTTGGCTGAGTATATCCATGCCGATCAGCATTTCGTAATCCAGCGATCTGAGGATGAGGAATGTTGCGGTTATCATCCGGCCCTTGATGTTGATGGGCCCCGCTATAGCCTCGGTGATTTCTTTACTGCTGCCGTCTGCTAGTATAGCTATGTAATGGCTACGGCTGGTTCTCCAGCCCTGCTGGCGGCACCAATTTGCGGTGTTATTCCCTACTAGTGAGTTGATTGCTCCGGTGTCGACGAGGGCTTGGATTTGTCGATCGCCGATGTCGATGGGAATGAAACATCGTTCGTCCCGTAGTCGATGGGTCGTTCCCGAGGGACGGGTGGGCCGACCCTTCTCCCGTTTCCCTGAGGGACCTGGTGGCAGCTCTGGGTTAGGACTCCATCCTTCCCACAAAATGAACAGAACATCCTGTAGGAGTTTCGGCACTCGGTGCGGTGGTGTCCTCGTTGTTTGCATCTCCAGCAGCACTGGAGCCGGTCATATGTTACGGCGGTGGCGGCGGCGACCGCTCCTCGGCGGACCGGCGGACGCTCCCCCCTGATCCTCCGGAGTTTACTCTCTATACCTTCTACCCGGCGCACTAAGTCGCTGAGGTTCTCGATCCCTTCTGGAAGGTATATTGACAGTTCCGGGCGCATATTCTCACGTATACGCCTTAGTTGTTCTCCGAGGGAGAATCCACCGTGTCTCCTCATCATCGTTGTCATGGCGAGGACAAAAGAACGAAAGTTTTCGTTTGATCCTTGCATACGATCAGTTATCTGTCGTGATAAGGCTTCCCCTTCGTTGGCGGAGAGGAAAAACTTCCTGAGCTCCGTTATCAGGTCTGTCCATGTGTTGAATCGACCCATGCTCCTGTACCAAAGGAGGGCTTCGCCTTTGAGGAGTTCTGGTGCCCCTAGAAGTAGGTGCTCATCGGCAAGCCCGTAGACAGTTTGCAGTTTTTCGATCCTCTCCACGAATGTATAAATATCCTTTCCATCGAAATGGCAGTTCCACTTGCGAATCTGATCCATTACGCGGTAGTCGGGGAGTGGAGGGACTTCCAGGATTGCAGTCGTCGGCTTGCAGGTCGATTCCCGTGAAGTCGCGATCGGTTTTTCTTTGTTTGGCGGATCTGGCATGGCTTGCAGTGGCTCTTTTGCCGATAGTGTTGGTTTCGGTGTTGACGTAGAGGGGTTTGGCGGTGACTCTTGGAGGCTAACGTCGGCCATACTTGGCACTAATCCGCGGGCCTCATCGTCTGCCAGGCTTTCTTCTCTCAGTGAGTGGTGAGCCCACATGTTAGTTTTCAATCGTCTTCTTAAAGTAGGGATAATTCCCCTTGTCGATAACCTTCTAGCCTCTAGCTCAGCTACCAATTGGTCGTATGTAAGCTCGTCTATTTTTAGTGGTGACATTTACTTCGTACTTTTAATCTTACGGTCGGTCTTATCCCGAGAACTATCTCGGGTTGCTTCTCGAGTTACTCCTTGAGTTTCTGCTCGTTATTCTTCTAATCGGTTGGTATTATCTCGAGGAACTGTCTCAAGTTCCTTCCGTTACTTTTCTCGAGTTATTCCTCGAGTTTCTTCTCGTTACACTTCTAATCGGTCGGTATTATTCCGAGAGATTATCTCGGGTTTCGTCTTTTAATATCTAATCGGTTTATTTCTCGAGTTACGCCTCGAGTCTTTTCTCGTTACACTTCTAATCGGTCGGTATTGTTCCGAGAGATTATCTCGGGTTTCGCCCTTTAATATCTAGTCGGTTTATTTCTCGAATTACTTCTCGAGTCTTTTCTCGTTATACTCCTAATCGGTCGGTATTGTTCCGAGAGATTATCTCGGGTTTCGCCTTTTAATATCTAGTCGGTTTGTTTCTCGAGTTACGTCTCGAGTCTTTTCTCGTTATATTTCTAATCGGTCGGTATTTCTCCGAGAGATTATCTCGGGTTTCGCCTTTTAATATCTAGTCGGTTTATTTCTCGAGTTACATCTCGAGTCTTTTCTTGTTATACTTCTAATCGGTCGGTATTGTTCCGAGAGATTATCTCGGGTTTCGTCTTTTAATATCTAGTCGGTTTATTTCTCGAGTTACGTCTCGATTCTTTTCTCGTTACACTTCTAATCGGTCGGCTTTGTCCCGAGAAACTATCTCGGGTTTCTTCCGTTACTCTTTTCGAGTTTCCTCTTGTTACGCTTTTTATCTCCATTCGGTTTGTTGCTCGAGTTATGTCTCGAGTCCCTGTTCGGGCGCCATGTGACGATTTCTTCGGTTTCTTGCTCGAGTTATGTCTCGAGTCCCTGTTCAGGCGCCATGTGACGATTTCTTCGGTTTCATGCTCGAGTTATGTCTCGAGTCCCTGTTCGGGCGCCATGTGACGATTTCTTCGGACTTCCTCGATCGCCTCGTCCCCACGTAACGTTGTTAGATGGGCTTTTTTTCTTCTTGATTTCTCCTTCCTTGTCCCTTCGCTGTTGTTGGATGCTGGTCTCTCGTACTCACCGTCTGTCCCGTCCCGGAGAGCTCGAGGTCGGGCCAGGTTCGTGGCGGGAGGAGGGAAGTGCAGAGAGGCCGGGTCAAAATGAACAAGGCCTTTCTTTTTTTCTTTATTATTTTTTAAACGCGGATAAACTGTTTTATTGTTTTTTTTTTTAAGCTACATTAGCCTTTTCTCGTGCGGTGCGCTCACCGCTTACAGACGAAGGCTTGATACATTGTATTTTCTTATATTCTAAACGCGGTGTTTCTTTTCTCTTGTACTTTATTCGTATCCGGCGAACAATGGTTTACTTGTGCTACATTTCAGCACACACAATACGGCGCGATTGTTCCGTACGTCGGAATTATACAACTTAATAAGTAATTACGGCGGATTACAAGCATTTTTCGCGACGCAAACTTACATGCTAGACGGTGCAACAATTCCGCACCTTCGCTACGGCGAGATCTTAATTTTCTAACGCGCGGCGCAACATGACGGGGAAGAGTCCAGCCCGACGGCCGTGACTCCGCGCACGCGGTCGCGGCCCTAAACCTACACCGGAGGTACGACACGAGTCGCGCCTCCGGGAGCCCCTCGTGCGTCAAAAGTCGCTCGTAGGAGTCGTGCGCCAAAAGTCGCTCGACCAGGGAGCCTGTGCTCCCTGAGCTCTTCCTCCTGGAGTTTCCCGGTGCGCTGAAAGTCGCTCCAGAGGGTCGTGCGCCGATAGTCGCTCGACCGGGAAGCCTGCGCTTCCCGAACTCCACCCCCGTCTCTCTATTTCACGTGAGCGCGCCCTTTTTATACTCTTCTCGGGCGCGCTTCCCCTCACGTGTCTTTACTCGCGGGCCTCGCGGTGGGGACACGCCGCCTAGCCGCTCTTGTGGGCCAGGCTGGTGGGGGGGAAATAGTGGCGGAGCGAGCGCGTCGCGCTTGCTCGCGGATTGCCCTGCGTTAGTCTGGCCAGCGCTATACGCAGGGTTCCCCTCACCGGACCCATACTATACTTTTGTTCGTCTATTCTCCCTCCTTCTCGTGCGTATTTCGGGCCGTCAGCTCCCACTATGCTGACCCTCACTCGCCCGATAATTACGTTTTCGCCGTACGCCCCCTTCCACTCCCACTCACACGCTCACGCACTTCCTCCCTCACGTTCAACTCTCACTCGCAGCACCGCTGTTCCCCCTTCCACTCCCACTCGCATGCTCACGCACTTTCTCAAACCTGGCTTTTATAGACACCGCTGTGCCGTACGCCCCCTTCCACTCCCACTCACTCGCTCTTACAAGTATACTTATACATTCGCTCGCACGCTTTATCGTTCTCACTGCACTCTCTCACTCTTTCTCTCTCACACTCACGTTTCATCGTTTACGATGTATTTGTTCGCACTTTCCCATTCATACCTTCGGGCGTCGTACTCCGGTCCTCTCTTTCGCTTTCTTCCCAGCTAGGCTTCCACAGCAATGCCGTCCCTTAGCGACGAAATTATTCGTCGCAAATATATAACTTAGTTCATTTAGAAAAATACATTTTATCATCAATTCTCAATGTAAAGACGTATTTCAACTGTTTTTTTAAGTACTGAAGAATAATTTATTAATAAAAAGTAATAAATAATTTATTTGTAGGTTTTCATTTAAGAATCTGTACCTACATTGATATATTTTAAAAATTTAAACCTATTTATATCTTCATATTAATAACGAGAAAATACATTAAATTATATATAAGTATACATTATTTTCTATATAATAAGGCATAATTATCAAATTTTATGATCCGATCATGCAGTTACATCTGCAAACTTAATAACTATATGAATGATAAGATATACAATTCATAATTAAATAAATTATTCGCATGTAATTATTATTTTTAGAATTTTAATTAATTTAATTTAATTTGATATTGTAATTTTTATAACCAGTTATAGCTAAATAATACCAAAAAATAAAAATTTCACGATTAAAAAAAGGACAATTTATTTATTTAAATTTACAATAAAATATATTTTTTCAATCATCACTTAAACTTAAGTTAAAGTAAAGATTCAAAAATTGATAAAATATCATTGTAAGATAACGATTAAACATCACGAATAATTTCAACACATACGTTGTTAATTATTTATAATTTAAGAAAACATAAAACTAACAAATATCTGTAGTGAAAATTGTCTAGCTGAATATCAACTTAATGATATATGCATTCAGATAAGGCCATTGAATTGGTTTTCTTGTACCCAGTAATGAATTCAAGGCTCATAACTCATACTCATAGATACCAATATTTGAAGTAGTTACTACTTATAATTATATATTACTAAAAAATATGTAAAAAATATGTAGTAACAATTTTCTTTATAATATTTGAAAATCTTAGAAAATCTATTAAATATAAAGGACAAATTAGAACTCTCATTAAGAGTTTGTTAAAAGTAAAAGGATTCTTTTTTCTAACCTTTATATTCGTATAAAGATTATCGAAAATTTTCAGACAGTTCATAGAATTTTAATTTGTAATAGGCTTATTCCTGTAAAATTATTTTTTCTTATTTTTAAGCAAATATCGTTTATTATCGAAACATAGATTTATTAGGATACAATATGATCCTACATTAGGCATCAGAAAACCACTCCTACTATCATATTTAAACCTTAATTCAAGATAAAAATGGATATATGTTACTTTTGTAAATAAATGAAGAGTAAAAAACAAGTTACAATTGTTAAAAAATTAATAAAAAAATTCAATGTAACTCATCTTATTAATTAGTCGTTAAAATATTATTAATTTATTATATTTATATATAAATAAATTTTTGCATGAAGTTATAGCAAGAAACTCAAAACTACTAAAAGTTTTAATAAATAATAGTTTATATTTGTTTATTGTTAAATTTAAATCTCTAAGTATCTTGTGTTTAGGTTCCATATTAAGTATTATGTTTAAGAAATGATTAAATATCAAAGAATTCTTAGTAAATGAGTTACTTATATTGATACAAATTTAGTATTGAATCTAGGTTACTCAGGTTTTATAGAGTCTGAGGTACAAATTTCTATTAAAGTTATATTATTGACTTAAAAGAACCTACATAAATCAGTAGAGTAATCATTGTGGTTTATAAACGAGACAGGTATATTCATCGATGTTGTATACAACATAACTCTCGAAGAACTTTAGTTATATGCTTCACGTTCTGTGCAAGCTTTACTATTTATCACACAGTGATACACGTTAATTTTATTAACGGACAAAAGATCAAAGTGATACATATAAAATAATATTCTATTAGAAGTTTAATAGATAAAACATAAATGTTTCGACACATATTACATATTTATCGCAAAACTGTAACATTTATTTTTATATAATTTTATATAATATAATATAAATTCAAATATCTATTCTAAGTATAGATATAATATTATATAGAGTGCACTAAATTAAAAATGAAAAATCCAGTTAAATAATTATAATTTAAAAGAATCAGAATTACTAATAAATTAGTTTTTGTCTATAAAATGAATAAATGTAATAATAATTTAATTGTAATGTGTTAAATTTTAAATATAATTAAATATAATTAATATTTTATTACTTTATTAATAATTATAATTTAATAATAATACAATATACATTCTAAAATTCGTTATTTTAGGATGCATTTATGTCGAATTTATGATTCAATATATATTTTCAATAGCCTTCTCAAGTAATCATACATGCCAAAGTAACTTTAATATTCAATCTTAAGTTAGTTAAATTATAGTTGATAAATATTTAAATTCAATGATAAATATTGAAAGATTAATGTTTATCAGTAGTAATTAAAATTGTTTTTCTAATAACATTAAAAATATACGAAGTACTGTGGACTGATTCTTGTTTATTTATCAATTTAATAAATAAGTATATTTCTCAACAAAAAATAAAATTAGTACAGAATTCTTATTGTTTTATTTTACTAATATTTTATTCTTACTTTATATTGAAACAAATATTATTTTATTTGAATGATGTGAACTAAAGTATTACTCGCCATTAATATAAATACATGACTCATTTTATAATACATAAAATACATTAGAAAGATAATAAAAACATGTAAAAATTTAAGAAATAAAAAAGTCGATTTAATATTCATTTGTTTATTAGATATGTTATGTATTAAATTATATAGTTAAATTATAATAATTAAATTTTGTTATAGATCTGAATCATTTTACATTTAAAAAATATAATTCTACAATATTAAACAAATAAAATTAATATTAGCTTTATTATGAACAACAAGATAATAAACATGTTCATAAAGAAAACTTTAAATCTTTCTTTGAATCAGAAGAAAATTTAAGTAATTATGTATTATATAGAATTAAGGATATTATTTTGAATTTGTTTTTAAGATAATAATTAAATTAAATTAAGGTTATATCATATTTAACCGGTCCTAAACTATTTATGTAAACTACTAAATTTTTATACACTTTTCTGTAATTTAACTAGTTTCCAATAAAATGTATAAAAATCTGCACAATTTCTTTTTGATACTTGTATCATATATTATTAATAAAATATATCTTTTGCGCGAATTAATTTTTCTATTGTATTTGGCTTTTAATTTTCCACGATTTTACGAATATCATAACATTCTTTTTACGCAAAACTTTTTGAAAGTTGAATAAATTATCTTAAATAAACTTAAACTTAAAGAAATTACAATTAAATTTCTTATAATACTTAGAGAATAATTGAAACGGATTTTTCAAAAATGATTGTCATTCAAACATCATAAGATAACGGTAATATCAGGTTCAAAAATAGCGATATATACATCCCTTCAGTACAACAATTTAATCTTGCTCTGATTAAAATTCTCTATTTTAAAATTAACATCCCTCAGCTATAGATGTGCTTAATTTAGAATAGAAGAGGGCGCTAAAATATCTAAACCGGTATGCCAGCTTTCCACATACATTGGCGTGACTGCTGAAATATTATCAGAGACCGCAGCAGAGTTGGCGCGCCTCGAGTTCGATCGTGTACTAGTGCACGGAATACAATACGCGTCCCATCAAATTCACGGATTCGCTGCCGCATCGAGTATGAACAAATGTATAGACGCTAGTCCCATGATACATGCACAGTAACGTAAGATGCATCGCGAAGTGTTTGATAAAATTCACCATTTGCATATTTCCCCATCTTTCTCTCATTGCATCTTTCTATATCTCTTTTTTGCTCTGTAATACACGTTTGGAATTTATAATTTGCTTACAAAAATTGTCCAGTATCATAATTTAGATTTACAATAAATGTGATATTCATCTGCTTTCAAAGTTCAAAGTACTATTTAGTGCAAAAATAATAACGATATTTCTAATTAAATTAAATTATTCATTATATCATGATTAATTATAAAAAAATCTGACTCCTTGAAAAATAATGTCATTGACTTTTCTTAATTATAGAATAAAGAAATTGCTAGATGCTAATTTTATCTTATGAATTGTGAAATCATTATTTATAAAAAAATAAATGAAACAAATATCAGCAGTACTGACGTAATGAATTAAAATCGCTTTAAGTTATTCAGTTTCAATATATATAGAAAATTTTATTTGTCTATTGTATATTATGTTATTATTCATAAAGCAAATATGCATTTCTATCAATTTATCTTGATTATTATTGGCAACTAAAAAAAGAGAATTCGTAGACTAAATTTCTATTTTTTGAAAATTTGGTTTAAAGATATCATATGTTGCATATGTATAGATATCATAACATTTGCATGTAACAGAATTGTAAAAGATTTAGATATAATTTAAATAGAATGGTATGTAAACATATATGCTTTCTATATGCGTTACTTTGTATTTATATGCAATAATAGATATGGACATTAATGATCCATAGTGAAATAAAATTAATATAATTTTACAATTAGCTTTTCGTATTGTTCTCAATCATGTAGAAACTTTTCTTTCAAATCTGATATACTCAATATAACAAAATGGTCTTATCTATAATATATTTAAAATAAAAATGAAAGTTTTAGTAAATAGATTATTGCAATTATTTCAACGTAATCTATAAGATAACTTTTTTGTTCAATGCTAATTACAATATCTGGTTCTTTAATCTTTATAATCTTTTAGGGCTTTAGTAATATTAATTAAAAACTAAATATTTTAAGATGTTTTGATGGAACTTGGTTATAAAATTATTTAAAAACTGATAATTATGGATCTGTAAAAGTGGACATAAATAAAAAAAATAATAAAGTTTAAAATTGAATGAATGAAGATTCAATATCATAAATCATTCAATAGTATTATATAATTAAAATAATGCGAGCACTGCAACTATAATATTAAATTACAATATTCCGCAGTTTAAATAGGTGATTACATATTTTTATGTAGTATAAAAGGCACATCTAAATTTCTCAGCAACTTTCCGCAACAATACAATTTGCTCATTCGTCTCTTTCACTCTGGTTTTCTTCTGCTTCTTCTTACTTGTTCTTACGAGTGTAGTTTTGTCTTTCATTCTTTCCATTTTATTTCATTGTCTCTTTCTCTCTCTCTCCTTTTACTTTTTTTCTCCGTCTTGGTTTCTATAGTGCCATTTCACATCAAGACATCAAATCGAGATGGGAATAAAAATCAAATGATACAGGATCCTTCAGTAGTTGCTTTGTTATTGAGGTATAGTTAGTTTGTCTTCAGGTGGGCTCGATCTATAAGGCTGTAAAGATGTACTAGTCAGAGTAAAAGATACACAGTATGAGCTTTAAAATAGAAGAATACGTGTGAAAATAAAGAATTAAACTTGGTTACGAGAAGAGAAAAAGGTATAAGAGGATCCTTCGTGCCTCGTAAAGTGGAAGATAAACATTGCTGTAAAGCTTCAAGAGGAGATTAAAGGGAATTACATTGAACGTACTTAATTTAGCACTTTTGTTTATTCGTTTGTTTTTACAAGTCTTTTGAGTTAAGAAGCATTTATGAAACTAATGTACTATTAAGTTTTTTTACAATTGTTCAGAAGTATATAAACTGCTTATTGAAAATCCTAATATTAAAAGATATTAGGAAAATTGTAATTCTGTTAAATTGTAAAATAATATTTCACCGAACAATAATTATCAAAAGAACATTTTAAGATTAAAAAACTCAGAAAAAGAATCAATACTACTGTCAACCTGTTTATTTCAATATGAACTTTTCATGTATAAATAAATAGTTTTTATCCAATAATAATTTTCGAAATAATACATAAATTTATTATTTTAAATAATATATAATAATTATAAATAAATTTATAATAAACAATTAGAATTTATATGATTAGATATACAATTAGATTATAAACTCTCATAGATTTTAGATTATGAAAAAATTATCAATAATGAACTCGAGTTTAGAGTTATAATAAGAATCTAATAAGCATCATTAATCCATAATCATTAAAATGGATTTGTTATATTCTTTACTTTGGAGTAATATGAATTTTGAGAAAGGTAATAAATTTTTGTTGACTCTAAGTGAGTTACTGTTAATTAATTACGTACATCTTTGAAGTTTCAGTATATACATTTGTGTACAAAACGTTAGCACATTGATTATCCATGAATCATGCAAAATCTTAAATCTTCGCACTCATTTTTTTCTCGAGAATGTCAGGTTATCAGAGTAATTGAAAAAAATCAATCTTCCGAGATCTCCAACTTCACGAATCTTATTACTTTCAATCGTGAATTAATCGTATAAAAACTACAACCTAGATGTAAGACATGCGTCTATCTGTTTCGAATCAAGGCAGAACTTTCTAATAATGTGCGAGCAACTCCCATGTTTTCATGACTGTACAACACATACGCGCTCGCCTCGACACAGTTTCCCTCGTGCAAACAAAACATACCTACATAATGGTACTCGTATGTGTGTGGAATACGCTGCTCATCCACTTTCAGTATACGCAGCACGTTCGAACAAGAATTCGCTCATTCCTTCTGTCCCCTGGCCAATCCGAGAACTGCGGTACGACGTAAACGCGCTTGCTCTTGTACACCTGCGACCTCCAGTCGGTTCTGTTCTTCTGCTCCTTTTTTTTCTTCTTCCTTCATTTTGTCCAATCGCAATGCGTTATATATCCATTTTTCTATCTTTCTTACACATGCCTCATACGTCCATCGATTTTTCACCTTTTCCGTTTAATTTTGTGCTTTTCCGGAGATGAATGATAGATTTTTAATCTAACAGCTTCCCCGTAGTATAAAACTTATACTTGCGAAAAGCAATTTAACTAAATTATCCGAATGTATTGCATTTCGTTTTTAAAAAATGAATACTTAAGAATTATTGAACGTCTGTATCAGGCTTTCTCTCATATATTTCTACAATATTAGCCCTTATATTTTACAATTTAACAATGTTAAAAAATATTAAATGTTTTTATGGCTTATTTGTAAGTAAATGTAGACTTGCACGTACAAGATAATCGTAAATTTAACATCAAATCAATACTGTAATTGAGATTTATTGAAACACAGACAATTATGTACTTTAGCCACATATATGTAATACTTTTTCAATGATGACTTCTTTTATATTCGATAAAATATCAATTGAAAGTTACATTAATAAATCACTATTATACAATCGCTAGTACATTCGAATTATTTTTAGTATGGTATTGTATCTTTTTCGCGATATCGCACTCATTTGTTATTGATATCGAGAATTAAGAATGGAGAATATATTTATAAAAATAAACAGATGTTACTACAAATTTTTACCATGTTATCACAATAAGTCTTACCTTAAAGTTATTTTCATGTTGAGTCGAAAAAATTTTTGAATTGTCGACTTTGTTACTATTTCACATGATAAAGTAGTTTATTTTAACATAAGTTACACAGAAAAAAATGTACATTTTTAATTTTAAATTTCTCTATTATTAATTTTCAAGTGATTTAATTTGTGCTGTAACTAATAAAGAGTTTATTTTATTATAAATCAGAATCAAATACTCTGAATAGACAGTTAATATTAATTTTATATATTTATGTAATTATTTTACAGTAAACGTAATTAATACTTAACATAAATATATCTTCTATAAAATGTAATATACTTGAATTTTTATATATCTTCCATAATAGTAAGGAAGTACATAAAGAACTACTTAAAGCACACCAAAGTCAGACATGATACTTTCTTCATTCACCGCTTCCTATTTCTTGTTACTATATCCTCAATTTTCTATAAGCTATCCTTGATACTTTGGTATTTTTAGTCGTTTATTTCTGTGCTGTGGAAGGTATCTCTGAATCCTTCTTCTACACTATTGCAATAGCATGCTTTAAGAGTTTCGATCCAAGTTTATGCATTATCTCAAAAATACCTGCCTCTCATCATTGAATGTTCACAAAGTATTATTTTCAATAATTCTTAATGAGAGTATTCTGAACAATTTTTATCCGCAGTTTTAATTTTAAAAGAATCTTACAATAGCTTAACAATCATATTGTTAAATTTAATTACAAAAATCTTTTCTCTGAAGAATATACATGATTCTCTATTTATGAACATATTAATTAATAGTATGGAATAAAATAAATAAATTTTAAGCTTTCTGATAAAATCTCTTTAGTAATAATACGTTTATCCGCACTTGATAATTACTAAAATTAAGGAACTAGAGTAATAGTTAATCCAAAAAATGTTCAGGATTCTTCAAAATAATAAGTATTAAAAAAATTTTTTAAATCAAGTAAAAGGAAAAATCAAAATCACTTAAAATATATTACATAAACAGCATTTAACTTTAAAATTAAGATAATTTAAAGTAATTAAATTAATTATTGAATAGTTTCTAATAAGAACTAATTTCTAATATTCTATTTCATTTATCTGAACAATAAGAAAAGTTACGAATTTTTGAAAAATTAAATGTACTTAAATAAAATATATAAATATATATTTTATATATTTTATAATTAATAATTTATATTTTATATTTATATAAATATATAAAATATATAAAATATATTATGTAAATATATAAAATATATAAAATAAATAATATAAATAAAAATTGTTTTATTATAAAACTTAAAAAATGGCGAAACAATCAGTAATCAGTAAAATAATAAAGCATATCACTGCTAAAATTTAAAATTTTGAGAAATAAATTTGGTGCACATAAAATTAAATTACAATTTTGTGTTATAAGAAATTATAAAACACAACAAATCAATATTATTTTTCATCCGAATAAATTTCTATCACGTATCAAAGAAAAAATCAGAATAAAAGTGAAAAATTAGAAAAGTTTGAGGTTAAGCGTATAATATATGGTATTGAGACAAAAATTTTGCTTCTTTCGTATAATAAAAGATCTTTGAAAGAACTTATTTTTTCTCATAATAAAAAAAAATATCTTAATACTTTCGAGAATATATTTTACTTTTTCTCAAAAGTCAAATAAATTATGTTGCGACTCTATGCAATAGTTCATCAATCTTTTTAAAAACTTCATTTTCTTGCATTTGTTCTAAACAATGGAAAGTACGAGTTTCTTTAGTTGTGATTCTATGGCGCCGGTTGTCTCGTAGTTTCGATACGCTTCGCTTAAATCAGCGAATTTTCCATTCTTGGCTAATATTCAATTTCAATAATTTTAATGACAATAAAATTGCTGTAGTCACACAAGCAGTTATTATTGTAATTATTATTATTTTGACTTATAATTTAAAATAGTGTTTTGTATGGGCAAGTTAAACACATCGTTAAAATATCAGCACTAAAGTAATGTTCGTGAATGCCTTAAATATGTTTGCCGATCTCTTGTTGAGAATTGAATGCATAGTGGTTCATAAGAGATTATTTACATTATCCATGTGACATTATCAGCACCTGTATGACAAAAAACTGGTCACAGTAAAAATACTATCAAACTAGAATTTTTGTATTATACAAAGATAATAGATAATCTTACATGTAAAGATTAGAAACAAAACTAGTCATCGACACTATATTTATATATATTTATAAATAATATTTAAAAAGGTTTATGTAAATATAAATGATATATATATATATTTAGTAAACCATATTATTTTAATTTTTTAAATACAAACATGATTTCTTATTTTTGGCTTTATATCTCATAAAATACTGTAAATCAATCATTAAATCTTTGAAAATACATGCTTGAGTTGTTCAATAAAATATCGAATTTTTTACTCAAAAAATGTTAAATAATGAAATTCTAAAAACACATTATAATAGTCAAAAGCGATTGGCTATTACATTATTATAGTATAAAATTAAAAAATTATTATTAATACTTTTCAACTACTATTCTGGTGTATTACAAACTTAACCGTATCGTTTATACATTATACAAAATCACAATCATCTTAGAGATTCACAATTTAAAAAGTTAACGATAATGGTACAATCTTCATTTTTATAAATTACCGTTTATAAGTATGACTATTATTTTTGTTTAGGTTCATTTTCTAAAATTTCTTCAAAGGATTAAATTATTTATGAAATAAAAAATATATATTTAAAAAATGTATGTTGTCACTATTATTCTTATCACAAATTGAAAGTGACTGTATTTCTTAAAAATTACGAATACAGGCCTGAAATTTTCTTTATATTAATGTATATAATTTCATTCTACTTTTTTTTAATGAATTACATATGGTGAATAAAAGCTTTGTGAATTTTTCTGTAAAAACGGACTATTTTCTATAAAAAAAATATAAGTCAAATGATATGACATATCTAGATATGTATAATAAATAACGATATAATTATACTATAATTTATTTTACCTTTCACTTTTCAAGTTACGAAATTTATTTTATGATAATTTCTAATTAACCAACAAGTTATGATATTGAACTCGATCTGAACTACTTCCATGCACGATAAGTCGTCTTAAAAATTCTTGGAATGTATAAAAGTAAACTTCTTAAGGAGACATATATATATAAGTAGAAAATTTACGGAAATGAAGCTATAAGAATATTAATATTATTTATTTATCAATTTTCTAGCGAATTAGTTAATTTGAGTCGGAAAAGAAGAGAAATCTATCAGTGGCCCAGCAAGCGAATGGAAAAAGAAACTGGCGATATAACATCTGAGGTTGTACAACATATAGAAAACGAGGTTTCAGGAAGAGGGTGGAGCAGCGTGTTTCGAATATATGTATAAATTATCCCTGGGGAAATATCTGAAACCGATCTCTTTCACTTTTACCGATATATAAATGTCCATGACCATAACCATATGTGTACATATGTGTGCGTGCTCGCATATGATGTATTTTATATGTGTGTACAGAATTACGACAGCTTTGTCGCAAAGAAGAATAAAGTGGACAAATATACGATCACGCAAGTGCACATGTATACAAATAGATAAAATGATAAGTATTAATTATTTTAGAGAAAATACTGATGGAATGTGTATCAAGAGTTTTTTTTTGAGATATAACGTTAACGATTTATTTAGAATTATTGCTACATTTTAAGTACTCTTTAAGTCTGTAGAATTGACAATGGTACTTCCAAATTATTATTTACAAAAATTTGGCAAGTGTTATCGATAACTTACGGCAAGAAAAATTTATCAGAAACATGAATACGTTTGTAAATAAAATATTTAAGACTCTTAGATTTATAAACATTCTTAAAAACATTTAACAATTTCATAAATAGATTTTAATATTAATGGTTTAATATTATTATTATTATTATTATTAATTACTTAATGTGTTTTCTTCATAGAAAATTAATATATTTATACGTTATATTAATTATATATTTAAAAACAATTTACACTCATAGTTAGAAGCTGATGTCGAAATAAAAAATAAACTACTAAGTACCTAAATGATTCTTTTAGCCACGTAACAAAAGGTTAATTAAAAGTTATTATACGTATATATATGTATCTATGTACATATAGATTTTATATACTTATATGCATAATAAATAGATAACTTTATAAAGAAAAAAACAAAAAAATATTTATACTTTAATTTTTCAGTTTTTTTAATTTTAAGCTACTATATAATATAAAAATTTTTTAACGTTATAAACAATATAGTAGCTTAATATTTTTGAAATGTATATTAAAAACTTTTAGTATGAATATTGAATTTATATTGATACACTACTTCAAGATATTTATATATTATTATAAACTTTGAAAATAAGAACTATATTTTGTAGTATAATAAAAAAAATAGTCGAAAGTCAACATGAAATTTCAAAGTTCCAGTTATATTAAGTTCAAAACATCTTTAACTGTTTTATCAATTACGTGTAGGTAAAATTATAAAAATTATAACGTTACTTAAACAAAATGTAGAAAACTTCGGATGAGAATAATAGATTGAATGTATGATGATATAAAACCACCAAATTCATAAGAGAAACTCATTCAAATTTTATATATATATTTCGATAAACAAACTCAACTTTTCAACAAATTCTGATTTATTTAAAACCAAATCGAATTAAATCAGTTTATTTAAAACATTCAACAAGAGTGTGTACTTACTCTAGTAACGATAGTTTCTACGACGAAATAATAAAATCATAGATATGCAACGACCGAAGTTAAATCATGTATTTTTAACGAATTTTGGATTATCGCATAAAACTAAAAATATTGATAAATAAGTATATAGCTAAATAGATGAAAAAAGAGAGTATATGAGAGAGAGAGAGAGAGGATATTAAGAGGCTGTAGAGATAAGTATTCGCAACGACATGTTTCATTAAATTATTTAAAGAGTAATACGCAGAAAATGGATTTATCAAGGAGTTTGCCCATACGAGTCAAGAGTAATTCACTAATTCATTGAGCTTGATTCCATTATGTATTTTTATGTACGTTTGTCTGAACGATATATCAACTTCACTTATGGAATCATCTAGAATACGATTTTTGTGTTTGAGCACTAAACAAGCAATGAATATTTAGATTTAATTAATTTAATTATATTTAATTTGATATTAGTATTATTAGAAACTGTTTCTTAATAAATAAAAATATAATATGAATTACTTTGTGGAGTTGCTAATAATAAAAGTAGTAAAATCAACTATTGTACATATGCCTATGACATATATACAAATAGTACTATAGTAAATGCCCAATGAATCTGATTCAAATTTTTATTTTAACGTTTCGCTGTTTAGTAGTTGTGTACCATTAATATCTCAAAAACTAATAAATATTTTTGATAATCATTAAATATAAATGAAAAAGTTAAATTAAATTATATTTCTCAAAGATATTTATCTCTTAATGAATTTATAATAAAATATATTTAAAATTTCACGACAATTCTAAAAGAATGTTGTGATAAATTAAGGTATTTTCAATTATATATATAAATAGTATCAAAGAACAACTGTGGACTTACTTTATTTTAAAAATGAAAAAGTAATAAATTAAAATTTAACATTAAATCAAATGTATACATCTATTATACAGTTGTTGGGTATTTATTATATTTTTAATAAAATTATCCTTTATTTTCTGTATTGTTAAAAATAATATTAATGCATAATAAATATAAAAATAGCAATAAAATCGCTCTATACAAAATACACGTGCGCGCGCGCGCGTGTGTGTGTGTGTAAAGTAAACGGTTTTCGTTGTTTGTTCACTAAAATAATCATTCTCGCATCGAATCTTCCAGAAAGCTCACTTGCATTCTACATACTAGAAGTAGTTTCAGAAATTTCGATTTACCTTTCAATAATCGATAATCCTTATTTCTATGACACATTCTCTCACGTAAGTAGAAACTTCAATTGATGTATATCATTATTCTCCACAAGTGTACTTTTACAAGAGTACTTCTCTTTTGAATAGACTTGGAGATAAAATAGCCGTTTCGCACCTGCGATTAGAAAAAATATACCGAGATCTTTAATACTCATCTTCTCAAGTAAACGGTACGTGGTATCTGTAATTTATAGACACCAGAGATCGATAACAACGAGCAATAAGTGTAACAGTGAATAGACTGTACTGCGAGGGTCGTTGCTGTACTCTCTGAAAACGCGTTTGCGGTCTCTTCGAGGTTTTCTGAAAATCACCCTCGTACTTTCTCTACTTCATAACCTTAATGTCTACGTGAATGTATACGTTTATGCGTACTGTATATCTTGGTTTAGCTTCTTCAATGCGAGCTAACAAATATTACATTTTAGCAAAGCAAACGTTGGGATTCGTAACATCGACATATCTATCTTAAAAAAGATTTATTGAAAGCTAAAAGCTTACTTATTTATGTTACTGATTGTAGAAAATTAGTGGAAAAGAATAGAAATTGGTCTTCTGAAGCTCATTTTTTAAATAAAATGTATATTAATAGCCCACGCAATACATTTTCTGTTTTAGATAACCATGTAACAAGTAATAAGTCTCAAGACTCGTAATTTCTAACTGGTTATCAAAGTAAAAAAGAAGAGTAGAAATAAGAAAGTAAAAAAAGAAGTAAATAAATAAGAAACTGAAGTTCAATCTTTATCCAAATTTATCTCAAATTTATAAGATACAAAACGAAACTCGTTTCGAAACTATTATCTTTATGTTAAAATAAATTTTTTTACGACAATTGAAATAATGAAATTTATATAAATATACAATTAATTAAAATAATTAATTATTTTGATGAATGGAATACAGCTTAAGCACTCAAAATCTTCGATTATTCAATAGCTTAATAAGTAAAGTGCATGTAACGAATTATTCGTGTATATATATACACGTGATACTCTAATAAATCTAGACTCCATAATAGATTTACACATATTAATATATTAATATTGTATAATTTTTTAAAACTTACTAAATGATATTCGATACATAAATTATTCATGTTTTTTCTCACGTATGTCAATGCTTCCGAAGATTTGCTTTGGTTGAAGGCAAGTCACATTTTATCACAAAAATGTGATAAAATATTGGATTCAAAATAGAATGTCATAATATATTCCTTGCTTAATACAATGCTCTTCATTCATTATTGAAAAACTGTAATATTATTTAATTATTCAATTTAAGTAAAAGAAAATTATACGTATAAATATAAATTTTTTGCGCAGCATAAATTACGACTTTCTGTTGTTTTCCTAAATTCTAGAAGAAGTTTTCGAGATTTCTTAATAATCTATGAACTTCTCAATATTATACATTATTAGTGCATTAATTCATTTTCTTACTCCACGTTCAAATCTTTCAATCTTATGGAATAAATTAATCTTAAGAGTACATTTCTTAACATCCAAACAATATTAATCAATCAAATTTTTTTTTAAATAAGTAACATAATGGTTATTGGCTACAGAAAAATTAGTAACTAATATATTATTATAGAGAAATCATTCAAATGTGTATTCTCTTTACTTTCTTGGATTAATTTGCCCGTTTCCAACTTTAATAAAATGTATTTGTTAAAGTTGTTTGCAGAATACATCTTAAATAGATGAAAAAAATAATTGAGCTTTTTAAATAAATTTCTTTGATAAATGAACCAATATTTTAAGCTTTTATATTAATAATACCGCAAACAGGTGAACGAAATGTATTTATATATATTGAATTTTTAATATATACCTATAAATAAATATTATTTTAATAATATACGTACATGAAATAGTAAAGGAAAAATTTAGAAAAAGATGTAAAGAAAATATATACATGGACGTATGAAAATATTGTAAGTTTTTAGCTATTTATCAATGAAGATAGATAGATATACAAAATATATAAGTTATGGGCTGCTTTGTATTCAGAATAAAATAAATAAAATTCTAATATACTTTCAGATAATAAAAATACATTGAAATGTGTAATTTTACACATTTTTATAAAATATTTGAAAAAGTGAAAAATTGTCATTCTATATGCTACATATACTTTGATAGATCTTGAATGAGTTTTAAATTGCTAATGATTAAATAATTTCCAAATTACTTACTGCTTACAATCTTTTATACAATTCTGTATACCTTCTTAGTAAATTCTTATGCAAATTTAGTGCCTTCACGTTCTATTTCATTTATCTCTCTTCGTGTTACGATCTCCATTTCATAATTACGGTTTGGAAATAGTGCATTCTGTATCGCTCGTCGATTATTCGTGACCCTCTTTACTGAACCCTCTGACACTAATGTTCACGAGCCGCGGAGCTAAAGGTGTGCTTACGAGCAATGCCAACCCTAACTTACGACTGTAATTTCGCACACATCTATAAACTTCGAGATCGGCGTGTGGGTAATTTGTTTTTCGGACGATGGTTCTCGGCATAACTATTTTTTGCATACATTAGTAGGATTGATTTTGGAACTGTTTTTTTCTGATTTAGTGTTCTATCGTACATTTAACATTTGACATAAACATTTATAGTCATCGGAATCTAGTGACGCGTTGAAGAACATCGTGCTTCCAAATTAATTTACTTCATGAGAAGATATTCTTTTAAAAGCTAAAACAGTTATATTTAAGAAATTAGTAATATTCATGTAATGGAAACTATTATTATTAGTAATATATATTTCTTAAAAGTATAAAATCACGCATTCATTTATATTTTAAAAAACTTTTATTAAACGTATCTAAGTGAGTACTTACGTGAAGTCTGTAATTAAGGAAATTATCTTTTTATTCTTTATAATTTCTAAAATAATTATCAAGCTACTAGAAAACGAACTTTTATAATAAAATATTAATTTAAATTTTTATTAAATTAAAATTTATTCTTATAGAATGTTGATAAAAGCAATTAAACAATATTAGGTACAATACGTAGTTGTTTATCGTGTATTTTATTCAATACATAATGAACTTTCATAATGCTTAAATTTTTATAGTTCCATAAATGTATTCTTAAATAATACTTACTGTAGACTAATAATGATATTTATAATACTATTTTTCTTCATATAGATGACAAATAAACTAAAAGAGAATTTACCGAAATGTACATCCATTCTAGCTAAAAGAAAAGTAGCTTTAGTACTACGCGAATGCACATTTTATGGGAGAAACTGCCGTCTAACAGTCACAATCATAGATTTTCACATATACATTATACAATAGAAGTAAGAAAGAATCTTTTTTCTAAGACAATATTCTGAAAACAGAGTTTGTAATCTTAAAAATTGATATCATGTACCTTTTATTTTCAAGTTGTAAAGTAGTACTTTAACATAAATTTTTTTCTATATTTTTCATATTTTACCTATCTAATATTATCTAATATTAGATATTTTCAAGCACATTTGCTTAAAAATATTAGATAAAAGGTAAAAATATGTTCAAATTCGGAAAAAATATCTTATGTATTTAGTCTGAAGGAATTAAACTGTAATGTAAAGAAATCATTTAAATCAGTTCCAATTGTATTAATCAACATAATAACTGTAAATTCGTATTAAATTTAATTGAAGGAAACACAATTCTGAAATATAAAAGTTCTGAGGAAATATTCACATCGAATTCAGTCTATGTACATGAAGATATAAATCGTATTTCTAATTAATTTAAGATCATTCAACTTTTTTAAATAAGATTAAAAAATAGAATATATGAAGATTGATGTTATACAATGTATATCATACCAGGGATTTATATGATAGATAGTAATTCATCCAGAAAAATCAATACTCCATTAACAGCGAGAAGTCACGATACAACAAAATGTTAACGACGGTGTAGCTACTGCTGTTGAACAAGTAGACGATATCTGGTGCACGTTAAGCTTGTAGGTGACTTTAAAGCTATATTGGTGGCATAATTGGGAAGAAGACTAGTGAAATATCACACCAAATAAAATCAAAGTGTCTAAAATAAAAAATAATAGAAAAAATACTAAGATTTACATTGTCATAGTTCATACCGTACTAACTGTGTACTTTTACAATTTTTGTGTTAACATACAAGTAAAACCTTTGTTAATATTTTAGAATTATTATTTGTCTATGGTGACGTTATAATAAAATTTCAGTATAGAGTAATACTATAAAAATATTTTAATATATATAATAACCAAATATTTCTTAGAAAATTAATAATAATACTTTCAAATCCTGTAAATTAAATAAAAGAAACTAATTCATTTGAAGTATCTCAATAATTCTGATACATCTTTAAAAACATATATTTCCAACTGATCATTAAAAAAAGTAGAAAAATTGAAAACAAGTACATAATATTAATCCAAGCATGTTGAATTTGATTTTGTTCTGCAATGATTTTCTTCTGATAAGAGCAAATTTTAGCGATAAATAAAATAAATAACCTATATTGCATTTTTTAGTAATTTTTTTTATTAACCTTTATTGCAGTTTTTGGTAAACTATTAAACCAAGTCGCAAAGTACGGAGCTGAAGTTAAGCATTTTTTTCGCCTTTACAATATTTTGTACTATATTCTAATATAAAAGCTAGATTAATGTAGTAATTGATATGAACGAAATTATCTCAAAAGTACAAAGCTACCTCAAGTTACAAATTTTGATTCAGACTATACAGCTAATACATCCCAAAGTTTAACCTTAAGCTTTCGCGCCTCAGACATAACTACACAGCTTTTGTGTCTCACATGCCCGCGTTTGTATTTGAGGGGCATCTTCATAATCCGCTTTTATTAGTTTCTCGTAACTGATGTACTGAATTTACATTTTAGCATTTCACCTGAAATACAAATAGCTACTTTATTCTCAATAATGAAGATAGCAATATTGTCACATTTGAAAGATAATATAATTCAATATATCATATTTTTCAATTAAGAATAAAGCACATCTTGAATGTCTTTCGATAACAGGTTTAGATATAGAAAGTATTATAAAGTAATTAAGAATATGTACTGTAATTATAAGAAAATTCTTAATGACATAATATTGTATAATTATATGGAAAACTAATTTATATAAATTATTTTTTCAAATACTATGTATTTTAAAAAAATAATATTTAACTAATATTTAAATAAGTTATTATTTAATAAGATCGAATACATGCTTCATAAATAGTAAAGTTAAATAGATAAAACGATTAGTTAGTAAAATTATTAAATATAAAATTATTTCATATCGTTTAGAGCTTACGAGATTATAAACGTATTTATACTTATCGTAAATATAGAACTACACTTGAAATTAATGCATTTATTTTAACTTTTCTTCTTATAAGTTAATCCTTATTATGAGCTTTAGATTGAACTTTAAGGTGTACTCATTATTTTTATTAAATTGAATGAGAAATTATTAATATTTAAAGTAATTAATTTTAAAAGAAGTTTAATCAATCTCTTCTTTTTCATATAATAGTCTTATGTTCTGTAATTTCAATTTTCAATTTAGCTGAAAATTCTACAAATTTTACTGAATTTAATCATCTTATTGTTATAGTTGCTAGTCTAATATGGTTGATCAACTGATATTTTACTAAAATATAGCACCATTACAGCGACTTAAAAATTAATCTATTTATGAAAATATTTTTGACAATACAATATAAGTAATTTCAAATAGTTTTATAGATCTTCGTTATACGTATTTTAAAGATTTGACAGAATTAATTTCAAAACTGACAGCGCTAAGATTCATAAAAAATATACATCTAAAATTGACGCTTTCTCAATAAAATTGTGACCTAAACTAAAACATAGATCTCTTAGTAATAATAATATTCAATAAATATTTAATAATTTCAATAATATTTTCAAAAAATATATGATATTAGTATTATGTCCACGATGTAAATGCCTCTTTTTAGCCTATACAATTAAGTATAATAGCCAGGGATGGGCTACGATTCTGAATTATATTGAAATAGCCACATATACTTATATATACAGAAGAATAAAATACATTTTATTTCCAAAACCCAATCATTTTCGAATGTATCTTCATTTATTAACTGTCCATGTAAAATTACAAGAAAATAATTATTTTTTGAGGCATTTATAAAAATCATAATATGTTCATTGATATAATATATAACCCGAAATTTCAAGATAATTTGTATATATATATATGATATATATAGAAGTAGTTTCATAAAATCTAATTTATAATTCTTTTTTAGTTTTATAGTATTCCTTTTTACTTATTTTTTCAAATTATACTATAAATTAAATATTTCGAAATGGTATTTAAAAAAAATTAGTTTTCATTGGTACATGAAAAACAAAAATTCAACTTATATATTCTGTTGGTGTAAAAGTTCATCTTGTTTTTGGCGATAGATAGCATTGAATTGCAAAACCGAAATGTTATCCACCTCACGCTTGTAAAGTTTTCATGTTATTTGATGGAAGAAATTCTTGTGAACACTGGAGAAAAAAATTGTGTTATTTGGTTTTCTTTTTCTTCTTTACGACAACTTTAGTGCACATATTATACTTCTTTTTTTACCTGTGCGAAGTATTCTTGCTTTTGCGAAAATAAAAGTATGTCGAAAATTCTCCTTACATTCTACTATTTTTAATACTTAAAGAAATTTTAAAAACATAATAAAAAATACAAATCTCCTGCCAAATTCACGCTAAAATTCCATATATAAAACAACAACAAAATCTTATATATGTAAAGTAGGTAAGACTTTGACTTTGCAATTACATCAAACGCTAAAAATGGAATTTACTTGTTTTTATTGTTACTCAATAAAACCAATATTATTGAAATAAAAAAAGTATAATAAAATAGCCAGACGATAGTAAAGGAAAGATGAAATAAATAATACAATGAAAAATAAATAGGAATATAAGATAAAATTGATAATTAGTCGCTTATTAACGAAGTTTCTCCGCATGGTTATAAGAAAGAGCAAAAATTCATAAGAGCCGCATTAATTTATAGTATTACTTAGACTTTGATCTGATACTTCTTTATCATTTCATTAGAACGGAAATCAACATAAAAAGAGTAGGAAAAAGAAAAAGAGAAAGAGAGATGAATTTCATTCTATCTGTTTTGCAAAGACGAAGTTTCTGTATTTAGATGTATACCTTCTTTAAAAGTAAAATTGTAAGATAGCTGTCTGAAATACGCTATAAATATTTGTCTCACTTCTACAAAGTCAGAAGAGGAGAAGGTGGATTTGTCTTACGAAATTTCGTATTTTTTCTGGATCATTATTATATTATTGTAGCTAACAGTTATTTCTTTGGTGTCTTTGTTTTCGATATTTTAATATTTTAATCCTTTTGATTACTCCTTTGATTTTAAATCTTTTCTATCCATTTCTTCACTTTTTATAGTTATATTCATTTATCTCTTACTTAATTTTTATTTAATGATTGTTGATTTCATATATAAGCCTAAAATTATCTTTGAGTATTTATATAATTTTAATATTTTAAGAAGTCATTTTTTAATTACAAATTTTGATAACAGTAGTACACAATAAATATTTTTCGATCTTTAATCTCACAAGTATAATTCAGAACTTAATTCAGTACAACGAATATACAATTATAAAATTCAATGTATACTACAAACAGTATATGAATTAAAATACCGAAATAAAATTTTCGTAATTTTTTTATAAGATAACTTATTTTTTTATCCTACTTTTATCTGCTTAACAAATAAGAAATATAATTAAAACTAAAGAATTCAATAATTTTCGGTTATTTGGTGTAAGTTGTGAAGTATATACATAGTATTTTTTTTAAATAATGTATAGCAGTATTTACAAGATATATTACAAAAAAAGATAGAATTATATCTGATAGTAAAATGTTCTTCAAATTCATATTGTAAATAACATAATTCAAGTAGAATCCACGAATATCTGTAAGACTTTAATCTACCTATATAATTTACAATAATTTATGATATGTTATATAAGTATTAAAATTATAAATATTTGAAAGTTATTTCATGGATGTAGGATAAACTTGTCATTTTTTTTATATTTAGGTGGAAAGTTGCATAATTCACTTTAAGTTATTAATAGATGTCGCTTATAAAAATAAAAGGAATGAAAGCTGATTAAAGTTTCTAATAGAATTTTAAAGTAGATGTTTTATTATTAAATTTTTACCTTTTGTTATTAAATTACCTTCGTAAACCTCACGATTGTATTAAGCTTTTATTACAAAATTTAACATGTCATTTTAACAACTTATTTTTCCATTGCAATCATTGTAAAACAAGGGATACTGAGATCTCATATTTATAAACATAAATATAATTCAAAATAGATTTACAAGCAAAATATCTGATCTACATTACGGATTATTAATTTAATTATATTATGAATTGAATAAAATAAAATTATCACTTATAATGCAAAATAACTATTCTAAATGATTATCATTTGATTCAAAGAGGTAAATATATTAAAATAAAGGGAACTTATAAAATTGCTTCAAATTCATATCAAATTTAAAATATACTATAAATTATTATACTTCATAATGTAACTAATAATTATATTATTCTCAACTATTGCCACAGTTAATTCAGTCTATTGATATTATATTTAATTAAATGTAACAATATTGACCTATGAATGATTTCAAAACTACTCATAATTTAGACTTAGAAATATTTAGTCCAAGTCTAAAATTTATTAAATAAACTTATTACGACACTTAAGTTTATTATAATACCGAGTAAAAATCTAGTATAAGATTAAGACATACTAAAACTATTTAAACAATTTTCTAATTTCCTATTCGAAACTCCAAATTTCAGATAGTTCTCAATAATTCTCAATTGCAAAGAAAAATTAAATTTACTTCCTTAATCTACCGCTATATCTCTATCCTCAGCGATATTAACAGCCATACAAGTTCCTTCTCCAACAGAGACTAGAAAGCTTATCCCACCATCTGTGGCCTCTCGTCATTCTTAACTTCCATATCCCAAATGTTGTTAGCACCTGCTTCGCTTACCTCATAAAGGATTTCCGCGCTCGCAAACTTAGAATCTCACCTACAATGCTTGTTTCAAAATTGTCGTGTAGTTTCATCTTATAGGTGATCCTAAGCTTCACTTGAAACGTGATAACTGGATGTGCTGGCAATTAGAGATTTCCTCTCATAGAGCTAGTAACCTACAAATAGATATTTTTTTTCAATACATAGATGATGCATTTACTTAACTTGTACAGATACTCAGCGCTCTAAACAAACTTATAGGTTCTAATGCACATGAAGAGCTTGGTACAGAAATTGGACATATTTAAAGCATTGGAGACCTTTTTGTATCAAATAAAAGTAAACGAGAAAAGCTCTTCAGGAAAAAAGGCGTCAAAAGTTACATTCTTTACTACATTTTTTCTAATATTAAAGTAAACAAGTTTGGAACTTAATATATTGTGTTTTAGGTATTTAGACAAGTTCCCGAAATTTAAATTTTGACATTTGTTATTAAAACTTTTATTATGTTAGGACCAAAAACAAAAATACAGAGATTAATGAGATATAGAAGAAACAGTATTTCACTCCTTCTACCTATGTTAACATAATTTAATTAAAATTTTGTAGGGGTCTGTATTTGCATCCTGATATTTGTGAATTCAGGTAAATCCTTAAAAGAAATATTTTTAGTAAGAAATTCTACTTTATTCCCGAGAAAAGTAATAAAATATGAGACTAAGTCTCGACATTGTAAGAACATTTTATAAATAATTTAAATAAAAGATGCAACTGGCATAATGTATTAAAAGTACAAAACTGACAAACAGCTATCTATTTTTTTATTATGCATCTGCTTAATTAACATAAACTATAAATGTAAATAATCTCTCACACTAATATTCAATTCTAGTAAAATGCTTCATTTAATAAAGTAATTATATTTTTTCAATAATTTTATTTTTTTAATATAAAATAATTAAAAATATATAATAATACGTCAATTTTTGAAATATCATTCCATAATTGAGAAAATTTATAAGCACTGATTTCATTTATATTTAGATTAAATTAAAATTTTATATAAAAACATCAAACAGTTTATATGAAAAGATAAATAATGAATTATTATATACTTTTCTATAAAAGTACTTATTTTAAATTTTCTAAACATAAATCTTGTAAGTAGATATTTTGATTGTTCTATATAAGAAATTGTAAGATTTTTCTAATCGAAATCGTTACGGAAGTTTTTTTACTTAACTTTAAACTGACTTCAAGATGAAATTTATAGTGCTTGCACGTTAAAAATTCAGGATGCATCTGCACATTTTATATTATGCTTCTTAGTGAATAATACGTTATTAAAACATTTATCATATATTATGCTAAAATATGTGGTTACACATGATAAATTTTCTCTAATTGCATCAATAACCGAACAATTACTTGGTAAAGTTTCAAAAATTTTTCACATCCAACAATTACTTTTATTTATATAATAGAAATTTTATGTAAATAACTACTGTTTATGCATCAAATACAAATATTTTGATAAAAATCAGAATATTCTTACTTGAATTGAATAAACTTCAATATTATATTATCTAATCTCATGTTTCTATTGCTGCAAGTAGTGTTTATCTATCCGAAGAATCCTAATTGGAAATAATTTAGAGGATTGTTGGCGGCAGAAATGAAGTATCTATATGTTTCCTAAAAATGACATTGAGTTTTATGTTACATAATTAAGAATATTAGGCTATATAATATTATGTCGTTATGAAAGTGAAACACCAACTCTTATCAAATAAATTTTTACCAAAAGAATAGAGTCTATTGAAAGAAAATTCGCGTTGAAAATATCAACAACAGTTATAAAAAGAAAAGAGTTTATTTTATTGTTGTTTCAATATTGATTTTTTTATTTATCAATAATTACCGCTTCAAAATAACTACAATAATTTAGAATTAAGTTCATAACTAAATCAAATATATAAATTACGAAGGAATAGAATATAATAATATATAATTGCGTCCTCTAATCTAAGTATCCAAGTTCGACCATAAATATTCAACTTATGATTTGTATTAATTAAGCATTTTAAGAGTATTTAAAAGACAAATATTGAAAGATAACTTATAAAAGAAACATAAATAGTTGAAATAAAAAAGAAGTGTTGTACGTTGTCTCGCGTAAGTTGTAAGTACACATGTGTGTACTTGCCAGTAAAACTAAACAGAGGAGAAAATGTCGATGGAAGAGTTAAAGGGGAAAAAGTATAAAAATGAAAGAGTTAAATTCACCATAACTCTTTTATAATCTTTCTTTTATTCAACTAAGATAAATATATTCAATACAACTTTATCGTTCAATATATACAATCAAATAAAACTTAATAACAAAAAATAATTTTTCAAGCTTGTAATTTTTTATTTCTTCGATCTATCGCAAAGTGCCATATTTGTTTCAATGCCTGTATTGAACACAATTGTTCTACATGCTTTGACATTTTTCTTTCGGTTAAACATGCATATCACTTTTATACTTAACTACCAGACATACCAGAGTATACAGTAAGGTAAACATTGCGTATATGTACTATCTAGAGCATACTTTTAACAATTGCAGATATTCTTCGAACAGATCTCGAATACTTTCGACGTGTTTGACTCACCTCATTTATAAAGATCAATGGTTTTTTTTATTAGATCGCTGATGTTTGCATTCATCTTTTTAATTCTTTTATATTATCTTCTTTTCAGATATCGTAGACTACATTAATGAATTTAAATTCTTTTTTCTCTACTCATTAAATTTTCATGCTAGTTTTTATAAGCACTACTTTCTTAAATATTTCTAATATTATTATTTTTCTAGTTGATTAATTATGTATTTATATATTTTAGTTTCTTCTAATTTTCAAAAATTAGTTAAAATTAGTAAAATATGTAAATATAATATTAATATTGATTCAGAAAATTCACGATTCTGGAAAATTATTGTATATTGTAAGTATTTGACTAAATATTCATTAATTAAAAAATAAAGTAACATGTAAAAATAACAGAATTGCTAGTTCATATAAAAAATCTTTCGCTGTAAGGTTAATTCACCAACACATTTTTACATTATACATTTGGTTAAAAATTGTTTTGGAATAATAATTGTAAATGCTGCAAAAATGGAGAAAAAAATTATTATTTTTCAATTTGCATTATATGGTTCTGAATTTAAAATCACTTAAAAAATTGATTTAAATCCTTTTTAATACAAATCTATTCATTATTCAAAATTTATTCCTTCTAATTATTTAAATAATAATATAAGTTTGGACATTTAATAAATCATCCACGTATTCTAATATAATATTTGTATATTAGTTTGAAGTTAAGTCTTTTAAAATTAATTTACTAAATTTTGCTCTACTAAAAGGGATATGTAAATAACGTATTAATATCGTTCAAGAATTTAGTTCTTAAATCAAATTATGCAATTAATTTGTAATTGAAATAAAATTTGATTAATTATCTGAAACTCGTTGTTACATACTATTACAATTTTAATGAATCAAATCTTATACATATCTGATTTTATTCGTAAATTTATAAAATATGTGAGTTTATTTGCAATAGAAAAATTTTAAATATTGATTATCTTCATTAATAGAAAATGATTAGGGAAAATTAGGATAAATGAGAATGATCTATAGTACCTAGCATTGAAATATTGACGACAAATATATTATTCTAAAGCAATTTCAAATTTATTATTTTATGAAATATATTATTCGTGTCGTACACGTATAATATTTGTATGTAATTAAAAAATATGCAATTTATTATATAGCATTAATTTATATAGAATTTCCGAAAAAATCACATTAATTATTACTGTAATGCAATTTGATTGTTAAGTTTTAAAAAATTGACGTATATGAATTGTTCCCAACAACCAAATAACCCAATTATTCAATGCCTTATTAGATAACATTCTCATGTATAAACTACATGTTAAAAATTTAATATTTCAAATTGTACAGTTGCGACGAAAGGATTCGTCGCAAAGGGACAACATTGTCGCGGTTCAAGGGTCAGGAGGAAAACAAAGAGGAGACGCGGCCCCTATGCCTGAACGAACAGCGAAAATGTTTTTGAGAGATTGTGCGGTAGTGCGAAAATATGTGCGGGAATATGAGTATGAGTAAGAGAGATGTGTGGGAATGCAAGTGAGAATGAAAAAGTATGCGCACGGCATAGCATCAGCCTCAAGAATGCAAGTGTGAGTGAAAAAGAGTGTATAGTGAGAAAGTGGGTGCGCGGCGTAGCGTCAGCCGCAAAAGTATGAGTGCGAGTGAGAAAGCCTGCGCGCGGCATAGCATCGGCCGCAAAGTGGAAATGCGAATGAGAGAGAGTGTGCAGAAGTACGAAATGTGTGCGAGAGAGAATGCTGAGTAAGTGAGCGAGAGAATGTCCGCGTAGTGGGAGTACGTGGCCGGGAATACGTGCGAGAGAGACTGCCGAGTGAGTGAGTGAGAGAAAGCATGGGACCTTCAAGGTGAGCCTTGGCTATGTGTTCAGCCTTGGCCATTTCTTAGTAGAGCAAGCGCGACGCGCTTGCGCCACCGCTGCCGCTATTTCCCCGCCACCGGCTTTACCCAAGGCGGTAAGGGCAATGGCTAGACGACGCAGCCCTTCCACGAGGCCCGCGAGTACGAAAGTGTGAGAGGAAGTGCTCTCAAACATATAAAAAGGGCGCGCTCACGCAGAATCGAGAGAAGAAGGTAGAGTTCGGGAAGCAAAGGTTTCCCGATCATGCTGACATTTGGAGTACTGGGGAACTACAGAAAGTGCTGACATTTGGCGCATGACACCTAGTGCTGACATTTGATGCATGTCCCCGGGTATAGATATAGGTCCGCGATCGCATATCCGGAGACACAGCCTCTTGGCTAGACTCACTCCGTCGTCTTCTACCAAGATTCAAAACAAGTAAACCCTGCCAAATAAACCCGCGTTTATGTACCGCCGTTTGATAAGTGCTATAATTTTGCCGTCTAGTGTATACAAAAGCGTCGCATCGCCTATTCATTAGACTTTGTAAAATTCACCGTGTAGCATGCAAAAGTGCCACATCACCGACTGATTTATGCTTATAAAACCTCGTCGTCTAGTGTGTAATAAAGCACCGCATGTATTATGTATCGCAGTCGTTTAAATTGTAAGCTACCATGTTCGCCGAGAATTTATAAAAATTATAATCATAGAATATTAACCGGTAGTATCTAATTCATCATTGTAACTGTTAAGGTTTTGTAAGCGGTAAGCGCACCGCAAAATAAATAAACCCATGTAAGTTTAGTTGAATAAAAATAATCTTAAGTTCGATATTGACCATAAAGAAAACGCATCGCTTGTTTCTCCCCGGTCTACTCGCATCTCATCCTTCCGCCACGAACTTGGTCCGACATTGACCAATACGAGTCGGGATAATCAGGGAGCACGAGGAACCGAGCCGCCGCCGCCAGCAGAAGGACGAGTAAGCAGGGAAAAAGAACACCGATCGAGAACAGTCGGCACACGCTTCAAGTCCCTCTCCCTCCTACTCACTCGTTTGCTATTTACTCATTTTCGCAACATATGCAAATAATAACGAACGAACCATACAAAACGTCACATGGCGCCCGAACAGGTCGTTACTATATTAAACATTACACAGTCGTTACACTACATAATCATAACGTAATTAGGTTTTCTTTCTTTATGTAATTTTTTAAATAATGATAAAATTACATAATTTTATTTAATACAGAAATTGTAAGTAAAATTTTAAATTATATTATATTTTCTATATATAATTAGGAGTGACATAAATTTTTCTACAACTAGTTCAAGAATATCAGAAATACAAATGGAAATTTAAATATGCTTTTATTCTTATATTGTTTAGATTTATATGTAAAGTTTCTTTGATTTTATCATTTAACTTTGCAAAACTTTAAAATATTTATAGCAACTAAACTCAGAAAACAAATAATAAATAATATTATTTTTCTATATTTCTACATAATAAAATAATTGTCGTTTGTGAAAAAAATGCATGTCATCTAAAATAAAATTGAATGTAACGATGTCACAAAGTATCGTTAAAAAAAGTAATTACGAAATTTTTTTAAATTAAATATATTATTTAATAAAATTTACTTAATAAAGTTATTTTTATTTATTACCATAGATTAATGATGTTACTTTTGTTGAATCTTTAAAATCATACTGAACATTACATTGTTAAAAAATAATGTGCATCACTTAAAATTAATTTTTCTTCATAATAAAGTAACGAAATACGATTAAAAAAATAGTAAAGCTTAATACATAAAAGCTGTAGTTATATTTTTACCACCTTTATTTCTAAAAATTCTAAACATTGGTTCAAAGAATACTCCCTCCTCTTTATTACTGCCTTCTACAGTTTTCTCTTGCCTGTTTTTCTTCATGTTTGAATCTGCGAAACTTTCGCGATATTCGAGCTGAAGAATCGCATAAGCGTCAGTGGAACATCTATATTGTTGGAACTGTGAAACAAGATAATACAAAAGAGGCGAATTTATTTGTCTTTCTCACTTGGCGTCTTCATTAGTAGAAGTTGAAAAACGACGCATACGAGTGAACGAACTTTTTATCGTGTGCATGTGTGCACTTGTTCGATAACGTGCGAAAGCAGTCGTAAAAATAAACTTGGATGTGTTTTCGCTTTTCTTTATTCCCTTTCAATAAAACAGAGTTGAATTATGCATATCAATTCAAAGGAAATGTATAAAATTACTGAAACCTATTGTTTCAAAAGAATCTTTGTCTTGTATATTAAATTTTAAAAAAATTTAAAAAACAAAGTTTCAGTGTGAATTTTATTATGTATTGCTTTGTTATATATATGAAAAAAATTCTTTTTAAGATAAATTTTAATAACATTTTCATTTCTTTTTGCTTAACTTATATAGAACATATATATTGTATATGGTTATAAATATGTATATTTATATATATGTATGAATGTATGTACGTATGCGCGCACGCACGCGTGTGTGTGTGTATGTACTTTGAACACATATATTTAGGATTTTGACAAAATTGACAAATACTTACAAATTATATATCCGTTTTATTCGTAAATGTTGATTTCATAGTAGTAAAAAAAAATAAATAACAGTTTCTTAAAATTCAATATTATGAAACAATATAAATTTTTTCTCATTTTTTAAAAAATATTCTTTAAATTGTGATTTTAAAATACTGATCAATAATACTGCTCATTTAAAAATGTCAGTCTCTATATATACCGGTCATAAAAATGTAAAACTGTTTTATGCATTTAAATGTAGGTAATTTCATTAAGTTTGAATAAATCTATATTATAAAATATTTAAATGGTTACTGTGCATAATTTTATTGTTGTAAACACCATTTTTTAAAAATATTTAAAAAAAACATTTCTGAGGAACAAGCAATACTGCATATATACATTAATATTGAAGTAAATTACTTTTATTGCTATTTTTTTTTATTTTACTTAACAGAAGGATGAATAAAATCAAATTTTTACATGGCTTAGTAAAAAAATTTTAAATTGTATTTTTTTTTATCTATTATTTTTGTTATAAATGTTTAAAACTTTTGAAATATGTTTTTTTAATTTATAATAAAATTATCTTTGATATTTCTTAAAAATAATTATATTTGGATAACGTACAATCAAAATCTTATACATTTTAAGGAAATACTTAAAAATTGATCAATTATTTGCATATACTCAACATGCTTACATGTCTAAAAAAATAGCATCTAAGTGTATGAATACATGAATTCAAGAATTTATTACAGATATTTTATAACTAAACAAAAGTAGTTTTTACTACAATATCATTATGCAAATCTAATAAAAAGAAGACTTCTGACTCTCAATTTATAAGCAAGTGATTTAGCAGGTTTTTATTATAATCAATGTCGTTTAATCTCATAAAAAATAAAAAATAAAGTAAGCACTAATAGTGGTAATACCAATAACGAGCAGTGATTCATTAAATTTTTCATTTTAATTCGCTTGCCCTTTAATTTTATAACAACCATTTTATACTACTCGTTTGCATTTAAGCCAAAAACGAGACTAATTAATTATACTTTAATACACGCTACTATTTTGGATCAAATTTACCTTGCTCTCGATAAAATGAGACGAGTTAACGTGAAATGAAAGGATTATACATTGCATGTGTATATACGTCTATTATGTGTATTCAAAATCGAAACGATCTCTGCTACATTTTCTTCCTCTTTCTTCATTTTATTTTACTTTTGATTTGATATTAATAATGATTCTTTATCAAAACAAAACAAAATATTATCAAAGTATTAACTTTATTTGTTGAAAATTTTAAACAAAACTGAATGCTGACAACTAGATCAAATTAGAAAAACTATATCTTATCAAGTGCAGTTACAAGAACATAAAATTTTATTGATTACTCACGTTTGCGTCTTAATATATGAAATTATATGATCTTTTAGAAATTATTAATTATTTCGGTTTGTTATAAATAGCCCAATTTATATTGTTTATGTTCTGTCAGATATTATAACAATAATTAAGTGGAAATGTCAAAATATAGTATTTAAATAGAATATTAAATTTTTAAAAATATAAAAAATGTATAAATTATTTAAAAGGCCAAGATTAATATATAATTTTGATGTCAATTTATCATAATTTAAAATAAAGAAATAAAAATTGAAATTATTCCAAGTGGAAGTAAAATCAGTTATAATGTATGAATCATGTTTCTATTCATCTGAATAGCTGCTTTAATTTAAGTACAATAAGAAATAAAACTTTAAATTAACAGATAGGCTCAACATTTTATTTTCAAACGAATGTATAAAAGTTTTTAAAATTCTGTTATGGTACGTAATTATTTTACGTGTCACTATAAATAATATAAAAAATACTACGAATTCGTAAATACTTGATTTAATATCTAGTTAAAAATTAAGAAATGAGTTTTTTAAAATTCATTTAATGTTCAAACATGTTAAAGTAATTAATATATACAAATGTAGCAGAGTATTTTCTTTCTCATCAATGAAAAATTTCAATTGTTGCACCTTATTAAATAGCAGCGCAATACAAGCATTGATCGAATCTCTCATCTGCACTATTCAAACCATTCGTTTCTTTCTCTTCCCTTTCGTTTCATCTCGAATTGCTTGTCCCAATGTCGATCAGACGTGCAAAATAACGCAATATTAATTATTTTGCTTTATGGGTGTGATGAAATATTGTTGTTATAGAAACTCGATCGATACTCTCTCGAGTTTACCAATTTCAAAGCAATTATGAAACCTAAAAACATTCCGAGCTTGGGGATATTCAAAAGCATAGGACAGCGTATGGGTTCAAAGAGGAAATACAGTCGGGTGAGTGGTTCTCGAATTTGCAAAAACCAGGTGGTAGTAGCCCTAATTTTCATGCTTTTAATTTCACGCCGAAACGATTATGTGCTTACTAAAGTTTTATCAAGGAATCTTTATTATTTTTAGCATTTATTTTTAATGTTCAGTCAGGTTTAATAAACTATTTTATCTTAAACTTGTTGTTATATTACAAATATTATTCATAATTACTTATGTATATATAAAACTATTTTCACTTTTACAAATTTGAATTATTAAATAAGTTTAATTGTGTAAATTTTTATTAACAAAATTCTACAATATTTCACGAACAAGTTTTAGATATTACAAAATCATTATTAAAGTGAGCCAATTGTTGCATTTTTTTAACTTTATTAACTTTTTAAAGGAACAGCTTCTTTATAATTTGAAAGCAAATACTAAAAATTATCTATTATTCTCTTCATTTATTTCTTATTATAGTACAATTTTTATGCCTATTCAACCAAAGATAATATTGATTTATATTATTATACATTCTATGAAAGTAGAAGCAGCAAAATGAAATTTATTATCAGATTATTTCATTTTTCATTTTTTCTCTAAGTAAAAAATTAATTCATAAATAATTTCTAAAGTAGTACTAACTGTGTTTTAATTCTTGAAATAACAAGGAAAAACTTTCATTGTACAATAAATACTATTACTCATTCTCTCTCTCTCACTTGCTGTAACAGCTGTTCACTACCGTAACTATCTCCATCTAAGTTAGGAAACAAGCTAATCGCTTATCTTACCGTCCTTCTAAGGCACCGTAACACGAAGAGAAACGGTTTTCGGAGATGATCGTACCCTGCCCACCTCAATCTATTTGCTACTTAACAATGTCAAGTATATATTCAAGTTCATTACTTGTTTGCGAGAAAATTCGAGGCAATAGAATTACACTGAATCTAAATTGAGAATCTGCAAGTGAAAATGATCTCTTAAAACGATAATTTTTATTACCTATATATAATCATACTTAATGGATAATAAAAGAAACTGCCAAAAGCAGAAGTTTCTCTTACTACGCACTCCAAAATTCTTCGCCTATTCCTTTTTTATCTTGTACTTTTTAGTATCATTTACATCGATGGATGCTTTACTTCAAATTATGAAACGTGATTTCATAATTCTCGAGTATTTCACTTTCATACATGACAATACATTGGAAAAAAATATAATTCTATAATTACATTTTTTTTTAATTTTAAAAAATGAAAGACTAATAAAAGTATTGATATTTAAATAGTGCCAAATATATGATATATATCATATTACAAAAACAAAAGTTTAAGAAATAATCTTATTCGTGTATAAATCATAATGAAAAATAATTAATATTTCCAATTTAATTGGTACAATTAATTTGCACCAACTTGAAAGTACCTTGTATCGAAACTTAATCCGATACAAAAGAATATTTCAGAAATAAAAAAAGTTAAATGAATATGACTTTATTGAAAAAAAAACATTAAAAAAGCAGAGCGATGTGTTCTGTTAATAGTTACAAAGAAACTTTTTCTTTCTTAAGTATTCACCCATTATCTACAGAGATGTTATTATTTTGTTACATAACTTACCTCGAATTAAAAGTTAACTTATAATCGCAGATCGCGTCTTTGCTACACGATGAAAAGAATATTAGCTGTTAAATGAATATCGGCTGAATCGATTATCGAAAATGTAGCTTATATAAAAAAAATATACTTTTCTTATACGTGCGCGTGTTCAAAATTTAATTTTTTAATTTGAATACCAAAATCACAATTAATAACTATATTAATAATCATAATTAATACTATTACAAAATTAAAAAATAATAATATAAATTTAACAATTATCGTGAAAAATAACAGTGAGGTAATCAAGATAAATTGTAATTGTCCATACGGAAAAAATTAATTATTGTTATTTTCTTATTAAATATGTTGAATTTTTTAATTAAAATCTTTAACATCATTTTTCAAATAACACTTAATATTATAATTTATAATGTTTTTATTCTAACTAATATTTTATTATAAATATCTACGTATCATAATTGTAGCGATAGAAATTGATCTTATCTAATACTTATGTTTATACGTTTTTCAATTACAACAAATCTTTGTACCATTGATAGTATTGTTGTTATTGTTATTGCTATTGTTATTATTATTATTATTTTTATTATTATTCAAAAAACATTAAAACTATTAAATAATATTACTTTATTGAAAGAAGATTCGCGCACTACCTTTCTCTCTCTTTTCTTTTCTCTTACTCTATTTTATTGTTATCAAATCCATCTAGAATTCCTGGTCATTTTTTAGTTATCTAATTTAATGTTATATTCTCAGTTTTTTTATCTATCAAAGGCATTTTATTTTGCAATCTTCTTACTGGGATAAAAATCTTATATGCTGTTTTATTAAAATCCATTTTATACTTATATTCTATTTAGCAGAATAACTCCAATTAAATAACATAGAAGAAATTGAAAATATTATAGAATTTCTGTCCTATATTTGTAGAATTTATATTTGTATCTTAATGGTACCATTTCTCCTAACAAATATTTTGTAAATACTTTTTTTCCAAAAACTCTAAATTCATAATTTTTAATTCAATCAAATCTCATACTTTATATCAAAAATTTTATTTTTGATAAAAATACGATTTTTTTGTACCAAATCCTGAAAATTTAATAGCTTTTTATCAAATTAATATAATATAATCTTTATGAAATATTCTTTCAGATTGAATTCTAATTTTTCATTATTATGTCAAGAGTATGTTCAAATAAATGATTACATTTGTTAAATACTTTAAAATTCAAAACATAAACTTGTTAATACTATATTAACGCTTTGACTGTAGTAGATATCTGTTCATATGATTCAATCGTATAATTGGTATACGTTAGAAATTTCTAAATTTAAAGTAATATTATTTTTTAAACCAATTGTATTATTAAAAATATGGAAAAAATATTTTCATTCTAGATGACAGAAATGATAAATAAGGTATGAAATTATTAAATATTTATTTCAGTTTCATGAAATTTACAAGGATTATACTTGATATATTTTACTAGTTATAAATATATTATTTATAAAAATTTAATTTCTATTAAATGCACTTAAAATATTATAAATACAATTAATGGTGCCCTCTTGTTTCTAAAATAATGACCATAATTTTAATACTGATATTTATAATATTACTTTCTTATAATTCAAAAATAATATATTCTATTCTTAAATAACATATATGTGAATGATATATTGTATTATTCACCGTAAATTAAATTTTTACTCTGATAGAAAGCAAAATTACTCTTTTTATTAAAAAAATATTTAAATTTAAACAAAAAATTGATTGAATGATTTTGTTGAACTTAAGATTCAATTAAAAATAAAATTATAAATTTTAGAATACTAAACCTTCTTAATATTCTATTATTATTATTTTTACATTATTATTTTAAATTATTAATATTTTATATTACTCATATATATATATATATATATATATATATATATATATATATATTCATTTAAATTTTATATAATTAGGCATTTCGGAAAATGCTATTTTTTCAAAAAGTTTGATCATTATTAGTTATATCTATATAATTCTAATATTTTTTAATAAATTAATGAATAAATATTTTCTTTATCGATATATTATTAGCTTATAAATGTTACGTTCTACTTATTGATAACACACATTAATTTTAATATTATATCAATATAATCTAGATATGACATCTGTCTGAATCGACAAATGTTAAACCAATGTCAATCATTTCTTATTCAATGATATACTCATGAATATAAAATTGTTCGAGCTTAATGAAAAATTTCTATTTAGTTTTGCACTACTAATATTTTTATAATTAATATTAATAATTAATAGTGAAATAATCACTATGAATCATATAAACGAGTTTAGAAAATGCGGCTTATCTTTATTCATTCGTTATTGACTTTGTTCAAGCTTTCTTATGCCAAATCTTTCATGAAATAAAAAAAACATGGACGTGAACTCAATGAATTTATACACAACTTTTGTCTGAAAGAAAAATTTTTTACGAGAATTTGGTGGATTTTTTATGTATAATTATGTAGAATATATTCTAAGATAATTCTTAGTATTTCATTTTTTAACAATTTTTAAAATTGCTTTTTTTACTATAAGGTAATTAGGCTTTAGTCAAAGAATAATAGTAGGTATAATATAAATAGCAATTTGGTTGATAAATGTTTATTTTTAATCTATATGTATACTACTAAGAAATGCCTATAAAGACGAGTCTTGCAAGTCGACCCAGGTCAAGAGGGAGTTATGTGATTTTGGTGATTGCTAGGACGCAGTCGACCCCGTATGCAGTGTGCGCGGGATTACTCAGGACGATCTGCTTACGCAAGTCTATATGATCGACGCGTTTGATTACCGCGGGGTCCGATCGCGCATTCATGATACGCGCCTTAATCGCTGGTGACAAGGCGTGCGCACCGATTCCTTCAGTCGGTCACAAGTCCTTCGTTTATACGCGTTGAGTTGCTTGCTTGGACTCACGCGCTCATGCTCTCTCACTACATGCATGTTCTCGTTACTCGGGTGTACTCGGAAGCACTCGGCTGCGTTCGCTGGCCTTATACGCTGTACGTACTTTACTTCGTTTCCCTGCGCGGCGTCGATCACGTTTTCTTCCGATAATGAACTGTGCAATAATACTTTCAGTTCTTCGAATTTAACACGAAAAGAGATTTTCGTCGCAATAATATTCATTTTATTTCAATGATTTTCAGACTATTCTCAAATATTCTGTATTTTTCTTATATCTTAATTTTTAACTAATTAGAAATTTTTAAGCATTGAAGTATTCGACCTTCATTTTCAATTTTGAAACAAAAAATTATATTCAATTTGAACAAAAAATTTTCATTGGAGACAATCAGATAACTGCTTTATTTATCTTTATGCACATACAATTCAATTTAATACAATTCAAGCTATTAAATCTCATGCACGAATTATATTTGAATTCAGATATTATATTATAAAAACATATAAATTATGAAATTATATATTTTACATATTCTCAACTGTAAGGAATTTGGTATAATGAGCATATAATAAATAATAATTATAATATATCGATTATATTTACAATAATAGCATAATTTTTGCGTCAAAAATTTAAAGTAAATATTAATATTTAATTTTAAATTCAAAAAATAATAAAATATATAATGTTATGATATTTAATTTATCATAGCAAACTTTAAACTATTAATATGTAATACTATTAGCTAACTCAAATTTATTGATAACAATAGTAATTGTTATATATGATTGATTATAGAATAATTTATATAACTGCATTAATTTTATTTAACTTTTAAATTTATTATATATTATTGTTTTTATATAAAAGATTAATAATGATCAGAGCAATAATCTATGATTTCAATACATTGTAGAAACGTGATAAATTGTTATTATAAATTATTTAAAATTTTATTTTCTTCAAATATTTATTATAAAAATGAGAAACATAAAGAACAGCGATAATAATATTTTAATAAAAATCTTTTCAAGTTTCTTTCTATATAATGTCAATTCAACAATTTTGTTACGCATTTTGTTTATTATAACAGAATAATTTGAACAATTAAGCATATATATATATAGTGAGGGTTAAAGAAAGCATCCATTACTCAAATAGAATTTTTTTTTTTTGCGATTTAGTATTAGCTCAAAATGTTTAACTAAAACCATATATAATAATATATTACATTATTATTTCTATGTATTATGATTTTTACTTAAAATTATTTTATATATTAATTTTATTTTCGTTCATTTAAAGCCTGTTTTAAAATTAAAAATATACAATTACTATTAATTTGGTTTATATTTACTACAATGAACCTTAATTACCATTGTCTTACAAATAGTGTACTATTGGATTCCTAGTGGAATATGTCAAAGTTTTGTGTAATAGTCGCGTGTCATAAATGTCTTTGTCACATAGTAAGCCCATTCTAAAATAAAATTTTGTATGTATGTAAATTTTGTAATCTAAAATAAAATAAAATTAAGATGTATGTAATTTCGTTGCCATGAAATTCAATAAAATAGAATAAATAGTAGAAAATATAATGACATTCAAAGAATTTGCTAGTAATAGAAATTATGACTTTAATAGATATATCGTATGAAATATATTAGAAATATTATCAATTTCTTCTTAGCATTAATGTTTAAGCTACTAAAGAAAATTAGCATAATTAATAGTAATTTTTTAGTAATTATTACACTAATATATTATACTGTACAGCTATTTTATCCGTACATAAAAGTTATGTTAATTTATTTCAAATACTAATTTTTTGATATATGCTTCCGAAATTGATATGCAATTTTGTATTTGTTCAATACGAAAAATATTTTTTAAATATAAATAAATTTAGATTATTCTTTGATGTTAATTATTAATATTTTTCTGTGTTTCCTGTACTTTCTATTCTAACAACTATTTGACAACTCAAAATTAATTAAAATTATGTGTTTTTCATAATCCGAATCTTGCGAACTATACCGAATATCACGACTACGTGACACAAAGTTGTTATCTAGACTCTAGACTACGATGCGACTATCGATAGGTCAATTGTATTAAGCCAAACTGTTGTAGCTTCATCACTAATATAATACTATTCTAATTCATCGACACATTAAAGTTTGAATTTTTCATTTATATCATAAATAACTTTAATATATAAATAATCTGAATGTCTGCATGACAATAGTTTAAGTAAAATCACTGGATTATGCATCTGCTTAATCGTACAACTGATTTTTGAATTTTCACCTCCCCCCTACAATAGATAATGTCTAATGCAGGTAATGCAAACGAGACAGGAAGATGCGAGGAAGAATTTTCATAGACGAATAGTCGCTCTATTCTCTCACATCTTCAACTCCGCACAATGATCTCGAAACACATCAATATTTTATCAAACATCCATTTCTTTTATACTTAATAATAAAATATTCTAATTAACACTATTGCATTGAAGCAAGTAACTGTTTGTAATTTGTTTATTAATATTTTTAATAAAATAGTTAAATAAGAGTTTACATTTATTTAATAAGTTTTAAATGTATCTCAATAATTTTATTATATATGTAGTTATAAGTAGAAAATATTTATTATCGTTACATTCAGATCGACGATAAAAATCTGTTTTAAGATCTAAACTTCCTCAAATATTTAAATTTACTAATAATTTTCACTTTATATAATAACTTATACCATTAAGTATTCTCAAATTATTTCTCTTATTTACCATTAATATTTGAATAAGTAGCACGTATTATTAATGAAATTAATGAATAATATACCAACAAATTTTATTATCACATAACTTAATATTTTACGAATATTCATTCCATGTAACATAGAGAATAAAAGGTAACTTCAATAGAAGTTAATTAACTTTATTTACTCGATATTATTATCAAATTCCATGCAAAGATTGAAATTTACAAAACTCGTCATAATACACTATTTCTTCCTGTATTTTTTGTTTCAGGATGTTACTTCCAAATAGAAAATTCTGAGTTACAATCGAGACAAACAATTTTTATATAGTACAGAAGTATTGTATTGTATTGTAATTATTATATATTGAGTACTAAATTTTTTATTTATTGATAGAAGCAGGTACATTGAATAAGATAAACCATAAGTCTAAAAAAAATCTCATATATCTAATAAAATTCCTTGCTGAAATTCGATTGAGATAATCTTCATTTTTCATCTTCTTTTCTTTATTTCAATGCATATTAATACAACTATTAAAAACTTTTGTTTTTACTCTTATTTATGTATAATAAAATATATATTTATAAATGTACTTTAGTTACTATAATTTTCTATTAATTATATCATTTTATCTAATTTTGACATATTTTTATTATACTTAAATAAGGATTTTAGCTGAGTAATATATACATACTGAGTAATATATACATACATTACTGAGTATAGTACATTATATTACTTAATCAATTTATCACATAAAATAAATATCGAATCTTTGAATAAAAACAAAATTGATCTAAAGGTAAAAACGTGAATCTATTCAGTAATTAAATTAACGAGGTACAAAGTAATATCAAATTACATAAATTATATTTTCATCCTTCTGAAAAATAATATTAAATTCTTAAGTATATTATGTAAATCTATTATGATAATAAAATTATAATGTAAAGCTGAAAACTGCAAAAAATAGGTAAGAATCTCGATATAACTCAGAAAATAAAAAAAGGATAACTAATTGGCCACTAATAAGTATATCCTGACCCACATAAAATTTATAAGCAAAGCAAGAATTTTTATTATGAAATTTAGATATCAAAGTATCCTATATACCTTATTATTATATTAATTTTTAGTTTTTATTCAGATTTAGAATTCCTTAAATTTTTTCTTTCTATGAAAAATGAAAGAACAAAAGAACCCATTTTTATAAAAAAAAATTGAAGAATGATTAGATAAATCAGAGTTCCGACTTACCTGGGTCATTCGTGATATTCGAAGATACGATATTGACATTCAAAGGTAGAGCTTGATATTCTACAGTAATCTGTATAGAGATACTCTGCAAATTTATTTTCATCCTCACTTCTTTTCAGTCTCCTTATCCCTATTTCGCATCTAAAACGTGTGTGATGCTGAATCAATGAAAATGAAAACAGACATACCAATTGTAGTTGGTTCATAATGGTACATAACATAATATAAGAGAAAATAATGCTTAAGAAGTCAACTATATAAAAGAAAAAACACGTAGAATTTATGGGAGGATAACAGGAAAAGTTTGAAACAAATTTAAAAATTAATGTTAATACTAGAAATAACATAAAAACGAAGGAGAAATATGGTAAATAGTACTATCTTTTTTAAAAGTATTACTAATTTATAAAAAATTGTAATAAACTAAGGTTTAGGAAATAAAATTGTGATTTTATTATTGTTTTTCTAATTAATTTATAAAAATTCGAGTAAATATAAGTATAGATTGTTCTTTTTCTTTTTTTAAAATATTTTCGAAAGATTGTAATCTAAACACAAGTTTTATTTAAAGAACTAAGCTAAAATATTCCATTCATAAAAAGTTGTAATTATTTTAAAAATTTCATAAATTATGTTTTTAATTATTACTATCAATTTTAATATAAATTTCTTTTAACGACAAGAAAAATAATAATGACGATATGAAATAAGAAAATAACAAAGAAAGCTATAAGCTCTTTCTATTAATACTAATACAATAATATAGAAAAGTATAAAAGCCATTGCTTTATAGTTAAATTGAAAATCCATCTGTAAGGTGCAATAATAGAAGTATAACCAAAGACTGAGGAGTATGCCAGTGCATTAGTATTATCACTAGCATTAACTGTGTAATGTTTCTAAATTATAAAAATAAGAACAGAAATAGAAGAAAAATGAAATACATATAAAATATTATTTTACAAATCACATTTCTTCGATAGTATTGTAATAAGAATGTCATTGAACCTCAACGTTGCGAGCCGCAGTAAAATGTTGAATGAAATAAAAAATTAATAATATTTAATGTTTGTATTTTATATTTCTTTAAAGTTAATATATGAATAAATCGGTAAACGGATTTATTTAAAAAGTATTACTTATACTCGTACGGTCTTTTTCTAAAAATGAACTTTTATAAGGTATTTTAAATGCAGATATAATTAATAATACTAATATAATAAATTGAAGAATATTAAGTAACTATAATTTTAAAAAATATTCGATACCGAAGTTGAGTCGAATAGCCCTATTGTTATCAAACAAAAATAATAAAAATCATGTCACTTTTATAACGAGATTATTGCTAGCTTTAGAATATCATATGTGTATATAAAGAAAATTCGAAATATTAATTCGAAATGGTGGATATCTACCCTTTCAGCTGCCAATCAGATTTCAATACAACTAACTAATAATATTTGCATCTACTATACCATTAAATTTAATTTTATGACTTTTATATAGAATTTTTGAAGATGATTTTTTAATTTTTAATTAAATCGCTAAATAAATTTCAATATTTAAAATAATAATAATAATAATTTGTCAAAATTAATAGTCATGAAATTAAGGTGTATCAATCAGTCAAACTTAAATTGAATGAAAAGATAAAGTATAGAGTTCCATATTCAGACAGCACAGACTAATCGTAAAAAGGTCTTTTTCTTTTTAAGTATACATGAGTTCATTTGCTATTCATTATTTAAAAAAAATATTACAAGTAAATTTTAAAATATTTCATCTATGATAAGTAAATGATCCATAAAAATAGTATTACTCGAATTACTAAATATAAGCTCGCTTATTTCGACAACATGTTTATAGCTAATTCTAAAATTATATGTAGATTTTTATCAAAATCTACTTCACACAAAAATTATTATTGTGATATTTACATTGATATTACTGATACTACCTATTACGGATATTTACATAGATATTTTATCATATTACGGAATTTGTAAATTATAATATAGATAGAGTAGATAATATTAAATAAAACTAATATTCAGATATTTTATTTTAAGTAGCAGATTTAATTTAGAATGCTATTATATTGAAATAAAAATCAACCGAATATATCCAAATTATTATCATCCGTCCTTAATTTAAACATAAACACATAAAACTTTTGCTTGAACCGTGTATTGAACTGAAATGTTCTTGACTACAAAATATCGATTTCAATTTATATTATTACATTCGATTGTTTCTACATATTATTCTTATTATTACTTTTATTAATACTTATCACACACAACAAAAGTGTGTGCATAAACTTTTCTTCCCTCACTTGACGCAAGCGCATCTCATCATTATATTGTCAATATTTGTATAAAAACTACTTTTACCCCGTCGTGCGGTAGATAATTGCCAAAACACAGAGAATTTTAATGGCAAATAACTTATGGCAGTCTTTTTTATATAAGAAACATTTTTCAGAGTTGGTTTCACCTGTAACTTTATAAAATCTTCTTTTGATATTCAGAGTAACTCATGTTTTTCTACTCTTTCCCTATCTTGTTAACTTTTCTTACTTTAATTTCTTCTCTTCAAAGTTCTTACCAAATTCTAATATTTATTTATCCACAGAATTTAACTGTTTTCATTAGTAGCTTCGAATAACTGATTAAAATTACATTAATAAAAAATCACATTAAAGTTATTTTTAATTGAATTATGAACTACTGATGTAACTCTAATTCGATTTATTATTTTTCGTAATAAATGATTACATATATAAATACAAATACATATATTACATATACAAATAATCCGATTTAATAATGTTAAAAAAAGTAAGATGAGTCGTCTAATTTTTAATAAAATATATTAAAATATTTTTATATAAAAATATCATATAAAAAATTGCAATATAATAGATACAATTTTTTGTTTGACTATAGTTCTATGTTATAAAATGAAATTAATATAATAGATTCAATCAGTGTAATTATATTTAATTTATTTTATCTAATGTTTTAAAAATTACTGTAATTAAAATAAAAATAAACAATGAATATTTATTTTTTATATCTTTTTACGTATTATATGCATTCAGGTATAATTATATGTCTTAATAAAAGTAGTTAATATCTTTTAATTCAAATTGAAATATATTTTTTTATAATCTTGCTTTTTAAAAGAAATTGTATATGCAATTAAACAATAGATATTATTCAATCAACAAAATCAATACCGATTTAGTCTAATGTATTTAAAATTTATGGATTATGAATAGTTGTATTTCATTCATATCATTATTCTGAATTTATATACATGAGAGGGACTGCATACTCACGATAATATTTTTTCTCCTTATAATATATATTAAATGCGAATATAATCAGGATTATCAATCATTTTCTGAGTTTTATTCGCTTCGTTCTTCTTTTTGCCTTTCATTGCTTTATATATACTAGCGTTCCTTTTGCCTTCTATGCTGGTCATTGATTGTCATGGACTAATCGATGAGGTTATACAGAGCTATTTGCGTGTTGGAAAAAACCACCATTATATAAAATTTTTCAAAGCTGTAAAAAACGATATCGTAGTGGTACAGATAATTTATAACTCTTTTTTTTCATCACTTATTTATTTCGTTAAAGAAATCGATTTTCGAACGATGTCATTCTGTGGTATTATAATTATACCTAGCAAATTTATTTGCATAACCGTACATATTGCAAGTACGAGACCCTTGAGATCATATTATCTAGTATTAAATGTATTACTGATAACAAATAATCGCTTGAATTCTGTAGAATTATTACAGCTATAAACTCGTATTGAAAGAAACAGCCTTTTATACATTTATACTTTTATACTCGGAAGTACATTACTAGAATAAATATTTATCTATTTTTATACTTAATTTAGTTTTCTTATAAATGAAGCTATAAACTGATGAAAATATATTTTTGAAAATAAATATATAGAAAGGATTTTTAGATGAACATGAATAAAAGTATCTTTATTGCAGATATCTTTGGAAATAGTTGGTACGTTCTGGGTTGTATTTTAGGGTACATGTATTTATATATACGTATAAAAATATATTGTAATATTCATTGTAATTTTGTCCAAATAGAAACGTTATTAATAGTTAATAATATAAATCTAATAATATAAATCTAAACGTTAATAATATAAATCTTCATGTAAAGTATACAGCTCTTTTTACTAGGTCATTTATAGAATTCAATAAAAGTATTATTGACAGGATATAATTAAAACTTGAATTTATAAAAAATTAAAATCTAAGTTTTCGCAGAAATTGATACTTTATGACTTATTTAATTTATATTTACATAATTATGAAAATAAAAGTATTAATTTTTCCGAAAATTCGTACAATAATATTCAATATTCAATATTTAAAAATCCGGAGTTGGAGAAAAAATCTTATATAAGATGATTTATTGGGAATGTTTAGAAAATGCTTTATTTTTATAAATTTGAAAACATTATTTACACACAGTTTATTACATGTATTTTTGATTAATATATGACTCAAATCTGATAAGATGCATACAAATGACGTTTTACAACTATACATTAATCAAGTACATCTATTATAATAAATTCTTTTTTTTCTTATTACATATAAATTACATTTAAATTACATATTTTTACACATAAAAATCAATTACATATTACGTATAAAAATCAGTTATTCTTTTAAAACGATTTTTCCACTTTTAGATTATGTAGTTATTTATCTTCATTCTTTTTTAAATGAAAAGATAAAATGCTTCGATTATTATTGTTATTAATATTACAAATATTTTTCAGAAATATTTTAATACGATATAATATTTGACTCCTTCAATTATGTAAAAACATAATCATTATTTTTCTCATGACTGATAATATAATCAGCATTTTTTAAAAATATTTTTCATTAATTTCAAATCGATCATACTACTATTATTTATTTCATCCAAATATATATCAATTACTTCAATTTATATTCATTACTACGTAGACTTTGTTCAATCTCATAATTATTTTTAATTATATTTGAAAACTTGAAATAACATATTTTCTTATAAATTCAAATGTATTTTAAAAATGTTAAAGTATTAATTTCTTTTATCACAATCATATTTATTTAATAGTACAAAATTATGATTTAATATTAGTGAAAGCAAATATACAAATTCTTTAACTATTAATATTGTTTTACTAACATGTTGTTTTATAATACAAGCATCTTTTATTATTATAAATATATCGCAAACTAGTTGACAACGTTTCCAACTTATACTTGCATTAATCATTTACCTTAGTCACCACTCATGCACTCAAATCTCTCTTATTGTCCTTTTTTTGAAATTCCGCACGCGTTTCTGCTTCTGTTATTCTCACCATTTTGGAAAAGTCGAAGAAAAGTATAATATAACGAAAGCCTGGTTATGCTGCGAAGAAAAAGGATCTCCACACGGTTTCTGCGTTTCCCTAAAAATGTTCACAAATAAAATGAGCGTTGCTGAGGAAGCTCGCGAAGTGGACCGTCCTTAAGGAGATTTTCCTCAAAGATCTGAGAAAAGTCTCGAGGAGCGAAAAAATAATGCTCCTTCTGTATCACCGTAAGAAAAGGGGAGCATTTATGAAGGAAGTCGACAGCATTGAGTGCGTGCTAGTGGTTCCTTCAGTCCATCGCTCGTTCATTCATTTAGAACTCTGGTGTGGGAAAAAACTTGCCATTTTCTGATAGAGATATTCACACTCACTTTTTATGGTTTACTTTATATTACGAGTTTTTTGTATTCAAGAAATGTAAAGATTGAACGATATTAAAATAACCCTTTCTTCACGTATGTATAGTTATTTAAAACTAATGTTCTTTATAAAAGAACACTTCGAAATCTAGTAACTTAAGATATATATTTAATGGAGTGCTTTTTTCTGATAATTTCCTATTAACTGAAGTAACTAACTATGAATTTCAATTATTGTAAAAATGAAAAAAGTATATAATCGACTTTTGACTAGAGTAATCAAAAATCGTTGTTCAAAAATTTTTCTTTGACTACAAATCTTATTTACTACTGTCATTTTTATCACAACAAATGTATATTATTATTTTATTTATACAACTGATTGACGTATGAATTTTGTAAAATATAACTGATTATATATGCTATTTTATATAAAAATTTTCAAAAAACTATGTTTACGTTTAGTGCAGTTTATTTTATTATGTATTTAAATATATTTTAAATTTTGTAAAAATAACAACAACACTTAATAATTGTTAATAATTTTGCTATAAAACGAAGAACCCCTATATAGGATATAGTACTTATAATGAATGACGTCGGTAAAAACTATAAGTTGCGCGAGTACAAAGTTAAGTACCTAACATCGTCGTTCTTCATCGCTATACCAAAATCTATCGTTTCTCATTTCGCTCTCAGTAAGCAACTCTAAATAATTCTCAAACGTTCCACTTTTCATCAATCCTAGAGCTTTTAACTTCGTCTGATGGTAATTTTTCAAGTTACACGAAAAGGCGAAGAACGAAAGAGTGGAAAACGTCCCTTGTGCCGCGCAGGTGTCGAGAGTTTATCAAAGCTGTGTTAATTCCGCGTATAGTACTCTAATATTAAAGGTACCGCATGGACCGTAAATATTTAGAAATTCGAGAAATTCGACTAGACGCAACGCTTGGAAGAGTTATCGTAGCCCTTGCTTCAAATCGAGAAAAATCGAGACGCTTTACTATTTCTTTTTCATGTGTTTCCTCGTTTTCTTCTTCTTCTTTTTAATTCTTGTTATTTTTCACTTCACGATTAACAAAAAAGATAGTAATAAACTGTATTACCTCTCTGTTTACTCTTATTTAGGTGCTATATTTCTCTCGACCCTTCATTCGCGAATGAGCAACAAAAAAGAATGGACAGAACGGATGCGGATTTTCAGTATATTTTCTTCTATCAATATTCCCTAGCTTCTGTTCACCGCGTTCTCTTTTTTGTGTATTCAATTTCATTTACCATCTCACTGGACTATATATTCCCTCACCCAGCCCAGATTCATCTTCTGGACATCTATACCCATCTCTTTTTTCTTTTATATTGAAGGACTTATATTTCTCTCTCTCTCTCTCTCTTTCCGCCTTTTCTTCCCGCGCGACTCGTTTTCGCATTTCTAAAATGTGCTGCTGCCGCTCGCAACCCCCTAGTGTGGCTATGATTTACGGATCGGACACACGTGGAGCATGTTGATCTATATCCAGCAGAGTATCACCGTGAAGATAACCGATAAGATGTAGAGGAAAGAGTGAAAAAAAGAGAAAATGCTACAGACGAAAAGTGAGAAAACAGAAAAAATGGATGTGAATGAGAAACGGAAAAATATAACAAATGAGGATCGTAGATAAGTGAGAAAATGAGATAGAAAGATACGATAAGGGTAAGTAAAAAGCGAAAATTTATCTATCATGTAAATATTAGTTTACAACATAGAAAAAATATATATAAGCTTTTATTGAAGGGCTCGTATATTAAAAATTTCATTAAAACTGAATAAAAATATGTATACGATGTAAATTCATTTATATAAGTAAACGAATACGTTATAATAGTGTATTAGAAATTTCAATACATAATAAATACAAAAAGCTATATAGCTTCACATTAAAAAGAAAAATTAATAATGTAATGTTAGACAACAGTTAAACAATCGCTTTCAAAATACCTCTTTTTATTTCATTTTGATAAATAATATTTGTATTGTACTTTATTAAATTACTCGTAAGTTGTGGATGAAACGACACCTTGAATTCGTTATGACTTGATTTAATTAAGTACTCCGAAATACATTTAAATCCGATTAAAATCTTTTCTTTTAAAAATATTTTTAAGATTGCTAATTAATGTTCTATTAAGAAAAAAAAAACTAAAAAATCTTTTTTTTAATTAATTAATTAATTAAGTGTATAAGATATTTTCTGAATGCACAAGATTTAATATAATGTAGAATAAAGAGAACACTATTTACATACGTAATATGTGCAAAATTTTATTCTTAAGAATTTTTAAAATTAAAATAAAACGATGTAATATGAATAAGATTCTAATTTAACGATATTCAGGAAAATTTTATAATTGTTTTATCAAATTTTAATAATCTCATTTTTACTAAAATTATACAATTTTATCTTTAGTATATTTTATATTAGTAGTTAGAAATTTAAGCGAAACTTGTGCTAATAAAAAATAATAAATAAAAAAATATTAATAAAAATTTTTAAAGTATTTAATTACGTTTCTAAAAATTAATGTAAAACGATGTAAAATAATACTCAATACTTATAAATAAAACTTCTCATCTTTCAACGTATTTAGTTATTAAATTTGTGTTAAAAGCAAATTAATGATATATGCAATTATTTAAAAAGCTTTCTCTTAATTTATACATTATCTAGTTTTTATGTCGATACTCTTATTATATTATTACACCTCTTTATATTTCGTACTTGTTTTTTAAAGTTCAAAATAAATGATCTTCAAGTACTTTTTAATAAAAGAATTTTAAAAGTTAGATTTAAAATACCACTAAATATTTTAAATTAATAAATAACAACTTTCTAGTGAAATCATTTTTATTTACTACTCAGTTTATTTAATCATTTCCTTTATAACAATTTTTATTTATTCAAAAACGAATACTATTAAACTATTATAAACATTGAATAGTTTTATTATCTGTTTATTAAATTATATCATTTTTTAATTATCTTAGTTATTAGCAAATCTGAATTGATGAAATAAATTATCTATTAAATGACAATTTTTAGTTTAATAATCATCATGATTAATAAATTAATAATAAATAAATAATAAATAATAAACGAATAATAAATAAATCATTGTTTAAAAAATAAAGACTAATTTTTTAAATTATTTACGATTACATTTTTTATACAATTTCTATACATTTAAATATTAATGTTTTCAAAATATTTTCAAAACATTGCTTAAGATTTAATATTATAATATTTATATTACATTGAAAAAGTACGAAAAATATTATGAACTATGTTTATATAAATAACATGGCTATATAAATTGCACATTTTAAAAAGAAAAATGGTTTCTTTAAAAATGTATACGTAAGTCTGATGCATCTGGTGTTCAAAATGATAACAATTTTTTTTTGTCTTCTTTTACAGATATATTTTTAAAATATTTTAACATCATCAGAGTAAAACCTATTCAATCTTCTTAGAAATATAGGATTTAGAAAGGAATAAGGATTCAACATTTTTTTTAATGTCAAATTTTTATTTAAAGGAGTTATTTTTAAAAACTTAAGATTAAATGAAAGTTTTTTATAAATTCTAAATTTCAAAACCTTTCGAAGATAAAAAAAATAATAAATAGTACTTTTATCTTAAACTTTAAATTATTACCATTGTACACGTAAACGTGATGTTGTTTCATTTATTCTATCGGTACTATTTTTTACTGACCACACGTCTTTAACAGCAACTTGTGTTTATGTAAATTTGTTTTTATATTTGTAATTTTATTAGTAATACTTTATTAATACGTAGAAGACGTCGCCAGCATAATAATTTTTGTATCGTGATAGCAGTAAGTAATTCATGAATCTATCATATTTTGTCTGAAACTATTTATATTTACCAATATTTTTCATATTTTTGTACACTACTCATAGATAAAACGAGCTCTTTCCTCACCTGAATTTATTATTTTCATTTAAGTTTCACTTATACTCTTTCCCTTTCCGTTTTATATTCTCGATTTATGAACCATTACGTATTCCACCCTACCATTACAATATTTATTAGAGCGTTAGTTATACAAATTCTTATTTTGTATCTACCCTAACATTAATAGTAATTTTGTAAATACGAATTAGAGGAAGAAATCACACTTACAATTCAAACATCTCATGGATACCCACAGTTCGATTTCCTTCATTTTTGCGCTTTCCGAAAAATTCAAAAACATTTTTCATGATCTTAACATCATACAATTGCTGATGTGTCCGTAAAATGTATGACATTTACTTCGTGTTATTATTTTTTCGTATTTCTTTGTTGAGAGTTTTCATTCTATCATATCATGTTATCATAGAATTGGTGAGTAGTTGAAAGCAGCTTTTAAATATATATTATAAATAAATATAATTAAATAAATATTTCATATGGTTTTGTACAGTACAAATCAATAGAAACTCAAATCACGATTTTTATTTTATCTTGGTTTATATTTAAGAGCATGTCTTTATTTCAACTATAGAGATAAAAAGATGTAATTAAAAAATTTCATTCTATTGAGAATTATAACAAAAAAATGTATGTCCATACATTTGTGGTTTAAAAATTAAATACTTTTTTTTCGCGTTTAAATGTTCTTTTATAATTTGCGCTATTATTATTTAATTTAATCTCTAATGATGTAATAAGTAATAATATAAATTTATTATTAATCACATATTCCTTTAATTTTAATTAGTTGGGTATTTGTTGTAAATTGTTTAATTCATATATATATAAAGTAAATAATTTTACGATCTTTCTTAAAATAAAATCTGAGATGTTGTGAAAAAGCACGAATTTTTAATCAATAAAATTATGATATTATAAACATCCATAATCGGTCGGTGTTTAAATTAGGACAGTTGAAACTATCTTATTTATTATTTTATCTGTTGAGTCTACAAATATTGATAAATATATAAATCAATGGTTCGAAAATTTTTGATCAAACGATACGTTTCTTTAGTCAATATTAAATAAATACTATTAAATATCTTCTTCAAATTAACTTTAAATTTGCTGAATTCAAGCATTAACCAAATTGCGCAAAGCCAATGTTAACGTACGTAATAATGTTTGTAATAGCATCGAAGGAAATTAAAATTCAGTAATTCTTTCTGTCCCGAAATAATAACGTAAGGGTCTTTTCACATCCGTAATACGCACCAGCATTAATAACAATAATTCAGGAATTCTGGCAGCTCGAGGGCGTAAGCTCGGGGGGTTTTACGAGAGGGTGTACGCAACATCCGAAAAATGTGCACATAAATCCACCAGTCGGGATACAAGGACAGCCCATACTGTCCATTGCTCGCGTGTTGCTATGTGCGCGGAAGATCCTCGGAATTAGCCTTGGAGTTTCCCGATGTTTTACGAGCCAGAAACGCTGGCATATACTTCTATGACACTGCTGTTTTTAATATTGCAAACTCTGGCGACCTTGAAAAGTGCTACTTTCACATATTTGTAAACATTTTTAGATAAAATCTTACATTGATACAAATGTGAAGTATTTATTACCTCTTAAGAATTAAGGTTTAGTACTAACAAACTGTCAAAGTATCGATAATTATCTTTTGACTCTGTTCAGTGTCTACTTATCAATTATATAATCAAATTATATAAATAAACATAATTCATCGATGCAATAATATTAAAAGATTGCATATCATGTTTTTAAATTAAACAAAACAAACATTTTCAAGTTATAATACATAAATAAATAAAATATAAATATTTTGACTTAAACAAAACTTTAATTTACTTAATATCGAAAAGATTTTTTATCAAAGACGAAAAGTTATGATTTACAACTAAAAGTTAATTCGTTTTATACTAATACTATTACATATTTATTATATTCTTATTATTAAGCGTATATTATTATGTATATTAGTATTGTACATTAGTTTTATAGCTAAAATAAAGTATAATAAAATATGATATGAGAATGATAAAATTTCGCAATCTGTAATATTATTTACTAAAGCATTCATTTATTTATAGAGTATTTTGTAATTAAACTTTAAGCTATTTTTCTTTTAAGTATTATTGAGTTATAAATAATCACGTATTAAAATTTAAAATTTGTCACCATAATTTGAAATTAATGAATATTCTTATAAAAATTTAAATGCGAATAATATAATTAAAATTCAAATTTAATTAAAATTACATTTTAAAAGCTACTTTATAAAATAGAATAATGAATATTAAATTATTTATTCTTTATAAATATTTAGTTTCTAATTACAGTTATTACTATTGTGAATACTTTCAATATCTTTCGAAAAATTGACGAAAATATAGTATAACTTATATTGTACTTGTTTAATATTAATGTGAATTATATTATTGAAATATATCATTACGTAAATTAAGTGATTTCATTAGTACTATACGAGATCACCTTTATTAATACATTAAATAATGAGTTATTTAATTTTTTTAAACAAAGCATATCAATTATAAATTTAATATAATTACTTTAAGTCATAAATTCAAATATAAGATATATTATAATCCTTAATAATAGCTTTAAAAATATTTATAATGAACATAAATGAAAGTAATACAAAATATTCCTCCATAATTTCAAAGTATCTAGTGATTTTGCATTTTCTAAGGACAAGTATATGCAAAAACAGTATCTATTGCCAAATTAGAAAGAAATAATGTATATAGTATTTATTTTTTAAATTTCTCATAAGTTGTAAATTTTCTCTGTCATTCTTCATCATTATGGAATCCAAACACGATTCATTACAGTCAAAAGAATTATTTAATATTATCTCATTTTGCGTTAAAAGGTGTCAATCACGAGTGCAGAACGAAAAGAGAAAAAGAACGCGAGGAAGAAGTGGAATGAGAAATATCTCAAAGTATTCGTTAATGGCCCTTTTCCGATCAAAGTTCGAATTCCTCATCGTCGGTAATTTGGATTAAAATTAACATCAACTAATCCCTTCTAATAAAACGCAAAAGCAGTAGTTATCCACCTTTGCCCGTTTTAGCGCTCGTATTCATCACTATAGTTCACCAGCGAGACTCGTAGAAAAGAGATAAGTCTGATATTAGACAAAGCGGGAGTGGAACAAGAGAGTGAGAGAAAAAAGGACAAAAAGTACTTCGAGTTGACTGCAATAAATCCCACATATCGAGGTTGAGGTGGCACTCTTTTGTATCGATAAACGGATAGGTAGGTAACCTAATCGAATTTCAACGTGGAATGAATACCGAAATGATTCAAATTTAAATAGGCAACGTTGCGGTGAGAGCAAAAGAGGATTGATTGTGAACGGAAAAATGGAAAAACGGGAAGAAGACGAGAAGGGATAGATAAGTGAGCAAGTCTGGGATAGAAAAGATATAGGGAGAATCGCAGGTGCATGAAGGAATTTAATTAAGCGAGTCTTCAGTATATGTCGACGATTCGAGATGATTTTTTTTAAATATTGTTCTGTTTTTAACCTGACCCTTGTACACGTAATTAAGTGTATTAAAGAGAATCAAATATTTATTGGTATGATTGCTGTGTGTGTTCGAAAATTTTTCTAATAAATAACAGATAGGATTTTATTCTAATTGTACTTTAAGAAATTTTCTGCAAATAACTAGATAAATGATCATACAAAATGTTGAATAGTAATTGGGCACTAATAAAATATTAATTAATATTTCTAATAGTAAAATATTGTATTAACTTTAACAATAATTTTTTTTTATTTATAAGTTAACATATTTTCATTTAAGAATTCAAAAATAAAAATATATCCTTAATGAAATTCGTCTTTCTGCGGTTGAAACTTCATTACTTTATTTATCATAAAATTTTCAATTTCTTGAAGACGGATATTCTTTACAAAATAGATGAGCTTTACATCGTTTTAAGATTTTTTATCCAAATACTTTAAAATATGTTCAAAGCGTTATTCCATAAATAATGTAATAACTTTCAGTGATTCGACTCAGCATGATAAAATATATAAAGTACGTCAATTAAAATTAAAAATATTGATAAAATATAATTATATTTATATCCATTTATTTATGTTTTGAGCTAAAAAATAAACTGATTCAAAATATTTACTGCATCTTATAATCCTATTCTATTTTAAGCAAGATATAAGTACTAATGAGCTTAAGATTCTTGAAATAGAAACTGAAAGTTATTTGGATCTTGATAAATTTCTTTTCAAGTTTTTTTCAAATTATTCTTCTGCAAACCTTACTCACGGTATACATTTTTTATATTTTTTTACAATGAGCTTATTAACTAAATAATAGTTATCTTAACAACATACTATAATGAGTTACTATTTTTAAAATAATTAATTAATTTTAAAATAATTTAATATAATTCATAAATTTCGAATACTTTTTTAATGTTACAGGAAACATTTATAATATATAAAATAATGTACTATTAAGAAATTATATGCTTTGAAAAAATTCAGTTACAGTTTATTTAATTTGTTAATTTTCTATTTATTTCAGTTGAAACTAATATTTTACTTGCAAATTTGAATATCCTGTTTAATAATATACTTATAATTCACAGTTACTTATAGAGATTTTTAAAAAATGACGTGTTAAAACGCTCCTTATAAAATTAAATCTTTTTTTAATGTATTTTTATAGACGTAATTGTTGAAAAATTATTAAGGCAATCGATTTTTCAATCGATTTATACACACACACACAATTGCTTCTGTTGCATTTTTAAAATTAAAACTTTTTATTATATAAAAAATTAAAAATAGAATTATCAGTTCAGCGAAAACAGCTAAGTTGTAATTCGATCATTCGATTACTGATCAAAGGCTAGGACTAAAACTTTCAAGAAATTAAAATAAATTTATTCGTAAAAGTATAAATATCAGAAATTACAAAATAAGATTCAGAAATTACGATTTATAAATTAATAATGACATTTTAAAAATACATATGTGTTTTTAGAATATGTGTTTTATAAAATAAAAAGAATAACATTTCTGAACCATTAAAGTGTTGAAATTAATTAATTAATAAACTTTTTATAAATAATTATACTGCATTCAATATTGTTTACATTTAAGTAAATCAGATAGGTTACAATCAACATACCGTGTTGATACAAAAGAAGCATAGAAATTGTTTAATTAAAAATACAAGCTAAATAAACCTGCATTCCAAGTAGATGAAAATATCATATTAAATTAAACTTTAACAAAGTATAATACAACACAATATTTTAGATGAGTTTTCCGTAAAATATCGATGAATAGTGTTTTATAAATAATTTAATAAAAATTTTTTAATCTCTAGCATAAGATAAATAATACCGATAAAAATAATGAAGACAATAATATAATTAAATAAAAATTAATTCGTGCAACATATAGTTATTATAATACATTTTAAAAATTTACTTAAGAAAAATGAACAAATTTATGTAATTATTTCAAGTACTAAATTTGTTCCTTATTATATACCTACAAAGTACGTAAATATATTTGAGGGTAACAATGAAGCTAATTCTATTTTTCGTAGTAATTTACAAATAATAACACTTCAGATTAAGGGATATCATAATCTTCACGATACATGATCAATATTCTAAAAGAAGTTGATAAAGGACACTATACACTATGAATATTCTTATTACTTTCTTTTCATAAACTTTACAAAAAAATTTCTTTTTTTCTTTCTTTTTTTAAAAGTCGAAACGTGGCTCCCAATTCATTACGCATGAACTAGCTGTAATAATAGTTTCATTTACTGAATATTAATAAAAATTTAATAGACTTAATATATCATGAATTAATAAACAATAGATCACCAATTACGTAACGACTCAATCGAATGCAATTGAGAATCGATTATTTTTCTTGCGCATTATATATAACACAATCTTTTTTTCATTTCGTACAGCTAACTCAAATATTTATTTTGAATTAGAATTACAAAAAAGTGCACGTGAGCAGAATCAAATGAAGTTCTATTACACTAATATTAAAAGAAGGGTCACAATGGATAAACATTGAATGTATACAAATCAATGTATATTTTATGTGAGAATTGTATAGAAAAATATAAATTTATTATTCTTTAGAAATTAATATATTAACTATAGAATAAAATTAGTAAAAAGGTATCGGAAAACAAATTTCTATTTTTCGTATTTGAGAGTGTTATCAACATGTACTAATGTCAATTTAATAATTTTATTATATTTGTATAATACTATTACAATATATCACAATATTTTTTATGATTGATATTTTATTTAAGTACATAAAATTCTTAATAAATATCTCAATCATAAATCTATATAAAATATGTTCATATTTAAATAACAGTTATTCATGACTTTTAATATATAAAAGATTGTATAACAGATTTCATATATTGATAGAAAAAATCATTAATTTTTTATATTCATTTTTCTTAAACAAGCTTTCGCATTATCTAAATTATATATTTCTCTTTAAAAATGATAAACTGTTTAATTAAAATATAATAAAAAAATTTTTTATTATTTAAAATCTATATTTGATAAATACGGTCAAACAATTAAATGATATTTAGAACCTCATATCATTAGTTCTTATATAATACGTTTTTAAATTGCAATTCTTGATTCTTGAATAGCATTGATCAATTTTTTATAAATAAAAAAGGATTATATAACTATAATATTTTTCTAATTACGAAGAAAGAAGCGACTAGATGAAATAGAATCCAACTACAATTAATTTTTAGTTATTTCAACAGAAATATTTCATAATCACACAAATACCACTTGGATTAATTCGATATAATCGTTTGATGATTGTACTCCTATACACAAGTCGCACCTTTCACGATAAACTATATATCTATTGATTTTTTGAACTTTTCTGAACGCGAAATCGGCAACATATTGCGGCATAATTTGGCGCGCGGCTCTGCACTTCCATAGAAACGCAATCGGCTGCAAGTAGCGAGTCAGCGAACCGCGAAATCAAAATTTATTTAGGACTGGGGATGAGCATAGAACGAAACGAGTAAGAGAAAGAAAAAACACGGAAGAAAGATAGATAGATAGATAGACAAAGAGAGATAGAGTAATGGTAAAGAGACGTTATGTACGCTGACGTTTGATATTTTCTACGGTTACGAATCCCTGCTCGTGATGCACAGACATCTGCCCATTTTATTGTTGGAACTAAACTACTATATTATTTCCTTTTATTTCGCATGTATCACTCTTTTCTTTGACTATTTTATCTAATTTTCGTTTCGCTATACCGATTATATTTCTATAATAATTAAATACAGTATACAAGAATTTTTAAATATTTGCAAATGTCAAATTTATTTAATGCATTTGAAAAGTACAATTGAAACACAATACCTTAATTTGCATGAATATATAGACTAAATTACTTGTTTTTTAAATAACAAAATAACTATTCATGTTTTAATATTTATATAAGATTTTTCTAATTTAAAACTAATTTTATCTATTAATTTTTCAATTTTTGTCACTCGATTAAAATGAAATATTGGTAATTCCATTACAATAATTGTTTATACAGATCGTAGATCTGTAATATACCTTAACCGTTGAAAAGGAAGACGGAGAATTCGTTCACTGTATGTATTAATATGTGAATTAGTCGTACAATTTTGAGGAAACGACCCCAAAATATCGTAGTCATCTGGTGAATAGTTTGTGAATTGTCTCAACATTATGAAATATTTTTTATAGTAATTAAAATAAATGTAGTATAACAGCTTATGTTTTTGTAAAACTATTTATAAACATTGAATTAGACAATAAATGAAAATAATATTTTTATATATGTTTTATTCTTACAATATTTTGTAGTACATTATTTATCCTTCAATTTCTTTTATCTATTTTCAATTGAAGTAATTTACGTAATAGTTTCCTTTGCTCAAATTAAATAAGGTATTTAATAAAAATAAAGGATTTATTTGGCTTTATTCAAAGTGTCAGGTCCAAGTAATTATAGGATATTATACATAATATATTAAATATTTTTTTCAGTTATTTACATATGTACATTTCTGTTTCTCTAATGTATCCTACAAAATATATATTTACAAACTAATCGATAACATATAACGAATATATAAGTTATTGAATTTAAACCTCTCTTTACTTAACAAGAAAAAATTTAAGTTTATATTCAATTAAACAAAATCGGTTTCCAGATTAAATTATTTTAATAAAGTGCACTTTTCTGCTTATAATTGAGAGTCACTGTACTTGTCAGAGTTAAGAATTACCGCATATTTTACATCGCTCATTGGTTTTAAATTCTGTTTATGTGCTTTCTGAATTTGCTATTGTTCTAACTGCTAAACATTAATGAAAAATTTAAATTAAATTAATCGATATATCTGTTATTTCATCTATTATATCTTTTCTATGTAATTTAATAAAGACCGACAAATATTTTAATCAGAACATAATTAAATAGGAAAGTAAATTTTAGTAATATTTTCATGGATGCATAATAAATCAATATTCTCATGAATTACATAATTTTAAATGATCTACATTTCACTAATTTGGACTAAGAAGTACAGTTGATTCTTATCCACATTTGGTTTTTTAAAAGGATATAATAAAAATCTGATTTTGTTAACGTGTTTATATCATCTCTATAATAGTAATATCACCATTTTGAAAGCATGATAATCATATATATGAGAAACTGAAACTATTGAAATTTAGAACTAGTAATAAACATGTAAAATAATTAATATACAAATATTAATATAATAAACGTTTATCAGTTAAAAATCATATTTAATGCAACAGCTTCGTACGTCAAAATTTATCTCGTTTTAATTCAATTATCTAGTTGAATTAAGTTTCGATTCTTAATCAATATAATGAAATTTTTTTTACTATCAAAATATAGAATAATAAATGATAATACATGTTTATAATAATACAAGATTCTAGGTCGTCATAATTAGTATACAAGAATTACATAATCCGTGAAACTGATTACATAATTGATTTAAATTAACTTCATGACTAACACTAACCATAATAATGCATAAAATGACTGACCGTTTGAAGTTAGTAAAATACTAATTACGAAAACACAACATTTTCATTTACTTAGAAAAATTATAATAACAAGTACTTCTAAATCTTTTTTAATTAATTCTTACCGTAAAATTTATTTATTTATAATAAATTAAATAAATATGAATAAAAATGTGTATGTTATACAATTTATAGATGTATTTTGTGTATTGATGTGTTTATAGTTGTATATATAAATAATTCAAATAAATATACATATATATAATATTCTTGTATTTTGTATTTTTAGTAATCTTGTATTTTAGTATTTTTTCTGCTTTTTTACATTTATTTTAAATTTTATACGTGACCAAAATAATTCTATTATTTAAGTTTTTTTTTTAGTTTGCAATAGTTTTTACACATCTTTTCTTATAACATTTTGCGTCATCGATCATGCTAAAAAGTTTTATAACTAAAATTTTACGTGGTTTTTTTTTACACATTTACAATTAATATAGTATGAAATATCACTTTCAAATATAATTACAAAATGAATATTCAAACGATGACGATTATTAATGTTATGATTTCATAAATTACGTATATTACATATTATCTGGATATGTTTCCATGTTAAGATAAAATTACATAATATTGAGTAATAATTTATCAAACTGCATTCAAGATATTATATATTGGTATATATTTTATTATAATATATATTTGTCACAAGGACTTTATTATATATTTTTATTAGGAGAATTTTATGTTTCAAAGTTAGTATTTATTAATTAGAATAGCATTATATGTTAAATAATTGATTTTTTAAAACAAATAAAAGTAATATGTGACATATTACTTTCTTATCATTTAATTATTAGATCCTGATGATAAAAGTAATTAATAATTATAGAGAATGTTACATCTTTAAGTAAGTAATTACCTGATACTTATGCGTTAACTATTAGTAACAATAACCTAAAAAATAAAAGTAAATAAACGAGTTAAAGTTCGACTATGCAATAAACAGAAACTAACTAACACTAATTATTGTCCATATAGCATGTAATCAGAGGTAAGAAGAACTACTATACAGGATGATAGTTAACCTGCTAAAGAGTTACAAGACTTCAACCAGTCAACCATCGTACCGAAAGCGTTTTATTATGGGTGATAATAACTGCGATTACGTGCTAGAATTAATTGCGACTTATCACGATCACACGTTGGTCTCAGCTAATGAAATCCCATAAAAACGTTGCATAGTTGTACTTTAAGCAAACGGACATTTGTCTCTATTGTGAAAATAATGATTACATGTTTTATGTACTTCATTCAACTCGCTGGTGATTAAGATTTATAGTTCACATATATGGTTTCTTTGTTAGCGAATTTTAACTGTTTAAATTATATACAATAGTATATATATATATGTTTCGACGTCTACCTTATTTCTTTAACTTTTAATGGTGCTATAAAAAATTCCAACTATAATTATATGCGTAAAAAAAAACTACTAAGGAAATAACATTTTACTATATTAATTAATTAAAGTATAAATTTTTATTTATATATATATATATATATATACATTATGATACGCGTACAATGCAATGAAAAAAAAATTTACCAATTAAAAATTATTCAATTTAAATTATAAAATTCAAATAGTATTACCTAAAATAATAGTCTTTGGTAGGCGAATAATAAAAAATTTCTAAATACATACATTATTAGTGCTCACACATAAAATATTTAATAAGAATTTGAAAGACCTTGATCTATTACATCTTTTTATTTTATTTAATATTAATTGAACATTTAAAAGAATAATTTCTCTTTTATTAAATAATACTATTGATCCATTAAAATATTTGAATACATAATGGATGATCCTCTTCTATAAATTCGCATATAAATTAATATCACTGTTAAATTTAAAAAATTCAAGATGATTCTGAATATCCATATACATATGTTTCTGAAAAAAAAAAGTAAATATAATATATTTTTCCACTATCATTTATGCGTTGAAAATATGTTTCTTTTAGGATTCTTTTTTTCCAGTTTTAAAAAAGGTTAATAAGAATAATTCTTTCTTAAACATAAGATGTACAATAAAAATTTTGAATCTATTCGCATCAAACTTAAACATAAGATGTACAATAAAAATTTTGAATCTATTCGCATCAAACTTAAACATAAGATGTACAATAAAAATTTTGAATCTATTCGCATCAAAATCATTTATTCACTATATTTAAAATAAGGAAAAGGAGCTTAATTTACTATTGACAAAAAATTGCTCTTGTAATGCAGTTACCTTTAAAAAACAGAAATTAAATCTGATGCACAACTAATCAACAATATTTTCTAGAAAAATATTAAAATATACTTCAGATATCCATTAAATTGGAGGATTACGTTGATAAACTAATAAAATAGGACGATAACATGGAATTGAAACGAAAAAGCACTTGTACGAGATTTACCAGTAAGGACGTAGCGAACGCTGCCTTCAAAATCGAGGGTAATAGCTTCGAGTCTAATTCCGATCCTCGATGTTTTACTACTTTAGTTGAAAAAACTCATCAGACAACGATATCCAGTCCGATAAAACAGACACTGTAAATACTTCAATTTTAACGTTATAGATTTTATATAATCACAAACCTATCATACATATAAGCGACTATTGTATACAATTTTTATACTAGATTCGTACTTCAATCAAAATTACAATACCTAATTCTTATGTAACCCCTTAGAAACATTAAGCTTAAGTATAAAAAAATATATAAATAGAATATGCATGACGTAAGACTATGTACGAACTTATAAAATAAAAACTGAATAAGTACCAAGGATATATGCATTACTAAGTTACAAAAAGTTACCGTTCAAGAATTCAAAATTTTATCTTTTGATTTTTTGGTATTACCAAACGTAATAATAAATGTTACAATAAACAATATAGTTTAAAAATAACGCGTTTTCATTACATTTAAGAAAGAAATTTTTATTCCCTACGATTGAATTATTATATAAAACAATAATAAACTCATATTTATTTTTAATTATAATTAAGATTATTATTATTATTACCATTGTTGTTATTATTGTTATTATGATTTTCAGAAGTGCATTCAGTAGTTCATTAGCTCATGAATGGTAGACAATCTTTCTTTATATTGTACTAAATCTATCTCAATACCTAGCCATATCTTGTTCCTTTTAAATAACATTAAATATTATCTTCTTAGTTTTATTCTCGTCAACCTAGAAGTCTTATATTTACTAATTTCTTAACAAAAATCTCATATGCTATTCTTTTATTTTCTACTTCAATTAAAATATATAATAATTTTAATTATCAAATGCCTTAATTCATCTATGTTAAGTAAAATATTATATCTGTTCTCATTTCAATTCAATAATTGACTCTATTATTAACCATTCATTTTCTTTTCTTATTTAAAACTGTATTTTTATGCATTCTTATCTATTACTTTATATATCACTAAATATATCTACGTCTCGATTATTTTTTACTAGGCATTGATCTAATAAAAAATATAGTTTTTTAGCTTCTTATATGTGAAAATTTCAAAGTAAAACGTGCACATAATATTTTAACATTTAAAAATACGTTAATTAATATAATCTTTTAAAATGATCAACTACAGCATTTTTTTGTTTTTTCGTATAACAACCAATTAATATTATTTATAGGATAAATCATTTTTTAATAATATTTATTCGTAACCGTAATAACTCATAATGGAACGAAAAGTTACTTCATGACTATACGAATTTTTATAAGTCTTTTATTGCACCAGTATTACGAGAAACCCGTTAAGATTGATCCCGTATGTTTTTAAAAAATTATCAAATTTCATATTCGGATCATTTAATCTAAGTATTCGTATTTTATTTGAAATTCTCATATATATATTATATTATATTATATTTTATAATGCCTTAATTTTTTACTTATATGGAATATTTTAAAATAAATAATTAGTTTGTTAATTAAACAGAAAAATGTATTTTGTTGAAATTTTTTCGGTGGAAGAAGTATCTACCGTGATTTCCAAATTATTTGAGAGAACGGATAAATGTTATTTACCCGTGTAGAACTTCCAATGGAAATTTCTTTCGTTTACATATTCATATATGTTGAGTTGAAGAATAACAATAAACTTAAACATGTGATATAAAAACTCTTTTCATGAAAGATAGATATTCAACTAAAAAATGAGAAAGTAAATATCCATAATATTCAATCATTATATCATGAAATTATGAAGAATATTTTCAGTGTAGTATTTCGAAAATAAACATAATATATATATATATATATATATATATATATATATATATGTATATATTAAGTGAACTTTATACGATTTCTAAGATTTTCTTAATCTATATTATATTATATTATTCATCGTACTGACTGTTTGTTATTTTAATCGTTCCTTATTATTATTTATAATATAACAAGTATAACAAAATACTAAAAGACAGTATTTTAAGGATAACACAAAATTTCTATACGTCCATGTGAATCTGATAATAAAGTACATATATTTTTCCCAATAAAGTACACACATTTCCTCCAATATAATACATATATTCTTGTATTTATTAGTTATACGAAACATACATTACATATAAGTATTTTTTATTTTTATAGAATAGCTGTAGCAAATATTTCTTTAATAATAATATTTATGTTTTAAAAAATGTATACTTGTAGGAAATTGAGTTTTCAAAATTTATGATCTTGATTTCGGATTTGATTTCATGAATCGTTAATATTAGATCCAACTTTAAAAAAATAAGTTTTGTTAAAAATACGTTAATTAAAAACTAATTTTTTACTTATTACTTTAAAATGTCATAATACACTTTTTACTATTACAGTTCATCATGTTTTATTAATCCATTAATGTATATTACTATATCGAAAATATTGCGCATTCATAATGTCAACATCTACAGGATTGTACTTTCAATAGTAAATGTAATTATATAATGTAAACAATATAAGTCGGTTTCGAAATATAAAATAAAAAATAGAATGTCATACAATTTCTTCTCATACATACACAGTTTGAAAGATGCAAAAGGCCTTACTCGACGACAAGCAGCTATAATTATTTTACCCAATTGACTAATTGTACATCAATAATATTTGTTAGCTGCGTTTGATGATTAAACATATCTGAGTTTCCTGTAAATTGAGTTCGCAGTAATAAAATATATTCATTTTTAGTGGAAATCCTTTTTAATATAATAAAAAATCACATTAGCTTTCAGCACAAACAAACTCTTTATTATTAATCTCTAATATGTTCGTATTAAAATTATTGTATAATTATTTTTGAAAATATTAATTAAATAATTTTAATTATTAATAATAAAATAGAATATTATGACTGTTTATATGCATTAAAATTATAAAGAATTTTAGAAATGTCATGGAAATAAGAGAAGTTAGCAAAAAATATTAAAAAAATGATGCTAGGAATAATGAAACAATTATTATTATTAATTTTGCAATAATTATTCTCCAAAATTTCGAAACTAGTAGTAACAAACTTTTATAAATTTTTTATATTTTTATCATTGTAAAATCAAGTTAAGCATTAAGTCAGAATCATTTAATTTTTTCATTACAATAAAATCCTGATTAATTTTTTACTTAAATATAAAATTATTATAGAGTACTTCTTTACAAAAGCCTAAAAACTGTAAATATTACTTTATAATAAGATTGAAATACTATATTACATTATTTCTAACAATAATATTGATAGTCATTTTACGATTCGTAACAATTTTAGCATATAGCTCACAGGACAGTTTTAAATATAACATTCCATACTTTAAGAAAATATTATATATTGTAAATATATAAATTAATCTATAGCTATATTTTATACTATAATTATTTAAAAACTGTAAATATTGATGTATATTTCATAACTATTTACTTTATGTAAATTATAGTATATAAAATTGTAATTATAATTTTAATCCCTACATAATCATTAATTATAATTGCAGATGAATTGCAATAACTTCTTTTCCTAACTTTCTACGAAAGATAAGAAGAAAGGTGAAAACATTCAAATACTAAATTCATTCGCCTCCTATAAATAACATGTATGCGCGTGAAACCAAATAAAAACATGGCACACATCAAACATTCTGTCATGAATGCAAAGTCGTTTTCAGCGATTTTGTCGTCAATTTTTGTCTAAATATATTTCTAGTAATTGGTCTCTAGCAGATTTAGCAATGTAGTTCTTTGCATATAATATTCCTTTATCAAACGGCCCGTATAGGGTGAATAATATTATTATCGCCGAATGTGTCACCGTTCACTAACTACACTAACCACGTGCTTATACTGGATCAAGACCAGAGTTTATCAGGGGTTACCGATAGTGCAGCATTCTGCATTTTAATCATGATGAAACAAGCTGTGCGCAGATAATGGAACGTTTTCCATGCAAAAATGTTAAAATTTTAATTTTAATTAAGAATCTTTCAATTTTCCAACATTGAGAATCGATTACTATATTTTAATTCTATCTTTACATTTTTTTTCTTTCTTTTTTGTATTCAGAATATTAAATGACTCCAATACTTGGTTATACTAGTTGTTATAATAACCTAATTAATTAAACTGTTTATAAAGCATTGATTAAACTAAATGTTAAGAGAGATTTCTCTATGTGAACACGACTTTTGTTTAATTTTAACACATATCTAATTTCATTGTTTTTATTACAAGCTTCTTTTACTTTAATTGAGCTTATTTAAGTCAAATATTAAAAAATTTAATATGATACAGAAATGATATAATATAATATTCATAAGCTACTAACCTAAATTTGCATGAATTAAAAAGTTTTTTACGTGGATATTATATAATGTATGTAGAATAGTGAACTATGAATTTTATTATTTTCTTATTATTATTATATACTTTATTATTCTTATTATTATTATTTTATGATGTTGAAAAAATCCATAATCACAGTTAACTTATGAAATTTTACAAGTATTTCATATTTATTAAGACATGTAATATTTCTAAATAAAATATTTTAGCTTTTTTCTAAATATAACCTTTAGATTAACTTAAACTAATTAATAATCTTTATTACATAAAAAAAGAAGAAAAAATGTAAAGGCAATATACTCTTAAATCAGACTATATTTGGCTTCATGAATTGTGAGTTATTCAGAAAGTAAAATAGAATGTTATTGAATTTGTGTATGCTTGTACACGTGTTCCCGAGCTGAATTAATCCGTACGTTCAACACTCCTTACACGAGTATGACCTTTGCTTTGAATACAAAGGAAGGATTCTCAATATATATATATTCAGCTCTTCAAGAAATACTTTAAAATATTCTTTTATGGCCACATTCAACTCTATAGCTATATCTTTATCTATTTCTCGAATAATATAGTTTCATTTTAAATAAATTAACAAATTTTCAACTAAATGTTTCGAAACAATATTGTACGCAAAACATTTTTCGCTTACGTACTAGATCAACAAGTTTAATTTATACTTCATTTCTATTTTTTATGTAATAATTGAATTCTGATAACAATCATTATTAAATAAAAATTTAAGTAATTTAATGTTGATACAATTATAATTTTAATACCTTTCTAACAAATTAAATATATATGAGAGAATACTGTGTTGGAATTTCAAAATATTTATTTTATCTTAAAGTAAACATGCAGAATAACGTCTTTATAAAAATATTGATCTAAATTCTCGGTAACAATGAAAATAAAGTCTAATAAATAGTAAAAAAATACTTACTAATACAAATAATTTACTCAAGTTTTATTCTATAAAGTTTCACAAGTAAAAGGAAGATGCTTAGTCTTTTATATTCTAGATTATCGAAATTTATCTTATATTTGAAAAAAAGTATTAATATAAAGCTATCAATAAACTATTTAAAAAGATGTAAATTATAACAGGATCATGATATTTAAGTTTATAAAATGAGAAGATTTTTTCATATAGAATTTTTAATACAGTCAGCAAATAATTAATTTATTTCTATTAAGAATTTTTTCAAAATTTCTTAATATTCTTATTACTCTTAATACTTTTTCTGAAAATAACTAAAGAATAAATTTTAGTTTTTGAATACATTTATTTTGAATTTATTTTACAAAGGCCACTGATCGATACTTACTTCATTTATTTTGAAAATATTTCATATGAAATGCAGTCGTAAAGTAACTTCTCAAAAACATTAATAAAACACGAATAGGTTAGACATGTCAAAATATTTAGATCAATAAAATTACGGATTCTGATAGATTATTTACAAGTGAAACTGTATTTTAATTACTTGAATAACTTTAAATTTTTTAACCTATTTTAAAAAATTGACATAAGTTTTAAAAAAAATATATTGCTCATTCAATATTTTAGAAATTTTCTTTTCAAATATATCAATAAAAATTGTAGAAAAAAAATCAAGAATTATAGGAAAATATTAGTTTATTTCTATTTTAGATCATTATTATATTTTGAATCATAAGAACCTTTAATGATATACTTTAAAAAATGACTATTTTTTGTGAATATATAGTTATATATACATTTCTATAATTCATTGTTCATAAAAAATGTTACTATTCAATATTTAATAAAAATATTTTTAATGTTTTGCCATAATTGTTTCTTGAATTGTTCTAAAATTACCTAAATAGTATCCGAAAAATGAATGTAGCGATAGATTAGAGGCACTTATTATAAAACTCTTTTTTAAGTGCTACCTCAACCTTCTATAACAATGAATTTTACTTTTTCTTAGCGATTATAAAATCGTAATAGTATAATAACTATAAATAAAATTTTAAATATACATTTAAAGCATGAAATTTTAATTTTGTAAACACTTTCCCAAGAAATAATCAATGTTAGTATTGTAAAAATCACAAAATTATAAAAGATCTCTTTCAGATTACTTCTTTTTGAAGAACTTTTAAGAAAATATTCGCTTTTTAGAAAAAATCTTCTAGATTCAGTCAAATATCTGTGAGTTAAAATATATACATATCTTAAACTTGTCTATAATATTCAATAACGACATCAATATATATCTAATATCTAAATATAAACATGTAAATATATGTGTGAATTCACATTTAAATATTATATTGGTTTAATCCACATAATCCTTTTAAATTTACAGTTTTAGTAGACTTTCTTCTATGTACATTTTATTTCTTAAGTATCTTGAAAGTTATTATTTTTCAACTACATTACCTCATTGAAATAAGTAGTATAAGAGTATACATTCCATAAGTACTTATTTGTGCGATCCCTTGTCATGGCATACGATGTGAACAAGCCTTAAGTTCTTATCTGTAAAGAGATTATTATAAAATTCTAAAGCATCTTTTTCTTCTATTTTATTCTGTTTTGAAGCTTGCAGTAATTGTGGTACTAAAGTTCTTGAACGTTCTATTCTGTAAAAAATATTATATTCATTAATATAAATTAATTTACTTTACCCAATTTATGAAATTGAAAGAATACTCCAATATGATAATAATATACATTAATAATTAATATTTAATAATCCGTTAATAATATTTAATTCATTTTTAAAAATATAAATGTTATAATATCTAATTTATAACTTTTCCTTACAGAGATTTTTAAATTTAAATATATTTTTATATAACAATATCATTACGACGTTTAATACAATAATATCAGACAAGCAAGGCATTGAATATTAAATTAGAATTTCAATAAATTGATTACATAAATTTTTATTAATATTTAATGATATATTGTTGTTAAAAATATAACTCTTACTTGTGATCAAGATTCCAAGTAGAAAATAGAATAAGCTCTTCCTTAGATCTGTAAGGGTTGATTTTATGCCTTTCAGCATATAAGCACTTTTCAAGATTCCACACTCCACGGCATCTGAATTCTCCTGTCTGGTTGCAAAGCGCTATCATGTCTTGCTGTTTCCTTTCTACGATTTTATAAGAACATTTCACTTGTACATCTTTTAATTCTTCTTTTTTCCGATTCTGGTGACTAATTAAATCTTCGTCTTGACTGATCACTTTTGTTGAAAGTGGTACAAATTTTTTCGAGTCCACTTCATCATTATTCAATCCAAGAATATACCTAGTTAATAACGGATTTCTATTTTTCATGACTACATTTTATTTAATTATATTTATGAAGTATAAAATTTACTTTAAAAGTACAATATAAATTAGTAAAAAAAGTATAGCTAATAATTAAAATAATTTTTTTAATAATGATTTTTTTAAAATATTTAATTAAGGAGCTTTCATTATGAAATAATGAAAATCGTAAATTTTAAATTGAATTAAAAATTACATTTTGAACAGATGAAATTAAAGTCAATTGTTATGATTGATTATATAAAAATATTATACTAAGACGTTATTTAATCATTTAGGATAATGAATAATCAATTATGATTTTCATTTATAATTATTATAACACCAGGAGTATCTTTAATTATTATGCATATTTCTACAATTTTAAACAAATCATAAGATTAGGGAATATTATTATAATTAAAGTAGGCGAGAGTTGCTAGTAGTTTATGTTTGGTTCTATAAAAGTTTGTTAATATAATTATTTTTATATGAATTTATTTTTACTTAATATTATTTATTCATATATTAACATATATATGGTACATGAACTTCGGTTAAAATAACGTGTTTCTTATGAGATAGAGATTCAAACTATGTTTATTCAAATTATTCAATGTATTAAAATTATAATTTCTAACATAATATAATTTTATGCAGTTGACTCTAAAAATACGCTCATGTAGAATTAAATTGAAATAAAAATTTGTATAGAAATAAATTTATAATATATTTTTAAATAATAAAATGAATTTAGAATTATAGAAAAGAAAAAGGTAAATTGAGAAATACTTTAAAATATTAAAGTTTGTATGTTCATAATGGAAGACAAAAATTACTCATAAAGTCATAATAATTTACTTATAAAAAGTAAATTATTTGGGATATATATATTAAAATTAAAAGAGATCTATGTATAAATAATAGAAAAATTGAACTAAGTACTGAAAAGCAAATAGATTCAAGTATAATAATACTACCTATATTTTCAGATGTATTGGTTGAAGTTTTTATATATTCTAGATATTTTTTAGATATTCTATGTAGCTTACATTTCTCACAATACATTAATGAAATTTATAATTTATTAACGCCAACGGATGTATTTTATTTGTAAACCTTTAAAAATATATTTTACAAGCTGAAAATTACTTTCTGAAATAATTTGAACTATGACATTTTTACGTGTTATTATAAATTTAATGTTCTAATAACCAAGAATTAGCATATTTATCGTATTTTAAATTAGTTTTTGTATATAATAGTAAATATGTCTATTTTCTCAACCATATACATATTTTTAATGTCCTAAGCTTCGTTATAGTTTAAATTAAATGTGATTATATACCTTTCATAGTCGGGAATACTCAGCTTGCAAGGACAGTGTTCATAACAGCAACTTTGAAATGCATCTGTCTCGTCACCTGATTGACTGTTATTGCTGTTATCACCATCGGATGCAATGGCTCGACTACGGTCAAAGTAATAACCAAAATAATGATCTTTTCTAAGCTGTAGTTTAAAGAATGCTATTATGAGCTGGAGATGTTTGCGAGCGTTTGAATTATTATTGTAGATTTCAGACGATGTTATTTGACTAATGGTTTTGTATAGGTAGCCTCGGATGCGGTCCTGACAACGACGATGTAGATAAGCTTCCTAAGGAACAAGTACATATAAATTATTATTTTTTTGAGAAAAATTTTATAATCATCATCAAACGTAAACGTAAATATAAATTTAAATTTAAAAAACTAGAAAATAGAATTATCTACTATTAGTAGTGATAATATTATTGTCATATTTTATTAGGTTGTTTTCTTACCTTATCATAAAAATTAATTAAAATGTTAAAAAATATTAAGTAAAATGCAAAAATATTATTAAACTATAATAATAAAATATAGAAAAATATAATTAATAAAAAAGCAAAATTCTCATACAGAACAAAAGAAGTTACTATTTTGATATTAATGATATTTTAATACTCAGATTATAAATATATAAAATTCTTTTTTATATTAACATATTTATGATGCACAACCAGTTATTCATCAAGATCTTGAATTAATATACCTTTGTTGGAGAATTCGTTTCTAATCCATCAAACCACTCTGGATGATCTTCCCTCTTACTAAACATTGTCTTCTTATCATCATTATTTAATGCCTTATAGAGGGTGACAATCTTAATTTTCAATTTATCCGTGAGAAATTCCACGGCTTTTTCTCCACTCCGAAAAAGACTCTCGTTCGCTTTCCTCAGCATCTGGTAAAGTATATCGGCTTCTGTTATAATTACAAATGGACATATAAAATTCAATAAACAAAAGATAAGCATAAAGCAACCATTTCTTTTTTGATGCATATAATAAATGTTAGTATTTAAAAGATATTTTATGAATAACATATTATTAAGTAGCGATGCACTATATTAATAACTATTTAATAAAAAATTTGTATTACTCATTATTTGTTACTATATGATATAAGTAAAATATAGATATAATAAAGTATATAAATAAAATATATCAAGCAAATTGACTTTACCAGTTAATAGTTTCTCGCCAGGCCTGCGAAGTATAAGAGTTGTCTGTGGCTGAAGAGTTGCGAAGTATTCATCGTCGATTTCTGAGCCATCGATTAAGAATATTCCGATCTCTGACAAATCAGCAGTCACCTTGTATAAAAAAGATATTCGTTCTTATAGTATATCAATCACATAATTAACCATGTTCCAAAGTATATAAGATATAGAGAATACACGGAATATGAACGTTTATTTAAGAAAGCATTTCTTATTTATTATACAATATGAAACAAATTTTATACTTTTTGTAAATATCTTTTTAATTTTATTATTGTCAATTGGATAGCTCTCAACATTTTAACTGTAACCTTCAAAATGTAAAAATTTTGATTGATTATAACTAGAATTATTTATTTTATAAGGACTTTAATTTTAGTAGAAAATTATATCACAATTTACAAGTTATATCCGAAAAGTTATTTTCTCATAGGAAAATATCTCTTCCAATATGATTACGACGGAAAAGTACGTCGCAACTTAGAACTTTATATATAATAAAGTTTATGTGTAATGAAGTATTTCTACGAAAGACGTGATAGTTACGTAAAAATGGACGCCTACGCGTCAGTGAACAGATATGCGGCACGCTTTGACGAAAGTACGTATATATGTACAAGTAAACTTGTGAGCCAAAAAAGTGAGTGTATGTGAGAGAGAGTGTATACGGTTAGCTTCGGCCGCAAGACTATACGGTGAGTATGAGAGTGAGAGAGAGCGTGAGAATGCCTCGTAGTGGGGAAACACTGCGGTGTGCGTATGAGAGTGAGAGAGAGTGTCGAGTGAATGAGTGAGAAAACCTGCCTGGTGGGAGTACGCGGCCCAATGTACATGCGAAAAAGAATGCCGAGTGAGTGAGTGAGGAAATGCCCGCGTAATAGGAGTACGCGGCGCAGTGCAAGCATGAGAGAGAATGTAGAGTGAGTGAGAGAGACGATGAGCGCAAAGTGAGACTACGCGGCCCAGTGTAAATGAGAGAGAGAATACAGAACGAATGAGAAAGAACATGGAGCCATGAAGGGGAGCCTTGGTTATGCGTAAGCCCTAAAAATGCTATTCAATGAGCGAGCAAGCGCGATGCGCTTGCGCCATCCCCGCCGCTGGCCTTATCCACGGTCTGTAAGGGCAATGGCTGAGCAAAGCAACCTCTCCACGAAGTTCCGCGAATATAAGAACGTGAGGAGGGAACGCCAACGAACATATAAAAAGGACACGCTACGCAGAACAAAGAGTTGGAGGTGGGGTTCCAGAAGCGAAGATCTCCCGGTTATGTTGATATTTAGCGCACTTCTAAGGGAACGCTGTGTTTGGCGCGTTCTTAGTCATGCTACGTTTGGCGCGTTCCTAGTTATACTGACATTTGGCGCACCTCCAGGAAATGCTGACATTTGGTGCGCTTCCAGGGAATGCTAACTTTTGACGCATTCCTGGCTCTGCTGATATTCGGCCAACGTGGCCAACATCTCCTTAAGATGCTGACATTCGACGCACCTCTAGGAAGTGTTAAGATTCGTCGCGCTTCCAGGGAATGCTGACGCTTGGCGCATTCCCGGTTATGCTGACATTCGGGGCATGGTCCTGGGTTTAAATATAATTCCCCGGTCTTCCCCGGAGACACAACCACGTGGCTAGATTCTCCCCGACGTTTTCCACCGCGATTTATAATATGTCCTACCGTTTAATATACGAGATCGCTATTGTAGAGAAATAATCATCGCTCTCTAATGTATAAGCAAGCTCCGCGTCTATTGTGTGCCATCGCTATTAAATGTAAACTACCACCGTGTTTTGTAGAATTTATATATATGGAAATCGCCGATAATATACCAAACGCTGTCGGAATTTCATGTATAATAAGGTCCATCGCATTCCAACATAAAAGCTTTGGTAAAATAATCGCCGACTCAAAATAATGTACTAATTGCCGTCGTAGTTGATAAGAAGTCTCTGAACTTTATAAGCTTTATAAACTTTATAACCGAATTTTACTAGCCGATTAGCGTAATATTTGTAAGAAGTGATTTAGATTAAATAAAACTAGTTTAATTTTGATATTAAATAAAAAGGCCATCTTTATTTTGTCCCCATCTCATCAGGCCTTCTCCTCCCGCCACGAACCCGGTCCGACATCGAGCTATCCGGCACAGGACAACTAGGAAGCGCGAGAAACTGAGCCGCTACTGCCAGAAGGGCAAGTAAGTAAACAGGACAGTAAAAGAAGAGTTTAATTAACCGGATAAACCACGTTACAGGTTGATAAAATAAATTAATTATGAATAACTTTTTCCTTCAAATGGTATGGTATTATTTAAAAGTATTTTATTATAACATAAACATTGTATAGAAAATATTATTGGCTCTAATAAAAAAATACTATTTTCCTTATTGTAAAAAGATTTCAAATATGATAAAATTATTATTTACAATATTACTATCCTGTTCTAGAAAGAAAAAAAATAAAATACATTTTATATCCTCGTAAACTTGCTGCTGGAAAATAAAGAATAAAATTCCATTCTCACAGCATAAAAGTCCATCTAATTTGAGTTTTCTTGGCATCTCAAACAACGTATACATGATAATACACTTTTATCCTCTATTTTGATACTTTCACCACAAACAAGAAGATTTTGAATTTTTAATCCTTTAACAATTGTATTATTGATAACTTTTACTTTTACCTGCTATAATTTTATGTGATGTATAACTTCAGCTAAACTAATTGATTTTCATATATTCTATACATTTTATGCTATACTTATATTTCATATCATTCTTAGAAAGAAAATAACGTTTCTATTATATTATTAAAAAGTTAGATATCCTATACCGATAAAATTTACCTGTATGTAAACGAGAGAAAATAAAATTTATAATAATTCATATCCGTAATAAAAAATTTAGTAATTGTTTTAAATAAACAATGGTTTAAATAGTTTAACTAAATCTAATCGTTCTAATTAAATGTAATAATCTATTATATCTATAAAATTTGATTCGTTACAAGCTATACATAAGCTGAAAAATAGAATAACAAAGTGTACGTATGGATAAATATCTATATAAATTAAACATTTCATACTTCTACCTAACAGGATATGAAATATAAGTAAAACAGATTACTATCTGAACTTTGAGATATACGCGTACTTTTCAAGAAAACGTTTATTATTATTAACTTTAATTTAAAATAAATTTTTTACAGAAACTATATTTGTTCAACTATATCTTATCTTTTGTATTTATATTTTGGTAGTATTTATTGATTTCATTTTATAAAACAGAAACCTTTTAAAGTCTTCATATTTTTAAAGAAATCGTTGATATTTTGAATATTTATCATTATATTTATCATTTTATTTATCATTTAAAGAATGATTTGTAAAAATCAATTCACTATGAATTAATCTCCATATCCTTTTTCCAATAAATTACTAATAGAATAAACTTGAAGTAAAGAAGAATATTGACATAGAAGTAACATTAAATACTATCTACATCAAATATCTAAGAAAAATCATATGAATGTACAATGTAGACATTATACATGTCTACCCTTTGCAATCATTTATTTATCTCAACTCTTTCACTTTTAATGTATTGATATTGAATATCAGGCTCATCCTTAAAAATAGTTTAAAAAACAAAATCAACGTGAACCTACGAAAATATCCTCATCATAACCGTGACATTGAAAACTAAAGCTCAAAGTGAGGCTTTGGAAGAATATAGAACGGGGAAATTAGGGTACAGAATGTTACGCTTTGTATCCCTGACCTGATTTACGGTGCTCTTCCAGGCCGTTGCTGCTATTACTACAAGTGGTTTTTCCAGGCTTCTATTTACTTCGCTTGTCCGATAGAGCATCACCGATCGTTCATAAAAGTGGAGTACAAACGCGGAGAATCTAGTTCGCGCGTACTTACGAAGGACACAATAAAGTGAGACAACGCTAATCACCACCGTATCGATCCTGACTCTCTCTCTCCCTATTTTATTTACTCATATGTCAACTGCACCTCATTTATCTATCATTTGAATGCTGAACTTATCATTTGAAGGCTTTCACGCATTTCGTACAAATAACGCAACACCCACATTTTAAAGTTATATTACAATTTTTATTCTAATATAACCTTATGATTGAGTTGGACTATTTTCATTAAGGAATGATCGATTGTAATAAAAGTGGATTGAATACAATTTATTAATATTTCTTAAATATTTAAACGAATTAATTTAATTTTTAATTAAATATAAGTTAATATATGATTCTTTTCATTAATTTATATTAAATTAATATAAAAACAATAATATAATAATATTGTACGTATACCGTAAAACTTTTAAATTCCAACATACAATTTACTTTCAAATATAACAATAATTTATGTAGTTAAATTCGACTTAAATATTAAATAAATACCTATTAATTTTATATAAAGCTGTATTTCTGTAATATAAATAATCAAAGTTCAGTAAACCAATTTATGATAAAATAATAAAAATTATTCATTATTACACGTTTTCAAGACACGATAGTCATTAAATTTTAAGGGCACATGTAGTACATATTATAAAACTATATTTCTATGTAAAATTAATTACAAAATATAAACATAAAGAATAAATTTTTAATATAATATAATATAATATATACTATGTACAATAACTAATTAATATTCAAGTTATATTCAATATTATATTCAATATTCAAACTAATAAATAATTCAAGTTAAAGAATAGATAATATTGTTGTTTTCCAAAGCCGAGGCTGTGTTATAAACATTAGAATTAAACAGTAGCTTTAAATTTTAGCAAATATTGTGGAAGCTTATAATTAACTACTATGAATACAATTATGTATAAGTAAAAAATAAAGACATAAACTGCAAAAATGATTGGAACTTACGTTAAGTTTTATACACGCTTTCCTTTTTAGCTCTTCTAGATTACGGCAAGCGATCCCAATCTTTCTAGTTCGATTTACATCTGTTATTTTGTATCCTTTTAACTGCAATGTTAAAGAATGTGTAGTTTACAGAACTGTAGTTTATATACTCAAAAGTTATCACAAATTCTATTTATTATGAATTTTTAATACATTTATTCATTTCTTTCAAACTAGTGGAACAAGACGTTTCAAACTTTTTCAAGAAATTATCAAGAAAATCTAGGACTGATTTGCATTTTCGTGGGATTAAGACTATTACTTCACTATAATTTTGTTATTAATTTTTATATATTTACGTTATAATAATAAAAAGTAAATAAATCCATATAAAAGGCCTTCAGAATCTTAAACTATCATCTATAAAAATGAATTTTGTAATAATAATCGAAACTAGTTTGATGTCGTAAGTCATAATATGAGAAATGATAACATAACAAGAAAATTTATGAGGAATTGTAGGATATCCAAAAAGTCTATAAAAATGTTACACCCATTCAAATGTATATAATCAGTACAAATATACTAACATTTAATACATTCATAAACAAAAATAAAATTTATATCGATTTTGAAAAATGTAAGTAAAATGTAATACAAGAATAATACATTTAGTTCAAAAATATAATTGTATATAAAATTATTATGAAACTTTGTCAAACAAAAAAAGAATATTCTTGTATTAAAAAAATTTTTATTTGATATAGTTTAAAATCCAAATAATTGTATATATTTGGCAGATTTTTGTTGTATCAACCAATGATTGTTGATATCGAAAGTTCCTAGTAAAAAATCATATATAAAAAATAAACAAAATAAAAAATTCCTGTTTAAACTGAAAAATGAATGTGATAGAAAATTTAATACAACATAAAAAATTATATTATACCTGTTCATGGAATGTCGGAACTTGTCCTTAAAATTTACCAAATAAGTTAAACTTGTAATTTTCAATATAATATAAAAAATGGAATATGCTCTACTTTCGAAAGTATTAAGTTAAATTTCATTGTATTTAATTATCAGTGTAATTATTCTCATAGAAATAATTAATACTTTTAGATTTACTAAATTATAAATATTTTAATAAATACTTTACAAAAAATATTATTGATAAAATCTACCAAAAAATACAGCTTCGTTAAATAAAAAACTGTGTATAATAATTATTTAAACATTAGGATTTTATTCAAGAAACAGTTATTTAGTTATGAAAAATGCAAGTCATATACAAATCTGGTTGAATTGTAAAATATATTTTTTAACATTTCAATCATGATGAATAAATTTAAATTCTTTAAAATAAAATTACAAATTAGGCCTTCCTTTTTAATGTTTATTTTATCATATTAACAAATCATTAATATATCATTGCTTTAATTTGTTTTCTATATTTCTTAGTTTCTAATTTTTAAAAATTGATTTATAATATCTTAGAAAATGTAAAATTATTCGGTTCTAAAATCAGTTTCTTCTTGTTATGCCTCAAAATGTAAACATTAATTTATTTTTTCTTTTCATAACATAATATGTTATCAGTAATTAAAATATATGTGTTAAAATCAGCTTTATGCATAAAAATTTTGAAAAATTTGATGCTTCACGAAATGAAAATAAAAAAAAATTTTTTATTATAAAACTTAAATTATTCAAACAATAAATTTTCGAAGAAAATGTAATCTGACTACTAGTATATAATCCTATGTTCCAGGTGCACTTATCATTGTATTTATAATTATTTCATTTGCTTAAATATACATTAATTATTATTAAGGTATTATTAAGGAATCTTAACAAAGTATTATTATTACAAATCGACCAGATATTTATGTTCACCAAAGTGAAATTCGAAATACAAAATGATAATCCCAAAAGAGTACAAATCACGAATCAGAAAAAACAAATTTATAAAAGAAAATCCATAAAGAAACAATGCACAGAAACATCACCATACCGGTTTTTGACTCGAGGAGGAATCCGTGAGTCTACGATAGCAGTCGGCGAGTAGCGACATCGCCGTCTTTCTTGCAGAAAATAAAAAGAAAGGAAAAGAAAAAGGGGCCAATCTTTTCTCTCGTCAGCTGATTCGTCGCTGCCAGGGCGTTCTTCTTTCTCGTTTCAATCCAACTTCATAGCTATATCAATAACCACTTGCGCATACTTTATTTTTTCGTACGTACCACCTGAGGAAAAAAAACGCTCACTAGATAGGAGAGAAACTTCAAAGAGAACTGTTTTCATTCAACGAAACAAGAAACACTCATTCCGTCGACAGAGCAACACCGCCACTGTGCTGCATTGCTACTTGATACTCACCAACTGCACACTTAAGTATTACGGCTGCGTGTATCCCCTCTTCTACACTCTTTCACCGCCATCCTTCGAAGCATCGAGCGTTTATCCGTTTTCTGAATGTGACACATGCGTTTATGAATTGGTTATTCAAATTTTATCCCATGAAATGTTTATTATTTTTTGGTACGCTCGGATATTAAACGATTACTGTTGCGTTTGATGACTTAGCATAATCCATGGAATATTTAGCTGCGTTGCAATGCGTAACATTTCTATATTGCGCTCGAAATACGTGTACCATGGCGGAACTCAAGATTTCAAATGTTCAGTGTTACATTATGTAGAAATTACATTTAATGGGTTTCAAAGGTAGTAATACATTGCCTTTTATAATATGAATTATATAATGCTTTGGTTCATCTATCTATGCATTGCTCTGAAAGAAACATCAAGTTACATTATTATAAGCATAAGTAATCGTTACTGAATAAATTATGCTGTTTTAAAAAATTATTTGTTTTATGTACTAATTAATTTCTAGATATTTGTCAAAGAATCTCGTAATCCAATTATAAATTAAATCCATGCTTTAGATACTTGAATAATATATATAATTTTTGTGATAAAAGAAGATATAAACTTTTTTGAGTATTTCTTTGGCGCCGAATTCGAGACGCCATAATGCTCTTATTAGATTTTATACCTCTACATTATTGTTATGCAAATGTAATGACGTAACGTATGCTCGAATTTGAATACGTAAATCTTTCACAGTTCATGGTTTCCTTTCGATCGTAATTTTTCCTTCAAATTACCTTACTACGGTTACTACAATATTCACTAGGTTTAGTTATTTGAACGAAGATGGCGACAGACGTACAATGTTACAATTTTGACTAATTATAAATGTAACCGTATTTTTATTTACTGAATACAATAAAAAATATTTAATTACCAATAATATGTGTTAACAAATAATTACGAATATGAAAAATCTTCTTACTAGTTTTTAATTGAAAATTATATATGGATTATTTTTTTCATTTAAAGATAATATTCTATCAATATATTAAAACTTGACTTTATTTTTATTAATTAGTAAAAATATAGATTTTAAAATAATTTTCATGGAATTGAATTTATAATAAAATTATAATGAATTGTATATTATGAAAAATTACTAACAATAGAAACTTAGATAAACCAGAAGCTTTATATTTAGAAATTGAACAATTATCAACATAAAAAAAATGAAATCAACATATTTTTTTAAATAACTATATTTTGTCGACTTCTTAATAATATATATTATATAAATAATGAAAGACAATGAAAGACAATGAAAAACGAAATTAAAAATATAATCGATTAAAAAAATTTATTTCTTCATTTTAATAGGAAGATATCGTACATTTCATATTGTTTAATCTAATGTGAAAAAGAAATTTAAAAATAATGGAATCATTCATAAAACTGTTCGAATGTCAATCTAATAAGATATTAGATGTATGTAGCATTAGTATTGAAAAACGAAATGCTTAGAAAAATGCTTATAATAATTTTGTTTATATAAGCAACGACTAATACATTAACACACGTGTAATTATTTATCTAATATATAAGTTAAGTATGAATTAAGTAGTCACACGCAATGATACTTTATTCAAATCTATACATTTACACATATATCTTAGATACTTGATATAAATTACAATACATTGTACGTTATCGATACCTATATAAAAATTCATGCGTACGAATACATCGAATATACTTATACATATACTTGTAATTTTTTTCATTTATAAAACTAAATTACTGATGTACTGTAATTTAACATTTCATATCTTATAAATGGAACATAGTATACCGTTGAGTATTTATTTTAATCATCTCGTTAAAGAACACATTAAAAACTTTCGTTATGTTTTATACGGTTTCTTTTCTTTTTATGTATATATAGGAAATAATATATTTTCAATATTTCAATTATAAATAATGTATAATATCTGCATTAATGCACTTATTAAGATATATTTAAATTCAAAAGATTGTAATAAATGTACATTTTACTCACAATAATAATTTAATTAATAAATAACAACGTGTAATTAAACAGATTTTATTATGAAATAATGTAGTATTAAATTAAAGTAATTAGTTAATTTTTTAGCTTATCTATAATATAGTATAGATAAGCTAAATATAATATAGTAATAAAATAGTTAAGTATTCTCATGCATGCCGACTATTTAAACTATTTAAACTATTTAAACTAATTTAAACTTGATTAATTATTCAATTTAATCAAAATCACCATCTGATTTTCTTCGGCATTAATATTATATTCGCACATCCATTGAGAACTAAAAATATCACAAGAATATAAGTAATTTAAATTTGAGTTTTTTTTCAAATTGTTTCTATAGTGCTATAAACAAATATAATTACGATTATAATTATCAAATTACTTCAGTTTTCTTAAGATGCAAAATTGCTCATCTAAAATTCAACATTTTCTCAAATAATGATAACCGTGTAAGGCTTCTTTCTTAATTATTAGAATAGAATTTTTGTATGTTATAATATTAAAAAAGTATTAGAGTTTTACTTAATTTCGAATAATAAATTGAAACAGTTGCATAAAAAAGTGTAAATCAGTAAGTGTAAATCAGTAATCGAAACGGTTATTTTCTAAATAATTGTCAACGCATTCAAAAGTTAATTCATTATGATGTTTCGATAAATTATCCAATACCACGTGTTATCACACGAAAAGAATTAAATCAGTAAATGTAAGAAAAACATTCTACGTCGCATTGACGTTTGAATAATTTTACTTTATTGGGTCAGGCTTTATTAAGCTAAATCCTACTGTTTCGCTATTGGAAAACTTGGGCTTTAAAATATTTCGAATTTAAGTATGTTTTTTAAATTGAAAATTGTCCAGAAAATACATTCAAAGTATTAACTTGAATTCCAATAATAATATATACTTTCATCGTGTTATTTCAATATACTTTATTAAAAATCGACTTAAACTCTCAATTAAAAAAATTGTAAAATATTTTTGATTTCATTTACTTTGCTAAATAATACTAATATCTGAAAAATACTTAGCCCCTATTTAACTTTCGGGTATGTAACGCCACGATCATCTAACCCACAGACCAAAATGCATTACTTACAACGTTAGCAATTGCAACATAAAAATTCGCAGTTGATCAAATATGCGATTAATACTAAAGTTAAAAGCCAATTATCAAATCAAAAAACAGGTAATACGATAAAAGGTCAAGTGACTAACAAATCAGAATCAGCATCTTCAATTATTGGTACAATGAACTACAAGGAGGACACTGCGATAATTACTACGCAGAAACTTCCAAAAGCTAAAATAAACGCGTATAAATAAAGGAAAGAATACGGAACAGAAAACTGAGAGACGAGTCCTGAAACAACAACACCTGGATGACTCTTGAAGGTGAGGTATCAAGGTTAATCATTCACCCCGGTAGGTGAGCCCTCCATCACCTACCAGGATGGGGTCAATATTGGATTGGAAGAATAAGTAATCGATAGGACAATTGAGATCAACCCGGAGAGAAACAGGCGATACCCATCAACTACGAAGCATAAACCACCAGAAAACCATCCAAGAATTAATCCATTCGATAAGTAAAATCACCGCGCATTCTCTCTTTTTATCTCCCTTGCGTATTTAAATAAAAATAAGTTATAATTCCAAAACTGCGTATAATCATTTAACCCTATCACTACATATGATAACATCCGAGATAACTCTGTTCCTTAGACGAACTTGGCCTGAGTCATACACAACAGTATTAACAAATATTAAAAATTAATCTTTAGTAAGGCATTTGCTAAGACAAATTTTATTTAAAAAAATAAATAACCTGTTGAATCTTTTTTCATTTATATATTCATCACCTCACATTTATCTAATATAAATATATTTAAAATATATGCATAATATAGCAAGTCTAGTAAATGTAGTAATTTTTATATGATTTAATTATTTTGAAACTCCAATAATAAAATAAAATCACCTTTAAATTCAATTAATTATTAATTTAAATAACAAATAATAAATAATAAAAATAAAATAATAATAAATAATAAAAATAAAATAATAATAAATAATAAAAATAAAATAATAATAAATAATAAAAATAAAATAATAATAAATAATAAAAATAAAATAATAATAAATAATAAAAATAAAATAATAATAAATAATAAAAATAAAATAATAATAAATAATAAAAATAAAATAATAATAAATAATAAAAAGATACCCATATCAAATAAGTAAAAATACACACTAATAGTAAATTAACAAGAACATTTTTAAGGTGGCTTCCTTTAATATTACTTATTCATCAATAATATATTTACATTAGAATTTTATTTAGTTCTTAAAATAAGTTGTTTTTAATGTAAATATGTGTTCTAGGATTTCATGAATGTTTTCACATGATTTGGAATGAAATCTTGAATCATTAAATTCTTATCTATTAATTAATATCGAACGCAATTTTCGCCTAATATTTTCATTATATCATTTGCTTTTATGTCATAGTTACATATTGTATTTAGAAGTAGATTTTTTTATGTATGTATATTTTTAATATAATCTAAAGATTATTGTTATATTATTAAAAATTTGTGCCTACTATTCTTTACCCATAAAATAATTGAAGATTAAATTAAAGTATAATATAAGATTATTATTAAGTATATATTAAGTTTAATACTATTTAAGTATAAAATAGTATTAAAATATATTTATTATAAAATATAATTTATTTTTTAAACATTCTTTCTGATTAGTTTATATCTGCTAATTAATATTTGAAAACTGTATTTGCTAAAATATGAAATTCAAGTATATAATTTAATTTCAAGAAAAATACCTTTAATGTATTGGAAATATAATACAAATTATCAGAACATTTTTTGAATTTCAATATATTTGAGCTTTTGCTCCTGTCTACGTGGAATCTGGATATTCTCAGCTAGGTGTTTTTGCACCAACTTAAAATTTAAGAAATGCTGTAAACAACCAATGGGCTCAAATGATAAAGGAACCAACAGCCGCCGACGATAAGCAATTAACTGAAATATTTTTACTCTCTTGTGAGCGTTAGTCGTATTTTTGCCGAATACATCTCTCAGAATATAAGGGTTAAAATCGTGGAGAGCGCTGTATGGGACTTTGTCCACCGAATACGCTATGATCGCACCCCACGCAAAGCATAAGTAAGTCGATGCGTTTTCGCATTTGAGAAATGAATCGTTTTTAATTCTTATAGATCATAAGTTATAATATAAGAGCGAAGGACTGTAGCGACTTTTCTCCTCTCGTATATGCATAGAAGTACCACCTCTTCTTCTTTTTTTCAATTGATTTACATATTACTACCACTACAGACTCTGGTTGGGCTAAAAGTAGCTCTAATATGGTATATAATGAATTCTATTGATTTTCTAGAAATAAATTAATTATTTAAAGTTATTTAAAGTGAATAATCATATATACTCTTTTGTTTAAAGTATTCTCAATGAAATATATATGCAAGAATAATTTATTATGCAATTAGTTATATTCTGTACTACTAGGTATTATTCTCACTATAAGTAATAGTAAATATTATATTGCATTTTCAAATATTTGGTTGAAAAATCTTTATTTATATCAGAAAATAATACCATTATTATTTATTAATCTTATTGCTAAGATGTTTCTATAAATATAGAAACTCAATCAAATAGGTACCTACCTGTTGCTGATATTATATTGTATAATTTCCAGAGGCGGTAGCTTTAAGTAAGAAATGTAAAATTCTCAAATAATATTATTTATTTACTATACTAAATCTTCCGATTAATTTTTTCCAGGATATTTAATATTTTATTGGGCTTCACGCATTTTATAGATTTGTAATTGAATAATCCTATTAATTCAAGAAAAATTGTGTTATGCGTATCTTCATTTATCGTTGCCAATGATTTTACTGTAATAGAACTGTTAAACGAAATTTAACAATTTAGAATAAAGTTTATTACATCTCACTTTGTTAAATGAAAATTTCTAAAGTCTGAATTACTTAGAAAAGCATATATTAATAATAATGATTCGATCATCAATAATAAATGTTTTGTTTTCCTTTAATTTATTACTCGCTTATTCCTTAATCGTATTTTATCCTCTTACATGACTATTATTTCCAGATGATTAAAAATCTCTTTAAAAATATTTTATCAGATTGGCTTTAAACAAAAACAATTAAATTAATTTTTATTAATAAAAAATGATATCAATTGCTTGGTCATTGAATTTAACACAATCCCTTATAGTAAAAAAACTATCAGAAAATTATCAACATTAATATCAATTATAATTTAAAATATAATTCAGATTCACATGGTAGAAAAGATTTTCAAATCTATACGTAAACACCATAATAAGTCATGACAATTGTAATTTTGACACTTATAAAACTAAAGATTAATTACAAAAATGTCTTTGTCAAATCTTGTGTATATAAAATTTTAAAATTTTAATATTGCTATTTTTAATCTAGTGTCTACAAAATTTATATATTACGATAGACAAATAAAGAAACTCAACTATCTTTTTAAAACCTCTCTAAAGGCTTAGTTTCATTCTGATATTTGAAACATAATTTTAAAATATTTAAAAAGATTTTGTATTATCAGAAAACATATCCAAGTAAGAGCAAAAATAAAAATATTTGTATTCTTTAGATATTTTTACAGTTACTACATATTCAAATTTTCAACATAAAACTACTCTATGTAAATATTAGACATATTAAGTAACCTAATTATTATATTATAATCTTTTTACATAAAAATTAGTCAAATTATATTCTGTACTGTAAATATTAAATAAAAATCTTACTATTATACATAAATTAAAAAAATATCTCGTTTTAGAATAAAAATAGAACAAAACTGTAGTCATAAGCACCTCCAAATAATTTCTTTAATAAAATGAAATATAATTAGATCACATTAATTGTAAAAGTGTGTTTCAAAATAGACTTATGAAACATGGATAATTTAGTAAATTAGTTTAATTTAGTAAAAATTCACAACAATTAAAGTTAAAATTTTGAAATAATATGAATATATTTTTTCATTTAAGGAACAGTAGAGTTTAATAGTGTATTCAATATAATATTCAAATTAAAAATTTGAATAATTATAAGAAATGTATTTAAAATTTTGTGAAATAATATTTGATGATGTATCATTGAAGGTGATTTCTTTGTGAACATATGTAACTATAAATCTGCAAAATATAAATAAATGCTTCATATGAATACAACTTTAATTTCATATGCAAGAATTTTAAATATTTTCTACATTTCTTATTCAATTTTATTGGTTGCATGAATTAATTAGAATTATAGTCTTATGATAAATTGTGATTATTAATTAGTAATTATTAATTGCAAAAAATAGTTAAATAAAAACATATATTCAAAGTAAAGTAGTTCGGTAACTAAATAATTTGGAATAGTTCTCTTTTTAGTCATCTAATATATGATTACAAAAATGAAAATTTGAACCTTTTATTCAAATTAATACTAATTTGATGCCATAAAATATATTATAATTTATTAAAAAAATATTTTAATAGTTTTTATTAGATAAAAAGTATATAATAAAATGAGTTTATTGTATCTAGAATGCGAATTAGTGTACATATTATATGTGAAATGATAAATGAATATTTTAATGATTTATTAATTACATTAAATAAATTTAAATGTATTTGTTTAAAACTCAATAGTTTGTAGAGAAACAAATATTAAAAAGAATTTTTAAACTGACTAATATTAAAAACCATTAATTTTTGAATAATCAATACACCAACTTTAATAACTACACAGTCTAAAACAACTAATATTATAAAAATAAGTCAATGTTTAATATGCATATAAATAGCATAATAAAGTAACTTGTTTATATAAATACTTCTAAATAAATACTGCCTTGAAGTTAGTTTAGTTTATTTAATTTAGTTTTGATTAGTATTCATAATTTTCAAATAAATTACTTTTTGATTTCCATAAAAAAGTATAATTATAAAATTTAAATGTAAAACTATAAATTTCGAATTAAAATAAAATCAAACTTAAAAGAAATTATTATAATATTAATGTATTATACATAAAATTATTTGACTAAATATAACCAGCTTCTTAAATTAATGATTCTGAATAATGCCAATGGAAATTAATTTTTAAACCTTCCTTTATCAAAAAAAACTGAAGCTTATTAGCAAATTCTTAACCAGTGATCTACCCAATCATTTTGTCCGTAATTGACAGTTTTTCTCTACTACTATTTTAAACTTGTACTCTGATTATAAGCGATACTTTTCACAGTCAGTAATCACATAATTATCTTTTTACTTGTTTTACTCTTAACCTGTGCTAATAATCAAAATACAGAGTCTTTTCATTTTTATTGAATGACATTAAATACTTGAATACTTTCATTTTCATAAAACCTTCAAAGAAATATGCAGTGAATTTTCAAAATGTATCTATGCATTTGAAACATTCAAGTTTTGATGAATATTTAAAAAGTGATTCAATGAATAACAAGTATAAGTACTGAAGTACTTTACGAAATGTTACGTTTACATCCAATTGCTTCAGTTTATGCTTTTAAAAATATTTTGCTCGAAGCATTTGTATTACTTATTGAAGATTTTGCTTTCACTACGAATACCAAGAATTTAGCTAAGCCGTAATTCATTCTTATGATGAAATAACATGAAATTTCTCATCGCTGTATTGATGCGAGTTTTATGCTGATTATTATTATAACCAGCAAAAGCTACCACATAATTTTATTCCTTTTTAAAACTGTTCTAATATTCTCATAATATACATGTATTTGATATAAAAATTTTTAATTTATTTATGTTAGTTATCAAATAATTTGAGGCACTAATAAACACCTATATAAAATAATAGATTAAACCAAAAATAAAAATCTAATTATTATGATAAATATTTTTAAATTTTATCCGTGTTGTTTCTGCACATCAAAATGTGAAAATATTATAATTTAAGAGTAAGAATAATTATTTTTAAACTTACTTATAAATACATGTAAAATAAAAAATTTTTATATAATTGAATATTTTTAGTGGGAAAATAACATTACGTATAAATTTTCAATTTTATCTGACAACAATGTATATTTTTCTCCAATAATTATAATGCTCAGAATAATTGTTATACCACTAAAAATATTTACAGAAAGCTATAAATCTATGGCATAATTGTTTTGATTTCCAAGAAGAAATTCAGCAATAAATTCGGAGTTATTTTATAATAAAATAAGTTCTATTAAATACTTAAATTTTAAATTATTGGTATTCTTGCTACGAGTAATTTGTCTTAACGTAAAAACGGCACTGAATTCAAAGTCAAGCACTACATTTTATTCCAAATTAGAAGTACTTGCATACATAGTATTTATTCAAATTAATTTTTATAAACATATTTTAATTATTTTTAATTATTTGATACTATATAAATAATATTTGATTATGTATTACGACTAGGATTAAGTCATACGCACTAGAAAAATGAATATAATGAAAGTAATATTGTTTATAATATTTTATGGGTATACTACAGAAAAAATGTTAAGAGTTCTATAAATTATATGTACATAAAATGGAGAGTGATGAAAGAATAACTTATCTGCAGAAAGTTGCATAATAATTGAAAAAGAAAAAATATAGGTTTTTTATGAGAAAGATAAAAGGGAACTCAGAGCAAAAGAGTGAAATTGAGCAAGTTAATTTAATAAATAAGGAAATTTGTAAATTATTATGAGTTGTTCAGTAGCGTGATAAATTTGCGCTCTGTATTCATTCATAATTATAATAATTTTTTTAATTTTAATCATAGCACTTAATTAAAATAAAAATTTATAAAAACATTAAAATATTTTCAAACGTATTACTTATAACATTCTTTTCTAATTGGGAAATAAATTTTTCTCATTTAACATTAGAATGAATAAGTACCCACCTGTAATAATAAATTTACAAATACTAATACAAAATTTTCTCATGAGTAAACAAATCAAACATTTCACAGATCAAAGGTTTTTAGAATGAATTTATTATGAACATTTGCTATTATAAACACAATTGCATTTCCAATTAGATTTTCGAAATAAATAAACAGATCATTTATCACTTATTTTATAATAGAGAAAAAAAATTCATACTGCTTTAGCGTACTTTATCAAGTCGCGTATAACTTTTCGTGCCTGAAACTTTTTTGTTGATTTTATATTTTCTAATGTTCTTTCCTTCCTGTTTTAATAAAGTCTGTAACTCTTTTGGGTCATCTACTTTATAAATTTCTTAAATAAGAAATCTAGATATTTACAGAAACAATAATTAATGTACTATATATAAATAGAAATCCTAGGAAAGCATAAATACAAAATAATATTAAACAGTTGATTGAATAAAAAATGCATTTGTTATTTTGTTATATTTTAATAATTTTATACTTAATTATTAACAATGAATGTATTGTAATTTATTTAACTACTTACAACATTATTTATAGTAATTACAAATAAAATATTATATGAAAATTTCTGCTACAGTACTATAAATATGTATTTTTTAGTTATTTAAAATTATTAAAATATTTTAATATTCCATAAAAATTAGTTCTTGAATCTTATCAGGGTCAACTTTTTTAGTTAGAAAATGAAAAGTATGTAGTAATGGAAAGGTTATATTTTTTTAATCTTTTAAGTTTTTATAACACGAGGAAAAGCATAAACATAAATGTAATCATTTTTGTTATAAAAAATAAAATAATTTTATTTATATACCATCTAATGACTTTTGCTAAAAAATATTAAAAACATTTTTTTATGGATATAAAGCTTGTACTCTTAGTACAATTTCCAAATTAATTGTTACGCATAATATTTCTTTTAATACATATTTCATTAATACATATTTCTTTTTGACTTAAGTTTTCATGTCTGTTATTAGGGCATTATATGAGAATATTATGTATGGTAAAATATAATAATTTATGATTCCGAATAGACCATAAAATGAGGAATGTAATATTTCGTCCATTATTTTAAATTTTACTTTTGCTCTAAACATTAAGAAATTATTACATTTTTCTTATTTCTTGTATCATAAATTTTATATTCTAATATTTAATTTTCGACTAAAAGATTTAATGTAAAATAATATAAACATTAATTTTGCAAGTGAAGTTAATATTTATTTAAATGAGAAATCCATAGATGAGAAATATCTGCCATTCAATAAAGAATTTTCGTTTTTAAATAAAAGTAAGTATAAAAAATATATATGCTGATTATAATAATAATATAATTTAAAATATACAGTAAATAAGATATGCCAATTCAATTTATTCATTTGCATAGTTTTGAATCATTTCGAACAAGTAGACTAAGTCAAGTTCTGAACATTAAACAAAATCGATAGATGTTACTTCCACATAATAAATTCTTGGATATAATTGTAAGTAAAGCTAATAATGTTCGTTGAAATTTTACATTGCAATTTGTTAATGATCGAAAGATTTTATCAATATTTACTTAAAACGCAACACACCTTCATAAAATTTATAATATATATTTTTAGCATTTAAACACAGTCAATACGAGTTTAATTAATATAACCATCAACGTAACTCATTCTAAATTTAAATAAATTTAATAATAGTTCTCTAATGTGTAGTATTCAGATTTCAATGTTTCCTTTTTTTACATAACAAACTAAAAATTTGAGAGCGAATTTTTCATAATTAAACTATGTTTTTCATTACTTTATAAATTCTTACATTAAGCAGAATCAAATATATAAATATTAATAATTTATCTACATTTTAGTCTAGTAATTTAAAAAGGTAAGTTTCTGTAACAAATTGAATAAATCTGTACATTATAAATAAATAAAATATGCTTTTTCCTTATTTTTGTACAATACAAACTTAGTGTAAATTGAAATTATTTCTAAAAATTCTTTTCCTTAATATTTTTAATTAATTATGATTTATATATACTTGATAATCTATATTTATTGAGTAATAGCTTATCAATCATTTATATACGTATTTATGAATAAAAAATTTCAAGAATGTATGCTAGAATATATAATAAGAATATAGAATATAGAATGTAGATGAATATAGAATAACAATGTAAATATGATCTAGGAACAATTATTACTATCCTCGTTAGTATTATGATTCATATCATTTATAATTTATATGAACGACAATTATTTTTATGGTTTGATATAGACCGTTTCGTAGCAAATATTTCACTATGCTTATAATTGGTATAGAAATATATATTTCACTGTATTACATGCAAATACAAGATACAAATAGATCATTTATATACATGGTTTGAGATACTGCAATCTTTTATGATAAAAATTTAGTTCTTTCAAATTTGCCAATAACTTCTTTCATCTATTGTATCTGTCAAAATTTTCTATAAAATAAGTGTTTTGTCACTAAGCTATTGTTTTAAAATGTTTTTAAAATAATGTAAGTTATAATAATTAACATATTATTTTTTCAAATTCTAAAGTCCGATGAGATATTTGTATTCAAAAATATAACGAAAAAGATAATAAAAATTTATTACTTGTAAAAATTTTTCAAATTACAATAAATAATTTTCTTTATTTAATTTTATAAACAGTTTTTACGATACACCTAATTTTACTTTATGTCAAACTGTGTGTGTGTGCGTGCATTCATGTGTGAATATGTGTGTTTGAGTGTATTATAATATATTACTTTATATTATCTAGTATTATTTTATATTCTATTGTATGGTATAAAATCTGTATAAAATCAGATATTTTTAAATCACAATATTTTAATTTTGGAGATTATCATCACAAAACTTAAATTTAATTACTTACAATGAGTTCCAGTTACAAAATTTAAATTTAATTTAATCCTATTTACCATTTATTTTGAAACATGTAATTTGTTTCAATTATATCTTATTGTCTTTGTTATAATTTATGTTTTTTATTAAAATAATTATTTATCTAAAATAGATAAGCCCATTCATAGAAATATCTTTGAAACAGAAAACTTGGTAAAAACTATGATACAGAAAATTTAGATACAAACTTTCTAATATTACATCAAACAGGCGCGTGTTTTGATAATGATATAATACGAGATATTAGGCATGTGAAAGTTGTATTATAAGAGGAGAGTTGTCCTCTGAATTTTTATTAGTGAATTAACGTCGCTCTAACAATAATACTGATGAAAATTTTTTTATGATGACGCTAATGTGTAAACGAATATCTTTTTTGTGTTGCTATTTCCTGTGAATGGGAAGATATGACTGTGACTACCTTCATTTTAAATAAGGGATACCTGTGATAATACTTTGTATAACTTGTTTATACAAAAAGTCAAGCGAGTGAAATTTGAGAAAATTTTTAAATTATTTCTTATAAAAAATTAAGTAAGAAAATCTCTTTTATAGTTTACTTAAGACATAAATTTAGCTTTGTAGTAAAATATATAATTTTTAAAATATTTTCAAAATTCATATTCCACTTGCTAATTAGTACATACATAAGATTTTATGTAATAATAACCTACTAGACTTTTACAAATCAATATGATATTAATTTTCCTTTAATGTAAATATTCACTTGTTACCGATATTAAAAAATATATTCATTTAAGTAAATTTTTTATTTTTAATGAAAAAAGACAGAATAAAAATTAGGTTTTTGCTTTATAAGTATCTTTTATTATTAACTTTTAATATTAAACATTTAATATTAACAATTCTTAACTTTTAATATTAACAAATTCTTACAGAAATGACTGTAATAGAAAATTTATTTTAAAAGTATGTGAGATTTAATAGTTTTTGTACTAATGATTACATACTTTTAAAATATAAAATGATACATTTCTCAAAAAGATATTGAGTAAATCTGAAGCTACGAGAAAGTACCCAAAACAATTTGATACTCTTATGTTCATTCTTAATTCATTGAATATAAAAAGAATTTCGTAATTTTATCTTTATAATATATTTTACTTAGATACGACTTTCTTCATCGTTGTTATTTCTGGTATTATTTAAAATGTTATGGAGCGTTTGCATCAATGTACTTAAAGAACGTTTGTCACATTGTGAAATATGATTTTGACATTCTTGAAGAATTTAAAAATTTATTGCCCGATTCAATCAACATATGAAGTAAACAACAATGAATTATTTTGAAATAAATGTTCGACTTTGCTTTATGTTAAGGCTATAAGAATATATTCTCAAAGTACTTTTGCAATTGACGGAAGCCTTATTCATAATTGTACAAAATTTAGTCAGTACGAAAGTTTTGCAAAAAAAATTTTCTACGCCTTTAAGTACATAACAAGAAAGATCTAAGAGAAATTTAAATAAATTATGTGTAATAAATAGCGAATTTTATTGAGAAAACTTCAAAATTGATGAAATTTATTAAAATTTGTAGTCATGCGCTCCTAATGCATATATTTAAGGTTAAAATTATATTTAGCATAAAAATTTCTAACAAAATATTACTTCTTAGAATAACCACATATTCTTTATCAATAATAGTTTATAACTAATCATGATAAAAAAAATAAATTGCTCGATACTTAATGAAACCATTAAAAATTATAAGAAACTATTTTCATTCTTGTTTAAAACTTGATAAAGGAAAAGTAAATAATTTACGAAAAACAAAATTTTTTGTAATAAAAGTTGATTTAAAAATAAATACTCCTCTATTTATGTAAATATTAATGACTTGTTTATGTATTTGTTCATGCATATATCCTAAAATATTAAATATATTTATTCGATTAATTTGAAAACGTACATGTTACAATAGGAACTATATTGAACATTTTCTTTTTGAAAATGCATCCATATTATATTTTCAAATTTATATTTTAGATTAATAAGTTGATGTACTAATATCACTTCGTTCATATTCACATTGTATAAATATTCAGCACCATATTGATATTGATCTTCTTATTATTGAATTTTATCACGTCTAATAGAGTACTGTATATTATTATTATTATTCATGCAGTTTTTATTAATAGTATTTTAACATAGATACAGTAGAAATTCTTAATTGATTAGTTTAAATTAAATTAAAAATGTGTAATATAACAATAAAATGTAATTTTATTAAAATAAATATATATAATAAATGTAATTTCTAAGTGTGTAAAATTCAAAAGTAAAATTTTTTGTTATTATATTTTATAAATTGAAATGTAAATCAAGATATGAAAGAGTAGTCAATTATACATTTTTTCACATAATAATTATGAACATCTGATTGAAATTTTTGTCCCTAATGATACACTATTTTTATAATGAACCTAATTTCTCCACAAAGAGATTTCTCATATATCTTAATTGCTTTTTCTAATGATAAATTTTACCAATTATTTTGCATGGAAGTATTCAAGAACTCACTATGATAAAATAAAATTTTAATTTCTTTATTTATTTGCTTTTTAAATAACCTATCATATCAAATTTTTTAATATATATAAAAATATTTTTCATAATATTTGATTTTAAAGAAGTAAAAAATGAATTAAATTAAATAAATATTCTGATTATTTCAAAACATCAAAATTTATTTGTTTCTTTTTTTATAATAATTATATAACTGCTTATTGTTCCAAAGCAAAGCTTAAACTTAAGTTAAAGTAATATACCATTTATTATTTATAATATAATTTTTAACTTTCATTTTATTTATATTTAAATTCACTTTTTTCTACAAATTAATAGTACTCTGAAAGATAAATAATTTTATAGTAAATTTAATAATATTGATATAATTTAAAAAATACATAAAAATGGTATAAATTTTGAATACACACTTACCATATTTATGACTGAAAATTAATTTATAATAATCATTTATATTTATTTAAAATAAAATTTTTTCTTTTATGTAGAACTACTGTTGTTTTTCGTCTGAATTTTAATATTGCATACAAAATATAAATTATTATATGGAAATGTATTATTTCATAACGTTTTCAAATTATTATACATTTCAAAGTATTATACATCAAACTTTTCTAACGTTTAAGTTATTTAAATATAATGATTATAATTTTAAGGAGTTATTTATAATGAATATTTTTAATTTGTGTACGAAGGCATCTGTGAATTATATATATGCTTGGCCGTGGCTCTCTCTCTCTCTCTCTCTATTGTGTAATAATGTATCTCAATATATACGTATAAATAATTTGAATATATTTTTAAAATTTATTTTGTTTAATATTCTATAATCTTATTCTAAATATTTTAATATTATTTTTATAAAGTTACAATATTTTCTTATAAGGTCTTATATGAAAATGTATTTCTGGCAGTAAAGTTTATTCATATTTTGGTGGTAATCAGATAATAATTTATTAAAAATAGTTATTTACTATTTTAAAAATACTTAGTAATTAATTAAAAAGCTATTTAAGAAATCAAATCTATAATATTAGTTTGAATTACATCAATACACTTAATGGCAACGTTTCATATTAACGAAGTTTCTTATGAAAAAGGTTATTTTATTATAAATAAATTTATATATTTTTTAATATATATTTCAGAAAATGATTATCAGTTCTATGAATCACTGTAAACTTTTTTAATTGAAAATAACTTGATATATTCATTTAAGTAAAAATTTTTGTTTATAAAAATCGTTAAAATTAAAAAATCATAAATAAGTAATGTATATGTAAGCAGAATGTTACTTTTATAATTACATGTAATTTATCGAAGCCCTTCATTCGATTATTCTTTATCAATTTAATAAGAGAAAGAATAACTTTTGGTCTTATAATATTCGGTTCTTGTATGCTAATAATTATAGTCATCGAAAATCTGAGAAGCTTAAAATTATTGTCATAAAACACTATATTATTTATAATTTGGTAAAAACTTTAAAATTTTCAATTAATTTGTTTTTAAAAACTGATGTAACTTATATAATACGTAATTATACATAGTTTCTAATAAATACGAAATATCTATGACACTCCTAAAATTAATATGCTAGTAATAGATATTTTGACGATAATGATTTATAATAAAACGATTAGTATAATCTTAAGATATATATAACCCTAGGGTTTTTAGTTTTTTTCATTATTGTGAACGTTTATCTTATATATTATATTAATATATAAGATAAAAAACTAAAAAACGTATTTATAATAATATTAATCATTACGAAAGAAAATTTAATATAGAATTTATAGAATAAAATGCATTTTTTCTCCTTCGCATTGATAAAATTGAATTCTACAACTTTACTCTCTACTTAATAAATATAGTTCCTTTCAATACCTATCGAAATAATACGTTAATAAATAATACCTCTTACTATAATGTTTACATTTAATTATGATATATGAATGCCATCTTCTTCATCTTTAAAGTTTTATTCTAAAATTTTCAGAAATATTAGATAATTCATCGATATCTTTGAATAAAAATGGCATCTATAACTCGATCTAAGGTAGAGAAATATTTTTCTACAATTATATAAAATAACTATAACTTTCGCAATATAATTTCGCAATCAAATAATAAGCATTGAAACGATCAGTTCATTATAATGCCTTAATGCAATTGCATATAACATATAACATACATTTTATGCTTATTAAGTAAAAAAATTACTATAATCCTATAATTAACTAAATAATAAAAGTAATTATATTTGGCAAATTTTTTACATTTGAACAATTTCTTAATAGAAATAAGAACTCCAGATAAATGTACATGATGAAAAGACAACGTCAAAAAAATTGGACATTTAGTCAAGTTTCATATAAACAAGCAGCAAGGTCATCAATTAATGTTTCTTTGCTTCATCAGCAAAGAAAATGAAATTCGTGGAATATCTACCGATACTTTTTTAAAATTATTCTCTTAAAAATATGATTAAGAAAATTTCTTGCCATAATGCAAATTCAAAATTTAGTAATTATAAACAAATAAATACAATTTTTATTCTGTGATTAATCAAAACGAGTAAATATCTATAATATTATTATAAAATTCTTGCATTGAAGAAATAGAATCGATTAAAATTTATCTACCATCTACATGCATCAATGAAAAGCTTTTTAGTTCGACAATTTTTGAAAAATTAGCAAATAAACACAATCATATTTATATTATACTCCTTCATCCAATGATTAAAATGAGAATAAAATTTGTATCTACGCACCGTTAACTGTCACAAATAATTTTTCAATTTATCATTATAGTAAATTAACGTGGAACAGAAAATTAATTTTAAATTCAAGATTTAAACATGTTCATGGTTGTATTTTATATTTCAAATAAACTTACAAATGTAAACATTGCGTATTCTAAATATCATACAGACAAAAATTATATATTGTAAACATCGTATAAAGATTTTATATAAATATAATTTACATAATAAATTGTTCATAAAGTATAATTAATGTAAATAGTTTAATCAACATATCCTAAATTTGCTTATGAAATAAAATTAAAACGATTCCAAAATCTTATACCTGCAATAATTTTATCAACATTTTTAAAATATATATTTAATGAAAAATGTCTGAAATCCTATAAATAAAGATTTTAAATTATGATATGTAATATTTGAATTTTTTTAATTAATGTCGTATGGAATCATATTTAATTTATAATGATAAAAATTTTCATTTATTTTTAATTTTTAATTTTTTTTATCAATAAATTTCCGTAATTATAAAAAATTAATTTGCATATGGATATTATAATAAGAGAGTATATTTTGTTCTTAGCTGATGTACTTACGATGTGCGTATGATAATATCAAGGACGAAAATTAAAGACTGAAAAACGAAGAAATTTATGTTTAATATTACGATACTGCTATTAAAAAATTGCTTTTATGAAAAATTCTTAAGATAAACATGGAAATTCATGTAAAAGATGTGTATATTTCAGATCTTGACTATTACAAAATTTTGAGTGAATGATGCTACGAAGAATGTGCATCTATCAATATTATCATAAAATAATAAGTTTCATCATTAAAATATTAGTAAAGATACATATAGATATATAGCTTTAAAATAAGTAAAATTGTTTTTTTTTCTGTAACTTTCTATAATCCTCGATAACAAATTAAAAAATTAATCATAAAATGATGTAAATATGAGGAGCATTCAATTGCCAATTATATAATAAAGCTCCTGAGAATTTTACAGTTCAAGTATAGGGATAAACAATAAGAAATATTAGTAGTAGATCAGTATTTAAACTATATTATTTAAGAGTTTACATTGAACTAAAGGACTAAGTTGTGAATTTTCAAAATTATTACCAAGTATTCACATTTAGTATCAAAAACCTAATATAACTTTTTGAAATTTCTAAAATATATATCTTTGTAAATTCGAAAAATTATGCACATTGATTTTCTATTTAATGTATAACTTCTTATAAATATAAGACGCTATGATCATTTCTTACGATTAAAAAAATCCTGTTTACTAGTTTATTAATAGAGTTAAACATTTTATCAGACTGATATACAAATAATAAAAAATATAAGATTAAAGAAAGATAGGCGTAGGAAAAGAGTAAGGAAATGATAATGTAAGAATTTGTTAACAATAAACATAAACTTATGAAGGGAGGGGAAAGTAAGAGATGAGCTCTTTCCTCTACATATTTTTAACAAATGCTGCCAAGGAAAAACGCAGGTGCATTCTTAAAGAGCTATTGCTGTTCGACCACATGCATGTGCACATGATTGTAAGAATCCACGCGCAAATTCTCGGTTCTTTCTTTTTTAGATAGTCGTCGGTAAGTCAGTGGTAACCGAGCTAAGCATATCAGGTAAGGTACACGCGATCACTCATTCAGTCAGTGGTCCAGCGTTCGAGTGATTGGATGCGCTAACAACGCATACATATTAAGAATATCGCTTTCGTAAAACTAGGCAAAAGAGTTAACGAACACAATATACTTAGCTCACTTTTCTTTATATCTTTTATTTTCTTTTTTGTTCGTGGAAGGATGCCGTCTGATTTCAAATTCTAGGTGAGCAACTGTTTTGCTTAATAGTCTTATAAAGGTAGTCTTCTTTTATTTTCTTCCATAATTCATTATCTTCACTTTTATTTATAAAAATAGGTACACTCTTCTACAATTCAATAAAACAACATGAAAATCTGGAAAATTATATTTTAATATAAATTAATGAAACTACAACATAATGAATAGTTTAAATAAAAAATTAATTGCAATTGTGAATTATCAAATTTCGTAAATTAAAACTTATTATTTTTAAATACTAAATTTCAAGTTTTTTTATTTTTTGAATTTTATCGATTTCAAATCCATTGATTTATAAATCATTATTCATTAAGTTGTTTTTTATTTTAATATCAAATAAACTTGAAGCAATTTATACTTTTTTTATTTTTACAAATTTATGATTAAAATGTATTAAAAATAAAAAATTTTAAATTCACTATATTTCTCATAGACAAGAAAATAAATAATTAAAAAGTTTAATATTTTATCTTCAATATTATGTAGCAGCCTTTAATTTGACACAAATGTTTAATCCTGATCTCTATTTCGCATTAAGCAGAATAAATTCATATAATAGAAAATACGCGTACTTGCACGCGCAAACACATACACACTTAAATATCGCATGAAGCGTAGTTATTTTGGCAAAAGTACTCTTCATTATTTCTCATTATTAGCATAATGCAAAAAGTTCAGATCACATGGAAAATCGTGATATATACCTATAATTAATAATATATGTAAAATCTTCAATAATATTTTTAAATAATTAAAAAAAAGACATGTCTAATTTAATTAGACATGTCCGATATAATGTAAAGGATGTTAATTTTTACTGAGAATGAATTCAACGTTCTAATAATTATATTAAATTAACTTTTCATTTTTAAGAATTACAAATTCTATCTTAATCTATAATTACGTAATTTTTCTATTAACTATATAAAAAAGTAATGAATAAATTATTATTATCATTATTTATTATAATATTATTTATTATATCTATATAATAATAATATTTGTTCAATCACATAAAATCATATATTTAAACTAGTTGCCTGTTAAACATGTATTACAAGAATTCGTAAATGTAGTTAAAAATTATATGTACACATTATTTCTATTCATATTTATTTATATTTGAAATATAAATAAATATGAAATAATACTCAAAGATTAATCTAAATATCATCAAATTATATTGCATAATATAATATTATAGAAAATAATATTATAATACACTATATTATGTCACATTAATAGAGTTTGAAATACGATAATTTATCAATCATTTCATTATTTATATTATCTCTTATGTGTCTACAATATTCAAAACAATATGAATATTTTAACTTAATTTATATAAAATATGAGAAATTAGAATTTTACACACACATACACAAACACGAAAGCACACATACACGTCATATAATTTGCATTATTTTAAAACTTTATTTTAGCATATTTAAATGGAGATAATGTAATATAAATTAGGAAAATATATTTGGCGGCCAACTATTAACTTAATCTGTAAGTAGATTAACTTATTATAAATAATTTTCTTCGTGATTAATTTTTTCTATCAAGATTTATTAAACCGGAGTTGTTTCATGTTTTAATATGGTATAAAATATATTAAACCGCTACGTAAATCTCACAATAAAGCTCATATTAAAAAAAACATTTATTTAACAGATAATTTTATAGTGATAAATTATATTCCTTTTTATCTAGTTTAGTTTTCAGAAATAGATACATTAATTCCAACAATTATATGTGTTTTTAGTACCAATCTGAAGAAGTACTTATCATTTAATAATATTAAATGACTTGTTACGGATATGATAATAAATTTACGGAATTACTAGTTCACTTAAATGTTTTACTAAATTAATTCATTAATTTATTAATATACTATTAAAGATTACTTGAACAAATATAGAATTTTTAAATGAATTTTTAAAGTATTCTTTAAAATAAATTAATGTAATATATATAATTTGTAAAATATTACACAGATATTGTATCAAAGAATATGATTAAAATACATTGTCTAAAATTGAAAGTATTAAATACATACCTTTCTAATTAATTAAAACAAATAAAATGAAAATTTAAAGAACCCTTAACCTTTCAAGAGAGATTATTATAACCAATGATCTTTAAGCCCTAAGACACGTTTGCATTTAAATGAAATGATATTGATTTTATTAATATAATGCTATTACTTTTGATTTATTTGTAATAACCCGAAAAACTGTCAGTTTATAAAATAGATAAATTGCGTAATCGTATAAGTTTTTAGAAAATGGTAAATGCATTTATAACGGTGATGGTAGTAGTCATATATCCTCATACTAGTCTGCAATTACCCTGAAAGATACTGTTGTATATTAGAAAAAAATGACAAAGTAGACACGTATACCTACAGAAAAGTCTAGTTATTTGTAAATTTACTTGATTTTTTTACTGATTTCTGATATTACGTATTCTAAGTTTGTGCCTATGAAATGAGCTTTTTATATTTCAATAACAATTTCGAAACAGTATTTCTGATTACAACTATCAGTGCTAGATATTTTGTTTCTATTTGTTGAAAAAATATAATAAATATTTATATTTCTATATAATAAAATGTGTTTACTTTTCAAGTATTACAGAAACTTGTTAATCTAAATTGTGAAAAATTTTTGAAAATAACGAAAAAATTACAAAGACCACTTAGATAATTTTTTAACACTCGAATTTATTCCATTACGAAATACAAAATTTTTCGAGTGCATTAACATATTTAAAACATAATAACTTTCTGACACCAATATTACATCCTTCTATAAAATTAAATGTTATAAAATTACATCAGTTGTAATTCAATTTATGTTGAATTGACATTAACTGTTAGGTAACTATATCATAAATAATTTTTTATAGTAGTAAAGCAAATATTTAATGATGAAAATAATAAATTTTGAAAACTCAGAAAATTTATGTTTACTTTTAAAAAATTTCCGTTATAATACTATGAACTACTATGAAATCAAAATTTTTAAAAAGTTTGTTTAAAATAAAATAATACATTTCAAGTATAATTATTATAAATTAATATTAAATATCCCCCTTAATACAAAGAGAAGATAAATGAAAAAATATCTAATGAAATTTTTAATTTCCAATTATTGTCTTTATAATATTCTTTATATTGATTTTTCAAAATATATGTCTAGTACCGTCATAAATTGAAGAAAAATTATAATATACTATTTATTGAATAAAAACAATTTAAATTTAGTATTAATTTTTATTTATTCTAAAAATCTTAATTTTAACATAACTTGTTAGATTATACCATAGAATTTAGTATTAGATATTATAATATTTATAAAACTTATTTATTCACTTATAGAATGCATTAAAAAGGTACATTTCGATATTTGTAGTACAATAAATTTCTTTCAGATAAGAGGTAATCAAATTGTAGAAATTCAAAAATTGAATCTATACATAATAAAGTAATCCGTAATATTTAATGCAAATTAAACTACTAATTAAGTGGTTAATTATTTCCTTATTTTAGAAATAAAAGAAAAAATTTAAATACAATTGACTATAGTTAATTGGGTGAAATATAATTATGTATGCAGATTTAATAGTTTAATCATATGTAATTTCTAAAGATATTTTATATTAGATTTATGTTGATTTAATTTGTAATAATTCAAATTGAATTTGTTGTAATTCAGATAAATCATTTTTCTCGACCTCAATTATAATAAATAATTGAAAATTAATTACAAAATTATTAAATTACATATACTTTGCTATAAATTGTTTTGTATAATTAGTCGTAAGTAATCTAGGTTAATTTACATTCAAATGATATTTTAGAATTATATATATATATATATATAATACACACACACACACACACACACACACACACACACACAGAGAGAGAGAGTTTGAACATCTATACCAACATTAAAATATATTATATTACTAATTTCATAAATATTTCGAATTATATTTTATAATTAATATAAATATATTTAAAGAACTAGTTATTCATTTATATATTAAACATAACAAATTGATAAAAAAAGTTGAATTAACAAAACAAATATAAGTACAAATTCAATGATGAAAATTAAGGAAAATTGAAATACTAAAATAAAAATCTTTGAACAACATTTCTTGGTTTACATAAAAAACAAGTTTATCTGTAAACGGCGTCATAAAACGCGCGCGCGCACGTGTGTATATGTGTGTGAGAATGATTTACCAAATCAGTTCTTACGAAGGTGAAGCACTATTTTACCTGTTTCCAATTCTCTTTTTCCTCTGCAGTCATCGAAACTAAAAGATAGGCTCATTATATTCAATTCTTATATTACATTTAATTGCGTCTTATTTTTTCCTCTTATATACCAATAAAAATAATCAACAAAATAAGTGATATGTGTATTATAGATATTTTTCAATTATTCATTTGTTATACGTATATAATATTTACATTCACTTGTCTACGCAATGACATACACAATATGTCATTAAATAGATGTAAGTTTACGCATACATTTATATGAATTTAAATACAGAGTATTAGTTAATTTCTCGCATCTTGTAAAAATTTAGATTATTAACAAATGATATCTGTAAAATATAAGATTATATGAACTTTATTATTTATTTCGTCAGCGTTATTTAAAATATAAATACTAATGGTGTCATTATTAATGTTATGAATATTTGTATTCATGTTTATATCATTTAAAAGTTTCAGAATATTATTTTATATAATAAAATTACCATAATAAAAGTAGTCTTTTATGTTATTAAAAACTTAGTTTGAAATATTATTGAAAAATTATTTTTAAAAAATACATTTCTTTAAGAAGTATAAAACATAATAAATACATATGCTTATAATATATCGATAACTATCAACTACATGGCAATAATTTTTCTAATTTAATTTCATTCATCTTAATAAATCATATGAATATCTTTTCTGAATAATTTTCTTGAAAATATTAATTGAAAATTATAACAAACCGTAATTATCGGTTTTGGTTTCGAAAGAATTTATATTTCGACTTAATAAATCATGATAATAAACTTATTTCGTTTATTGAGACTTAATTTCTTATTTTATTAATTTCTTGTTATTAGAGTAACATATTGTATAATTTACATTATGAGTTTTTGAAAATTATTAAACTACTAAGAATTTATTGATTTTTCTGATATAATTAATAAACTGATTATATATATAGTTTATAAATATATTAAAATCAGTTCATTAATGATTATATTATATTATATTATATTAATTCATAATTATATGAGAAAAATCAATAAATTCGTAGTAGTATAATAATTTTTAATATATATATAAATAGATAAAAAATTATTAATTCAGTATTTAAAAAATATAATTATCGTTTATTTAAAATTTAAATAAAAATAAATTAGTATTTCTATTATTTGGTTCTGAATAATATATGATATTCATACAATAATTATCAGATTATAAAAATTTTCTTGTAAGATATTTATTTTAGTGTTCAGTCATACAGATACATTTTAACATTAAATTTTACATTTCACTAAATTATTATATTCTGCGTTAAAATTATGAATTATTTGATTTTCATTTATTAGAACTAATATTTTTAATCTTTTGCTTAATATTTTTACATATAAAAGTTCGTTGTGTATTTAAGTAACAATAAACATTGTATAGTACTAGTAATTGAAATTATGTTAATTAAATATTTATAAATTCATTTTCAAATATAAACTATTTGAATTATAATATTTATCGAGAACAATACTAAGCAATTGGTTTATTCATAAGTTTTTTTATATTATCTTGAAGATTTCGCATATAATCTGATCAACTTAATAAAACTACCTTTTTTAGATCATAGATGTTTAGAGGCGACTGAAAATATCGCTCGGAATATTGAAGTGTAACTATGAGCATGTTCCATGCCTCAAGAAATTGTCCTGGTAAACCGCCTTTAAATAAGTGATTTGTACAAAAAATTACTGTGTTGGTTTTTCCCTTGATCTTCTGTTTACAATACATCGATGAATACAGCCATTAGATTTTATGACACAACTATTAGACAATCACGGGGAATTTATGACGATTGAGTGTAAATTGTAAAAACGCGTTATATAATAATTAGAAGTTTTGATAAGATCCTTTTGTTTTTTACTTATAAATCGTTAAACTTGTAATACATTCCTTTATGATCAAAATAATATTATTTCAATTAGCACTATTTAAATTAGATAATTTGAATATTAATTACATGATATTGACGAAATTTATTATTAAAATAAAGTAGTAAATATTAATGTATTATAATATGTTTAAATCATGCACTGTTTTTTACTTTTGTTAATAATTTATAATTTATATCAATTTGTTTCTTTTGAGTATGTTTTACAAAAAATCTATTATGCACTATGATTATAACTAATTAACAAATTAACACTGACTGGCATTGCTTTGCTTTTACAAAGTAAATATTTATACGTAAACTACTTTTGTAGGCTTAGGAATGTTTCATTTGTCTATGTTTAATATATTATAAGCGTGTTAAATTTTCAATGTTTAAAATAGATAAATTAATTCAATTTTCAATTTACAGATTTCAAAATGTATCGTAATATATAATCATGAGAAATCATGAAAATTAAAAAAATCATTACAATATATTACTAATAAAATACTCACTGACAAAATCTTAGGTATTAAAAATTATATAATATTATATATAATGTTTCAAAGTGTTTGCAAGAGGTTTTTGAAGATCAGTATTATTCAATTTCTCAAATTTTACATTATTCTAATATTAATAAATTCGTAAAAATATTATCCATAAAAATAAAAAAATTTAATTTGCCGTATGCAAGTTATTTATTAGTAACTAAAAGTCTTTCCACAAGTAAACTAATAATAATTAAAAAAATAGTTTTGTTTAACATGAAAAATATTTTAATCATATTTTATAGATGAAATGTGTAAATTATTGCTATATAAAAAGCAATGTGCAATGTAACTCAAAAAACAAATTTTAATAATACATGTAAATATAATAAACTTATACTTTTAAATCCATGATAAAAATATTATTTACATATCTAACAAAGAAGTTAAATCTTGTAAATTTTTTATAAGTAAAACATAAACTTGAGTAAAAAATGAAAGAGAGTATAGTAAGAAGCAACTTGAAAACATTCAATTCATAATTGGTAATCTTATTTCAAAGATGTAAATATCTAGCATTCATATTATTGTGTAAGAATTCAATTTCGCAAAACTAAGTATTAACTATATTGTTAAAAATATACATTTAGATGTTTCTGTTTTCTTAAGAAAGTTTTACTTTGAGAGTTTGGTATTTTATTCTATAATTATTAAATTTAATAGAAGCATTTTGGCAATATATCGATAAAGATTTTTTCTCTAATGAAAGTAAATTAGTTTCTAAATTATAATAAAAATTGTAGTATACATTTTTTATTAAGAAATGAAAAAAAAATTTACAATACCCCATATAATTTGTAATTTTTTAATAAATTTTCGTTAATTAACTCACGATACTAAAGTAAAAAATAAATTAACCAGGGATTTTGTGTAAAAAACAAAAATGTATTAAATATCAAATACAGTGTATTAAAAGACTAATCGTAATGTAAATAAATACAAAAACATCAAGGTCAGATTGATAAAAGAAAAAGTAAGTTTCAATGTCACAAATATGAAAGAAAGTATTGTCACAAATTGACAGTAAACATGAATAGCAATATCTTGCTCACTTTGATATAAATTCGACAAGTGTACACAATATTGAATATTTTATACGTTCTGATAATGAAAGTCGAAATTTTCAGATATGAAGAAATATACAAGTGCATTATATTTTCATTACATTTCAATTTTACGTGTGTAAAATTAAGTGTTTTACTGTTATACCTATTATTTTATTATTTATTTGATAATAAAGCACTAAGATCCAATAATATATCAATACAAAAACGGTACTCTTCGGACTTATACTGATATATCCAGAATATTTCTGCAGAATCTAGTTTATTTATCTGCTTTAGTTAATTAATGTATTTATATACAAAAATTAATAGTTATTACATAATAATATATGGTTAAATACATCATAAATTTGAAAACATAAAAATGATTCTTCATTATCATGAACAAAACTTATCTATGAATTAAATATATACCGACTTACATATTAAAATTTTCCAAATACTTCAAATTGGAAATGTATTTCCTATAATGAGATAATATACATATATAAAATATATATATATGTTTTATATAGATAGATATATATTTATGGTAATTTGAAATATATTTCAATATTTTATAACAAATTTTTTTTGTATTTGTCAAAATAAATGAATTTTTTTATTAAAATGGTATATTTCAAAATGTTATAAAATTATAATCCAATAATTCACAAGTCTTTATTTGCATCATGATATTCAGTAACGCTTATTTTACATACTTTTATTTTAAAAGACAAATATATTATTATGATCAAAAGGATGTACCTGATAATATTTAAAATTCATATACTACATTAAAAAATCTGACACTAATTTCAAAGAAAATTATAAGTTTATTATTTTTTTTATTTTTATTATTTTATTATTATTATGAACTCTTATATACATGAAAATTATTATATAATTTTTTAAATATATAATATTATATAATATGTAATATATAATATAAAATATAATCACAAATTTTGCTAAATATTAATATTTTTTAAATAAAAAGTACTTTATGATTTCTTCAATTTATATAACTTTACGAATACTATCTAAATAATCTGAATATTATCTAAAATATATGTAGATATCTCATAAGAGAATATGATTATATCATATTCTCTTATAAAAACAAAATTACTTTTGACGATTAATACAATATTTACGTCCAGGCTACTACCCAAATATTAATGTATGTATGGATATTTTATTTATTAACGTTATAATACTATATCATTTGAAATTAATTAAAATGCTTTTACTATTTATAAATATTTTACAAGTAGATATTTAAAAAATTTTCATAATTTAAAATAAGTTAAATGTTAATTATGAACATAATTAAAAGGAAATACAATTATATATTTATTACTGTCCAAAATAACTTTGTAAATATAATTTTATTTGGTAAAATAATGATGTTATCATATTTATAAAAATTGATATGCACATAGTCTCTTCTGTTGTTAAATCTTAAAACTCAAATGATTCGAAAATATCTTCTTTCTTATATAATTATTCAATAATTTGAAAAAATGTTACCAAATATTTAAATGTTTTATATTTATATGAAATTAATAAAAATCTCTTGACAATATATTGAAATATAGATGTAAAAGTGATCAAATACTTATGAAAAAAATAGAAAATGTGTTAGTATGTTTTTTAATCGAATTCAGAAATCCGTTAAAAAAGGGAAAAAATTAATTTTTGCATAATATATAATTATATAGTAATACATAATTATATAATTTTGTAAAAAATATATAAATTTGCATTTATAAATCAAAATTAAAATAGACGTATGCATTAATAATTTAAGTTAATTACAAAATCTTCATAATATATAACAAATTGTATAATTTTGTAAATAGGCATTTCATATCTTACGCAGGAAAGTTTTTTTAAAAAAATGAATAAATTTCAGTTATTTCTAAGATCTTACCATATCAGATTATTTAAAAAATTGATGAAACCTTGCTAAATTTATATTTAAAAGAATTCAACTTCATGTAATACGATTTAAATAAAAATTCAAACTATAATCTTTGAGAAAATCTATGAAATTTTACTTTTATGGATTGTTTCGAAATTATAGTTCCTTTAAATAAAAGTTATTTTTTTTAACTGATAATTGTTTAAGACAAATTTTGTCAAAAGATATTTAAATTGCAATTTTTAACTTCTGACTTAACATAATCTTTTAAACAAATCAAATGTCGTTAAGTTTTAATAATAAGAAATTTACGATATGTTTTTTAAATAATTAAATGTATTTATTTTCACTTAACTGAAATGATCCTATTAAAATATTATTAAATGATAAACTATAAAAAAGCATTTTTAAAAAATAAATTATAATTTATGTAAATAAAGTCATATTTAATTCATGTGTACGTAGTAACATCAAAGGCAGATTGGTCTTACACAGAAACATTTAAATATCTACAAAACTATATCTTAAACATTTTTATAGATAATTATATCAAATTTTCTATCGGAATTGAGTTAGAAATCTAATTGTGAAAATATGTACTCATAGACATTAGTTATCTTACAGAAAAGAATAAGAAAGTAATGAAAACATTTCATTTATATAGTTTATTAAGAATATGAATAATTATTCAGCAGTTTCATATAGATCGTCATATAATTCTATTCGTTGCATAATTTCAAGAATAGAAATCATACTTTATACAGAAATGTAACAAAACAATATAATTCGAAGTATATGTGAGTATATGGAATTATATTGTATAAAAAGTATACTAAAATAAACTTTGTTATGTTTCACTATTTCAACATCAAATGTATAATTAAAGATCACGATTTTACTATTTATTTTAAATATTTTAAATATTTAAATAAAATTTATGTAAATATTTTAAAATTGTAAATAAATGAGAGAAAACATCGAAATAGCATTAATTGGATAAGAAAATACATAAAAATAAACATGGCTAATATTTCAAATTGAAATATCAATTTAATAGAGTAAATTAAATAATATATGCTTATATAAGAATAATGAACTAGAAATAATATGATTCAATATTTAATAGATCATGACAGAATGTGAAGAAAATTACAAATTTCTCAGTGCAAAGGTGAAAATAAACCACGTAATAAGAAGGAATGTAGACAATTATAGTAAGAACGGCCAAATTTAACTTAGTTAACTTAAATATTCAAACAAAATAGTTAGAGAAATATAATTTTGATATACCAACTAACTATAAGAAAATTTTAATTAACAAACAGAAACTCGTATATAAAAAAACACTTTTAAAACAAGTTTTCAAGACAAATTATTGCTTAAAATACGAGATAAAAGATGAATACATCATTAGATATTATTTTCACATTCTTCAAATTTTTAAATGTACATACATCAAATAATATTATTTTAAATCAAAACTAAAAATTAAGAAAGTTAATTTTCCTTCTATTTTTTAAATCTTATCAGATTATTCATATACCAGGTGATACTTATACTAAAATCAATTTCTATAATGTATTTTAATTTTCAACTTTTACATGAATATAAATTTTGAATATTGAAATGTAATTTATTATTTGTGTTTATTAGTATATTTACGAAAGACTTGATAATAATAAATAAAAGAAATAGAATATTTAAAAAATATATAATATACAAATTGCAAAAAATTTTATGCATCTTATGAATATACATATTATGTAATTTGAAAATTGTAAAAGCATTAATATCTTATTTATTTTATTATTTCAGTTTTCATAAGAAATATCAAATATTTTGAAATATCAAAATGTCAGCTATCGTGAATTATTATATGGATCTCATGTACAAAAGAAATGGTATTATTATACATGCATAATTATAATTTTATATATTTTAGATAATAATAAAATAATTATAATATAAATTTATAAATTAACAATTGCATAAAATTTACATTTACAAAATAATTATGAAGTATTTTGATGTGCAAACTGCTATAATTAAAAGCACATGGAAATTTCATTTTAATTCTTAAACTTTCTTTAATTTCAAATTAATTTTTAGAACATAGATTAAAGAGTTTTTATCAATCTAGTACTATAACATAATTTATTTAAAAAAATATTAATTTCACTTAATGAATTGTTATTCAAGTTTGAATATTATTATTATCAATTATGTGTCAATTAATTTTGACAACAAATTTAGAATATGAGAAACAAAATTGTAAATTGAGATTAATTAATTAGAATTTTAAGATTGTTATTTAAAAATTTTGATTAATACTTCATTGAGTTTTATTTTTCATTCTTCGTAATTATATTAAATATTATGAAAAATTTCGATAATGAAAATTGTATATAAAAGTACATATTTATATACATTTTCATTAAATATAATAATTCAAAAGTCAAATGATTGTTTAATATTCGTAATTAGATAATTCATAAATAATTTGAATAAAATATATATAATTGCTATTGATAGTTGTACAAAAATGTATAAAATGCATTATAAACTAGTTGTTTTTAATCTTCAAATTAATACATAGAATAGTAAAATATCCTGAATAGTAAAGATCTTTCCGTATGTTTAAATGTAAATTTTATTAATACAATTTGGTTAAATTGGTTGATTGTGATTAATGGAACTGATCGATGATTATGTAGATCCTCGAACGCAAGACTGGTTACTGATCTCAAGTCCTGGACCAATTCTGACAATCGTCCTACTTTATTTGTACTTTAGTGTCTTCGTGGGCCCGAAACTCATGCGAGACAGGAAACCATTCAATCTCAGAAATACGCTTATCATTTACAACTTTACGCAAGTTTTAATAAGTATATATCTTGTCTATGAAGGGTTGATGGCGGGATGGCTACATGATTATAGTTACACATGTCAACCCATCGATTACTCCAATCATCCACAAGCATTGAGGGTCAGTTTAATTTCTTTTATACTTATATAATTTTCATGTAGAGTAAATTTATAAATAAAAATTATCAGAGAATATCTTCCGACGTAATGCAGAAAAGATATAGTCATATGTCTATAAAAAGAATTATACAAATTTTTTCACATTTAATATTTATTTTGTCTTATGAAAAACCGTATAGCCAATTTTACGTATTTATTTTAATATCTATATAAAAATTAAGATAAAATTTCATTTTTGAGACATTTAAACATTCTTATTTGTAAAATATTCATAATATGTCATTGAGTGGTCTAAATCAATTAGGATTATGAAAATCGATATTGGGACTTTTACATTTTCTTTAAAAATTAATTTACCTTAATTTTCACTAACGAATCTCAAAAATTAATTAATAACTAATTTATGATTATTTTTCTATCAAATTTTAAGATGGATTGCTTTTATCTCAATACTTGTAAGATTTATTATGAAATTATGTCAGTTATAATTCAGAAATCATAAATAAGAAAAATAAAGTTTTGGAGTTGGAGCAATTGACAAAAATTTGTATAATGTAAAAAGTTAATCCATGTTTGTCTAAAATATAGATGGCACGTGCCGTATATATGTACTTTATCTGCAAACTTATCGAGCTCCTCGATACAGTTTTCTTTGTTATGCGCAAGAAACAACGACAAATCACGTTCCTTCATCTTTACCATCATGCAATGATGCCTATTTGTGGTTGGGTAGGAGTCCATTTCGTACCTGGTGGTCATGCTACACTACTTGGCCTCATCAACAGCTTTATTCATATTCTTATGTACACATATTATATGCTTTCGGCTTTTGGACCCGAGATGCAGAAATACCTCTGGTGGAAAAAACATCTGACTTCCCTTCAACTCGTTCAGTTTACTATTATTTTGCTTCACAATCTACAGGTAATAATAATATTCATTTTTTTAGCTATTACTGTTAAAAATCTGCTTCTTTCAATATCTATTTCTGGTTGGTCAGAGTAGATCAAGTATTGATTTCACTCTAGATTTTTATTGTATTTTCTTGATATTATGCATTTTTATACAATTTATATCATTCTAGTCAAAAATATTAATTTAGAATTTATTCATAATATAAATATTTAATTATATAAAACTGTACAATAATTTATTCATTTAATATTATAACTTTTAATATTAATATAAATCTACTACTCTTTATATCAATTAATTTAACATAAATAAAATAAGTATTCCCTTAAATTATAATTACTTTCTTTTCATTTTTATAATGTTTTATTTAAAATAATTGTTATAAATGTTACATATTGTTATATTCTATTCTTTGTATTTCATATTTAATTTAGTTATAAATTGAATTCTAAAATATTGTATTTCTCTTGAAGCAGTGGTTATCGACAAATAAATAAATCAATATGGAAACAACAATAAAATCACCTGTTTTCTTTTTATAATTGATGCTGATATTTTCAACATGGATTTTCCTTCAACAAACTTTATTATCTTCAAAAAATTTATTTGTTAAGAATAATAATTTCACCTTCCTAATAATATAATATTATATAATATACCTAATAATATATACATAAGCAATTTATTCTTGTTATTAATTCTATTATTGGTTATTGAGAGATACAATCTGAAACAATACATTCTCTAATTAATGAATTCAATGAATTTCAAGATACTATAATTTTGAAAAATGATTCATAAATTCCATAGAATTATTCACTTAATCAAATCTAAGGCTTATTTATATATATGTATGCATGGATGTTCCAATGTATACATTATTTTACATACAGCTTCTGTGAATAATTTTTTGTTATTTTTTTCGTTTATTTTTATTATTTTTGACTTACATATATAATATTGTAAATTAATAATCCTGACAGGTAAATCACTTAAAATTACTAATTTAGCTAATAAACAAGACAACAAAGTACATAAAAATTAAATTAAATTAATTATGCAATTAATTAATTAATGCATCAATTAATTAATAATTGATGTAGTAAACCTGTAATTTATTTCTTTGTAATTATCATTTTTGCTTTTTAATATTGAAAATTGTATTTCTGTTAACTTTTTCTGAATCTTTTAAATTAAAAAGTTTTATTTTAAATGTAAATAATAATCGCTTGTCAGCTGAAATTGACTAAATACTTTTTTATTCATGATAAAATGGATTACACGATTTTATTTCTGATTATCTTTTGACACAATTGCAATAGTGTATTAATATCTTTTTAACGAAACGCCTTACCACGCCTCGTGCAAAAAATTATGGCTTATGAAATTGCAACTCAAGGAAACTAGACGAATACACGCTTCCGTACATGAGAACGACGCATATGAGAATAACAAAACTACTCACTGTATGTAGTAAAAGTGACGCACCAATCAGCAACCTCGTAGCCATCGCCAAGCAATCGCTGCACAGCGCTTAAGAAAATCTTCCATACGCATGCGTACACAGCCTTTGTAAGAGTAGGAATAGAAATTGCACGCGCATAATCGTGGCCAATCAAACCCGATCAACCAAGCGACTGGACCTGACCTTTCCGAGCCTACAGGTTATGCCATGTCGTTCCTCTCCTGTCCACTATGAGAGTTACGGGCTTTAAGAATACCTTGCTGCTTTTTCAGTTCTAGACATTGTTATTCTCCGGCAAAAGGACAGCGGCGTTCGTCGTTCGTACGCCTGCAACACTACCACATCGTAAGTGGTACGATTCGGAAAATTACAATCTCCTTTTAAATAACTAACCGCGTGTAAATAACGATCTCTTTACATATCGAACGGGTCGCCTGTTACGTTCACAAAACGTTTAGATACAGAATTCATTACAAAGTTTCGATGATTAAATATTGAATTGGGATCGTCAGGCTACAAACGCATCGCTACCGCGGCGTACGGTGACGGTTGCATTCGCGGAAAATGTGAGAACAGCCCCGTCCACAACAATGCAACATTCTACGATTGTGGGACCGAGCCGAAATTGATTATAAAAAGATCCGCACAGTACAGTTCACTGCTCGCCTACAGCAGTCTGAAGCCTGACCTTTCTCTTTACTACCGCGTTTGCTAACGCCGCCATCCACCGACTTTCCTCACTGACGCTATCGTTTTACGTCCTTCGTATCCTTACTACTCGTTATTAATGTGCAGTGATTTCTCACAGCTTTGCGCTTCTCCCACCCTATTAGTATGCTATTAGGCCTTTCTCTCCTTCATTTATAGTACGTATCTGCCGTACATTACTCTGTATTACCCTTACTTCCCCTAATCATTGTTTGACATGTGAGTCTTGTCGGACCGCTCGTTGTTAGACATGTCACTTTTCCTTCCTCTTTTTTAAACCTGATCAACAAGGTGTAGAAAGTCGCATACGATAAGCACAAGATTTCGTTCATTTTCCTCGCTCTTCTCAGGACCGAATAAGTGGGTTCTCCTGAAATTGCAGATAATCTGTCTCCTTCATCTGCGGTTTCCGCGGACAAAGATAATACTGCTACCAGCATAGGCCTCAGCGATAATTGATCAAATCCCACGGTAAAGTAGTGTTTACAAAAACAAATCAGTTATCAAATCTTTATAAACTAAGTATAATAAATTCTTCTCATCTCTTTTTCAATCGAAAATTGATGTATTTATATTAAAAGGAAAAAAATACATAAAATTTTTTATTATTTCTAAATATTTACTTTTTATGTAATAATGCAGTTATAGAATGTAATATTTTCATATCCTGTAACATATCAAAGTGCAAAAATTAATTTTTGAAAACCTATTTGAGGAAGATGAAATTGCATGAATTGACCGTATTATATTACCTGTAATCTTACTTATTTCGGAACTATTTTAGATAACAGAAATGTCATATATATGAGTACAGTAGTATATTCTCTAGAATATTTTATAGTTTAAAGTCTTTTAGAAGGATATTGATATTTTTATATCTGTTTAAACTAAATATTTAAATATTTGTTACATATTGTGCGTGGATTTTTTAAATATTATTCTTATACAATTTTTTCTACATACAAAGGCTTATTCAATATTTATTCCTAAATTAAACTAGAATTATTAAGTTCTTTAAATAATTATTTTATTAAGAAAGTAATAATTTCTTACATAAATAGAAGTTTTTCATGAAATAATTTATTTAATTTGAAAAGAAAACAAAATTTATAGTTATAGGGAAATACACTGATCATAATTTACATTTATGACTCAAATAGCAATATAAAAGCATTCATCAATTCACAAATTCGCAACGACATTTGCCTATTTTAGCATCATTGCAAAAGCAGGTTATAAATATTTGTCAGCTACATACAGCGCAGACAAAGCGCTAAGGATCCCAAAATACGGGTACATCCTAAAAACGGAGGTAAAAATGCACAACCCTTATTGCTGAAGCTTTGGTGCCACCGTGACTACCGTAACGAGAAACGCGACAAAACGGAGCATTCTCCGCTAACTCTCCGCGCTTGCGCGATCTGGCGTAAGCACAGGCGAATGTAAGAGAGAAGTAAACGCAAGGCCCATTGGTATAATGAATACGATTGGTTGCGACTGAGCCATTTTTCCCTATGAAAAGGACCCCACACCATTGTCATTTGCTGCCTCAACTTGCTGGTGCTTGCTGCCACGCCTCGTCAATATCGACGTTCCCTATCCTTTCGACCTTGTCATCCTTCGCAGCTCGTTATTTGATGAGCTGCATTTTTTCGCCTTAATAGTACGTTCATTGACGTACTGTCATTATTTTCTTTTTCGACAGTACGTTGTATTGCCCTCGTTTCACTCGTTCCGTATTTGACGTGCGGATTCTCCAATTTGAGATGTTCTCTCATTATTTGAGATGTTGTCATTCCCTTTCACACCTTGGTAGTAAGTTATTTAAAGTACTGCCCTCGTACTCTCTGCTCGTTATTGAATGTGTGTGTTTTCCTGAGCAGCACGTTATTTGAGATGTTACCATTTCACTCTTATCTCCTTCTCTCTGGCTGTATAAGGTAAATCACAAAAGCAATCGAGAAACACAACTGTCTCCCTCTGCACGAATCCAAAAAGTGGGCTGGACCATTGGCCTTACCTCCGTGTGCACCGGCCTGTACAACGAGCCTGAGGCACTGCAACATAACCGCGAGAATCTAAGTGTATAGCTAGTATATTTGAATAGGATACTCTAGGTACCAATAAAGGATCCCAATGAATAGTGTACAAGTTGTTTACTTTTCTTTCCCGATCCATAATCTTTTCCTATAAAAAAACCCTATCCTAGCAATTAACTACTTCAACGCCAAGAAGAAAGAACATGGGTTTCAAACGAGCAGCGCAAGGTTTCCCTCCTCCAAGGCCCGTGTGCACCGAACCTTCTTGTACCTGTAACGACTGGCACCCGTTCGACAGGTTAAATCTCGTTACAAATGACTGTTACAAATTACAAATGACAAAAGTAATTAAAAAATTTTATTATTTTAAATATGGTTTCCTTTGCAATATTTATTCAGACTAAATAAACGATATTTTGTGCAGATAATAATTAGAATAAATCTAAAAAACAACAATTACAATATGTAGCGTATTTATATTCATTAACTAGACTTACACTTAATATATGTTACTTGAAAAAAAATAATTTCACAGTTAAATTCTGAAACTGTTTTAATAAGAAAAGTGTAGAAAATTATCGAACTGGGTGTTTAGAACTGATGTGTACGTACAATTTTTATTATTATCTTATGTTGTAGTGTGAACGAAAAATAATGGACTATATAAAGTGGGAAACAAGTGCAGGTGTGCCCGAAAACAATGCAGCTTGCATTGCATTCATTGTTTGAACGCATATTACGGAATTTTGGTGACAAAAAATTAAACATTAATTTATTTTGCTAGAGGTGTACTTTGCATTGTAGAAAAAATACATCGGATATGTGAAAGACATAGACCTGAGGCCTCTGGACAATAACCAATAAAAATTTTTCAAAGTCGAAATGATGGGGATTATTATTGCAGCTTAGGGGTTGTCTATGCATGTTTAATTCCTATTGGAGGTATGTTAATAATGCTGCGAAAATTTTATAAATGCTAAATAATTTATTAAAAGAAAATATAAAAAGTAAAAATCCAGTAAACTGGAACAAAGAAATGAAAAAGGCCTTTGAAAGATCAAAAAGCACTTTCGCTCTCGGTATGGAGAGTCACGTTGTGCATCCTCGTCGGTGCTTCGGAGTATATAATGAAAGCGAAATTTGTAAGCAATCTCTGTTTCCCACACATCGATAATACAGTGCATACAAGTGTAAACCATTAACATATTCTTCCAATAAAAATTCGTAAGGAGTTCTTCGCGTAAATTTCGACAACACGATTAAATCAATTAATTTACTACTGATATAGATTTTATAAAAGGTGGTGAGAATTACGTAACTTTTGTTACTAATTTAAAATTCAATGACTTACTACTGTTTTATCTCGCCTGCTTCAGTATACAATCTTATCTTATATCTAAATAATATTTAAAAATACTATCTTCTATGGAATAAATAAATAACAGATTATAAATTTTACAGGTAATATTTACGGACTGCAATTATCCGAAATTATTATCATTTCTTCTCATTATCAACGCAGGATTATTCATTTATCTGTTTGGTTCGTTCTACATATCAAACTACAATGTTAAGAAAACTGATAAAAAGAAATAAAAAGTGCTAGATACGAAGCAAAATGGTGAAATTCTGAACCGAAAGCTTCTAAAAAATGGTCATGTAAACGAAATCAGTACTAATAGTCATACAAAAACCAGTAACAAAAGCGATTAATACATACGACTTTATATTTAGTATGGTAATTTTAAAACGTAAGCAAATTTTTTAGCCATGTAGCTAATAATATTTAAGGATCAATTATTAAAATTAAAAAAGAATAAACTTATTTTTGTAAATCACCAACAATAACAACGTTAAGAAAATGGATTAATTTTTCATTATAGATGAAGTATAATAGTTATAAATAATTAAAAATCTGATTCTATTTTAATAAAATAGAGAAAGCTATGCGTTTTTATTGATATTTTTTAATAAATACTACAAAATTACTGAATGTCAGATAGTATTTTGGCTTTATGTTACATTTGCTAACTTTTGATGGTTCAATAATTTATTTATATAAAATTATAATTGTAATTATAATAATTTAAAAATTATCAAATTTCAATATTTACTGTTTTTTTATTCGAATTTTTTTGACATATTATTTAATTAATATGTCAACATTTTTTTATAATATCTAAATGAACTTCATGTTTTACTACCTTTGTTGACTTGTTATTTACTCGAATAGGTTTATTAAAAAATTGTAGATAATTTTATTTTCTATACGTGCAATTCAATCTCGATATGAAATTATAATTCTTGTTTGTTTGTAATCAAATTATTAAACAAAATACATTCAAAATGAATAAGATAAATTTTTCTTGAAACTAAATTTTTAAAAATCTGCACATTAATACATAGGATATTTTAATCTCTAGCTTTATAAAACAATTGAATATGTATATTACTTTAATTATTCTATAAAGAACTAGAAATTTTTGTAAAACCTTTGCAAATTTAAATATATAAAATAACAAATCTTCATTTCTAAGAGATTAAAATATTTAATAATTTAATTAAGTTGAACTTAATAAAGCATTAAGCCTTGAATGACAGCTAAATGAATAACAGATATATATTAATTTATATTCATTATTTTAGTATATCGAACGTAGAGAATAAACCACAAGTACCTTAAATTTATTCTAACTAGAACTTTTGTTAACTTGATCGCTCAAGTTTTTATTATTCTTAAATAATCCGTAAGTTAAGTACTACATCAGATATGAGCCTAAAATTTATAATATTTAATTATTTAATTCTTTTTTATCCGTCTCAATATTTATGTTAATAGTAACATAATTTTTGTAATATTTTTAGAAGTCGATTATGGTTATTTCTTAAAATATCTATGTGCGAAATATTATGCTAATTTATAATATTGTGCACCTGTTGTACAGAATTCTGCACCTAATAATATCTAATAATAAATTACGTTCTTTATTAATTGTTAAAATTTTTTTCCAAAAACATGAAATAGTAGTAATTATATACACATGTAAATTATATTTACAAAAATCCAATGCTTTTATTTAGAAATTTTATACAAACCTAAGTATAGTAAAGAAGATTTTATAAAGTTAAGTAAATAGAAAATAAAAAATATATACTTATAATCTTCTATATATATGTAATTATTTATCAGTTTCAGACTTAAAAATCCAAAAAGATTTATATTAATTTAAACAATGATAATTGTTTGTTTATAATGGAGAAAAATCATAAATTACTTTTAATTATTTGGTGTACTTTAATATAACGAATTTCTTTTTTGTACTAGGGAACTGATATTTTGGAATGTATTTTATACAATATATATATATTAAGTTTCTCATTAGTTTTTAACGTACATATTTTTTATATTTATCTTTTATTTTAGTAATATCAATAGTTAAATTTTTATCCATAAACTTATATTCGAAATGCATGTAGTTTATTAAAAGATCGAAAAGTATATTTAAAAAATATATTTAATAAGAAAAACATATAGATATCATAGCATTCATAATAAATAGTCAGAAATGTTATAGGTTAATATACTTCAAATACGATATAAATATCTACTGAGTTTTACATCCTTATAATACTTAAAGTAATGTTGTATATTAATATGATGTTTATTTAATTTACGCATATATAGTGTTTAAAGATGTTAGAATAATTAATTCATTTCGAAAAATTAAGGTCTAACTATTAAATATTTAATAAATTACTATTTATAAATATTTTAATGACCGTTAATTGATTTATTTATTATACCAGTATAAAAAACAGGATAATCTACATAGGATAGGCAGGATATATATACGATATAAGTTCAAGAAATATAAATTCATAGAAATACTTAGAAAATACATAGAAAAATAGTAGAAAAAAATTTATAAAAAATACAATATCATTTTTTATTTTTTCATTTTTTCATTTTAATTATACTTTGTAATATATCAAATAACTGATGTTTGAATAAATTATTTGAAAATCAAATTTTGAATATATATCATTACGCTTCTCATTCGGTTCTTTGAGATGGCCCCCGATCTTGAAGCGCAAAGCGCCGATCTCAAATTTCAATCAAGAGCAGAAGCAAGTCCTGATGACCTTTTTTTCTTTGCACAACCGCTTAAGATCACCGTCGCATCACGGTCACTTGAGAAGGGCGGAATAGTATCATTTATTCTGGCGTCTTTCGCCATGATAAAGTCGATTGGAACAGTATGTCTGATTTTTATAGTTCGCCCTGACAAGGGCGGTTTTAATAAAAATGTTCGTTCAAACGTTACAATTCATCCTGAGAATGATAGATGAAGGTAAAAAAAAGGTAAAAGCAAAAAAAGACACAAAGATCTCTTCTAATATGTAATCCAGTTTCCAAGGGGCAATAATAGCTCTTTGCTTTCTCGGTATCTCTCGAAGTTGCCCTGGAACCTTGAGAGAGAGTTTTCTTTGGCTGCTGTATGAGATATCCGCTCCTTTTACTGCTTTTGCCACTACTGCCTCGAAATCCTCCTATGCATCTCTCATTGAGTTCTGTCTTGAAGCGACAACATGAATTCATATTTAATATTTGAAATTATCCTTTCTTATTTTGTTCAAATAAAAACATTATTGCAATTTAATATGTTGCACTGAAAATATATTCAATTGTTATGTCCATGACGTAAATGCCCCTTTTAGGCCTACAGTTAAGTATACTAGCCCGGGATGGGCAACGGTTCTTTTAGTTCGGTGGTTATTTGATAATTATAATAATGGTATTAATATTATTGAGACTACATAAAGAAAAAGGGATGTTAACACGGATACTTCATAACGCGGCATAGATTCTCATCACGCCCGTTAGTATAGTAAAAGGATTTTTAGGATGCCCATATCGCAGCGTAGATTTTCGTCACGCCCGTTAATATGAATGGGTTTGACTGGAATCCCATATCGCGGCGTAGATTTTCATCACGTCCGTTAATATGGGTTTGATGGGAAGGATTTCGGGATTAAAGGATCAGAAAAAGGGCAGGGGGTCTAATGCCCAAAAAAACAATACTACATATTTTAAAAGAAAAATATTTATTTACTCACTTGATACAGGTCAACTGCTAGGTACAAGATTTGAATGAAAACTGTTTTACATGGAGAAATGCACCCTTTTTATACAGAATTTAAAGCACAGGCGGTATAGGCAAAGAGGGGTTTGTTGAAAGTTTTATAGCTTTTCCCAGAAAAGTCTATACAGCCTGTATACAATTTTCAATTTTATTAATTTCTTAACGTTTATATTTAATTAATTACTTAACTGCTTATAAAATTCTGTTTGTAGTCTCCTTTTCCGTAATCGTACAGTTTTAATTTATAAATTTATTAATATTTAATCTGTTTTTAGTGATATTAGTTAAATTAACAATAATTCATGGTTACATTTCAATTTTCTTCGGATTCTTTTAATAACTATTATTTTTGTTATATTGAATTTTACTAATTTTCATATTAGTATTATCATTATTATTATTATTATTTCTATTTTCTTTATTTGCTATTTCATTCTCTTTAATTGTATAGAAAACGTTATTAATAATGGTTTTCTTTATTTTGCTAATATTTACTTATTTCAATTTTTATTTTTCTCGCCTTTTCTAATTTACTTCCTCTTTTGTTTATATAACAAAAATAATCAGTGAGAAATGATAATATTTAATTTAGTCTTATAGTATTACTTAAATAATAAAACTATATTAATTATATAATAAAATTTAAAATAATATATATGAAAAATATAATTCCCTTATTTTTGTGCAATTCTACGGTCGCAGAATGTACATGAGTGCATGTGTGGGTGCGCAGCTGTTCGCTTTGATAAAGAAAAATGTCATTGTGTATATATGTGTACGGCGTTCGGCTACTTGCGAGTGCAACTACTCAATACGCGTGTGAGTGTAGACTTTTGGCTGGCTCCCCTATATGCAGGCATAGTCATAAATATGGCGTGGTTATCACTCTTCGCCCTGATATTCCAGGTCTAAGTGTCGAATTTAAAATCTTTAAAATTTTCTTTAGAGAGAAAGAGAAAAAAGAAAAATATTTCTTTTACGGAAAAAAAATTTCTTTTTAATTTCAGTGAGACGATGTCGTAACACAATTTTCGAAAAAATTTTGTTTGCTATTTGAGATGTATGAGATGCATACGAGAATTTATTTAAAATTTTTTATACAATACTTTTGAACTAACTTTTAAATATAGTGCATATAAATATTCTTTTAATAATAGAAAATTATAGGTAGAAGATTTATGAAAGTACATTTTAAATACTTCATTCCACGATTTACCGTTAGTTATACACCTACATAGATTTCAGAAAATCCTCTCCTTAAATTTAGTAATTTTTTTACATTTTTAACTTGAAAATTAGTAAACACAGCAGTATATTCTGAAACCCAGTTAATTAAATATAAGGAAGATTAATTATTGACGACCAGAAAGATTATCCTACTTACTGACAAGAAAAGTATGCTAGTACATAAATTATAGAGAAGAGAGAAATTAGGTCTAGAAATAAAAAGCTCAAGAAACTGTAAAATAGCTAGTGAAATAAAATAATATGAGTATTGGCGAGTGAGAAATATGGAATGCAGCACTATATGAGCAAAATGACTCGTGTTAGTATCTAATAATAAAATAATAAGATTTCGCAAAGTAATGATGTTTTAATTAAATATTGTTTAATAAATATAATTAAATAAAATTTTGATTACAAGTTGAAAGAATCTAATACTAGTTTTGGATATTTATTCTCATCTGCATTATAATATTAAATATTCTACATAACTAACGTAAATATTACAATAAAATATTTTTGTCAAAATATTATAATTTAGAATAGTTTCGATATGAATTTCAAGATACATTTTTACTAAATTGATTTTTTTGATTCATATTGAATTTTTTAAATTATTTGTCTATAAGCTAATGACATTGTTAAATAACTATCTATTTATTATTTTAAATTTAATAAAAATATAAATTATATTTGAATGAATTGAAAGCTTCTCTATCCGAATAAACTAGATTTCTTGAAAATATGTAATATTGTTAAATTGGTAATTTTAGATTTTTAGATTCTTTAGTAAAATATAATCATGAAATTAGACATTTCTAAAAAAATTCCTAGTTAATGCCATATTCGTTTATAAATCAAAAAATAACTTCTGCTAATATAATAATCACTTATAAAAAACAAGCGATATGCATTTTATTAAAAAGAAAACTTAAAAATATACTTAGTTGTAAGTACCTGATTTAAGCTTTTCACCCCAAAAAAATTATACAAATTTTACTATAATTATGCAAATACGGCGAAGAAGTCAATAATATGGGATATAAGTCATCTATATTGTACTAATAATTTGGAGTTGGTGATAAGGGATGAAAGTTACATTTAAAATATTGTATCTTTACCGAAGATACAATACACCTTTTCGGTACTGAGTGGCACTACATTATCAAACTGAAGTATTATCTACTTCACGCGTGCGATGTATATATAGTTCAAACAATTTTTTGAAAAAATTGTATAATTTAATTGTATAAATAATGTATAATGGAATTTCCTTTTATTCAGAAATATATAAAATCACAATATATATTGAAGTTCTATACATTTAGACTATAAAAAAATTAAAACAAAGTAATGAAAAATCATCAGATGTCCCAGTACGGGTATCATATAATGTAAATTAATTATTTTACACGATTCACGGTTGTCGATCATCATAGTCTCTGTACAGGTGTTACGATAATATACTCATTGTCATTTTTTCCCTCTTAGGCTTACTGATTCTCGTGAAGCTTATCTAGCAGACGACTTTCACAGTACCTTGTTACCACGTTCCCCATACCCGCTATTCTTGCTTAGATAACTCGCCAGCCGAGATTCGCTGAGCGGAAAGAGAAGTAGGAATTTTTATGGCAGGTTCACAAAGAAAATAAAAGGACACGCAATTAATTAATGTTAAATAAGTTTCCTTTATTGACTTCCTGGGGCTTCTGATTGCTTCTAAAAAATATAACAAATGTTTAATCATAAATCCAAATAAATAATTTATTTTTATTGCGAAGTGAACAAATTATTATTATAATCGCACGCTACAAACATCCAATAACTACAGAAAATAAGAATCACAGCCTGTACAATAGTTCTTATATCTGTGCACACTACAGTTAATGAATATGCGCTTTATTTCATTGTGATCCTACGCATCCGTGGATAACGAGAACTGCACCACAAATTACGAATGGGTATTACAAGTAGTTCTGTTGGTTGCTGGAAGGCAACCGACTACGAGTCCTGTGAGTCCGATAATTTATAGCCACGTGCTCTTCTTGTTTTGCGCGGATCCATTCGCGATGGATCATCCTCAAAAATTTACATCCGCAAGAAGTTACAATGTACGCGTCTTCTCGGTCAGAACTCATGCTTTCTCATTCGCATTCGTACGCGCGGTGCTCTGCTCTGCCTGTCGGACTAATACGTAGATTTCTCAGTTTCCCAGCGTAGCGTCGATCACGTTTATTCCGATATAATATGCGATAAATTTTTACTATGCTTTTCGCTTAGCGTGAAAAGGGATTTTCGTCGCAAAAAAATATGCCATTAAACAACCTCATTACCTCCAATTTTTTACTTACAATATAATATTTTACTTTCTAAGGTGTATTTTATTCTTCATTGCATTGAATTATATATTCCATCAACTCCAAATAAATACTATTTTTAACAGGATCGCAAGCTAGTGCTCTGTATACTTCTCTCAAATTATCATATTTCTTATTATTAGTATTTTCGAAAAGTAAATTGTTAACATCAGCTAATTCTAGTTTTGTAATAATTTTACTATCAGATTCCTTTAGTTCAGTTGTAGATTTATCATCAACTTCTGGTAAGATTTCTGTAATAATACTAAAAGTAAGATACATTCATTAATAAGATCTTTCACGTGATTACATTACAATTTATCATTAATTAAGAAATATTTTGATTTATTTGTATTAAATAATATAAATATAATATAAAAGATAATATCATTACATTAATATAATTCTAAATCTAAAATTAATTAATATGGATTTCTAAAGGAAAATTGGATGTATCTAATTATGATATTATCGACTTATATATATTATATATTATCGAAATTTATAATATGCAAAATAGATTTGCTAATTAAAGTTGCTATTCATATATGTGATGGATACAAACTATACTTTATCTAATTTTAGAAAATAATATAAAAGTTAAGTAAATATATGAGAATTTTTATAATTGCTAACTCTTCTCTTATACTGAATTATATAACTTGATTGAATTATCAAAGTAAATTGAACTTTATTAAAAGTAATAAAAAGATGTTAGTGACATTTCAAATAGCTCTATAAAGGTATATTATTTACATTCAACAAAAATTTTTTTATTTGATACTTCACAGTGGCTTAAATAAGATTGCATTTATTAAAATTAAAAGTAAAATTAAAAATACCATTTTTGGCATTCTAATAATTTACACCATTACCTGTGTGAACTAGTGATATTAAATACATACAAAATTATTAACGTTCTATAAACTTAAATTATCTTGTTGAATTCAAATTGTTTGGTTATTTTGTACATGTATGATTTGAGTACATAAAATAATTAAGATATTTAACACAATACATATACCCGACTAAGTAATTTTCACGTATTTTAATTAATACTATTCCATTTCTTATATTCAAAAATATAACTTACTCTTGATCTAGACTAATTTTTGATAAACTATTTTTGAGTGCCTTTTGAAGTAAATGCTCTGTTATGATCGAGTTATGCATAAAAGTATGGGTATTTGATTTTTCAATTTTTTGATCTGATATAATACTCCATTCTATTGGCTAGAAAGAATTTTTGTTATAAAATTTTTAGAAAAAAAATAAAATAAAATTATCATAGCAAATATAAATATGTATAATACAAACTTCAGAAGAGTCGCTACAAAAATTTTTAATATAGTCGTCTTTTTTTTCGAAAGAATTATTTTCATTTAATGGTGTACATGACTTCATGTTGTAGTTTTTTATTATAATATATTTGTTGGAGTTATTTGGTAGAGTCTGCTTTGTAACATTATAATTTACATCGCAGTTTCCGTAAGGTGTAAGCTATTATAATTGATTTGTTAAATCAATTAAAGTTAATATTGAATAAAATTAAAATTTAATAATAAATGGGAATGAAAAATGTACAAATAAGGTAAAACTAAAATAAGAACAATGAATTTACCTCTTTTAAATTTTCAGATGTAAAACTGTTTTCGTTTTCAAATTTCATTTTATTTATTTGTTCATAAATGCTGTAAATTAACTTATACTTGATGGATAGATTTACTTCAGACTTACTGACTTTCATATATTTGAACTGTATGAAAACAAATATATTTAAAATTAAAAATAATTTAATAAACTTAGTAATACTATATTAACATATGAATTAGATCATATAATTTCACTGTACAATTTATTATACAGAAAACTATGTAATAAATACTGTATACTGTATAATTCTAATATTTATTATTAAAATATGTTGACTTGAATATACGCACTAAACCGCTTTCATCATACACAGCCAGGAAAGGTAGTTTAAGTGCATTTCGAAAATTTTGAATTGATTTACACTCATCCAGATTAATAGTTTTATCATTTTCTATATCAACAGAGCTCAAAATATTATTAACACCATAAAGATATGCATTCTTAATCATTTTATCAGGTTTAATAAAAAGTGTTCCATTATATTTTACTTTTATGATGGTGGAGTCTGGTTCCAATTTTATGTATTTATTTGAATATATATTGTAATATCTAATATCATTGTTATCTACAAATAGATATTTTAATAAAATATAATGATATGAAAATATATGATAGTATTTAAAATATCGTTATTTATAATAACTATTAAACAAATTTATAGGCAAAGAAATCTGTATTTACTTGAAACACATACATGTATAATTAGATAAATTATATATTGCAAATGTTACTCATATTGTCAATAAAATATAGAGAAAACATGTAAGACTATTATTATTTAATTAAATAATCTTCCTTAAAAAATACTCTACATTATATACACAGTATTAATTAGAAAAAATAAAAAGAACAAAATCGGAATTATTGCAAATTCAAAAAATTAAAGTTTGTTTAACATTTTAAAAATGAATTGAAATTATTATTTTAAAAAGATTGAAAATATTAATTTCATGTTTTTGATCTTGCAGAATTATAGCACGTGATCATAAAAAATTTATACGTTCATTAAAAATGTAAGTATTTAATAATAAGTATATAATAATTATTTTACAATAAACGGAAAAAGTTTTGTACTTTTATTAATATGCTTCTTAACAACATCAGGAGAGTTACTAAAATAATCTTTCAATATAAAACAATTGAACGTAACGAAGAATTAAAAGTTTTGGATATATTTTAATGATAAGCAAGAAATAAAAATGTATTTACCTGCTTTGATATTTGTAGGCAAAACAAACACAGTAAAGCTTATTATAAAAAAAAGTCTAAGTGGCACTTGTAAATGAATGAACAAAGCCATTATCTAGACTTTTTCTATGTAACGGAAGTTTAGCAAAGATTACTTTTTTCCGAATTCTCATCTATTTATATAATTTCTATTAAGTCTAATCATTAAGAAATTATTTTTATCATTATTATTCCCTCTATTTACATCAATTATGATATGAATAAAATTAAGTGTGCATAATTAATGTTCTAAAGATAAGAACTCAAAGAAAATTTAGAGAACGTAATAGATACAATTAAAATAACAACCAGTATTATTATAATAAGTTATAAGCAAAGATACATACATCGGCATTTATAATAACTGATTATCTTCCTTATGTACATTACAATATTTAAAATGAGGTTGCATATACAAGAAATTATAATAAAAATTTTAGTAATTGTTCCATTTATATTTTAATTTATACTATTAATAAATTTATCATTTATTATTATTTATAAATGCTCTTATAAATCAAATTCTTGAATCTTTATATTTATGTTTTTAACTTTATTAAATTACAAGTGATTTTTCATAAAATTAAAAAAATTCAAGATATCATCTGCGAATTTCAACCTGAATTCATTCAAGTGACTAAGTATATATATTTGAGTGCAAGATTAGGAACAAGACTTTAAGAAATCAATAGATGATGAACTACAAAATGTTGACTGAATTAATGAACACTATTTGGAGAAAAGGTAAGAATTTAAATCGAAAAGATTGGCATTGATTTTAATGGATGTAAAGAGCATTGTAATATAATAAATGAAATGTAATTCATGGAATTCACTTTGAGATAACAAGAAAAGCTGCTAGAAATAACTTTCTAATTAAAAGTCAAATTGAATTTATTTAATAGCATAAATTTAATAGTGAATGTCGTTTTAACGTAGATCGCGGTGTTGGTAACGATAAACAAACGTCTTATAAGCAAATGATAAGTATGGAGGACGTAAGAAGAATTCTCATTTAGATAGACAACCTGAAGTATCGTTCTTTTCAAAAAATCAATAGTACCGATTTAGCCTGCAGAGGAAGGAGGTCCTTACCTCCGTGGTGTGTAGGTTTCGATTCGACAAAATCGGCAGATTTCTGCAAACGGATCGATGTCGAGATTAATAGTTATTTAACGTCGGGCCTCCTGACGGGCCAAGGTCGTTCCATATTTTATTATTTTAAAGCAGTTACGGCGGCGTCTAGTACAAAACAAAAGAAAGCAGTTTGTTATCAAGATGTTGAATATTTTAATATTTACTTATCATAATTTTAATGATTATTACTAATAACAATTATTAAAATTATATATCATTCCATCATCATCATCGTAAATAGCTAAAACAGGCTTTTTAATTGACAATGCAAATTTTTTTAATACTTTACAGTTTGTTACATTCACACTTTTACTTTTTTATTTTTAATTTCAATTGAGCCAAAAAGTTAAAGGTACGCATAAGATATGAGTTGTTGAGGTTTTCATTTTTGTCAACAAACAGAGTTGCATTCGTGTTCAATGACCTGTGATTATCATTGAAAGTCATATCAATGAAAGATTCTGGTTCTAACCTTATATATCTGTTATAATATATATTATGAAATGTAAGATCTTTGTCATCTATAAAAATATATATTAATAAATTATATATCATAAATATTATTATCTACAAACAAATTCAAATAGTATGCAAGATCATCATTAGCTAAATTAATGAAGAATTCCTATTTTGAAAGAGTGAATAACTCTTCTTAAATAATAATCTGAAACATCCAAATATTGATACTATCAAAAAATTATTAAATTAAATTAAATTAATAATAAATTAAAATTTTATGTATTGGGAGTATCTTTAATGTCCTGAATTAATTAAAAAAATATTTGAAGAAATTAATTTAATAATATCTAACTTTTCTAAATTAATATTTTTGAGCTTCCAGTTATTTAGTATATAATTCTGAAAAACAGAAACTTTTATTCATAACATATGTTAGAATAATTTAAATTATTAAAAAAGAAGAAAAGATCCCTATGTTTTTTAAACTTGCCTACTTAGAAATTTGAGATAACTATATTGAGATAAATATATTGTATAATTATCAAAATGGAAGAACAATTAATAATTAAATAAATTTTAAATAAACTTAGTAACGATTGTAAAATAATTACTGATGCCATTATCATTGTTGGTTTTATATAATTATAACTATCATTGTAAACTTGTAATCTATTGAATTACTTTCTTCTAACTACTTAACTAGGTATTGCTTGTATACTAATATCATCTACTGATAATTACTTTTATCTTTTATTCTCCATCTATTTATAGATACTATAAAACTATATGCATAACATTTGGGTAAAATATACATAATTAGAGCTTTCAAGATAAAAAAACTAATTTTACTGATAATGTAATAGTTATTATTAAGATAATTCAATAAGTATTATTAAGAATATATTATAAGCGCAAGCATATGTAGAAACTTTTACTAATTATAAATTCTTTATACATTTTATAATATGTAAGATAATTATGCTAATTTAAAATGATTAATTGGTATAATAAGCTGATACATGCATTGTTACTTGTTATAAATAGCTTTTCGTAGATAATACTAATAATAACTAGTCTGGTATAGACTAAAAACTAGTTACGAAAATAAGAAATAATAAGGTGCAATGAGCATTATTATATAAGAACGCTCCTTACTAGATGACTAGCGGATAGCGCTGCACCCAGAAGTTGCTCCTGGGGCGAATAGCGTGGGCGGGTGGTAAAATGTGTTTTTACATATTGTATATTTACCTCAATTTCCGCAGATAAAAACATATCCATCTTCACCATATCTTTCAATTTCATTTTTAATAAACAGAATTGTAGACCTACAAAAACTGAAAAAAATCATGTAGTCATGAAGCATATTAAAAACAGAAGTTATTTATCAACAGTTCATTCGTCGCCATTTTCTATAAAATTATTTTATCTTTAATATATATATTAAAAAATACTCATTAGTTTTAATATTAAAAATTGTTTAAATATTTAGAGAATGATTGAATATAAATTTTACCTTGAACGACTAGAGTAATGTAACCACTGAAGCAGTACTATAAGTAGTCATAATCATAATTATTGTAGATTCAAATTCTATACAAACATAAAAATGAATATTAGGTGTTCCTATTTAAGACAAGGATATTAATTGATATTTTAAAAAAACAGATAAATATATCAAAAATATAAAAGTATTTAAAACTAGAATTATTATACTTCCAACGTAAGATATTATACAGAATAATTGCAAATATTATGCATTCTTTTTATGAATTATTACAAAATCTTATCATTATATTATTATCATATTAAAATTATTACTCTATTGATAGTATTAAATTTTAAATAATATTATATATCATATAATATTATATCATATAATATTATATCACATAATATTATATAATCATTATATAACATAGCAATATTATATCTCGATTAAAATACATGTTAATATTTATATACTATACTATACAGTTGAAACAGAATTTCACGAATTAAAAGAATTGAAAATGAGAAATAAAAATAATTCGATTATTATTCAAAAAAAGTTATATTTAAGGAAATGTATAATATTAATCAACACTCAAATATTAAGATCAATAACAATAATAAAAATAATTCTTAATATTAGAAAATGATGAAATAAAATGATTAAGTATGTAACAAAATTATTATCATACAAATAGGATAACGAGAAAAGCTTGCTTCTTTTGGAAGATTAGAAATATTTTTTAGAAGAAGATACATGATCGACTTTAAGACGTTATGAAATTGCACTAATAATAAGACATTTTTAAGTATTAAATCTTATTTTTTATTCAAAATATATTTAATGTAAATAATAATTTTTTGAAACGTTTAGTCAAGTGTAAAATATATAAACAATAAGAAATATGCACTTAATTTAGAATAATTTTTATTATTATCAATTAATATTTTAAATAAAGATAAATATCAACATATAAATATATATCTATATTAATTACAAGATTAAATAAATATTATTCCGATATTATTGAATAATTTATTATTTCGATAATTAAAATTGAATATTTATCTCATATTTGCTTTTCAGTGGAATAAACCAAATTTAAGAAATAATTATAAGCGAATATTTTTATTTCCAAATAGTACTTATAGCCTTTTATTATGTTACAGCAATTATCTCAAACTGAATGCGACATTTATCGCCTACTTTCCTCGATCGGCAAATAGAATTTTGTATCAACAGGTACAATATAAATTTGACCGACCTAGTATTCCTGGAAATATTATTGAATGATAATTTCTTCAAAAAATTGAAATCAATTGTTTTAAAACATTCAAAATAATATTTTATTGAAATATATGAAATTTATGAAACATAAAAATTTTTTTGAATTTTAGAACTTTAGAATCTGTAATTCTAATTAATTCTACAAATTAACAATATGAAATAATAATTAACTTTATTTTACAAAATTTTGAAGATTTTATATGTACGAATATTCTGTGATTTATTATATTAAATTTCAGGAATCAGTCAATTTACTATCATTTTTTACTAAGAAATTCCAATTTTGTATAAATTTAATTTAAACCTAATATAACATACATTATGAAAGTTATGAAAGTAGTCATTCCAATGACTTTGAATAGATTTTAATTAACAGTAAGATCATTATCATTTAAGATCATGATATATAGATATATATATATATATATATAGAATATAAAAATATATAGAAAAACATATTCATAAAAGATTATATTTTAAATAAAATTAACATATACAAATTTATAGAATAAAACTAAATATCAAAAAATAAATATTATTTCGATATACAAATCTTTTATAGACTGTTTTCTTATGTTTTTTACAAACGTTCAATACATATAAATTGAAAAAGCGACTTAATATTTAGTTTTTTCAATAATATTTGATTTTTCATTCGTTACATTATATTTACTATTGATTTATATATATTAAAATACTATATTTATAATTAATTAATTTTTTTATATTTCGAACTAGTATACTAAATATTTATTTCTAAGTAGTTTATATAAATAAATCCGATATTAGTTATTTACTAAATTCTGTATTAGTACTGGAAAAATAACATTTTAAAGAATTGAAACTTAAATTTTATTATATAGTATTTGAATTTGAGTAGTTGATTAACTATTTTCGCATATTCTTTTTTACGCACACATGAATGTACTCACAGGCAGACACATGAATAAATCATGATATTATAGTGACGTACATAAATTTACAAAATACAGGCACGCATATAATTGAATACAGGCAAATGAATTTTATTGCATGTATACATATTTACACGCGTGCTTATATACAGGTAAAAGCGGGAGCACAAATTTAAAAAAAGCTAAAAGTGAAATGGTATTGTATTATCTATACTTTTATTTTATTTTTATATATCATCACATACCATAAGAAAGATAGGTATACTGTTCAAATAAATTATGTCGATTACTGTAAATTCAACGCCGTTAACGAAGCATCATAGATAATTCGCATTTGGATAGTTATTATGTACATACTCATTAACCCAATGGACGTTCAGTCATTAGGTCAGGTAATTAGTAGAACTGTAGAATGATTAATAACTATATGTAAATACGAAGCTTAGACTTATAAATTATGAATAATATATACTTAAAGAATTCAACATAAAGTACTAGGGAAAATATTTATCCAAAAGAGTTTAAGCGAAGGCGGAGAAGTGTATGATATGTAATAATTGTATAATCAGTTCATATAGACGTGTATATATGTGTATGGGCGAGCGAGCGAGCGAGCGGGGGTGTGTGTGTAAAAAAAGTATAAGCAATAGATACAATAAGTGTATGATAAAAAAAAGTTTTTTTAAGTTTAACTTATAATTCATATATAATTCATAAGTATAACTCATATCCTGAAATGAAAAAGAAAACCATTTAAAAAGGTATATAATTTAAGAAAAATATAATGAATGTAATCACACACATACGCATACAAACACAAACAAACGCATGCACACGCGAGCACGCACGCACGCACATACTAACTTAAGTGCAAAGCAAAGTATAATACGTTACAAAGGCTACACAAAGCCGATATCTTTCAAATATATTTTTACCGGCGTTTCTGTAAGAATAATCAAGTAATTAAGGATTAGGAATTCCATTTTTTTAATTATATTAATGTATTTACTTCGAGAATAACATATATTTAAAAAATTTACTGCATTTAAAGAGTATTATACCGTTTAAAAATATGAACACATTTTTAATCAAAGAAACTTAATTTCGATGAATATTGTTATTTTTAAAATGAAAATTTTTTAGAAGACATAGTATTCGATACAAGAAGATATCATTTAATATAATTGTAATTCTGTTAAAACTATTTTAGATATTCAAATATAAAATTGTGCATAAAATAAGTAAATGTATAATAACTTTTAAAAATAATTAAAAACATTTTAATGCTAAATTTGATAAATTTACGTTTTTAAAGAATTTCTAATAAAAAGCTTTAGATACAGAAAATATTGTAAATTTATAATGATGTATTCAAAGTTTTAATATCATATAGATCCAACAGTTTACAGATTCAATATGAAAATCATGAAATAACATATTTACAAGATCGTATTATAATAATTAATAACATTATGATTACTTTGTATCCGTCCAATTCAGAAAACAGAAATAAAAAAGAAAACAAACGTTACTTGACCTCTAACTGTATTTATAATATCAGTTAATTATCATATAATTAAATAAGGCTAAATTCATTAATGTAAGGAAATGACAATTGATTTTATAAATATACATATGCTCGTTAAACACCAACATTTTATTTAATCAAAATAATAATGTACTTTTTTTGTGGTGTATGCAATATATATATATATATATATATATATATATATATTCTTTATATAAAAATAAATAATATTCAATCAACTATAATAAAATATTAAAAATTTATAAATTTAACTTCAATAATAAAAATAAAAAGAAGAAAGCTTTACACAATTATGTTAATGAGTCAATATGTAGAAAGTGATGTAAGGTACAAAAATTAAGTGTTAATAAATAAATGAAATTAAACTTAAATAAATGAAAGAACTACATAGTTCATTATTAACAAAAAATTCAATATAACTATTTAAGTTTATCACAATATTGTAAAAGTAAATATAAAATATATTGTTGATTATTTTGAAATATAAGAGAAAATACTGTTCTAGCAAATAGTAAAACAAATTTGTTATTACTTATTCAACAATCGCTTAGCTTAACTAAAAATATATCGTTAAAAACAAAAATGAACGTAAATTATTAGACCGATTAATTATTAAAGAAATGAAAAATAATATATATAAAATGGATCTTATTTTTAACTTAAATTACAAATTAATATTTAATGATTAAGTGCTTTATATCCTATTTTTAAGTTGAAAACAAGAATGTTGGAAAATTTTGTATAACTGAAAATTCTTAATTACACTAACTTTTATAAAATATGAAGTAATCTTTAATTTTCAGAAACGACCTCTATTTATAGAATCGATATTTTTGAACATGTTTACATTCTATGCATACAAATACTATTTAATTCCTTTGCATAAATTCTGTTGAATAAAAAATATATAACTATTTTGATTAAGTAACATAAACTTAAGACTATTCAAAATATAATAACAAAAAATATAGAAAGTGAAAGTGAAGATTTTTATTAGATGTTATAATTTATGTAATTGGAAGATATATTATATTTTCAAATGTAGCAAAGATCTATCTATTAACATAATTCAACTACTTAGCATGAAGTCTAAATTTAAATTGTAATATAAAATATCTATTTACCGATTATTATATTATTTTTCCGTAAATTAGAGAAGTTAAACTAATTAAATATTTATTGATTATTATTATAATTTATACATTTATAATTAATTTGGTGCTTGTATTTGGATAATTTGTAGTGGACAGAAAAGTTTCCGTAGTTTCAGAAAACCTAGTTGCTGAAATATTATAATACAGCAAATAATTTATTGCAATAATTTAAACTACCGATTGATTAAAATAGAGATGTCTTTTTATTACTTATTTAATTATTTTTTGTTTAAAATTCAAGTAGAAATTTATATTTAGTTCTGTTTCCGGATAATATTCTCAATTCTTCTAACAATATCTGAACTACAACTAGAGCTTTCAAATGATCTAGATTTAGTGATTTACTACGTAGATCAGTATTAAAAATGCTTCAATTAAACATGGTTGAATTAAATATTTAATATGTAACATAATTGAATCAAGAAATAGAATAATTTTGGTTGTAATAATAAGCAATAAAAAGGATATAATGAAAAATGACAAGAAATTTTGTTATTTAAATATCTAAATTTTATTTATAATTATTTAATTATATTTATATATATAATACATATATATAATATATATAATATATATAATAAATAAAATATATAATACATAATTATTTAAAATACCATCAATTGTTACATATGTAAAAATTAATATGTATGAGAACATATGTAACATATAGTTTTATAGGGATTTGAAACTTAGATTGACAAAAAAGAATACAATGCTTTAAAGTAAAATGCTAAAAAATTATTTAGTTTAATATGAAGACAGTATATAATCTTAAGAAATTCTATTTTCTATAACAGAATTAAAATATAGTAAATTCGATGTATTTCTTTTGTATATATCTCTTTTGTATGTATTAAGATTAATAGAATATATAGTTATGATAATAAAAAAAAGGGTAAAATTCATAGATTTTTTAGTCTGACGTATTTTGTAATGTAATAATATATGAGTCATTATGATATTCAACAGTAATATTACGACTGCAATTGATTGTGTACTCTGTAATTCATATTATTTCAATCTTCCTATAATGTTATTTAAGAGAATCTAAAAATACTTGTATGTAGCGTCTTTACAACTATAATATGCTTTACTATTCATTTAATAATAAAAAATAAACATTTTATAAGATTAGATTTTATATTGCTCAGAGAAAACTATGAAATTATTAGCAATTTGAAAAATCTAATTGAAAATTTATGGAAACAATTCTGTTGATTTTAAAAGATAATATTATTTCGGATACTATTATCAGTTAGGATATGAACAAAAAATGAACAAAAAATCCATCTATTAAACGAGATTAGTTTTTCATAAAAAGAATATATCTCTCAAATAGATAAAAGGGTAGTTTATTCTTCTGAAAAAGTAAAATAAAACTAGAAAATTTAAATCTTAAAAAATAACTAAAAATAACGTTGAATAAATCTTGAATGTTTCTGTTTATTCAATTTATAATTATTTTAAACTAATAATATGAAACAGATGCACGCTAGGAGATAAAATAATATATTATATAAATATATAAATATGTAATTACAATAATATATAGTAAGGCAAAAATAAATCTGAACATGAAATATATATAGATAGCGCGTATATGAATGCGTGAATACTTTCGCATATTCGTGGCAATGTAAGTGTAGTAGTGGAGATAATATTAAATGTTTAATCACATATGATAAAACAATCCATAAACTAAGCGCAAGAAACCTCTATTTGTGTTGTCTTCTAGTATATAGTTATGGCTTACTACTTAATGCAGCTAAAATATGCGAAATAATAAAGAACAGAAGGTAAATGAAAGACATCCGATATAGGCAAATAAGTTCAGAACAATATAATAGAAAACGGTTTAGCGGTCTCAGTTTTTGTTAGTAGTTCTTAGTAACTGGGCGAGTCAGAGAGTCTTTCTCTTTCATTTTTATTTTTTTAAGTAAATATACTTCGAGACAATAATTAAAATACTTATCGCTTGTAAAATATCTAATTGAATTCTTTCTTCTAATCCTTCTCATTTTAAGAAAGGAAAGCAAATTTGCTGACAGATACTGACAGAAGAATTACAAATCGGATATTATACTTCCTTTTGCGTGAAAATAGACATATGTATATATGAAAAAGTGCAAAATTGTAGATAAAGATATATAATAATTTTTATGAAATTATGGCGACAATAATCCACAAAATCATCGACAGCTATCGATACTTGAATGAAGAACTTGAAGGTAATGTTTATTAAGTTATATTTTGAAAAATATTGTAAGCTAATTTAATACTTAATAAATTAAACGGCCCTATAATTATTGTTTGTGTAGTTATTAAGATACTCAACAATAAATTTTTGACTTTATTAATTAAACTGATGATGAAGATACGAAATGTGATTTATAATATTACTAATTTATGAATATTTATTTCAAAATTTTACCGAATGTATAATCTATATGTCTAAAATTATAATATTGTATTTCAAGTGATCTCTTTTATTTTCAAATTTGACCATTAAAATTCGTCGAAAAAGAATTTGCATCAATAAAAGACAGTATCAAAAGGATATAAAAATAAAATTTTTACTCTACAAATTGTAAACTCAAATGATATTTGTTTTTCTTATATTATTTATTGTAGCACAGTAGCGATAGATTTGCTCTATAAAATTAATTACAAATTAATTTTATATAATCAATGTTATTTCGGTAATTTATTTAACTTTTTAATAATATTTTCTTAATATTTGAAAGGATATATCTTGATATATTTTTTAAATATCTCAACCTTATATGTTTCTTAATTAACGGAACAAAGAAACAAAGCAACAAATAATATTTTGATACGTATCTTCGTAATATAATTGAATTTATTTCAAATAGTTATTGATATGAGCCTAGATAATTTTGATTCTTTAAAATTAATTTAATTATAATAAAACTCTTTGAATTTTAGGAGTTTGAGTTGAAAAATTAAAATTTAATGTCTTATTGATACAGCATTATTTTGTATAATTAATTATTTAATATACTTATTACACCCTTAAAAATATTACAATTCTAGTAAATTATTTTTGTACTTATCAGATTTATTTTATGATTCATATAAGATAGTAAATATATATTTAATACCTAGTTTATAATTAATATATAGTTATTAAGTACTAACAAAATTTAATCAAGTCAATAACGTTTTATAGTTTAATAAAATATAGTTTTATATCAATAAAGTTGTAAAATTTATGTTCTTTATATACTTTCTTAACGTACTGAATTTTCAAAATGTAAATTCTTTTAATTTTAATAAAGATTTATATTTTATATTTTTACTAATATATTAATATTTTAATTTTTTCATCAGTTTAAACTTTCAATTTATATCAACAATGTTCATATATTTTTTTTTATAAAAAATATGCAATTATTAATCTGATTATCTTCAAATATACTTTTGTATTTGTATAGGCTTTTTATTTTGTACTTTATATCATATAGGTATTTTAATATTTTATTCATCTCTTCTTTATTAAAATGCAACAGTGTTATTATTAACACAAATTTTTTCACTTATGAATCCTCAAATGTAGTTAATCTGAAAGACTAATCTATTTAATAAGTTATTAGTATTATTGATCGAATATCTATTTAGCGGATGGAAATTTTAGAAAAATAATGATCATATTTGTTACGAACATATTCATTTTAAGGAATTATACTTTATTATAAATCAGATTAGTGATACTTGTATGATTAATAATTTTGAAACATTGATTACAAATTCGTTTCTGAAATCTAACAATTTTTAAATACAACATTGATACCTACAAATTATTAAAATATAAACTAGAAACTTAACACATAAACTGAAAATTTTAAAGATGAGTGATGCCATTGAAAATTTGAAATATCAGATTTTTCATTTGGATATTGTCTAAATATTTTTGTGTATATATTAAGATTTAATGATAAATTTATCAGATATTGATGTTATTGAGAATCATGTATTTCGTATATATACTAGCGAATAATATATAAATATAAAAGTCCGTTACGGTCCCTAAATTTTTAAGCTCATTATAATGTCATTATATATATACATGAGAAAAGAATAATTTACTTTAAGTAAGTATCTCATTAACGTGATAAATATAAATGATAAAACAAATTGAAGTAAATCTGTAAAATTATATTTAAGTTAAACATTAAGAAAATCAACATTTAAAAATAACTGAGTAGTACAATATATGATAGTACAAATCGAAGAAGTGAAAATCATTCAATATATTTTTATAATAACCTAACAAATACAATTTTCGTGCACATTATGATAATAAAAAAAATACTCATTCTACTTTGAGTTCTTTGAAAAGCAGAAACATATATTTTATACTGTTCGCTATCGTAGTTTTTTATCTTTACAAACAACAGAACTGTTTTTAAATTTGAATTTTTCTGTTTTTAATTTTGATCGTTGAAAGTATCATTTAACTGTATTAGCAGAAAATATATAGAAAACTATTGAAATATTTTAGAAACTGTGCAATAAATAATAAAAATTCCAAAATAATGCAATAATTAATTATATATTAATATACTATATTATTGACAGTCTGTGATTTTGACGGAATAAAATTCTAATAGTAATAAAATAATAGTCGCTGATGCTAGGATCTAATTTAACTCTAATGAAAATAGTATCAGATGATCAAATATACTTAAAACAGTAAATTGAATAATCGTATCTATCTTCTTTAAAAATTTGTAATTTAGATATAAATATTTTATATATTCAAATTTCTTATGTTTTAGATCCCAGATCAAAAGATTGGCTTTTAATGGGTTCACCATGGCAATGTCTAACAATCTTAACTTTGTACGTATATTTTGTAAAAACTCTTGGACCCAATATAATGAAAAATAGGTCACCAATCAATTTAGACAGAATAATGCAAATATACGATGTCGTACAAGTAATTTTGTGTCTGTATACTTTGTATATGGTAATAATTTACAAGTATTTTTTGTTATAAATTTATATTATTTTATTTAACAGTATCTTTATTTAATTTCAGGCTTTAATATTGGGATCATGGAATAATTACCAATATGCTTGTGAGCCTGTGGATTATTCAAATAATCCAAGAGCCATTCAGGTAATAAATTAATGAAAAGTAAAGTATATAATACATAATAAATAATTATATTATATGTAAAATATATCATAATATTTTTATAATGTTTCTAATAAATTAGTACTATAGATATTCCTTAAGAACTATAATAATATATATTTTAAAACTAAAACATAATTTCAATATCAAATTTAAAAAGTTGTTCTTCTGTACTTCATTATAGTAAACAAGAAATTATAATTGAAGAAATCAAACTTTCAATTTCCATTAGATAAATTATATCATAGTTATGATAAAAAATCTGTGATATACAAGATCCGAAATTTTTAATGAACTGAAATATAATTGTGATTTTATTTTTTTTATTTGATTTCTTTAATTTATCTTCAGTAAACGATTTCTTTTTCCGAAATGCTAAATAAATGTAAAACATATTTAAACTATATGATAAAAATTAACCAAATCGTTTTCTTTAGATTGCTTCTGTAGTCCATTTATATTTCATAATAAAAGTGATAGATTTATTAGACACGATCTTCTTTGTGCTTCGAAAAAAACAAAATCAAGTGTCGTTCCTTCATGTTTATCATCATACTGGTATGGTTTTAACCACGTGGGTCGCTGTTAAATATTTACCAGGTGGTCATGGCATATTATTAGGTAAAAATATTTACTTATATTTCAATCAAAAAAATAAAAATATAAGAAAAATTTGATCGCTTCACCACGTAAACCATATTTTTTTGAGAGCATATAGCATATATTAACTTTCATTTTTTTTATTCAATAAAAAAGTAATGTGATTTTGGACATTAATTTCATTTCATCGTAGATTATAATTTTTACTATTTTATCTCATAATTTTTTATCTACGGATATTTATTTAATGAAAAATGTATGATTTTTAAAAATTCTTATTAGTTAGTTTATGTAATAAATCAAATATATGTTAGTAAAATGAGAAAAAATTATGCGAATGAAATTAAGTTAAATATAATATATTTAAGTATCATTTACTGATTAAAAATGTAAAAATTGATAAAATTTATTTTAAGCAATTATTTCAAAGGATATAAATTCACTTTAAAAATTCACATTATGTATGTTTAATCAATTAGTGATAGATAACTTTATAAAATGAATTATAAAATGTTTTATAAACCGTTTTATAAACGATATTATAAAACGTTTATAATATCAAATAAAAACTTTAAAATTATTAATTAAAAATAAGAGTATAAATATTATTGTGAAATTAATTAATAAATTTTTACGTTTGCAGAAATTATGTTTCAAAACAAAGAACATCAATTCTCCTGTATTTTGAACAATTTAATAAGAAAATAATATATTCTAACCTACAGATCAATTTACAAGAGTTTGTATAATAACTTTCTAAAAATGCTTTTTTCGTGATGCTATGCAGTTCAATTTCTTGGCGACTTTATTTTAGTGTAGATATTGTTGATTTTAATTTGTTGAACTGCATAATTGATAAAATTAATGTTTAACTTGTTCAATTTTAATTTCGACTTTGATAATTTTTCTAAACATTATTTTTTAAATTTGCATTTTGTATCTAAAAATCTCTGTTACTTTCTATAGTATTGTAATTTTTCTTTATCGGTAAAGAAAAAACTCTTGATTTTTTTTCTGGATAGTATTTTCTCAATTTTCAATCGAGTTGATGCTTGCATTTATCCGAGAGTTGAGCACAAGTAAAAAAGCTATTGTGTTTGCTTGACGAAGCTTAGAAAGTTTCTGACTTTAAAAAAAGGTACAAAGAGACAGTAATTATTAAAAATTTATTACTTAACATTGGCTATATTATTATGTTAAAATTATTGTTTCTGCAATCATAGCATCACTTTAAGTATTTATTTGTCCACCTAAGGTATCAAATCAAATGCTCCCTGTTTAGGTACAATAGTAAGACGACTTCTATCATAAAAGTTTAATCAAATGAATGCATTACAAACGTAACAAAGCATTAGATAAAAAGATAATATAATTTTTTTACAATTTAAATTACAAATAAATAAATAAATAAACAAAAAATTATATAAATATACTAATTTCCATAAAATATCTAAAATGTAGTTATTAAACATTAATTTTCTATGTAAGTATTGTATAAGTACATGAATTTATCGAAAATTTACTTATTACCAATTTACTTACAAATTAAATTCACTATCAAGTTAGAAGTTGACTTGTAAGTAATACCTAACAGAGTTAAGAAAGGTTTTTCCAAATCTTGTTATTAATAATATTATTTGATTGAATAGAAATATTTTGAACTGACATATAATACATTTTACAGGTATTATAAATTCATTTGTGCACTTAATCATGTATTCACACTACTTGGTAATGTCACTAAAGATATTCAAACCTTGGTGGAAAAAATACGTTACTCAACTGCAACTTATTCAGTTCTTCTACTTAATCTTTCACTTCTCCCGACTAATTTGGATGAAGGATTGCAGTTATCCACGCTGGCCTGCAGCAGTTATGATACCTCAGAACTTCTTCATGATCATTCTCTTTCTTGACTTCTACTACAAGACCTACATTAAGAAATCAACCAAAAAGTTTGCAGTAGATTAAAAAGTTGAAAAAATGCCAATAGAATTAATTACCATCAAATATTAAATTTCCATCCATAAATCAAAATTCGGAAATAGTTTTCATTTTATAATTAATCAAAGGTGATAAAAAAGACTAAAAAAGTGTTTTAAAATGATATATTAATTATTTTAGAACATTTGTCAATTAATATGAAATTTATTCACTTTATTATAAAAGAGGTTGAAAAATTTCATTTTTTTGAAAATATGAAAAAATTAATTTAAATTTTTCTGATATGGGCTATGTAATATAATTTTATTAACGTTTTAATTATTTCAATTAATTTAGTTATTTCATATTAATAAAAATATTTATTAGTTAAAGATCCCATATATAAATTCTTGGATAAAATATTAAATTTATCAAAAATTGTGTATTTTACATTTTTTATAAAATCATAAGAAACTTATTTAGTTTCAGAAATTTTTAATAATATCAAAATTAAGTAAAATTACATAAGGTAATATTTTTTCACATCACTATGAGAAAAATTGACATACATATATAAAATGAGTTTATATTATAATAAAAAAATTTTCCTTTAAAACGTACTATATATAACAAATTTTATGTTATTATTTAACAAATTCTTTATAAATACTAAGGAATAAGTCACTGATGATACATATACTCAAATCAATTAATATCAAAAAATTAATTTTATGAAAATGCAATTAATTTATCTTCTTTATCAAAGAAAACTGTTTTGAAAGAAAAACTGATAATTTTTTATCAACTTCTCAAAACTGTATCTATCCATGAAAATACTATTAATAATTTTTAAAATTAAAATTTCTAAAATAATAGCATAATAACTTTCATTACATAATATTTAAATATATGCGATAAACCAAACTAATTCGTTTGAATTAAAAACTTATACATATAAAATACTATATACCTTATCAAATTTGAAATTTACCGTTTAAAGATTAATTTTCAATTTCTAGACAAAATTCATGTTACTTTTGAATAATTTATAATATTTTATATTTTGAATATCTAGTAAAATCTTTTACAAAATAATTATATAATCAAAGTTCTTTTATGAAAAATCAAAATTATTTATGTATTATTCAGATATTTCAGATCATTATTCATATTATTCAGATCATTATTATTTCAGAAAAAAATCACTTACAATAAATTAAATATTAAAATAATGAAATATTTAAACTTTACAATTTTAAAAAATTTGTAAAAATTAAATTAATATTATTTTAAAAAACCCCATAAACTGAAATTCTTTAATTTCAGTAAAAATTTCACAAGAATATTTACTAATATCTCAACAATGCATAACCTAGATTATATTGAAGATCTTTGATATTTAAAATATAATAAAATACTTTAATTATACATGAATTAATTTAGAAATAAAAGAAAATTTTCTTAACATAACTTATACTTAAAGCAGTATCGTAATTAAATATAAAATTTATGTACTAAATATGAACAGAAACTATTTATAACATTTATAGGTAGTATACTTATGTAATGTATAAACTAAATTAAATTTTCTAATCGGAATTATTCAATTGTCTAATAAAATATTGTCATTATGACTCTTCTATAGCATTTAATTAAATATATTGTTATCATTAGTAAATGCAACTTTTATATGTACAAAATGAATCTAATACTATATATTCCATTTATTAATTAATTGCTGCACGTAAACAGTAATTAAATAAAATATACAAAAATGTATATTTATAATATGCATATATAAATGTATATAAATTAATCTTTTTTTATATTTCTACCTTTTCGAAATTATAAGTATAAACAATTTAAAAATATCACGTATAAAAAAAATTATGTACAAAAATATATCTAGAAATATAATTTTCTAAATACTAATTACAAATGTTTGTTTGTGTTTAGTTTTATTCAAATATTTCATGCAATACAGTAAGAAAAGTATATTCTAATTAACGTTGTCTAAAATAATTGAGTTTTATGCAGTGAACTGTAGCTGATAAATTAGTTATAAACCTGTACTTTGTAGAATTTACTTAAAAAATAAGGATACTACATAATATAATATAAAAAATACAAAAATACATTTTCATAGTTCAAAAATTAATATTGAAAATGACATATTATAATTGTTTTCTAAATAGTTATTGTCCTTAATTAATAAAAGAATATTTTGAAATGAGTCAATATAATTTCTTCATATAATAATATCATAAATTAGAAATTTATTAATTTTAAAGTGTAAAATAATAAATTACACAAATTCAGATCACAATATACTTTAAAAATAAAAGAATTATTCCAAGTAAAGCAGTTTACATGGGATAATGTGATACTAATTTTTCAGATTCAGTACTCTCTTTTTAGTCTACTTATTTAGTAGATTTCCTTACATTTTTATAATACATTTGCTCCATCTATAAATTAACTTAATATTCATATTATGAGTAAATTAATAAGTAATAACCACAAAAAGTTTAATTGAAATATCGTGAACCTCTTTCTATCTCTGATTTTCTTTTTATTTTGTAGTAATAAAGGTGAAACTATAGTATCTACGAGTGTGAAGTGCACTTTCAACTTATAATGTTAAAAAACCTTGATTTTTCGCTTAATTCTAAATAATTTACGATACTTTTAAACTGTTTTTTATAGATAAAAAATTTCTAATATTTATTTGATTAATTAAATAATAGAAATATATTAATAGTATGATTGAAATTGATGTTACATATATTATGTGTTACAAAATTTTGTGCATAATTATTAAGTAGATTTTTAATTCAATAATTGTTATAGATAAACTAAAAAAAATTCAAAATACTACTCAGAAAGTATTTTAACATTCAAATACTAACTATTGAAAAATAATATTCATATAAAACTTTATGTTTAATTGATTGAAAAAGAAGTATACCATTGTTTTCGAGTTTTGTAAAACATTTAACATACCTTTTTTGTTATAATTTGGCTGAAAAACATATGAACAGACATTTTTAAATTTAATCGGATTTACTTTAGCGACTATTTCTCCTTTGCTTTACCTAATTACGAATAATTTTTCAACTTTACTATACATATTATTAGATAGACAGCACTTCTAAAGGTGTATTTTACAAGAAAATAAATACACTAAAATTCTAATAAGTAGGCTTCATATGTTCAATAACACTTAGTTCCATTATTTCAATAAGGATTTAAATTTTTGTGTGAATATAGTGAACTTCTATACAGTAATTTTTAATAATTTAAGTTTCAATCATTCGAGTAAAAAGTAATAGATATTTCTTATTTTTAATCATGCTCCTATCACTAGTCAAAAGTAGTTATTTTTTCATTATTAACAATAATTATCACACATATTATAAACTTGTATTGCAATATTTAAGTTTAGTTGAAAGATTCAAAGTTAGAATGATTTTCAATATGATATATAAATAATTCTTAATCCAGAAATTGTTCAATTTCTGTAATGTTTCGCATCGCTTGGTTGATGCCCAAGTCATCCATGAAACTATCTCCTCTTAGTATATTCAGATTTTATATAGGTTAAAAGAAGCATAATTATTCTCCAAGTCATATGGAATAAGAGAAAAAAATAAACCAGAATTAGAAGTTAAAAGTAATTATTTCTATAATTTATTCTCTACAATAAAAGTGAATGTATATAAAGATAAAATCACGTTCAAACTCTTAGCTATGCTCTCAATCTTTTAGAAAAATTTCAATTGTAACGAAAAAATGTATTTCGTATTTTATATGCTTATTTAATCTTATGCAACTTTGTCACAAATAATGAAAATTCACTGAATATTATCGATCACTCAAAAACTCCAATTCATGTAGTCATTGATTACAGGTAGATCTTTTTATTCATCCGGTCATTGTTAGTAGTTTCTTAATTATGTCGTTTCTTCTGTTATGTGATGTCTATAGATTTGCAGGCGGACAAAGTTTTTCCATGTAACATCCGATGATTCTCCAAGCAAATTTGCATCTATCATCTACATTCTTTATGGGCATGTGCATGTTTACGCTAAAAACTTAATATGTAAAATGATAGATTCAAAATATTTGTTCTTTAAGTAAACATTAATTAATAATATCCTTTTATTTAGAAGAATAGTATACATTTTTTAGTTAATTATAATAATATTAGTTTTAAGATATTGGTTTGAAGATAAGAAAACAAATAGAGTAATGTTTATTTTATGCATAGTAATGTAACTATTTTTGTTTTTTACAATATAAAATAAATAAATTAATTGTTTTATAAAATAAAAATTTCCTCTTCAAAGATTTTGCGAACTATTTTGGTTATCACCGCAAGTAGAACGGAAGAAAGCACATTGGCGTCTCAGAAATTCTTTTGTATCAAATGACATTATCGTATTGATAATAAAAAGAAGAAGGGGGAAAGTTTCTTGCACTTGCTCTCCTACAAAAGTTGAAACTGAATTCAGTACTCTATATTTGATTTAAAAAGGCAGTCAAGAGTGAGTTTCTCAAAGCTATACTGATGGCCCAAATATTATCAAGTTTCTATTAATACTGAATTAATATTAAGACTGAATATATTTCATTTTAGTAGTATTATTATTTTTATTGAAAATTAAGGTTTATTTTTAAAAATTACTATGCCGTAACTCAACGATATTTATCTGCTCCTACGATTTTCAAGACTAAAATGTCTAATAATCGAATTCGTCATTTTCATATTCGAAGATATCTCAGTATTTCTCAGCTATAAAATTATATATATATATAATAAATTAAATTTCAGATACTCTTTTTAATTATTTTAAAAGTATCGCAAATTTAAAAAGAGCCAAAATTTCAAACTATGTAAGACTATCTAAGGAACGAATTTGTGACAAATGATTTATTTTTCCAAAAGAAGTTGAATTTCCTATTGACGTCATTGTTAAAAATAATATGTGTTAAATCTATCACTTATATTTCAGAGAATATACTTAAATTATAATGAGACCTAAATTAAAATATCAAGTTTTTAAGTATAAAATAATTATATTGCTTCTCGAGAAATCAGGTTAAATAAGCAATCGTAGACGAATTGAAATAGATCCGCATTCGCATAGAATGACTTGCATCGTTAAATTAAATAATTCTTTTGTTCATTAATAACTTGGTAAGAATCTGACAATAATTTTTATGAAGGTTATCTGGGAAGAGGAGCAAAAATAATCACTTTTTGCGGGATCAAAATCCGGTTGTACGCGACGACCCACTTTTTTTTGTCGGAGTCGCAGTGGTATGGTGGTAAACTTTGCCTACATTTTCGGAGATATAGAAGCCAGCGATAACTTAAACGTGTTTGTTTGTAACAAATCCCGTTCGTCTTCGCTGGTAAGTGCCGTTATATATTGCCTGAGCTTCCTTAGTCTTTTCAACTATCTCTCTCTCACTTCTCACTGTCTCCTCGAGACCACCGAGATTACACCTCCATTCACACATCGTTGAACCTGCTTTACATCTTATTTTTTATTTCATTATGTTATTATCTATTAGTATCATTTAACATGAAATTCATTGAATGTAAATAAACGAATAGAATAATAATAGATCGCTGTTTTTTACGGTAAAATTTATTTAACGGATAAATAGGTATAGAAAAGTTCTTATTCGCTTAATTAATAATATTTGACGTGTATGAAATCGCTTTATATACGTATTTAAATAATGAATAAATAAATCATTAAAATATATATTATTAATCCTATCTAATCTTTAAGAAATACATACAACATAATTCATATTTATAATTTATAAGTATATTCTAACATTTAATTTAGATTTCTCTGTATAATCTCACGCAGTAACAGTTTATGTTTTATTAAATACTACTTTTATAAATACTAATGTATCAGGATTCGATTTATTTTTATTAGATAAGAAAATATGCTTTTAGTTCTATAATTTAAACCTACTATTTTCTTACTATTGGCACATAAAAGAAGAAATTATTCAATAAATATTTTATTCTAATTTGTAGGAGAAAATCTTCCTTCTACATTGATAGATACAAACTGATAATGAAAAATGTTTTAAAATTCTATTAAATGTTCTAATAAATTCATATTATTGTATAAATTCATAATAATTATTACTATAAATAATAATAATAATAAATAAGATAAATAAAAATAATAAATAAGATAAAAATAATAATAAATAAAATAAATAATAATAATAAATAAGATAAATAAATAAATTAATTTAGAATAAATTAATTTGTATTAATTATTTCTAGTTATTTAGTTTCTATTGGCATTGCAATATTAGTGAGAGATTTTAAATTGGGAATCTTATTAGTAAGGTAATATAAATCATATGCTTTATAATTTAGTACACTTTTTATTGATTTTTAATGCATCATAATATTGAATTCACGGGAAATTGTAGACATACTAACTAGTCATTTACTCAGAATTTATTGGCAATAAACAATAAATAAAAAACATTTTCTTTACAGGTCATGAATTACAGATCTCTCAACCACATGAATCTAAAATTGGAGTTTGAGCTTAGAATCCATTTTAGAATTGATATCATTATCTAAATCAAGTCAAATATTATATTTTTTCCGTGAACAGATATTACTATTAAAATGCGTGTTAATATTATTAAATATTAATACATTTTGTTAAAAATACAAAAGAAGTTCTAATTGTCATATGAAAATTATAAGAAGTAAAATGAAGAAGTTAAGTTACTATAAGGTTTCAAGTCATTTATATATATTTATTTTGTTTATATATATTTGTTTTAAGATTTAAGTCATCATATATATATAGTTCTTCTATTGATTTTTAATTGTTTTCATTCATATTAAGATGATTGTTGACTGAGAAGAAGTATAAAATCTAAAATATCTATATTAATAAAATAAAATATATATACGTTTATATATATTATTATTTGAAAAATACTTTTATGTTTAAACAATAATGAAAGATAGAGTTTGAATGAAGATTCTGAGTATAAAATTACGTTATCAAAGAAATAATTTAAATAATAAATTTAGAAGTGAGAAATAATAAATTTCATAAAATCAATAAAATATATGTATATATATGAAAAAATAAATGGTATATATTCTTATATTTCTCGATACTGATTGCTATTATACATTGATGAATTTACAGTAATTTCAATTATTTAACTTTTCAAGATTTATTTTAATTTAGATAATTTTTTGAATTTTAGCATTTTATTAATAACATGATTAGAAATAATCATTCAATTTTATATATTATTATTTAATCTTACCGATTGAAATTATAATCTCTGTATTAGAAATCATCAAATAATTTAAATTTAATGAAAACACTAAACTCACTATTGCCAAGATCACATTTATAATTAAAATAAATTGACTATCACTTAAAGAAGTGAATTGGTATAATAATCTATGATACGTCTTTTAATTTTGAGAAATAATAAATTTATTTAATAATTAGTTTAACATTATACACTTAAGTAGTGAAGAGAACTTTTTCTAAATTTAAAATTAATATAAAATTTAATATATAAAATTATATTTAATTTTATATAAAAATTAAATAGTTAATATAAAATTATATTCATGTGAAAGCGTGGTTCTACGTTGATTTGGTGCTATTTGTAAAACCTCCGAATGATCAAGAAAGACTAAAGGAAAGATGAAGCTTGAATTCTTATCAAGAAAGTATAAAGGAGAAATTGGTGGGGGAACAAAATTGAGTGGCTACTTACACATAATAAATTAATATAGGAATAAGTAAATATAATTGAGTGAGTGCATCATCTCGAATAATCCTTTTTACCAACTAAGACATTTTTTCATTATTTCAATTTTCTAACATTAAAATGATAAAATAAAATAATTTTTATAAAGAAAATAAACTATTTATATTATTTAAAATTTATTCAGTTATATTTCATGTGCATAAATAAGTACAAGTAAATATTTAAAAATTCATTATTGTCAATGCTAAATTTAGTTAATAACAAGGTATATAATGCCAAATATTTACTATAACAGTACTACAAATAAAATATAAATACTTTTTATAATGTATCTAGAAAATATTAGTTAATTAATTTAATTAATTTAAATTAATTTAATTATCTAATAAGAAAAGCGTTATGTATTGCAAAAAAATATTATATTAACTACTAAACTTTATTATTCGCTTTATTTTTTAACAATTTATCTTTCTTTGCCTACATTTTCTTCTAATTATTTAGAAAGTTTATAAATAACTAATGATCCACAAAATACACAATTTAAAAATTGTTACATTATGAAATATTAATTAATTCCAAATCTTGATAGAATATCGTGGACCCCAATAATCGCTAGATCGCTGTAATTTCATCATTAGTATCGCATAATCATCGCTGTAGAATTTTTAAAAATGAAGACCTCCAATTCCATGAAAACGAGAATGCATTGTATTAGTGGCAGATGTTGTGGCGTAAAGAATATTCTTATTTTTAAAAGATCCTGCATAGCTTGTACTATTTGCAAACCGGCGTAGCTAGTTTATATTAAGTGATACCGTAACTCTATAGAATTTTATCCGTTTAATTGTGTTTGAAAATTCATCTATAATCGCATAAAATTGTAAAAAACTTTGATTATTGATCTTATAGATTAATTAGGTACTATACTTGTAGGTAAATACTTTATTACTTAAAAATACTTGAAATGATTATTCTATATATATTTTCGACATTTAGTATTTAACGAATATTTTTCTTTGTAAAAGAAAATTACTCAAATTTACGGAATATTTTAAAAGCCGAAATATTGAAAGTAAGTCACTTATAGTTTTAAAATCATAAATATTTCTAATCATCATAATTTTGTAGGATAGTATGCTTTAGTATAGTTTAGCCTTTGAATTTTACTAGTAAATGAATAAAAATTCTGTTTACAATTGTTACATTGTTTAAAATGAGTTATTTTTCTTAGTTGAGTAATGTTTAGTAGAATGCAATTTGAGTTGCTATGCGATTGGCCTATGTATTATACTACAAAAGTCTAGTATATATTTTCCAACTTTATTAAGAGTATGAAAGCTCTGCGCAAGTTAAATCTCTTTTCAACGCTTATATATTTCTTCTTTTGTGGATAATTTATTTAAAAAATTTAATATTTAGAATTTACGCGCGTCATTATTCTTTTCCCCTCTACTTATAAGAAATGAAAACTTAAGACGTTATATATTCGCTAATTATATTTTAATTAAAAAGTAAAATAAAAAAGTAAAAATGAAATGCTTTAAGTTGTAATATTAGGAATCTCCTTGGCAAAGAAAATTAGATGTACTGATATTTCATTATTGATATGATATTAGAGGAAGACGACGTCGTAATTCACGCATACGAAAGATTGCCAAAGAAGCAATATAAATCTTATAAGCTGCAAGTAAAGTAGTAGTAATAAACGACAAACGGAACTGCTGAATATATTATTAAGTTATGAGAAAGCGAGTGATATGTGGAATATATTATATGCCGTGTGCGATATAAGACCGAAAGAAAATAGAAATAAGAAATGAATACACATATAGCTCACAATTAATCGATAATAGATCTATTAAAGACAAAAATGAAGAGTCTTCAAAGTAATTTTTCGGAATCAAGGTTGGTAATAAGCTTAATGTTTATTTCACAAAGAAATATAATGATAATACATAGGATTTCTGTGATAAAAATACGAAGATGCTAAAAAATTTATGAGCAAGATTTATGACCGAAGAATTGAGGATTGCAGAACAAGACAATGTCGGAGGAATTTTTCGTTGCTTTACATACAAAAATTAATTTAAATAACAAGAACGGATTAAGATAGAAGTAGTATCATTCATTTCGAGTTATGAAGACAAAGAAGATCATGTTACTTATTATAAGAAGGGACAAGGGGTCATTAGAGAAGAGACTGTTTTATAAATGCAATTTATATAAATTAAATTTGTCGTAATATCAAAAAATTGTAATTTTATGAATACAGTAAAAAGCGAAAATAATAAATTAGATATACTACAGTTGTGTCACGAGGGACTAAAACATAAAAAATATAAATACATTAAAAACTTTTTAAAGTATATTGATATAAATATACATTATAATAAATAATAATGAATATTTTGTCAAGAGTGTGCCTATAGAAAATAGCATCGTTTAGTTTTTCAATAATAATTTCAAATGTATTCATGAAGATTGAAACATTATACACACTGATATTTACGGCATTATGAGACAGGAATCTATTGATAAGAAATGGTACGTTCTGATTTTTAAGAATAACATCTCAGATTTTAGAATAATTAATTCTTTTAGAAAAACAATCAATAGTATTTTAACATTTAAAATAATTTAGTAGCGAAATTGGAAATTAATTCAATGTATGTATTAAAGAATTTTACACCAATAGCGGTAGAGAATTTTAGAATAAGGATACCAAGGAATTTCTAAAACATAATGGAATTAAATACATCGTAAGCGTCTCTTACACTACCGAACAATACGGTCTAGTGAAATACTAAAATCAAACATTTATTAAAATGGGTAAATCAATGATCTACTTGCATATTTATGTTGCCTTTATTTTTGGAGGTAGAAGTACTGTTGTGATTATAATGAAAAAAACGGATTAACTTTAGATGGTAGGTAAGACTTGATATCAGTCAGAGTATGAGAAATCCATAAAAATGAAAGTTTTAAATCTTTTTGTTCAATTTTACATAAAATATTAGTTATCCAATTTGATACAGAAATCGTGTTATTATATAGAAATTTAAAAGAAAAAAATTTATATAAAGCAGCCCCAATCTTTTAATTAGGAAATTTACTCGTATACAATACTTAAAAAGCTAATATATCTTAACACTGGTTTCAAGATGTTGGTCGAAACATTTTCCTGAATTTATTAATATTGTTTTATTATATTATTTTATTATAATTCTATTGATCCTTAATTATATATCTGTAAAGAAGCAGATAAAAGTACTCGGTAAAAAGTACTTGCAGAACATCCTTACAATAATTTAGAAATGATGAATTCCTTTCTGTTAAATTATAATTCAAATTTTTTATTAATTTTTTAAAAATCTTAAATTGTGAAAACATGATTTTTTTTTTATTTTCTTTGCTCATGAAACAAAAATTCATTAAAACTAAAGTTCATAAAAGAATATATAATCGATATACATATATCTTTATTACCAATAAAGCATTTTCATTTACAAAAGTTGATTGTCAATTATATATCAAAGTATAAATGAAAAATTAAATGTGAATAAAAATGAAAAAATAATATTAAACAAAATTTATAAAAGGCTGGAAACGCATATTTGGAAAGAAAAGTAGAATAGTTTTTTTTATATACAAACTTCTTTTGAATTTCTAATAGAAACTAATCTGTTTCTTTTGATAAATTTTGATTTATTATCTTTGATTGTTTCAGTAGTTCTAAAAAGGATTTTTCTACAATCAAGTATTATATACTATATTAATTTATAACGTTCTGAGGTTCGTATTTACCTGCCTCTCGCGTGTTTTTACTTACATCCTTTGAATACATAATTCAAAATATTTTTATCATAGTTCCATATAATATGTAATAGAAAGACCAAATACTTCAAACGATTTTTGTTTGTTTTTCTTCTAATATAATTTCTTAAAATTTCCTTCAACTTTCATATTTTCAAAAATAAAATATTTACTTTTAATAACAAATTCTTATATAATAATAGTTATTATAATAAAAACAACATAACTTATTAGACAGATTGTTATGATTATTTAATAAATATTATTATAATAATATAATTTATATAAATTATATAAATTATATCTAAATGCATATTGTAAAATATTAAGTATTGAAAAATCTAAAGAGAACGTTAAATGCTCTGTTTTTAAAGATAATATATTTTTGCAAAAATATACAATGATGTAAAATTATAATATTAATGATTCTACTGTTTTCTTGTTAATTAAATGTATTCTACTTCATATAACATTAATATATATCCTATTTCGTGTAAAATAGATTACAAAATTCGTTTGATAAGCTCATGCATATTAAGATAGTTGCAAAAACATTATTTGTTATAGGTACACGCATAACAGTATATTGAAGCAAACCGAAATTTTAATTTCTTACTAATTCTAAAAATTATAAAATTACAATTCTCAATGAATATGAGCTAATGAATTGATGATATAAACTGACATTACAAATACGAATTAAAATGATCATATATAGATTAACATAAACTTAAAGATATTGAATGCAAATCTAATTAAAAATAAATCCATTCTATAAGATATTATTCTATAAGATAATAAGCCTTATTAAGAATTAGAAAAAATCCATTTGCTTTACCTCTAGAAAATTATTATATTTTAAATATGGCTTGTGCTTGACATTGATAGTCGACGTAAATAAGATAAGTAATTTCAACTATACTAAAATAATTTATTAATGCTGGAAATAAATTTTAAATACAGAACTGTCATTAAATATTTACTTAAAGATTATTTTGTTCTAATAGAATAGCCTTCATAAAATCCATTATGTAAAATATTCATAGTCTACATTACAATATAAATCACTAGACCGTGAGTTTCAACTGATTTATAAATGTTAGAACTGATCATTATCAATAGCAAGTAAATTGACAATTTATGTATTGTAAATAAGATTTTTTAATTAATTTTTTGACTGAGTAATTGTCTAATTTATCATAATATTAATTGTTTAAAATCTTAAAAATAATTTTTAAAGTAATTTTTAAAAATTAGCATTACTAAACGTTTGATTAGATTCTCATTAAATATGTTTCTTATAAATACATATGTCAGCTTTTCTTTACTTTTTATAAAACTAGTCTCTACTTCCAATTTTACGTTTGCTAGTATATTTAATCACTAATTATCATAAATAGACAATATTTATATTTAATCAATTTAAAGAATTCATGCATAATATTACACAATATTATGATCGTCTTTTGGTTCAATTATTTATATTTTTCCAAGTAAATGCAAATTTTATTATTTTAATTAACCTGCTTTTCAAATAAAAATCTAAGATACAGATAAGATAATAAATCACAATTTGTTTCATCTGAATCTTGTATTCTAAAATGTACTTTAAAATGACTAAAATATTTTCTAAATTTTCGTTTGTTTTTTAAAGAATTCTGAAACCTCATTTATTTTAAAAGTAATTTATACTAAATTACTTTCAGTAATTAATTATAAATTAATTCAATTTAACCAGTAAAAGAATAATAAAAATTCATTATGAAATATTCACTGAATATTATGTGTAATATAAAAAGCTATTTATTTTATGAAAGCAATAATTTAAAATAGAAAACTACTTTTAAATTTGATAAACCAATGTTTTGTTAAACGCGTGTAAAATTAGATAGTTTTTTTATTATAAAGCATATATATGTATATATATATATATATATATAGTAATAAATCAAATTCACTGATTACGTAATGAAAGATTGTTCAATTAAACACACTTTATTTTATTAGTAATATTAACAACCATCTAAGGTACTTTATAAGTATTTCTTTATTTAGAATAATTATAAAAGAAAAATTATTGATTATGTAAATGTATTATATAATATATATATATATATAATATATATACACAATATATATAAAATATATTATATATACATATAATTTGTGATTATATTAAAAAACTCTTATTAATTTTTCAATATACTTAATAAAACCATATGTTGAATGTAATTATTAATTTTATAAATTTTCAACGTTTGATTTTCTTGCTATTTATATTTGATATTTTTAATTTATCAAATTCTATTAAAAAAAAGTACATTAGTATACCATACAAAAATTATTTTAAAGTATATATACATATATATACATATATACATATATAAGTATTTATATACACATATTATACCTTATAACTGAAACTAAAAGCCTGTAATTAAAAGACTAATGTTAGAGAAAACATAGTCACTAAAATCCTTCTTTAAATAAGCGAATATTTTCGATGACTATCGTTATTCTAGTTTTGACCCCGGTAATGAAGGAATGTAAATCAGTCTGAAAATAATACAAATTTTTCTCATAGATAATTTTTCTTTTTCAACATCTTCAATTTAAATATTTCATACTTTGAGATGAATTTTTTTTGTTAATTAAGAATATGAATTTCTAAAATATACAAAAAGATTATTCTTAATTTTAAGCCTTATGTTTAAATAATAAGTAATATCTAGTTCCACCCAACTTACTTTTCTATTTAAAGCCAAAATAATTTGTTAGTTAACGACAATTTATATCATAATGAAACAACTAAAAATCTTGTTCTAATGATTTAATGTTATCTTTGATTGAACTTCGTGGGGATTATAGATTACACAGTATTTATATAAGGTATATTCGATCGAGAAATTTTTTTCTCTTAACTATTTCAGTAAACAGAAATTGTATCATAGTAAAGATCTAAACATCAATAAATATGAAAAAGTTATATATACATTAACTAAGTTAACAATAAATGGTTCTAAATTTCTAGACAAAAATTTAAAAAAAATAATTTTAAAAGTATAACGGTTTTTCGATTCAAACTTATTATATGTGTAAGGAATAATTTATAAATAAGGAAACTAAGTTTTGTAAATTCAGTGTAATGTAAATTCAGAATTTAAGTATCGTTATGACTATAGTAATGATGATTATATTATTTTTAAAAAGATGTTATGTAATAATGTTATAGAATTTATAAAAAATGTTTTGACATATTATTTACCACTTTGCTTTAATTAAGATATTTTACTTGTATATTTCATTTGTTACTTGAATAAACTACTTCTATAATAGTCACTATTGAAGTTTCATCAATAAATTGAATGAAGCTTAAGTGAAAAAATATACAATTAGCAGAATTTCATACAATAAATGCAGCTTATATTATACTTTCTTTAAGAAATTTTTAAGAAGTTTTTCTGTATTGAAATCCATAAAAATTATATAGGAGAGCCTTGATAAAATATGATACTGATTAAGATTTCTAAAAATTAAGCATGCTATGTTTTGAGAAAATGACTATTGCAAAAATCATATTTTTTAAGAAATTACTAATATTATTAAAATTATAAAATTAGACAATAAAATCAATAAATTCAATATAAATCCAATGTGATTTTACTTTTACAGTCTTTTGTTTACATTAGACACCTAAACTCATGATTCCTAAAAAAATCACATTATTTTATGACAATCATCATCATTTGGCCATTAATGTAAGTTAAAATATATTTATAATGTGTTAATAAAAAAATTGTGATTGTGGCATAAAAAATATTGTTTCCAAAACTTAATAATATTAAAAAATTTACAAAAAACTAGAAGTAGTTACAGGGAAGAATTGAAAAATTCTTATTCTTCTTTTCAGAGCTATAAAGTTTAATCAAACTAAATAATGCATGTAATACATAAAATTTTCGACTTGTTTATAACACTAACAAGAAGTTATTTGTAATATATACATACAATTATATGTGTATTTATTTATTTATGTATTTATTTATTTATTCAGATACGATTTCTTTTTAAAAAAACAATTTATATTATCGTTGTTAATATTTGAGTAAATTATTTCTTACAATATAATTTATTTTATCAGTTTAATTATTTTAATGTTGTATAGAATATATTAACAATTTGCAGATTAATTTTTTTAATAGATATTTAGTATATAAGTGAAATATATTTAAATATCTAATTTTGTTTCTCAAACAGTTTGTCTTATTTAAAAAAATTTTATTATTATTTAATATGAAATATCATGTGCTACATTTTACAATAAAAATGCTTTTTCATATAATTTGATTATAAGATATTGAAAAGTATATTAAAGATTTATTAGCGTTACCACTTTTTTTCAATGTAGATATGATCTGAACTTTTAAAAATTATTTTATAATATAAGATGCTAAAATACTAAAAATATAATCATATGCTAGATTTTTATGTAAATTAAAATTGTTACTTTTAAATTTTGGAAAATGTTTAAGATTAGAAATGCTAAAGTTGATTATTATTAAACTGGATTTATATTATATTGAGGCGTTAGATATTAGTTACTGTTTGCATTTGAAATTTAATTGGAAAATTAAATTAGAATAAAACATTAAAATAGTTACTGTATTATTCCCTTATTTTCCTTCAATTACATACTACAATAATACTTCTTAAGTAATACTATATTTTAGTTACTAAATATTACTTTGGTAACACATTTTTTGCATGCCAAGCTTTAACATGTAAAAATTAAATTAACACATAATAAACATGACATATAAATTTAAGATAATGAAAGAAATATAATTTAAGATGAATTCAAGATTAATTATAAATATAAGATATTTTCTAAAATAACTATTTAAATTATTAAAAATCAACCAAAAATATTTTTATTTATATCTGAAGAAATACTAATCGGTATTATTTAAATATTAAAAATCTTAAGTTTGGAAAATTTAATTCTGATCTTACAAATTTTTTTTCTAGAAATTCTGAAATTTATCAATACTTTTATATCCAGAGTTTTATTAAACATATAACTTAATATCAAATACATTTTATAAATTCTATACAAAGAAAACAAATCTAGGGCAACAAGAAATGATAATTTTATAATTTATATTAACGAAATTTTTTGATATTTACAAAATTAAATAATATTTTAATTAATCTATGTATCAGTTACAAATTTTAATAGACAGTAGCTGTATATATAATTGTTCAAACTTTTATAGAAATTTATATAAATTATCAACTACATATTTTTATCGCAAGTGCTTTTATTAATGACTTATATACTATTAATTCTCTAAGTTTTAAACAATTGAATTTTGAAACATTATCTGATATGAAGTAATATTTTACATCCTATAAATACGACAAGAGATGGTGGGGGCTACGGACCAACGGGTATACCCATCCCCTCTACAATAGCTGGTTGGTCTTGGACTTTCTGACCGATGCCTCTTAAAACCGTCAGTTTTTGATACGCACTTGGGTCTTCCATTCACTTCCAGCAAAGCAACTTCATCCATCTACACGCGGAAGGACGTATTGACTGATACACGGCTGACTGCCGTTTATTATTTGGCTCTCTAATCAATCCACCAGGTGATCTAAATAAGTTTCTGAAAACTTTATTCATATCATTTTTTACCCTTATTAATGTAAATTTTTGCTTCTGCAAAAGAAGAAATTGCATATTTTTATTTGGTAAATTTTCAATTTTGGCAATTACTAATTTATTAGAAGAAATTATATATAAATTACTAAAAAAAACCTTAAATTATATTGAACTTAATTTCTTTAATTAATATTTAAGAAATTTTGAAAAAAGTTTCCTTAAGGATATTATAGAAAAGTTTTGTATTGTAAATTCAATTAATTCCAAAGAATAGAAGTATTAACCAATTTTTAGTTAGGATATGTGTAATGTGTAATTTAATATAATTTAATAACTGTTATGAATTAGATATATCGACTATACATATTGTATTTCTTATTAGAATAAGATAGAATAGTTTACAAAATGGAAAACGTTTTAAAGTTTTCGTTAAAATATCCTATTTGATGCGATAAAAATGAAAATACGTTCTGAAATTTGAATTCTGAAAAAAATGAGTAGAAAGTGCAGTACATCTACTGATTATTATAAATAAATACCTACAAATTTTATAATTATTATATAATAAAAATTAGTTCTTAAAATACGTATCTAAACATAAAATAATTAAATATATTTTAAACACCGAAAACTATTGTTTATATTTTGATAAGCATTATAAAACAATTACTTTGGTTTTATGTATATTACATAAAAACAATTTTCTTATATTTACAAATAACTATTTCGATGACAGAAGATATTTTTTTAATTTTAATATTAAGCTATCAATATTAGAGAGTACCAACAAGTTTTATGTTTTGCGAATTTTTAAAACATAAAAATAATTAATGAAATTAATATTATATTAAATAATTTATGAAATTATTATTTGATTAAATTTATGAAATTATTATTTGATTAAATTTATGAAATTATTATTTGATTAAATTTATGAAATTATTATTAGATTAAATAATTTATGAAATTATTATTATATTAAAATAATTTAGAGAAAACGATAAAAGTAAAGTATAATATGAAAAACTTAAGTGTCTTATTTAAATATTTCCGTAAAAAATTTCATCGAAAATAACAAGTTTTGTAATATCTACAATTGCAATACAAACGGAAAATCAGAATATTTATTTTATGACATCAATATTCATTTAGTTGTATATGTATGTAAATGAAATTTACTAAAAAAATTAATATAGTAGTCTAAATCACATTTGACACATTTCCAGCTCATTATATTTAATTTATGAATTTTTTAATTAAAGTATGCAATTTTTTTGATGATTCAACAAGAAAATCATTATTTGAACGTATACTCTTTATAGTATCATTGATGGGAAAAAATTTCTTCATTTGTTTTATACATTATTCACAATTTATTTTTTCCAACTAATTATTTTCAATACTAATACATAATTCAATTTTAATAATAGAAACCTCTTATTATAAATGTCTCTCTTTATAATAATTATATATTTTGTAATAAAAAGAAAAATTTATATATCGTTTTCATGTATTATTGAAAAGTATTCATTAATTATATTAAATAGTATTCTTTTAAAAATTTACATTCCTGCTTTTTATAAATATTTTTTCTATTTCAGTATTGGTGCTTCTTAGATAATTCTTCAAAAATGGCGAGTATAATTGGACACGTCGTTAATAATTACAATGAGATCTTGGAAACGAATAAAGGTAAAATATTTTTAACAAATTTTTTTTTTCAATAATGGTTTAACTTAAATATATTAAATTAAACTTTAGTTTCCTTAAAAAAAAAACTGAAAACTGACAACGTTCGGAACTTCAAAAAAATTTATGAAACAAAAAGTTACTCACAAAAGTGTTACAACAAAAAAAAACAGGAATGACTAAGGATGGTTTAGTCATGGTTTCCTAATGGTTCTTGGTACGTGTCAAAAATTAGTAAATTAAAAGCAGTAAATTATACGAAAACAATACTTGTCCAACCATTAAAGATTTGCCGTGATTTTTCAACTCACACGTAACTAAGTTCCTCATTAAATTCTTCTTTTCAACAAAGAAATTCTATGTAAATTTATGGAAAATCCTTAGCAATATAAAAAAGGTATGGTGAATAAATTTTATTAATTGCACATGATAATATGAAATACATGTACGTGTTTTCACAATTACACATTTTATGAATAATATAATTTCAAGTAATAAGTAAAAAATTTTCTATATTTCATGATTTTTCTCTACTTGATATAATCAAATGAATTTTTAGTACCAAATGTACAAATATGCACATCAATTATATCTATTTCGTATCAATAAATCAAAGATTTAAGATTAGGAATGCATAAAAATTTAATAATTATCTCTATAAAATTTTACGTAGTGTACATTACAATTTTCATCATTATTTTCAAATTATTTGTTTAAAGAAGTCAAACCTTTAATGAAAATAAGATTCATAATTGAAATTATTTTCTTTAATTGGTCTTAAGAAGCAGAAATAATGAGTAGATATTTTGATTAGAACATTTGTAATTTATTCATCATAAAATCCGATAAAAAAGTTTAGTATCATATTGATAATTAATTATGAAAATTATATAAAATATAAAAAATAATTAGAAAAGATCATTTGCATTAATATTTAATATCTATAAAATATTCCGTTATCACTACAAATATTTATTGACATATCAAAAAATCTTTATTTTCGCAACTGTCGCATAACGTTCCAATACAAAATTCAAACAAATCCATGCAAAACTGGCATACGAAAGAAAATCTGTTGCTATTACAAAATGACCTGATTGCTTCTGAAATACTCCACCAGCACAAAGCATTCCTTGACCCATAAAAGAATGTCGCGAAATATCTCACTGATTCTCCGAAATTTGTTTCAAAATCCCATTAAAAATTTTACCGAAATCCTACGATGCTCTATTCAATCATCCGAATGGAGAAAAAAAAATTAATAAATTCAAAGCAACAGCGATCTGCATGAGGATGAAAGTAAACGAGTTTTGCCGGCCCATTCTCTGGAAGCCACGTGGCTGGATACATGTGGAGTTGAACCGGGTCACCTGTTTCTCTAAACGAGAACACGCGCGCATATGCGGCAACGCCGAAATTTGTCAGGTTACGGTTGTCTCCTAATAATTCAAGCAATTGAGGTTTCCTCCTTTTTCCTCTATCTAGTAATCATTTGTTATCCGAAAGTAATTTATATATGACCAATTTTTAAGTTTTAAAACATTTTATCTATTAGAGTTCTTTGATATTTTGGAAGTTTTGATATTCGGAATTTCATATATTAAGTGACGTTGTTATGTTGAAAACTTTATAAATTAATAAAAAAAATTTTAAACTTAAAATTTAAACCAGTAATCATATATAACTTGATAATAAATTAAATTCTTAACTAGTCCAATATATCCGGCTTTACTATATTCTTTAACAGTACATAATTATACTTTGACTTATTAGTTAAGCTGAACTATTTATTAATCCTTTCAATGAATTGAATTGTAGTTCTGTTTAAATGATAATTTTTAGTTGTACTTCTTACTGTGTTATAAAATAATATTAATAAAAGTGCATGAAGAAAATATTATGATTGATAATTATATATTGTAAACTTTAAATTCATGTATTATAAAAATAAAATGGATTCGCAAGAAAAAATATATAATTGATCTCATTTTAAATTAATATTATTTATTGTTGCTACATTTGCACAATATTATGTACACATCAAAAGAATTGTTAAATTTGCTTAAAAAATTATTTTCCTGACTTTAGATTATTAATAAATAAAAATATTTATTAATTCGTGCAAACCAATAATCTTATTAAGTATATAAAATGTATATATTCTTGAGGTTTTTAAAATTATCATGGCTAATTATTCTCAAATATCTTATGTACTCATTTCTTCGTTATAAAGAGGATGGAATGTGCTTCCTCAGGAAATAAAAGCTTAGGTATTTATTGATGCCTACCAATGAAAGGAAATGTGTGTTGTAGCGACAGCAATGTACTTTCACATCTTCATAAAATTCAAATGGTGGAAATAATGACATCTGCTTATATATTTGAAGAACATAATCTTATAAATATTATTATAATCTCATAATTTTTTAATGTTTTTGTTTTTGTTAATAAATATGAACTTATAACTTTTATAAAATTAAATTCATAAATGATTTAGATGGCAGTGTTCTCTTTTGAAAATATGCTTATATACTTTGTTTGAATAATTAGGTTTAAAATTTTATCTGCATAATTAATATTGAAAATTGCATTAAACTTACTTATGTATATTTAATATAAATATTAATTATTTTATATTTTGAATACTTTTTTAATGTAGCATTAATTAAATGGAAATTTCATTAAAGCATAACATTTTAATTATAATTCAAAGGCAAATAAATAATTTTAGATATATGTAATAAACGGTCTAAATTATGTGAATTTCTGATTTTAATTTAAAACATAATAAAATAACTTAAATAAAAAAGTTAAATTGAGATAAATAAACTATCTAAATCTAACTATTTACTCGAAATAAACCGTACAATTTATGGGAACTCTTTACTAACAATAAATGTAACAGCAACTAAGTATGCGATATTAAAATGTGATGAACCTATCATTATTCGTAATAGAAGTTTATGAAGTCAAACACGCAATGTAAATGAAAATGAAAATTACTAATCTTGATATGCTTATTTAATTTTCTAAAATAATTTAACATTTATTTTATAAAACACATATGTGTGATAATATAATTAAATTATAATTAAATACTTACACACTTATTAATTTGTCCATAAAAATTGCTAAATATTCATTATTAATTGAGAGCCAAGTAGATCAATTGATTAAGAGTGATAATTAAAATGAAAATACTTATTTTCAAATTTTAATAAAAACACCTCTTTGTGGATGAAAGTGATATATAGTCATTAGATTTCACAATACGTATTTAGGTACATCAATTAATCTACGAAAAATAAAATTTATGAAAATTATGAAAGTGATATATTTAAAAATAATTTAAAATATTCATTGCTGTTCAGTACAGTACATTATGTATATTTAGGTTTTCACTTATCCTTACTCTTCATGAAATACATAAGTGTCTATTATATATTGTTTTCAGAGTTCTTATTACACATGGAATTATGTAATAAAATAGTTTTTTAATATGTATTATATTTTATATTTGTATTTTGAAATAACATGAAATTTAATTATTTATAATTATACTCTTGTTTACATCTTTTCAATAGCTTTTAAAGCTATGATAAGAACAAAAATAGAAATATCTGTACGTTAAAATTGATATTAAGAAAGATATTAAAAAAATTGGTTTTCGAATATTCGCGAGTGAGTTATTTCTACTTTTCTGAATTCAGATCCCATGGTGGACTCATGGCTACTAATGGGTTCGGCAAAGCCTCTCCTACTTATTCTTGCTGTGTATTTGACTTTCGTCCTAAAGATCGGTCCAAAAATGATGGAAAAGAGACCAGCTTTTGAACTCAAGACTGTTATAATATTATACAATGGTTTCCAAGTGATATTCAGCATTTGGCTAACGATATTGGTAAGAAAATATACAAACGTCACATTTGTAGAAGTGGGTGAATGTTTCTCGCGCGAGGTTATTTATTTTATGATATGATACGTAGCTATGAGAGATTTATATATAGTTTAAGACATTCAATTTTGTATCCACAGGCATTCAAGGTTGACTTGATGAGTCTCATATTCACTGATAACTGTAATATGAAGAAATCGCTTCCATCCAACGATAAGCTACAGTCTTCGGTGAGGGGAATTTTTTAATTCGCTTATTTCCTGTTTTAACGTCCCTCGAATACTTCTGCTTCCCATGCAAAGGTCTTAACTTTCACAAATGATGATTGCACAGCGAACATTCTTGATATTTAAATTTACTTTTTATTCTTTTACATTGCAAAAATTATTTTAGTACCTAGACAAAAAAATTACTCTTTGTAATGCTATTAATATTCTAAAGTAACAAGCTTGCAATTAAATTAAAATTTATTACCTAGTATATGTAGATTTACTTTTCCTTAGAATTTGATAGCATTTCTTTAACTAATTTATAATTAAAATATAAATAGTAATAGAATATGACATGATGCAGGACGTCATAAAGATTCAGAAAATAGAAATATGTAAAGGAATAAAAATTTCTATTTCTATTATCTGCAGGAAAATACAAATGAAGATAATATTCACTACGTTAATTTTTTCCTAATACTCATTTATAATTAAGCAAATATCTGAGAATCTATTTATGAACACTAAGAAACCTAAATCTATCAACTTTTATAATAAACATTTAAATATCTTTTAAATTTAACTAAAATAGTAAGTTTTTCTATTATAAACAAAAACTGTTAAAATATAACAAAAATTGCAAGCAACTCTTGTGATTTTTTAGCAGTATAATTAAAATAACAAACATTTTATTTTACTTATAGTTGTCAGTAGGAGCTTGGTGGTACTTTTTTTCAAAAATCACCGAACTTATGGATACAGTGAGTACTAGAATAATTTGAAAATTTTTAACTATTTTTATCTTTCTTTAAAATATTATAAATTTAAATTTAATTTTATATTTTACTACGGTTTCATCACCAACGTATATATTAGTTATAAATTTGCTAGTTTTCAAAAAAGTTTTAAAAATTATTTTTATTGTATCTTATTTAGTCAGATTTTTTAAGTATTGATTTAACAAATATTTCTTAAATTTATAATGTTTAAGACATGTTATTAACTGTTTCAATTAAATTAATTCTAACTAACTTAAGAAGTAATTATTATGAATCTCATGAATTATCAAAGTTATACTTATAATAACTTTTTCAATTTTTAATAACAGTAATATTGCGTGGAATTTCTTGAACAGTCAATCTTTATTATTAATTGAGTAACAACTACAGAGCTTGTATAACAATATTTTAAATTAAAAATAAGAAATTTTAGTATCAAAAGAATGGAATAATAATAATAATAATACAAACATATTAATTTTATTCAAAGACACCTTTGAAATAAATATAAAGTATCAAATACAAATGGTTTGAATTATAATACCATGATAGCAAATTTCATATTAAAATAAAAATTGACTAAAATATTTTATATATTACAGGTATTTTTTATTCTTCGTAAAAAGTTTAACCAAGTATCGTTTCTCCATGTTTATCATCATACAATAACGGCTTTCTTCTCCTGGTGCTATCTTAAATTCTTACCCGGTGAACAAGGTCTTGTCATCGGCTTTCTCAATTCGTTCGTTCACATCGTTATGTATTCATATTACCTAATCGCGGCTCTTGGCCCAGAATACAGAAAATATCTATGGTGGAAAAAATACATGACATGGATGCAGTTGGTAAGTAACTATATTATCTTAAAATTTAAAATATATGTTTTGAGCAGCAATGCACAATTTTAAGTAAAGTAAGATGTAGCTATTAGTTTTTCATATGTGAAACCTTTATTTCAAATAATTCTTACTATTAATATTTTTTTTTATTTTCTGATGTCTTCCATTAACACATTAAGAATCTATTAAATAATTTTTTAAGAATACGAAGAGTATTTCATAATTCTTGAAATAACAATTTGAAACTTCTTATTTTTACATTAATAAGAGACAAGTTAAATCTTTTATTTCTACTTCAGAGTATATTTTGAATTTTAATGAACATTGAGAGTTATAATTATTAAATAAGAAAGAGTTATAATTAAAGAATAAAGAGTTATAATTAAAAAATAAAGAGTTATATTTAAAAAATAAAAAGAGTTATAATCATTAAACAAAGGTATATTTTTAATTAATCGCATTGATATATAATTAAGAAAAATCTTTTCAATGAATTTTTTTATAACTGTACAATTATTATTTTCAAGAAAACTTTACAAATTTGAAAAAATTGAATTTACAGTTATAAATACTAGATTATGTTTTTTTGGAATTTATACATAAAAATATAATAAATTAATAGTTAAAAAATAATTAAATTAATAACTAATTGAATAAGAAAAATAATTATTTGCTTTTTGATTTTATAGGTGCAGTTTGCAATCATGCTCGTCTACTTGATGTTCACACTTGCCGTAGATTGCCATGTGCCAAAAGCGCTTACATACTTTTTCCTGACAAACGTTGTAATTTTCATTTATTTATTCAGCGATTTCTACAGAAAAACATATGCTAAAACGAAAAAAACGTAAAATGTAACTTAGCCAAAACATCCAGTGTTGATATCTGATCGAATAGAATCTTATAAATATATTTTAATTCGTATTTTCATGATATTGAATGAAAATCGACTGTTAAGGGTATTATTATTTATTCAAATGTAATTTATCCCATTCCAATTTGATCAATACTTGTAAATAGTTTTCTTTTATATTACTTCTTTCATATAAGTTATGAATTTTTTCTTATTCTAAATTTCCTTGGAGCGATATTTTGAAGAAAAATGAAAAATATTTAAAAAAATTTTTTCATAACTTATTAGAAAAAGATATAAATTACGTTTGATGTTTATATATAATGTATGTATGAATATATATATAATATAATATAATATATATATAATATAATATATATACAAAGATTTTATGAAAATAATAATTTATGTAAATGTTTTTTTTACTAAAAATCTAGAAGAATATAATATAAAGCATAAGGATTCAAATAGATATCGATTAATAATATTGAAGAATGGTTGTGAATATTTCAGAATATTTATTGCACTAATTAAAGATTTGATTTCTTCATAAAATATATTCGCTTGATGCCTACTTTGTCATACAGTAAAAAACTAATTTCAAAATTAATTTTAAAATTATTTTGAAGAGTAAATAAAATTATTCATTTTAATGTTATAAATAAATAGATAGTTATAATACACATGTGCTTTAATTTTATATAAATGAAAATATAATACAATTTATTTATGTAAAATTAAAGTTACGTATAAAAAATTTTGTGTGTTTATAAATTGACATTCAAGTTTTTTTTTATATATTAAAATAACTTACTTTTTATCAAATAATACTTTATTTAAAATATTTAATAATAATATAATAATATTTTTAAAATAAATCTTCTTCCTTCTTTTTCTGTTACAAGTTATATTTAATGATTCATTTTTCTAAATACAATTTAAGTTACAGTCGTACATTCCAATCGATATAAATAGAAATTTTATATTTTTATTACCTTGAATTAGTTTCTCTAAAAGCTTCGTGTCTATGTATATATTTATAATATTGTAAAATATATCAAAAGGAAAAATAAAATATATAAGTAAAACTTATTTGTACTAAATTAATTAAAATTAAAAATGACTTGAAAATATGAAATAATTCATTATCGGTAATATTTAATTCACGCAAATTTATTGTACACCGGCTAAGTTAGAACTATAAGTTAATATTCACCCTTTTACTATGAAAAACCTTAATATCTTTTACTAAGATTATCTTAAAATGAAATATTATAAGAAAGTTGTTGAGATTAACTAAGTTAATTTAAGTAATAGAATTAACTAATACAATATATATAAAAGTTGCAAAATTTTATAGAGTGGATAAGTAAAAAAAAAATGTAGAGTAGATACTTTCAAAATCTATCTGTTTATTATAAAATCAGCTTCACACAATAAGTCTTCATACATAAAATACAATGCACTCGAATCATTAGTTTCATATATTTATTGTTGATTTTATAAAAATTTATTTTGTAAATATTGTCTAGTATAATAATTTTATTTCTTCTATTAAATTTCTAAAAAGCCGCATATGTTACATGCGATTATTATTCTATACATACTTTAGATAATGCTTAAAATGAGGATTATCATATTAAAATAAATTCAGGTATACTTTTCATGTACATATATAGAACTTTAAGTCACAAAATTATTCTCTACAAAATCTTACACGTAAATTTATAATTAACAAAATATTACTGAAACTTGCTGTTTATGCCATCCCATGTATTCTATATATTTTTTATATTCTCTGAGTATCATTTAGCTTATCGAGAATTTTTGAACTCATTTTCACGCCTTAAATAATATCTAAGCCATGCCTATTTGTAATGGTTAGATTACGCTATTTAAAATTTGATCTAAATAAATGGTAACTAAAACCGCATTTTTCATTCATATTAAAAGTATACAATTATAAATTGTACTGAATCAACGAGTTCAACATTTGCTTCTTTTCTTGTATTTACTCTTTCACACAACGTTGTAGAATAAAGAATGTACAAATTGAAGAGTAACAATATATTTGGAAAAACGAATAATTTATACATAACTAAGTAAACGATTCGAAATGTTTAGAAATTGAAATGTAGGTGTGTGTGTATATATATATATATATACACACACACATATTTATATATATATACACAATATATATATACAAACACATATTTATTTATTTTCTATGAAGATATGTGGAAATAGAACTTTGCAATACGTAATCATTGCAGGGAAAAGTATTGAACAGAGTAAATCGAATACCGCAAGTCTCGCATACATTTGCAGATTAATGTATTAATTGCAAGTATCACTTTTTTAAGTTGACCAAAATAATTGCTTTACATTCAATAATTTCTCTAAATATAGTTAGTGCATTCAAATTAATACAAGATTTTTCAAACGTTCTATTGTGTAAGTAAAAGAATTTAAACACATTGTACTAAAAATTATTCACGAAAATATTTGGTTTATTTTGGTTAAAAATGTGTATTAGATTACTGAAATTAATATATATATATATATATATATATGCTTAAAAGTAAATATAATATAATTTCAATACGAAAATTATAAAATGAAATATTCTAAAATTTATTTTTTCTTAGATTATTATGTATGCCGTAACTTTTCAATATTAGAAAATTAAATTTTTTATTAACTTTTCTATGGGCTCTTAAAAAAAGTCTAAGTAAATTATCTGTCAACATCAGTTTCTAAATGAAAATAAATATTTTCTTTATATATTCTATTTACAGGAAATAATTTTTTTTATCTCATTATTGGTTTACAGATATTATTTGTTTAAACCGACTTCAATTTTCCATTCTTTAATAACTTTCCATCAAAGGCTATTTTCTCATTGATAAATGACTCTTCATTGACTGCAATATTTCCATTTTGGTATATTTTTGTATTTTTGGTGCAACTATTTGTAAATTTTCCCTTCGATATGCCTCTGTACGTCAATTTGTCGTTCGATATCTTTGAATTCAAGTCATTGACGTCGTTCTTCTCTTTTTTACCAGTGTTGTCAGATGTATAAGCTTTGTTGTAAAACTCGTAAAAGAGGAAATAAAAAAATATGGCGTTCGGAAGAATGAATATTAGAGACCATCTAGGATAGTCACAGTCATAAAACAAAAGCTGACAGCTGTGTAAGAATGCTAGACAAAATTGACCCTGTAATTAAATTGAATTGATTATTAAATATCCATACAATAAATGCTTGAATTATAATAGCAATTAAATTTTTACGTAAATTTAATTTTTTATTTACATTTATTCTGAAAATAAGAAATAGGTTTCAATCCCAGAATATAACCACACTTTGGTGACTAAAAAGCAATAATGTTATGTCACAATAAAAATAAAATATAATAATTTTATTTCAAGTGAAATATTAATTCTTTAAATTGAACTTTAATTTAAACCAAGACAGCCTTATAATGAATAATATTTTTTAGAACAATTGAATATGGTGACAAGGGTATACACAGATGATTAGATAATACAGTTTACAAATAATTTAGCAAATTTTATGTAATTCACAGTGTCTGAAATCATAAAAGTCAATTATTATATTATTTGTTGTAGATCCACTAAAATATAAATATAAATAAACTAAAAGGGCTGTTCTAAAAATTACATGAATAAATTAAAAGTTCTCTTCTATATTTTACATGATTATCCAAGTCTTTTAACGTTAAAATTACAAAATAGATATTTAGTAGTTTATAAATTGTATGTAAACAGATTTTAATAATTTTTGTGTTTGACACACGAAGATAATAGTTAACTCGATTAAATTTGATAATAATTTCAATGAAATTTATGAAAATATAAGCTTAATCTCTATTAAGAATATTCTTTATTAGTACATTTACTAATATTGTTTTTATTGCAAATTTCACTGTTTAAAAAAACAGACATCAGTATGGTTCTTCATAAAAAATGTTAATGATATGAATAGTAAATATAAAAATAAAATAAATGATTACAATCAGTAATCATCTATAGTATAGTTAATCGATAATTTTATTAAAACATTTTTCAATGAAAAAATCTGAAAATAATATTCTTACGAATAAAAATTAACTATATTATGCCAGTTTTGTTAATACTTTTCTATTTATTAGAATGTAACAAAATATTTATTTCTATCATAATGCTTCATATTCTTTAGATTTTTTCTGTCCTCGAAGCAAGCATCATGTATTTAAGAAATATCGTTAAATTTAAGAAACTAAATTTAACAACTCGAATGTGTTTTATTTAATTTCTTTAAAAAATAATTAGCATTATTTAAACTGTCAAGAAAATCAAATACAAATGTTAAAAAATTAATTACTATCTATAATTAATATAATTACCATCTGTAATGTCGTAATGTATTTTTTCCACCACAGATACTTTTGGAACTGAGGTCCGATTGCAGCCAACATATAATATGTATACATAATAATGTGAACAAAACTGTTAATTACACCTGTAAACATAGAAAATAAATTTGTTCTGAATTTCTACAATTCATAAGTTTGTACGAATTGCAGAGAAGCACAAACAAAGTAAGAAACTGATTTAAAGGAGATCTAATAATTAAACTGATATATAATATATAATAATAATTAACTTCTCTTATGTCATTGATTTAACTATCTGACACTGATTAAATATTAATTTTACTTATATATCATATATAATATATATCATATATAATATTTAAAGCAATTATAATTTTACAATTATTTAAATAATATGTTTAGATATGCATGATTTAATATTTTATTTGGCATACTGAATATTACTTATTAAACATTAATAATTGTAAACTTTTTCAGTTATAATAAATCTTTTTGTCCTTTAAGTATAAATGGAGTTCTAATGAAATGGTTATTACAACTTTTTTATACAACTATCCTTAAATTAGTAATTCATTAGAAAAATATTATAACACTAATTTACTTTTAATTATAAATATCTAAAATGTTTTGCAAGTATTTACCAATATTTAATATTATCTAATTCATTAACGAATGTAAATTTAATATTAATCTACGCTTAGTAAATCTTGCTTACCTATGAATGTGCCATGACCACCTGGATAATATTTTGCCGCACCCCATGAAACCATTGGCATTACAGTATGGTGATACATATGTAGGAACGAAATTTGCGTATCCTTTTTACGCAGAACGAAAAACACCGTATCAAGAAGTTCTGTAAGTTTTGCTAAAAAGTAGACGTAGACAGCTCTTGCGATCTGTAATAAAATATAATATTAGATAATTTACAAATATTAATGTTAAGATTAATTATTTTATAATTTTTTATAAAAGATAATATAATATTTAGTTATGAAGAAGAAAATAATTTTTAAGTAATCTTAACAATTATAATTAATAAAAATTTAAAAAGAAAGAAACAATTTTGTTCAGTCATCGAGGTGAACTGATTTGAAAGATATCTAGAAAAATAAATAATTTTATATATTTGATATAGCAGTGAGCAATTAAAGGAAATTATTGCGATTCTAATACACTTGAATAATTAATGCGACAAAATACTAAATAATTTATTATTGAGTTATTGGATTCTCTTGTAATCATTTATGATAAAAAATCATTTTGTCGATTTCTTAACGTTGTTTAAAATATAATTCAGCAAGCTATTATGAAGCTATTATTATGAAAAAAAAATAATATACGTATATAAAAATTTTCGAAAAATCTTACTCAACTAATCTAAAATATTTGATATAATTTGGTAAAATTTCATTAAATGATAAATTAGAGAAACCAAGTAATTCCTTTAGATAGTTTTAAATTAAATTATTAAATTTAAACGGTTATTAAACTAGTATAATTTATCTAATTCATTAAAAAATATTTAAGCCTTTTTACTTTAAGTCAGCTTCACTATTTTTGTTCCAAGATTATCTTAAATAATTTAAATTATATTGCTAAAAGACTTTAAAAAATAAAAGAAAAATTTACCCTTTCTTCATCATTTGATTTTGTAAAAGTTGATAATATTTTATATTCATTCAAATGATATGCAGTAATACAAAGTACAGAATTATAATATTATAAATAGCTTTAATTATTTGTCATTTTTTATGATAATGCTTTCCATGAAATATCAATTAAATAGATACCCTAAGGGCATGGGGTGAACTGGAAAAATCAACGGGCTCACACTTCCAGCTGTAATGTCTAAGCCATGCACCATCGAGGCCCTCGTAAAAAAGCCAAATACTAAGAATGACTTGTAGGAAATTATAGAAGACTAAAGTGTTCTTGAGGACATACGGTTTACGATGTTCCATGAGACGTGGACCCCATGATAGAACGAAGTACAGGTAAGCGGTCAATATTCCGATACCAGGAATTGGTGAAGACAGTAGGAACCAATCTCTCGTTCTCGCATCTAGGCATTACATATCATTGATATTTTCTGCATAAGCTTTATATTATAATTACTATATAACCATCGATGCATTAAGTAACCTTATGACAAGAAATAAAATAAAAATACTGTTAACGAAATATTAAATTTTATTTGTAATTTCATTCTATTAATGACGTTTACGTATTTCTTGATCTATAATATATTTAACTTATTTGCTTCTAATGAAACTTTGAAACTTCTACTTAATTTCCTCTCATAGATTATCTTAAAATATAAATATTTATTTTCAAATTTATCAATTTTGCTTACACCATTAAAATATTAATATCTAACGGTTAAAATTATATATAATAAAAGGTATGGTAATAATTATTTCGATAAAATGTATTTTGAACACTCACAAGAAAAAATATTTCTTCAAGAAGTTTATATTAAATTGTAGAAGCAAACTTTAATTTTGACAAATGTATATTATTAAACAATTTAAATTTAATTTACTTAATCTATTATTCAGAACTATTAGTATAAGAATTTAAATTATATACTTCGAAAATTTTACTAGGATATTGTAATCTTGAAATATATTGTCTTCGCTGAAAAAATAAAGATTAGTTGGAATATTTGCAATTTTCATGTATTTATACATATAGATATGTATACATAAGGATAGAAGTGAACATTCAAAATCAACTTAAATTCTTTTATTTAATTAAATTGCGTTTATATATATATTTATTCCAGATATATGAATTGTTTTTCGTATATAAATATACTAAAAAATTATCTACTAATATTGAATTATACCAAATATTCAAAATTTCTTCAAATTCTTTAATAAGAATGAATTGAAGTTTAATAAAGGTAATATTTAATCAAAATATAAAAATTTCTTTCCTAAATAAAATTCATAGTTAAATTTGCTAAGCATCAACTTTCATTTCATTCAAATAGCAATTTTTTTATATAAGTATATAAATTTAATATGATATTCGTGATATTCTAAGGAATATCAAAGAATAGGTAGTTTATTCGAGCTGATTTAATTTGTAAAGCAACTCACCAGAAAATTCCCAAAAAATCTGGTTATAGAACTTGTATAGCGAGTTATTAGTAGCGCTGACCATGTGAGAGTTGTGCAAACTGCTGATATTCATTGTAATTTAGCTGAAAACAAATTAAAAAGTTTCAAATACTCATTCAGAAAACATTCCAATCTTCATGGCTGTAAATAATCATAACTTAACGCTACATGTATTATACTTTACTGGGTATAAAATTATTCAAGACAATAATAAACAAAATAGTAAAATACAAATTCTACATAATTTATAAATGTTTATATAATTAAAGAAGTTAATATTTAAACATTTTTCAAGAAACAAATAATACAGGCGAAAATAGAAAACAAAGTTGATTTAATATTATCGAAAAGTAAGCGTAAAAGTCCCTCGGTATTATAACGCCCATAAACTAGTAAATAAATGTGTAATTGCGTAAGTTGCATCATTAATCTAATTTAATTAAATATAATAATATTCAAAGTTTAAATTACAAAGTTAATTTTTTTTTAATCAATTTTTAAATATTTAAACTTTCTTCTAAAATTTCATATAAAAGTATTACAGTAATATTAAGCATTAAAAAAACTTAAAGTGGTAAAGTACCAAGCAGAAGTAAATCCCACGCACAAACATTTAGCCATCAAATCGTCAAAATTGACAGCATAGTTAAAATGAAGTAATAAATGGCATAGCTTGGCAATGAACAAATACGAGTAACAATACAAAATGCATGAACTTGCGAAATTTGAACTCGCTTTTTATGTAGGCAAAAAAAATCGAAAAAGATATATAGGTAAACTAGGTGCGATTGGTATGCATCGCAAAACTCGATGAACGACAATATATATACTTGCACAGGTTACTCTGTTTTTTACACTTTCCAATGCCCATTTCTTTTTCTTTTCTATCTTTCTCTTCCTCTCAACGTTCCTTTTTACCTGTTAGTATTTTACTATTTATATACTTATATACACGTACTTACATACATACACACACATGCACATCTACTTACGGGTAACACACTCTTACGATTAAAAACCACTATTAAGGGATCTACCCGCGCGCAGGATTTTTATTTTACCAATATATTAATATATCACAATTGGTCGTTTGAGTGCGTTCTTTATTTTTTTTCCTTTTCTACTTGTAAAATAAATACATGAATGATTAGGCTTGATGGTTGACTATTATTTTTAAGTTTATCGACGACTTTTCTCCTTATACTTCACTTTCTTTTGGTATAGAATAAAATTTATAGGCTTTACTTAACAGAATAGAAAAGATTTCAAAAAGATATGGTAGTTTCTTTTTAAGATTATTATTAATGTACATAAGAGTTGATTACATAGAATGTAAGTAGAATATATATGTTCATGTATAAGTGTAACTTGATAAAGATTTGAAGGATTAATTAATGAAATGAAAAAATATGAATTTTTAGCAATTTCTTAGTTAAAATTATTAAGGTCAAAAGCCAAAAAAGTAAAGATATACGATTTATCTTTCGAAAACCATAATTAAATCAATATCGCTCTAGGTATTCTAATAAAAAATTAAAGTTTTTACTTTAAATATGTACATATGTACTAAAAATATATATAATTATTGTATTCTTAAAAATACTTATTTAATACTTTACTCTTTATTACAGGAATAATATGAAACATATGAAATTTTAATTTCTAAATAGTTATCAATATTTTTACCATTTAGGCAAATTTAAAGTCACACGTGCGCACAAGTAAATGAACTCATTTCACACACGCAAAGCACATATCCTTATGCACAAACACCTGACCACATCACTAACATTAAATAGAGTAATAATATGAATACAACCAATTTTTAAACATTTTCCTTATTTGAAAAATTATTATTACAATTATTGAAAGTAATACTAATCATGATAAGGAAATTCTAGTTATTAGGAACAATTTTTAGCTGTTAAAATTATTTTGAAGTGTTTGTCGAAAAAGTAAATTTTTCAACACATTTAATAGATAATTTATTAATAAAATGTTTCAAAACATTTTAGAATACTCTGCTGATTTAGTTTAGTAAAATTATTTAGGAGAATATTTTAATATATTTTGAAAGAAAAAATATATTTTTCAGTGATAAGTATTATAACGAAGTTAAGATTAACCTTACATTAACACTAATTACATACATACATAAAACAGTTGAAACAATAAAAAACAAACTTTCCAATCAAAATTTTCAATGCTAAAAAATTATAAAAAAAGTATTTCGAAAGAAACTTAATGTCTAATTTATTAATACAGATAGCAGACATGCTCTCTTCTGATAAAAAATAAAATGATATAAAAATAAAATGTAAGATGAACTAAATATTTTAAAAGTTTTCCCATGTTATATATATATATTATTTTATTTATATCGTATTTGCAGGATATATAATAAAAACAAATAACAATAATGTATACGTGCATATATATATGCACAGCTAAAATATATAATATATATTAATATATATATTATAAAATTTAATATATATATTTATATTCATATTTAAAAAAAAAATAAAATTAAATTAAATCATTAAGAAAATTTTTTCTGTTATTATAAGACGCAACAATTTCAAAATATCGTTTTCAATCAAAATCATATTTATCGATTTCGAAGTACACAAAAGTGTACTTATCGATAATTAAAAATATGAACTGAAATTGAAAATAAGAAAATCAAAGTATAGAAGAGTATAATATTCTATGTAAATATTAAATTGTATATTTTCAAAATGATGCTGTATTTTAGTTTAAATTGAAAAATTTCATTTACTAATTGTACACTATAAATTTTTACTTTTTGATTTATTTGTAGTTCAATTTAAATATCTATGAAATATTTCTCCGACATTATTTAGTTGATCGGCTTCAAAAATGAAAAACTGCATGTTTAAAGGAATGAATGAATTGAAATACTTATATTAATTTAAATATTAATTGAAATCAAAATTTCTTAATCAAGTAATCACTATTTTTTTATAATACGATTTTTCATTTAACCGAAAATTATGCTTAGTCAAATTAACTGAATATTTTCAAACATTTTTATATTACATGTAATTATATTTTTTCCTAAAAAATCGTAAATTAATTATCTATCCTTAATAATAGTCTAAATTAAATGTTAAGAGAAAAATAGTATTGATAATATTATTAAGTGAATAAATTTTCAATGCTAAAAGCTCTTTTAAATTAGAAAAAATCTATTCAGTAATATAAAGTTTTTAATACTAACGAAAACTAACGATCCGTAAGAGAAGACTTATTAAAGTGAATATCCATAATAGTTCGTATTTCTATAACTAGACAGTTTTTGCTGATAAATCTTGTTCTTAGTATTTATTTACTTCATGAATCTTTGAACCGTCAATTTCTAATACTAGAATCTAATACTAGAAATAATAATATGTAAAAGTTCTCGTATAACAAGATTTTGAGGTCAATATCCATTTCTTTCTTTACATTCAAATTTGTTTCGTATTGTTATCATTGTGCAAATTAATTTTATTTTAATACAAAAACTTTAATACTTCAAATTTTAATAGTTTTTACATATTTTTTATTTATAAAAGAATTTACTATTTTTAGTTTTATTAATTTATAAATTTAATTACTGATAAATATATATGAAAAAGAATATATAGAATATAGCAGGTATTGGAAGCATTCAATCTAACTTTGATCATTTTGATCCTTTAAAAAATTCATGATAGTCTTTGAAAATATAATATCTTTTCTAATGACATTTTTGCGAATCATTACATGTATTTCATATATATTTTAATAAAAACACATTTAGACATTTATTAATCATCTGTTACTACAAAATCGACAACACAAGAAATAATGCTACAAAAATTTCCGGCCTTATCATGCATAACCAATAATTCCTTATTTCCATAAGAACAAAGTTTCTTTATACAGAAATAGATCCGGAACAAACGACTCATTGAACAGCTCATTAAGAAGCTTGGATTTTTGAACCGTGGTTCATATATCCTCTCGCGAAACGCATACCGTACGTCACACGTGAAATATACGTCATACATGAGTTGATGGAATCACTGGATCCTTTATATTCGCTTATCCGAGATACCGGTTCAAAAGTAAGCCAAGTTGTGCCGCAGCATCAACTTCCAATTTTGATGCATTTCATCGACGCACTGGTAAATGACGCCTCGATCAGGTGTTTAATATGCCACGTAGGTCGATTCTCTTCGAAATCGCTCTCTTATCGACCGTTTACAGAATGAACATAGGTAAGAATTTTTCAAAATATGTATCATGCGGCTAATAACTTAATAATAATCAAAACATTGTTTAGATAAATTCTTTTTATCTCGATGATGATTTTTTCAGAAGCAATTAGGAAGTCAAGTGTCTTGAAAACATAAATTATCATTTACAATAATATCGTTTATAAAAATTTCTTTAATCTCCTAGAATTATAACAAAATCTTTTATTGCATTTTATCGAATAATTATAATTACTTTTAAGAAATAGCTAAATACTCATAATAACAATTATGCAAAATTATAGATTATGACAATAGCAAATACTTTTTAAGCAATTCTAGCTATATCAACTTTCGCTGAATATCAAATATTATAATTTTTTAAATACAATGAACTATCGGATATTTGAACGTATTTTATTTTCAAAATTAATATCTAACTTAAAAAAATACTTTTGATTGTTATTATATGTAAAAAGAGTCACAATATTACTAAAAATTATATTTATAGTACAAATAAATAGTTTTTTGCTTCCTATTAATCATGATGCATGATCAACTTTTGCAAAAAATTTGTGATGCTACTAAATTCAATATTATTTGATGAGATGAAAAAATTTAAATTAATCTAAAAATTTAATTCTTAAATTCTACCTTAGATAAGATAGAGCTTTTTATTAGCATACCAATTGTCTGAATAAAAACTTATAACAAAATATGGTTTATTTTTGACTGCTTATGTTTGGAAAGAAATTTTTATATTCGTATTAAATATTAAATAGAAATTTTGAAACAAAGTTTCAGATATAATTGATATAAATAATTTAAAGAGAAAAATTGTATATAAAATTAATTGAAATCTTTGTTTCCCTACTATAATTTCATACACTATATAGGTATAATTAAAAGAAAATTTTTTTCTTTAAATAAAATAGTCACTATAAAATACAACTCACAAAGATAGATGTTACTTTTCATGCATAAAGCATAATAATCACTGAATAGTACTACTACGTAATTTAAATAACAAGTTTAATTTATTTAAGTATTAGAATAATGCCAATTAAATAATATATATTAGTATATTATATATATTAATATTAGTATATTATATATATTAATATTAGTATATTATATATATTAATATTAGTATATTATAATAATATATATATCGTAAGTTGATTTTTGAAAACCATAATTCTTGTAAATTTTAGAAAATTTTTATAAATCACTTTATAAAAAGTTGATGAAATATTAAGAATATAACTTATTAATAAGTATAAATTTCTCTTTAATTCTAAATGTATAATAATTTTAAATTATATACAATTACAAGTTTAAAGATGTTTTTAGAATTTTATAATCCCTAATTTCTGGAGTATTTATCATCGTTGTAATAAAAATTATTATTTACAATAATGTATAATATTTGAATTGTATTTTAGAAAAATAAAGAATATATAATTGAAAAATTCTAACAGTTAATTAATACGAATAAGTTGATAACAAATATGTGATCTTATTTCTGATTTCATTATAGATTCAAATTATATCAACTATTTAATAAATTAATAAAAGTATACATTTTCTATATCTTATTTGATATTCATGATATTACTTATATGAATATAATAAATTTGAAAAATTCAGAACAAGTTTTATTTATTATAACTATTTTATTTGCCTTATATATTAAGACCATAGATGTTATTTTAATTTTTTTAATTTTTAATTTATTTTTTAATTAACTTTTTTAATTAATTTCTAATCTTTTTGAGAAAATAAAAATGATGTTAATATTATAATTTAATATAATATTTATAATCAATATATTTATACCATATTTTTGAATACATAAAACGTAAAATGTAACAAATGTTTGTTACAAATCAGAAGAAAAGATACAACTATCTATTTACTATAACTACATTCTTAATTGATTAATATATCTATTTCTTTTTCATATCAATATTTTATTCAGTCTTTTTTCATATCAATAAATAAAACTTTACCTTTAAATAACATATTTTTAGAAATAAACTAGGTTTTTACATCTTTTTTAACTAAAAAATTGGAATATATAATTTAGATTAATGTAAATTAATGTCTCTTCAAGAAAATATATATTTAGAATGATGGAAAGCAATATCAAAGTAAATCCTTATTTTGTAAATTATAAAGTTGATTTAAAATTTAGTGTTTCAAATAAAGGTATTTCTGATATGATTCAAAGACTAGTTTTTATTTCCTAATATTTCGTAGAAGATTTGATATGTATAATATACTCATAATATAATATACTCATACTCTTTTATTTTTCATGTATTATACTCATAACTTAATAGTATATATTACGTATACTATTAATGTACTTCCTGCATATCAAGAACGTGATTGGATATATTCGCATATATTTGCTTTATTTTCATTATCTAATCGTCGTGATTAAATGCCCAATATCTTTTGTCTAAATTAAAAATTTCATTTTATTTATAAATTCCTTTTTTAATTCACGTATTCAGTTAGTATAAAATATTAATAACGTTTCAAAGAGATAAGGTTATTATGAGTTAATATAAACTTAAAAGCACATATACAAAATTAAGCCATTATACCTTCTGAAATTTATTTTCAGCTCAAACTGTCTAAGTATTCCACGGTTTCGTCCACTCAAATTCCTAATAATAATTATTCTTATCAAAAAATTGATTTATAGGACCATCAAATTTAATTTTTATTTGTATGATGCTTTTTTATAGTTATAAATAATTTAAATAAAATATTAAAGTTCTTATGCGAATATAATTGTAATTATAAAATTATTTAATATTTGTTTTCCGATATTTGTAGAACTACTAAAATTTATTTATAACTATAGAATATTATTACCTAAAAAGTTAATTAATTTGATATATGAATAAACCTTCCTTTCAAGTAGATATTAATTTGCATAAAAATATAATCATATTTTAATTTTGACACTTTAACAAGAATGTTTCAATTTTCATGTTATAATTTTCATGTGTTCGTTAACAGGAGATTAATGTTAATTATTTTCTATCGATATTCACAAATTCTTGTAATTCAATTGATTCACTTATTAGAATTGCTAAGTACATGTCATACATTCGTAAGTCTTCGAGAACAAAGTTTTATATTATATTATATTATATAGTTTTATATTTTCATTTTATATGAAAATATATATATTCCTACGATGATATCTGATATTTATTGTAATTGGTTAGCCCACAGTACTGAGCTAAAGGCAGTGGATATTAGCTCGAAGGGTATTAGGCAGAATTTTTAGTGCAATTTCAACGTTATCCTGTTTCGCAAAAATGACACATGCGTGTACACATTTTCCTCTTTGTCTTTCGCGCGGACATCAATATCACTAACTTTGATGAATAACATTTATTCAATAGTTGCAATAACGTTCTGATAAATTCTACGCATGTGCATTTGTGTCTACAAGTACATGATCGATAATTATAAGTTACTATGATATAACATACATGAATATTTTGATGATTAGAATACTACAGTATAAAGAAAAAAGATATAGTTTAATTTTATAATGTATTTCTGAAATTCAAAATGATATTCTATTTCTAAAAATTAAATAAATAAAATCTACTAGATTGTTGATATTATTCATATAAATAATAATAATAATAATAATAATAATACACATATTAATAGCATTATGATCTTATATGGTTACTAAATTTTAGTATTAATATTTATTACTATTTATATTTTTATTTGTTCCTACTTTAGTTTGTATATAGTTTTCAAATTATAATTTGTTCTATTTTTCTTAGATTTCGAACAATTATGTTAGTCGTTTTAGTATTTAATAATAGTTTTAGTAATAATACAATTATAAAACACACGGTAATCTTATATTCTACAACTGAATACTTGTATATTTATGCTTTATTTTAAAAATTCTTGTTAAAGAATAAACATTTCCAGGCAGGAATATTACATACGTCATGCAACGGCAGCATGATAAAATCGGTTAGTCAGATGACCAGCTAAAAGTCAGGAATTTAATGAGCTGAGCACTTCATTAACATATGAAAACAATATACAATCACGAAGAATGTAACAATCTTGTCAGCACTTTATAGTAAGAACAAAGCGAGCAAGGATTTTGTTCTTGTCAGCACGTTTATCTTATTCTGGTATATTGGGTATTATTCTGAACTGTTAAGTGAACTTAATTTTCACTATGATTTTATGATTAGATAACCTTATTGTTCGCTTTGACATAAAATTCATTTTTGATAAGGGAAAAGTTGTTGGAAAATTCATTTTACAAGGTTAATAATTTTTTTTAATATATGATTTGATAAATTTGAACTAAAAATATTTTGTCAAAATAAAAATATTTCTGTATCTCTACTCAAGAGCAACTTCTTGTATAATGTAATAATGTAATATTTTAATGTTTAATTTTAATTTTAATGTATTTTAATGTCTATCTTTCTTTAATAATCTTATTTCCATAAATTATTACAAAATTAAAATTTTAATTCCTACCTAAGTTATGAAATCTGTAAGCAAATCTAATCTAAGAAATCTATGAAAAAAATACTTTCCTTAAAAGAATAAATAAACAAATACATAGTACCACGTAAAATTTAATACAAAATTCTACAAAAATGTTATAAAATTAATCTATATTGAATAAATAGTTAAATAATATATTTTTCCATCAATTGAAAGCAACATTATTTGATGTGTATAAACACAAAATAGATATTATAAGAAACAAGATACAACTTGTAAATACAATGCAGAATGACAGCAAATAAAAGTAGCCGTTATACGTATTTGAATAAAGTGTATAATCTATTACTCATATTTATAAATGAATAGTTATTTTAGCTATTGACAAAACGAGAACTTATAATTCAATTTATAATATAAAGCTGATAAACCAGTTTCACAGATTACCATATTTTTAAAGTTCTTTTTCATTAATTTTTGAAAATAATAATTCAATTTAACTATAAATAAATATAATATAAATAAAATCAACTATCAAATTGTGGTAAATAATATAAATGGAAAAATCTTAACTTCTTAAAAAATAAAAAATTAATTATGTTAAGACTTTAATGAAATATACTTTAAACTTATTAATAATAAATATCCAATTATTTTATTTAGAATAATTAATAGTTAAAGAAAATTACAAGATGAGCTTAAATATTTACTAGATCTATTACATAGTGATTTATGCAAGGATTTTTAAAGTAACTTTTAGAAATATCGTTTTTTATCAAATTTTATGCAGATCGCTTCGATTTTATTCTATATATTATGTAAAAAATAATTATTTTTGATAAAAAATGTCATAAGAAAAATTTAAAAATGTAAATACATAATGGTAACTTAATCAAATATTATATTGTGAAGAGTAACAAAGAGAAACAAATAAATACTTACTGATACAAAAAAAGATAGAAATATACAAAGTAGCTTTAAAATGAAATGTCAAATCAATGCTGCATCGTGGGAATTGCCAACAATCGGAATAAAGTTCACGAAAAAATTTAATTATCTACAAGATACCTATGATTTAAAAGCAAAATATTTATTTCGTTATTATATTATTAATTTTTTACTTATTATGAGTATAATTTATTGAATATTTGTGTGCAAAACGAATTCATAAGTCTCATAAAATTTGTTAATCATAAATCTAAATTATAATTTGTTATTACAATGTGATAAAACTCCGTACTCAATAGCTCATATATAAAAAATATATAATGAATTAATATTCAATGTATGCTTATAATTTGATTTTTAGATATTATATCTTAAAATTTCTACTAAATAAGAAAACATAACACAAGAAATACCTAAACTACACCAACACATAATACTCATTATAGAGGACCGCAGTTATAAATATCCTTAAATTTTTACCAATATTAAATCTAATTTTAAGAATCTATTGAGAGATAATCTATTCGATCATTATTCAGAATACTATATTCAAAACAATATGAAGAACTTCATTGTGATGGTTAAAAACAGAGCATTAAAGAATTCTTCGAAATGCGATATAATACTCAATTAATATTTCTGTTTGTCTTTTCAATAGGATTTTGTTGAATTATCAGATATCCCCTTTGAATTTTACGATTACGTTAAAATTAAGAAGTTGTGAATGAACCAAACTGAACACGTAATCATAAATGCAGTATAACATTCACGGTCGTTCTCTAAAATGACTTGGAAACACGATTAGACAAATCAAAGTAAACACTTAAAAGTCCTAAAATTTTTATGATTCAGAATTAAACAATTTTTTAAAAGTTAACATCAATTTTTCTCAAAATTTTATTTTTTAAATTGATTGAATAAAAATTTCGAACGATTTGTATTTGACTTACTTAAAATTTTAAAGCATCGTTAAAATTATTTTATTGAAATCTCTCTAATTGAAATTATTTTTAATTAATGTTTCGGTTAAGAACTTAATTTTTTTAATGCTTATTATTTAAAAAAATAATATAAAAACAAATTAAATAAATTTAATGGGCTTTTATATTTTTCTTAAATTTTTTTTCTTATAATTCAAAAAAGCCACTTTCTCTTAATAGCTTGTGTGAAATCATTTGTATATAAAATATTCTAAAAAAAATTTTTTAACTTTTATACAGATAGTTGCGCTCAAAATATAGCACAAATATTAGTTTACAGACTTCAATCATTGTATAAGAGACTTATCCATACTACAATTCAATGGAAAGAACATGTCTAATTAAATGGAGGGTTCAATTTTTAACCAGGCAAAACCTCATACTGTTATGAGTTTACTACCTTAACCTCTTATATATATATATAACGTAATAAAAATGCATGTAATGATTTAATATTAATAATACCTATAAATAACATAACTGGATATTTTAATTAATTTTATCAACAAACTTATATATTTATGAAAATCTTAACAACATTTATTAACAGAAAGATTTAAAAAATAAAAGATTTTTCTAAATAATATAAGTAAATTAAATTTAATAGAATATCATAACACTTAACAAATTTTATAAGAGAATACTTACAGAATTTTAACATTTATCTTCGGTTTAACTATTTTCATGTTTCATGTTCTTTACTAATTGCTTTCGCATTAATAAATAATATAAAATATGTCTATATTTAACTACATTAAGAATTTTTGGGCTAAATATAAATATTAAATATTAAATCTCATGATTATTAGGATCGATGTCTACTGAACGCTAAATATAACTTACAAAGTTATTCTTATTCATATCAGTGAATTCTTATTCCATTCATAGTTATTTTTATTCTATTTATAGTTATTTTTATTCTATTTATAGTTATTTTTATTCTATTTATAGTTATTTTTATTCTATTTATAGTTATTTTTATTCTATTTATAGTTATTTTTATTCTTTTTATAGTTACTCTTATTTTATTATTTTACACGAAAAATACATCATTTTCTAAAATTTTAAACTGAAAGAAAAACAAAACAATTTAATCTATAATATATTTATTATCTTTACTTATGACTTACATAATATGATATTATTTTAAAAATTCATCACGACACTAAATTTATAAACCATGCGTCTATAACTATACTAATATATAGCAGATATCGTATTAATGTACTATATTTAAAAATTTTTATTTTATTAAGTTTTATTATGTTAATATACTTTTCTTACAATTTTTTATTTGTTTACTGATGAATTTTCATAAAATCTGAAAGAAAAATTTTATAACATAATGTCTTTAAATAAAGATTTATTTTTAATATCCTTAAAAACGGTTTTATTTGAAGATTTTTACTTGAATATTTTTATCGTTTATTTTAAGATTTATAGATATTTAACTTTTAGAAATATATTTATTTTAGAAAACAATTCATTAGAGTTATTTTGCAATCAATGTTTCTATGAAAGTAAATATATATCTTTACCTAATATACATAAATATCAGAAAGTTTAATCATATTTTATACAACTCTTTATATTATAGTAATAGTCATTTATATTAATAAATTTAATATTTATTTTACAATTTTTTACTCATTTATGAAATGTGAAAACTTTCTGAAAACATAATATTTATCTTTCTTTAAGTAAGAAAATTTAAATTCTTTTAATGGAATCTTTTTTAGATGGTTAAATTTTAAACATAAAGAATGTATTAAAAATTCGAAATGTCTACTACTAACAATAAAATTATTTATTTAATATCTTCATACTATGAGTTATAATTTATTAATATTGAACTTTAGTAATTAAAAGTTTATTTCCTGTTCTATTTAATTTTGGGTACTAAGTCTTTCATATTTCGAAAGTATGATTATTATACTAATTAATTATCAGACTTATTAATTACAAAATAAAAAGAAGGATATAACTAATAATAAGTCCACTAATAATATAACATTTAAATGAAAAATATTTAAATAAATTATAATTTGTTGCATTTAAACTTGCATTTTAACTGCTATCTTGTTGGTTCTTACACTCGTATATGAATGGCTTAATAATATTTATTATACAAATATTTGTAAGCAGATAATTATTCGTATAACATATACATTTTCTAGTGATATTGTTGTAAAAATATAATTGATATGTTAGAAATTTTCATTTATTTTTTTAAAATGTAGTATTTCTAACAACATATTTTAACATTTTTTATGATTTGCTACATTTATTCCTTGATTTTATTTATTATTTGCTAGAAAAAAACGTAAAATAAAATTGCGATTTTTCATAATATTTTATAAATCAAATATACATGTAGTAGGTCTTTGCTAAGTTCATATGTAAACATAAAATTAAAAGTAATTTATGAAATAAAAATTTGTACAAGTCAGTAAATGCAACTAAAAAACATCAGAATTTAAACCAAATCTTTATGGTATAATTATTGTTCGTAACTGTAATAAAAGATTATTTAGATGTCTGCTTAATAAGTGCTATAGCAACATTTTTTAAGCCTTAAATGTCCATTTCCAACAGAATAATTGACAATTGCCAATAGAAATGTTATATGCCTGGAAGTTTTTCCATTAATCTATTTTATTACGAATATAGGCCTGCTTGTTACCAGACATCCTATATTTTGAAAAACCTTTGAAACTTCTTTCTATGTTAAACTAAAAATAGTGAAATATGCGTCTCATTTGCCTCGATAACTTTTACTTTTTAATTAATTAATTAATATATAAAAGAAAACGGTTACTAGCATAGACGTTATTATGAGAAAATAATTTCTACAAAAATCCATTTTCTTCGAAAAAATAAAAATAACTAAAATCTTTCATTTATAAAATAAAATAAATTTGTATTTCACTTCAATTAAATTAAATGCATTTATAATTCATAAAATGTATAAAAAAATATAAAAAATATAAAAAAGTTAAACAATTTGTTTCTTTACATGTTTCTGTGATAAATTTTAGTAGTATAAATTGATGGCACAATATATAATATATTCTAAAATAAAATTATGCTAGTATTACTAAACTATTTTTCAACGTCGTATTCTTACGTTTCTTTTTACATTGAAAGTTATGTAAAATCTAATTAAATTTTTTCACACTGTATTGTCATACATACATAAGAATATACTAAATCGAAATATAAAATTAAATTACCATCAATTCCATATGATAAGAAAAGTATGATATTTCTTATCATTTAGATATTTACCATAAAAAATACTTTATAAATAGTATTAAATGATCAGAGGTTGAGAATATTCATAAAAATTCGAAAAAATTAAAAATATTGATAATTTAATAGAAAATATTAGTTTATTACAGTAAAATCGAGTCGTAGAGTTTCAACAATTAGAAATAAATGTAATAATAATAAATGAAGATATAAAACTAAAATTATCCTATCGAAGGAATATTATTACAAAAATTTTTAACAATGACAAATAACAAATAAATAATCTTTGTAAATTTTAAATATAAAACAAAATGAGTAAATCGAATTTACAAAAGATAAGTATTTCTTTTTATATTATAAATTCTTTTCTTTGAAAAATTATCAAATTAGCTTATTATTAAATATAATTTATAAATATCAGAGGTTATTATTGACCTTGATTGAAATATTTCCAAAAGTGTTAAAAATTAAAAACCATTTTTACATTGAAACTTCGTATAATATAGGAGCAATTTTCTTTAGTATTGAAATAATCATAATTATTATTTATACTTATTTTATTATCTTATTTCATTATAACAACATATACTAGAGTAATCTCTATAATACTGCAATAAACTCTTACAAGACTTATTCGTACTTTTAAACGTACTTTTTTAGCATTTGAAATTTAAATATATTAATCTATTTTTTTATTCATTCTTTGAACTGCTCACAATTGCATTCATTAATTGATTTAAAAGTAAAATTTATCAAGATCGAATTATATCGTTTAAAAATGTGTAGTAGAAATAATCGTTGAATCTTTATAAAAACAGATATATATATATATTATATGTTTTTATATAGATCCAACGATTATATGCTTGCCTGATTTATGAAACTAAATTATAAAATTATTAATCAACTGAAGTATTTTAGTGATAAATAATTAGGTAAGTAATATATATAGTTCATTTGCAATTACATAATAATGTATTTCAAATATTAATTCTTTTGCATAATATACTATTATATTAAATTAAATAATATTCAAAATCATCTTTCCTATAAGAATTCTAAACGTTACTCAGATCATAATAATATTAAAAATAAAATAATTATCCTTAATTAGAAATTCATTGAATCTTAATAATTTAAACTGAATAAAATTGTTAATTTTATTATTTCTAAAACTTAAATATATTCTAATCATAATATTTTTAACGAAATCCAATAATCAAATAAGTTTAATTTTAGAGGCAATATTATTTATCATAAGATTTATTTCTTATCAATCTATTTACTACTTCATTAAAAATTTTAATTATGATCATTTTATGAATATGAATTTTATATAAAATTTGTTTTGTAATCCAGAAATTATATGAGTGAAATAATTTCTATTCGAATTATAAAATATATTTTTGAGCATATTATTTTAATTTGCTTATTATACTATTATATTCTATTAACAAAGAAATAGATGTTCATATATTGTTAGTTGAAATAGATCTTATTATTTGACCTCAAAAGAACATATGTACATTTACAGTAAATTCTACTTCTAACCTACTTATCCATTCTGACTATTTCTTATACGATCTAATTAGAGGAGAGTCTTACTTTCATAACATAAGTTACAATAAAACTCTAGAAGCTATTTTCTTATTTTTGATGCTAAAATTATTTATGAATACTTTACGGTTATATTTGTTATATATGTGGACTATTATTGTAATATTATTACAATGCTTAAAAATAAAGAATTAAAAATGATTTAATGAAAAAGAAATAAGATTATAAGATTTTAATTCAGACAAATTAAAGTAAATGTTTCATTGCATTGGAAAAAATAATATATACGTTTCTATGTACAGGTGTATATGTGTGCATGCTTGTGCGTTGATAAGTGTGTATTTATGATTGTGTAAAATACACATACACCCCACAGTTCTTTTGATAATTTACAATTAAATTCTATAAGAAGAAAATTGATGACTTAGATTATTAAGCATTATAAAATAACTTCCATTAATCTATATAAATTCTATTTGTAAATAAGATTCTCCAGTAATTTACTTTTCTCAGATATAAATTATAGAAATTTTAAATTAACTCTATTTATATACGTATATTTTATTAATGAACTACATAAAGAGAAAGTAGAATTTATGTTTCTTTAATGTATATTAATAACATCATAATTTAGATTGATTTCAAATTTTATAGAATTGTAACAATTAATCAATATAGACAATAAAATTACAAATCAAGAAGAAAAAGAGGTACTCTAAAAAATAATTGGAAACGAAGTCACAACATGACATGTTTTTTAATAGATTGGCCATAATGATACATTCTCTAGTATATAATGTCTATGTTCTTTGCAGACAAATCAAAAACCGACATTTGCCGACTGAACACATTTCCGATTATTACTCGCGAAGACAGGTAGTCAATTAGATTTTCCGCCACGCTTTCTTCACTGTCATTTCTCTATCATTGAAAAAATGATATAGAACGTATGAGTGTTCGCGCATAAAATCACTAGTGTAACAAGAATATGCTTCCGTACAACGTGGCATATCATATAGCGTATTAAAATTGAGTCCAATTTTCATGAATGCGAAGCACTCGAATTTTTATAATTACCTATACGGTAGTAATATTTACAGAATGAAAATTTTAATTATTACTCTTATAAAAATATTTGTGCGAACGTAACTGTTTAGAATAAGTGTGAAATATATATATTTTTTCTACACAGTTGCATTTTTACTGTTGACAAATATTTTACATTAATATGTGGTTTATATACCTTATATAAACCTAATATAAATATAATATAATCTTGTATATTACTTATAATAAAAAATAAATGTATAATAAAATAAAATAAAATAAAACATATTTTTTAATTTTTTTAGAAATTATTTATATTATTACCTACGTAATGTTAAACATGTATAAAATTAAAATTATTAAAAAAAAATAATTATTTAGGTTCATGTTGTTTCTATATTATTATAAATTGATAACATTTGATTAGTATATGATGCCATAACTATAGTTTAAAAATTTAATATAAAAGTTTTATCAAAATATAACAAATCATATAAGACAAAAAATAGTATATAAACCTGTACACCAATAATGGTTAAATAATCAATAAATTTTTGACTTTTAAGCACTGTTTTATATTAATTTAGTATATATTACAGTCTTTATTCGTTCTTCATTCTCTTTATAGAAATAGTTTTTTTTAATTTTTATGACCTTTAAAAAAAAGTTCTTTAAAATAGAAAAATATTTGAATATTCATAAACTATTTGCTTAATGGTATTATATACTTTATTATATATATATATTTCGATTTAATTATTTTTCGATTATATAAATACATGAAAGATGTATTTCCGTTTTCATATTACTATTGTTCTCAAAATTAAAATTTATAATATACTTCAGCATAAATTGTTGATAAATTGAGTACACTAAAAAATTTTTTCTATTTGATCAAAAAAGAAAATGTAAAAATTAAAATTAAATTGACATAATTGTAAATATAAATAAACTACGTTTTATTCAAACAATTTATATATGTAAACAATTTTATTAAACTTTAGAATAATTATATATCTATATTATTTAGAATAATTATATCACTTTTCTATATAACTTTTCTATATAACTCTGATGTAAATTATGAAGCTGTTAATAGCACATTAAATATAATACTTTTTTTAAACTTTAATCATATATTATTATTTATTGCTATAAAATGGTTGTTCCTAATTATTCAATTTATAATAAACTAAGATATAAAATCATGAAATTAATTGAATAATTAATAAGAGGAAAATATAATATACTAATATAACAAAATTATTTCTATATTTATAAGTTAGCCATAATTAATATAAAATGAATATTTGTATTAGTTCTATATATATAAATGACTAGTCTATATACAATAATAGAAATGAATGAACAATATAAAAGACTGAACGGTTTTTTATACTAACCAAGTTACATCTATACATTTAACAATCTTAATTGCAAACTCTGTTATTAATGGAAATCACGATAGTAGTTCTAAATATTCATCGAAAAATATAATCTTAAAATTACGTATGATAAATTCGCAAATATTCATAAATTCAAATTATTTATGCAGTAAATAACACAACTTATTTATTCGTACTATTCTAACTTTCTCTTCATTGTCAATAAGTTTATTCCTCTAAAAATATAATATTTATTATGATGTTGGTAAGATGACATTAACTTAACTTTTAATTTAATAACATTGTATATTGTAAATATTTTAATATGTAACTCATAAAACCGTAAAAGCATAAGCTTCTTCGTAGCCGATGAGACGTAATATGGAAAAGCGTTTAATCTCTGAAACATAGAATATTCTGTTTGACAAAGCACTGGAATTACCAACCTACCTAAAAGCATATTACGAAAATGAATCAACAAATGAGTACGGCGAAGTAATCGTCCATAAATTGACAACGAAAAATCATATAACTAATTAAAGGAATAGTAAAGTTTATTCACATTTACAAAATAAAAACATGGGGTCACCGACTCGGGACTAATGCAGAGCAAGAACAAATTTTGTAATAGACAATCGAAAGTATTGGTTACATGTGTAAGCTTGTAACATGGGTATGTTTGGATCCAGTTGGATCTGGCAAGCCTCCATTGGTCGAGAAATTATGAAACGTGAACTCGCAATGCGAGATCTTACGGCAATATTACACATACAAATATTATTTTGAGACGCAATCGACATTTTTAAAATTATGTCGGTAGATTTTTACACTAAAATGACCTAATGTTTCAATTATTCCTTGACCAGTTGACCTTGAAATCCTTTTAATGTAGTAATTAAGAATTCATTCACTATTAGATTATTTTATGACCGAGATTTATTACATTTTATTACTTCTTAAGAGATAATTAAATTTTGCAATTCTTTTAAGATATCTTAAGGTTTTCTTAAGGAATAAAATAAAAGTTCGTAAAACTTGAATTGACTTTTCAATAAAATCCACTAATTACATAAATGAAAATCGAAAGTACAACTACTTTCAACGTAAATTGTATTTTATAAATTCTAAAAACTACAACTGAATTTCATTAGTAGTAGTATATATTCCAATATGTACATACCCACACATATTTAATAATAATAAATATAATAAATATATAATAATAATTCGTAGCATCTTGTAGTAAAATAAATATAATTTATTTAGTTATATCTATATTCTACTTTAGTAAAATAATATACATGTACAAACATATATCTTATCCTTGATATCGATTTAGATGAAAGCTACGTAACTTTTAGATTTTTCCGAAACATTTAACAATTCGAACTGTTACCAATTATCATTAAGAACCATATATTTAAATATTTTCAATTTTAAAAAGAAAAAAAATGATGAAGAATACTTTTTTCAAAATATTGTACATTCTTGAATAATTAGATTAGGCACGGCCCGTTACAACGGTTTTTTTATCGAATTACATACTAATATTCTTTGAACGTTATATTAATTTGTTCATTCTTAAAAATCGATTATTTGGTTTCACCCCCTCCATCTTATTGATTCTCTTTCTCTCTTAATTAGTAATCACAAAACTTTAAGTATTTTCGTTTTAGAATTATTTTTGTTCAATAATGAGTTTATTGACTTCGGTTTATACATATTAATGAAGAAATAACATTGCAAATCTTTTTTATCACAGAAACTGAAAGTATCTTATGAGAAATACGAATACAATATCAGTACTGCATTGTATACAAATGAACTGATCGATTAAGAATTAATTTTGAAAATTCAACATAAAAATGAACAGACTTTCACGTATTAATCGAAATTATTTATGGATGAGATCGCTATATAACATGAGCTTATCAAGTATATTTTTAAATGTTACATGCTTCACATATTATATATATATATATATATATATATATATATATATATATATATATTAAGATTTATTAGGTAGGATATTAATTATTTATTTGACTAAATAAATATAATTGTCCTAAGAATTATTTCTTCAGATTTAAATATCACTACTTGCTTACTTGAAGTAAAGTGAATGTACTTACTATACAGTGGTAGAACAATATAGAAATTTTTCTAATTCCGAAAGAAAATTTTACTTAAATTCAGTTATAACTCACTTAGTATTCAAATCAAAAGATTTTCACTTTTTATAAATATATTATCACTCTCTTTAATTCGATTATATAACAGAAACTTTTATTCAGCATTTATGCAAATAGTAATTAAGAAAATTAAAATGCCATAGTTACAAACTAGATAATTAAAACTTGTACTTTTGTTAACAAAATTATACAATTATACATATAATTATATGTTAACAATAATACTATAAAATATAATATTAATTAATATCTTTAGAAAAACAAAAATATAATAAACACTAAAACTTCTGTCTGCTTATTAGATGGGTAAATTATACTAACTTATTTATATGAAAATGACTGTCATATTTTTCTAAATGCCAAATGACAGGTGAAATATAAAAACTTTCCCATTCCTATTTTTATTATTGTTTGCGAAATTTTCGTCTGTATTAAATTTCGTCTGTCGTAAATTTCTGTACACTTGATCTACGTAGTAAACACAGAAACATCTCGCACACCTGAACAACAGGAGATTTTCGCTAAGCGTTGGTGCTGTTTCTCTTACAAGGAACGCGAGGAATGTTTGGGACCACGAAATGAATGTTGCGATAATACAAGTAAAAAAGTATGCGGAGTAGTTTCAAGTATCAAATAGTATATATCCAGCATGATTCATTTTTTTATGTAGCATTATAAGTAGAATTAACAACATACAGCATTTCTATAAGCTTTTTCAAAAATCAATTTGTGATGATACATTTTGAAGTGGCTTCTATTCATATATACTAGATTAAAAATGTTATTTATTATAGAAATGTTTTCACTTTTTTAGTAAGAATATATACGATAAATTTTATTCTTATTAATTATTGAGGAAATATTTCATAAGATTAAAACTGGTTTAGATGTTTTCAATTACTAATTTTAAAATTTTAATGTATCATTAAAGAAATAAAAAATTAAGATGATTTTTATGAAAAATCTATTTAAATTTTTTAATGAATTCTAGACTTCAAAGTTTTCGTATAAAGACTGATTTTATTTTTATATCCATTGTATCATAAGTTTTTCTTTAAGATACATATTATTTGATAAACTATCCTGAAAAACAACGATAATCCAAAAATAATTTCTTGAATCTCAAACTTCCTCATAAACTAAAAGAAATTTGTAATTTAATTTCATAATGAAAAATAATTTAACTCGTATTAGTATCTATTTCGCTACGATTTTAATTTTATAATTCAATTTACTTTAAAAACTTTTAGGCACATTTTTTAGGCAGACTTAAATTTTATTTTGAATCTCACTTTGCTTTCACAAAAATTCATAATATATAATAAACATAATTATCCAACAATAATGTTAATAATATTATATAATATTAGATAACAAACTAATGTTATCTAAAAATTAATTACTATCACTTTTCCAGAAAAGCCTTAGATTTTATATATTTAAATTTTCAAAAAGTTTAAATGAAAAATATTATTTGCTTATAAAAATTTATACTTTCAACTTTTCGTATAAAATTATGTTGTTAAATTAATACAACAAAAAATTAAGAAAATGAAAATGTTCATTTTTTAAATTGTAAAATATTGATATTATGAAATCTTTTAAGAATATATAGTAAAGTAGGAATGACATTTTTTATTAAGAGCAATTTTTTATTTAAATTCAAAAAATTATCCTTAATTTCTCATTTTTAAAATTAAAAAAATCTCTAAATAGCTTTCTACTTTCAAATTTAGTCAATGAAATGAAGCACTTGAATTCTTTTAAATTAATTTAAAATAATAATAACTTAATAAATTAAACATATATAGAATGTAATCGATTGCACATACTATTATTGTTATAACGTAGATTACTCAATAAAGTAAATAGTAATCTTTAATTTCGAAACAATTTTTACTGTATTTACATAAAGATAAACTTTACTTTGCAAATAAATTTTTAAAATCCATTTGCTTATCAATTCATCTTTATCATTAACAAAAATATGCTTGCACATCTATCTAGAAAATATATTTCAAAATTTTGTTTTTTTATCACGTAAATTTATAGTTTATTTCTACTTATTACAACATCATTAAAATTGGATTGCCAAGTGCGAGCGAGTATACGTAAACTGCACATGTGAAAGCTTAAGGTAGTACAATAATAAAATTTATTTATCTGTTCAGTCGAGAGATTGCAAGACAAGAGATAGAGACCAACGCGAGGTATATTAGTACACAGTACAAGAGCATAACATCATAATATAGTATCTCGTAATGAAAAACTAAAGAAGAAAACTGAGTTTGAACTTTTTTTGTTACTGTAAAGAGAAAATCGTTAAATAATGTCTATAAAACTATATTTACGATTAATTGATAATAGTAGATTAGATTTTTTCTGTTTATTAATTCCATTATTAATTTTCTTTATAATGATAGTTAAAATTCTTTACAATATAGCCATTAACTAAACAGGTATACTTTGTTGAGTAATTCATAAAATAGGAAATAAAAAGTTGATCCTCAAAAATTTGGTTACTGTTTTTATTCTGAAATTTACATAATATATTTCAGGTCATCTAATGTAAGTTATATTTCATATTACAAAATTGCTTTGAAGTGAAAATATTGCTCTTTACTATCATATTAGTTAAACAGAAAATAGTATTAAAACTAAAATTTTTATTTTACTTCTGTTTTTTAAATGTTTAACAAAGAAATAAAAATACTCTGTACTAGGTTTTGTAAATTTCTTGTAATACTTAATTAATTCAGGCTTAATCACGCGTACAAATCGTAAAAATTAATAAATTCAATATTTTGCAAAATTATAATTTTTATCATTATAAATTCATATTTTTATCCTTTTTATTAATAATAGAAAAAATTCATCTCTAAACATTTTTATAACTTAATTTATTTGAAAATATCAAATTGTAAATCTTTTTATTTTAATAGGGAAGAAAATATCATATACCATTAATAATAATTTACACAAACACATCTTTCATTGATAAATTGTGGTAAATCTGAAATTTTCATATACTTTTTTCTATAAACAATATTAAAACGAAACTCTTGTATTTAAACTATGTTATAGTATTGTTGAAGTAACGAACTTCAAGTGTTTGAAACTTATTATTTCATTTAAAACTAATAAAAAATCTAATTTTTGTATTTATTTAAAAAAGTGCTTCAACAAGCAATTACGATATCATTAAAAGGAAGAATAATATTAAAAAATACAAAGTTATCTGTGGGAACTATAATAAAAAAGCGTCAGTTACCCTAACCTATATACAAGTGGATTTTCTTTAAAATATGTTTATATGTTTTCATGGTTTGAACCGCATGACCGCAGTAGACTTGCCGCTACTTTCGCCAGTTGCCAGCCCTTTCAGACTACCGAGTGTTGTGAGATTGTACTTTCATTTTTCAGTGAACAGGCGAATGCATGCAGTAAACTGACCAAGTCATTTAGAAGCTGTACTATCAAGCTATTTTCTTGCTTTAGGGAATACAATTATCATTTTCAACTGATTGAATGTTCCAAAATAATTAAATTGGAATAAGTGTAAGGTTAATTTAATTCTATCTTCAATATTCTTCACTATAACATTAATTCAAGATAAGACGAAATAATCGTTCCATTTTTTTCGATTTCGAATCTATGAAAACTTATATGTTATAAAATATATTTAATGTGCTTAAGTATTGGTCTTTATAATTAGTACTAATTAGTATTTAATATTCACAGAAAAGTTTTCTAATGTTAAAGATTTGTTCAAAGGCAGATGTTATAAAATTATTGTGATTAATAAATTTCTCAGTTAATATATAATAAATTTTTAATAATGAATACGTTATGGACATATTTTTAATAAGAAAAGAATAAATATATGTACTAGTATTTTCAATGCAAAATAATTATTTAAATTAAAAGTATTTATAATCGAATTCAAATTCCATATAAAGCATTTTCGATACTTAAAAATACTCTTAATAGCTACTTTCGTGAATCTAATTTTTGTCTAAATACTACTAATTATCTATATTATTCTAGAAAAAATAATCTAAAGAGTAATGATTGAGATAATAAAAAACAGCAATAACAAATATTTCTAAGAATTATTATAGAAAAATGAATCGAAAATATTTTCAAGAATTTAGTTTAAAATTCGTGACTTTGTAAATTCTAAGTTTGTTAAATAGAAAACTATTATAAACTACTGAATTTACATGAAATTTTTGATTGTAAACATAAGAGATGATTATAAAAACTACAATAGAAATGCAAGTGTACTTACTTTCAAAATTTACAACAATAATCTACGCATAGAATAAACTGTAATTTTTGAAGTTTGAAAGATAGTCATATGTCCATTAAAATATACTATATGCACGGAAGTAATCTTTTGTTACGGAACATTTACGTATCTCTGTTATGTATCTGAAACTGTCGCTGTAATCCCAACGTCCACCGTTTTCTCCTCCACTCTTTACGTTGTTTTCTTTCAAAATTGAATCTTTGAGATTTTGAAGATTCTCAAGTAACAGTTGATCTTCTTTAAATCGAGATTCAAGTTTAAATCAATCGACGGTTATACTGCAACAAGTAGAAAAGGTTGAAAGTTAGTCAGGCTGAAAGGATTGCACTTTTATTAGACGACATAACATTTAGTACCATACACGAATGTTGTCAAGTACATAATATATAATTTATGACTTTCTTTCTCTAATTGCAAGTAATTATTTTTATCTATTTACAACAAACTCCTAAGTAATTAGATGGATTTGACTTTCTAGCAATAAGATTAATTTTTAATTAATTTTTAAAAAAGTATATGTCAATATATAGTCATTTTATATAAATTATTACCAAGAGAAAAACTGCTGTCATTTACTTGAGTTGTAATTTTATACAAATGTGAAAATTTTAAGTTGAATAGAATATAACTTTACTATTATAATTAAATAGAAATGAAATGTGTAGGTAAGGATATTAATGTAATTGTATTAATTGCATCGTAATTATAGATATAGATTACCTTGTGTAATATTAAATATTATTTTCTCTAAGTTAATAAAAATACGTCTCCATAAATTTTACAATAAGTGACTAAAAGTATTAAACTACTTTGCAAATAAAACATTGATTGTTTTAAATGTATATAATTATAAAATGTAAAGTTTTAGTAAAAATTGAAATTGTCGGCCGAAAGATCTCGACAATAAAAGAAGTTATATATAAAGAAGTTACATCACGTTCGAATAACCACTAGAAACCTATATTTTAACAGACAATAAAAATTCATATTGACACTGATAAGTACCTAAATAAATACTAAACTTATCCAAAACTTATTGTACAGTTTGCACTATTTTGTTCAATATTTCAGATTAGTTAACGTATTTTCCCTTTCAACAAACAAAGATATGTTCAAAATAATCAGCATCTGTTCGTAATTCTTTTTAATTTTATAAACATTAATTATATGCTGCCTTATTAACTTACTACTACCTTATATTTACATCATAGAATTTTCAAAAAAATATGTGAAATTAATAATGAAAATAACTAAATAATCTTGAACAATAAAAACTAATTATTTATGAAAATAATATTAGTAAATTCGTTTAGAATACATTGAATATAAAATTCTTATTTTCGTTTCAAGAATAAAAATTAATTTTTTTAATTTATATAAATTTGTAATGAAAATCTTTGTTGTTTTCTATTTTGTTTAGTTCTTATTTTGTACCAAAAAATTTATATCAATTTTATTCAATTGTTACTTGAGTATATTTAAATCTATAATTTGAAAAGAAACTTTTAGTAACATTACGTGTCAGCATTTAAATTTTAAATATTTATTACACATAAATATTTTAAAGTAAGTAATAATATAATTTAAGAGTTGATTGCATGTACGAATTTTATTAAAATATAAATTATCGTGATTGCAATTAATTTTCGTAAATTTTACGTGCGTTTCATAAATCACTTACATCTTTATTATTTGTGAGTTACTTTTTATTAATCTATTTTCTTTATGAGTTTTTTTATTTACAAAGTATTTAATGGTAAGAATTTTAGATTAATAATTTCAGATTAGTTACTAAAGTTTAAATAAAATTTCAGAAAAAATTACACAATTTCAAATATAGAATTAACTTTTGGAAAAAAGTATACATAAACACAAAGCAGAAACTGAGAAAAAATGCAATAGTTAAGTAGTAATTTCATATATAATATTATGTCCCACATAAGCCTTAAATACATTTATATTCTATTGTAAAAAAGTTAAATTATATTTCCACAATATATTGTATTACGAAATGTTCATTTTATGTTTAACATTATAACGTAGTTATATAAAATAGTAATGAAAGCCGTTTAAAAAAAATATCCGAAAAGATAAAAATAATTTATATATTTAGTGATGTACTTAAATAAAATTGATCACTTTTTGAAATAATTAATAATAGATTTATTAAAATTTGAAATAAAAAATAAATTAATCGTAATGTAGATAATAACTGAACATTTCAAATATAATAAATACATAGGCATGCATTAGAATTGAAGTACACTTTACTTAAGTTTTATATGATGGAAAAAGACGTAAAAAAATTATAGTTCAGTTTATGTAAATTTATTTTGACAATATTAATTAAGCATTTACTGGAATTCAAATTATTTCTACAAGCATTTTTTTTAAATAGAAAAAATTTATTCAATCCGCCACGATTATACTATCATGAATCAAGTGAAATTAATTTGAATTTAGACTGATATTTATAAATAACTAGTTCTTCAGAAACATCTACTTAAGTGCGGTTTAAACATTAAATATAATAATAGCAGCGATTCGACTCTACCGGTGTTAAAAATCCGTCCAGTTTCATAGGGAGCTGCACGTCTTTCAGTATTCAGAAATGAGGTGTGCGCCACGCAACAAGACACTGGAAAAAAAAGTCAACACACGACTCAACGAGGAAGAGGCTGATCTTCGTCGATACCGCGCTCTTCGACGGCGTTCCCTCGATAACTGGGCCCACCACAGACCGATCCCGTCACGACTTCTGCACTCTTTAATCCCCCTCTTGCTCGACACCGCGAAAAGAGGGGCCCCTGGGTTGCGTGGGGCTGTCGTTAAATATGCGAGGACGATTCACCAACAATCGTCTACAAAGCCTTACTATGTTTTTCTCATTTTTCCATGTTTTTATAAAATATAAAAGGTTATATTCAAAGAGTACTCTGACAATTTTCAATAAATTCAATAGAAGGAAAAACTGTGAATACAAGTCAAAGTTGCTGTGAATCTTATTATAACAATATATATTATATTATAACAATATTTTCATCGTATTAGTGACTACTCTATAAATATAATGAGGGTAATGCAAATTTACGAGACATAAAAAAATTTTCCTAATACATTTTTAATTAAATAAACTTATTAATGAAATTTGAGGTGTAATAAAATTAAGCATGTAAAATGAGTCAACGTTAAAATACAGTGATATTGCTTGTATACAAAATTTTTAAGCCTATTAGATCTAAATATCCATTTTTATTTCTCAAAGCTTTGAGAAACATGTTTATTTATAACATTTTAGACAAACTAATGATCCAATTGTTCTTATTCACTCTAGATACTTTTTACATGTAACATTGACATCAACTAAAATGTAAATACTTGATATTACCTATAAGAATTTTGAGTAACTCATAATACGTGAATTAATTAAAATTTAAAAAATTTTTAAATGCTTGATTGGAACATAATATTTATAAAATAAATGCATAATAAAATTTATATAAAAATATTCAACAAAAATCTGTTATCTAAAATATATACAAGATAATAGAAATATAATTCATTATACATGATCAATGGATATCAATACATATAGCATAATTTATACATTCGTATACATTTAATATATCGATCGATCGTAAAATATTTCATTCACAAATATCTAATTTAAAATTTTAATTAATCAAATTTTGTAAATTCACTGTGCTCTTGGATTCAAATAAACAGGAAAATAATGTAACTTCTTTTATTTCACGTAATCTATGCATGTTAAGAGTGTCATGAGTGATGGTACTTTTCAAAGTATGTAATACGCATTTAATGTGACTATTGTATAATAAATTTAATTTTAAAATCAGAAAGTATTTCATTAAAACAAAATATTTTTTTGCATATAAATTATGGTAAACTTATATTTTCTTTCATTTTATAATAGTAAGCAATTATAATATTGCAATATATTAAACAATATTTAGAAAACCTAATTTAGACTAATCTAGAACATAACAATTATTGAGATTAACATACCTGTACAAAATAATATGCAGCATCTAAAAATATACGAGATAAGTCCTTTATTCAAAAAATCTGAATAGTAAATTTAGGTATAGTAAATAGTAAATAGTTAGGTAATAGTAAATAGTAAATCATTACAGTTTTGAAAATCACACTATACTTATAACATATTTAGAAAACGAGCCAACGATATATTTTTCTATAAAAACTAAAACATATTTTCTAAATACAAGTTTATCAACTTAACAGAAATAATTTCCATAAGTATAAGTGTATCCTATAAACTATTTAATATTTTGTGGATTAAAGTTTAGTTCAAAATTTCAATGTTTAAAATATATTTTTAAATACTTTTTGAAGTTATAATTAGAATAATGTATTTTATTTTGTTTTAGAATTAGTTGTACTTGACTTTGATAACAAATTTTGAAATATTGAAATATAAAAAAATTTTATAAAAGAATAAACTAAGATTAAATAACTAATAAATAATTATATATTTATCATCATTTTTTATATATGATTCTATCAAATAATAAGTGGCTACAATAATACAATGTTTCCAAATAATGCTTTCTTTGCATCATCATTACTAGGGTGAGTTGAATAAATGCACACACATTTACCTGCCTTTACCGAACAGGCATTCCTCAATATTTCTTCATATCAAATCTGCTTTAATTATTAGATTTCAAAATTGTTTTTGAAAATATTTTATTTACATAATTAATTAATCTATAAATAATAGGATGAATTTTATAGTTATCATACAATTCTGAATGTATTTTGTGTGTGTGTGTGTGTGTGTGTGTGTGTGTGTGTACATATGTATATATTAAGTCTGCGATACTGTAATTAATAAACTAAAGAATTATACTCATTATTAAATGAAAACCAATTTTTATATTCATTAAAGAAATAAATTTTAATAAATGTAATTAATTTAAGCAAAAACTTATACTAATTATCTACATGAAAGAATATTAAATTTTCTTATACCGATAAATACTTTGATAAACTTTATCTATTAATGTATGAAAGTTTAAATATATATTTTATCACTTCCATGAGTATTAAAAAGAGTTTAAAAACATTATTAATGTGGAATATTATAATATTTATTTAATATTTATCGAATGAATAATTTCTGTACATAATAATAAATATCAAATTAAGAATCTATTCTGCATGATCTTAATTTTAGTTTAAAAATATATATGTACTCAAAAAAAAAGAGATTTTAAATTTGAAAATGTTAAATATATTTACAAATTTTTATTACTTTATATATTAATTTTAGAAATATACCATATAAATTTTAGACTTTTGATTACATGTACGTATACTTCAACAGTTCTTGGACATTAATTCGATTTTGAAATGAAAACACTCACATCTGGTAATAATTTATATAAAATATGTAGTAGATATTTTACATGCGCAAAGTATTATAGAAACGTCGACATTTTTTATCAAAAAAGTAAGGTTTCAAAAGTATTAGTTTATATATTTATTTTTTTTTTAATTTGTATAGTTGCATGCAAAAATTAAGAATGAATATTATCAAAAAATATTATTAACAAAAATAAAAAAAAATTTATAATGTAAAAATAAGCAGTCATTTAAAATTCTATTATATATAGTATGGAGTTTATGGTGTATATATATATGAACATTTATATCATTTCACCAAAGATAGTTTTGGATGTATAATAAGATAATTAAAAAAAAACTATAAAACAAGAACTTTTGCAAACTTTGGTGTAATAGTTTCATAGTATTAATAATACAATATAATTAAGAATAACCAAGTATATAAAACTGATGTGAAAAAATTAATCCTTAGACTTAAGTAAAAGTATACTAATATTAAAACTTTTTCTCTCTCACTTTCTATGTACATTATCCTTCTCCACGTTCTTTCTTTATTTATCAATCTTTTTCTTGACTCCATCTGTTAATACTTATCAAATATTTATAACTTTGTATTTATTCATTCAGTATCCGCATTGAAGTCTGTAATCGAAAGCTTAAAAGGACATTTATTCTTTCTTCTAATTTTATCTCGTAATATTACCTTCAAATGAATTCGAATCTTTTAAATTATTTTAATTGTTAAGATTCTTTGTTCAACAATAAATTTGTTTTACATGTAACAAACAAAAAATTGGTTATAATAATTTTTTCGTTTATTTGAATATGATTATTACTTACTGTTGCTTTCTCAGAAGTAAATCTTTAAAGATAGATTAAATATTAAGAACAGGTTTTCGAATACAATAAATTTATAATAAATTTACAATAAAACTTGAGTTGCTATTGTATTAGGTAAGACAATTTAGTTAAGATACTGTTTAAATTAATTAATTCTGTAAATAAAAATATTATTTCTCTACGTTTTAAAATATATATTTTATAAATTTTATCGTATTAAGAAAATATTATTTTTAATGATCTAAGAATAAATATACAATAATTGACTATTAAAGTTAATATTTATATTATTTTAAAAAATTTTACAATGCATCTCTTCTAAAATGAAATTGAAAACCAAATATGTTTATATTCAGATACATTAAAATTATTTTATTTTTCACGAAGTTAACTTATAATTTTCATAAATTATTATTTATCTATCTAGTACTAATTATTAAGAATTCCTATAAATATTTTATTCGCCTTTTTTATTACAGATTGAACTAAAAATTTGTTTCAAAGTATGTACATATATAATAAAAGCATTCATATTTCATTTATTACCAATTAATGAACATTCATTCCTTATAGGCCCATGGCTATAATGCTTCAAGTTTTACACGTTTTCAATAATAGTCTGTCTAATTATTTTGATACAATAAATATTAAAAATCCAAGTTTCGAATATTATAAGTCTGCTAGTTTCAAAATTATAATTTTTCTTATTGAATGATTATTAATAGTTTATTTATTAATAAAAATTGAATTATTATCTGAGACATTAGGAAAAGAAAACTTTAACTTCCGAATTTATAATAATTGCAATAAAATGCTATATAAATTTTTTTGCTACAAATTAAAACTTCGCAATACAAAAAACCGAAAGCTCTTAATATCGCAGATTTTTCTTTTTATGCTATAAAATGTGCCATCTGCTGCAGTTTTTTGTAACTAAAATCATTAGTATTAGATTTTCAATCATCCGAAAAAATATACATACAAACTGAATTATTCTGTGATAAAGACTTAAATATCAGTCATAGAAGACAGTGGAAGGTCTTCCGAATTTTTGTTTTCTAACAATAATTTGTAAGATTAATACGTATTTACATACTTTCTCTTGAGATGCATCGGTGCTAGAAACTAAGTAACCACCGCTCCTTGTCATCAAAACTAGATCAGGGTCGATGGAAACGTGCACGGCACCGTTTCTCATGCGGCTATCTTACTTTCTTTACCTTTCCTTCCAGGTACTTTGAATCCATAACTAAGCATATATTATCCTTTCTTCTATCTAAATCTTTACCTGTGTAAACATTATAGGTACATATTGGAACTTTAAATTGATATTGTACAAAAATTAGCTTATGAGTTTTTTTATGAGAGATAATAGAATGTGAAGGTTATGTTTTACCGATATAATTTTATTATAGAAAAAATACGTTATACCGGTTCGTAAAAAAGTCTTTTCAAATTAACAATACAGTTTAACAGATCTAAACATTTACTGTGTATAAATGATGAAATCGTTGTTAAAGTTTCTTAATAGGTGAGAGTTTCCAGAGATTTTAGCTTAAAAATATCAAAAAAGATATTGTGAAAAAGACTTAAAAGTATTTGAAATTATATCAGAGTAGAGAACAATCTCTTACTTATTACCAGTTATAATGTTATTAGATCTATTTAAATCCACTAATTTACTCCTTTTAAGAATTAAAAATGATATTACTATATATTAATCGTGATTATAAATACGATGAAAAGAGAAATATAAATTTGAGGTTGAATGAATTACGTATTAGAAAAGAAACATTATGCAACAATTCGGAAGAAGTTCTACAGATTTATACATTCAAATATTAAAATTTATCGATTATGGATAATCATTCTTATTGTGAGTGATAATACACTGTCAAACATATTTTAAAATAGGTTTCCATACATTCAATTTAAAATATTTATAATTTTCTGTTCAGAACAAAAACTGACTCTTGATTATAAGCTTTAACGCTTAAGTTCCTCGTTATCAGTCAGATACTTTTCTTTTAAAATATATTATATTTAAATGATAATTTAGCCAAATCATAAAAATTTTTTAAAATATACTCATGTTGATAAAATATTGCAGATTTTAAATATATATTGTGGAATAAATACTAATAAACAAATAAAAAATAACTAACTTCCCAAAAATTATGATAATTACTTTCCAATAAAAATATTATTTAAAGTATAATAAAAAATATTATTTATTAGAGGAAATAATTAATATAGGAAAAATATTAATTGTAATAATTATTTCCAAAGTGCAATTCAGATTAATCATATAAATATTTACTGTTTACTATTAAAAAATTGGATATTCCGAACTTCTAATTGTTATAAAATCACTTATAAGAAGTGGAAATAAATTATATTAAATTAGTAATATGAATTTACATTCATTCTATTCAAAAACCTTTTTTCATTTTGCATAATATAGGTATCTATTTACAGTAGCTTACTTTAAAGAAAAATACTAAATTGTAATTTAGTATTCGTTTTCTTTTTTCTTTTAAATAAACAATATAATCATAAATTTTAAATAGAAAATGAATTAAATTTATCAAATACATACTTGAATTATTTTAAAAATGCGAAATGTACATAAAAAACTAAAACGAAATGTAAATAAAAAATGAAATATACATAAAAAATGAAATATACATAAAGAACAAAATGTACATAATTATTTATTTAATTACAATATTTCTATTAATGTAATGAAACATGAGAAAATTGAATAAAACAACTCAGTAACAATAAAGAGATCTTTATAAATTAAAAATGAAAAAATTATGTCTCTTCTTTTGAGAGATATAAATCTTAAATATTATCTATTAAAAATCGGTAAAAAGTTATTCCTTAATTAAAGACAAAAATGACTTTCTTTTATAAAGATTATATTTCTAAGAAATTTTCAATTCTAAATCTCTTGAAAGATCTTGAAATTGATTGAGTTACAGGAATTAAAAAAATCAATTTATATTCTTTCTAATGGTGGATACGCTTTTCAGATATTCATAAAATGACTTGTATAATATTTATATTGAGCTCATGGCTTGTTAATAGTGAGATTAATAAGTAATAGGAATGAGAAAATTCGATATAGTATACCCGAGTATATGAATAAACCTGATTACAAATTAGATTTCATGATAAACATATATATAAACAAAAATTTTAGTTTATGTGATTGAAAATTATTTATTTATTAATTACGGAGTGTAAAAATTTTAACAATAACTACAAAAAAATTAAATAGTTACATGAATTTGAAGTTACATATTTTCTAATTTTAATATATAAATACTTGGAAATTAGACAATTTAATCTTTATTTTTTGTAATAAATTAGTAAAATTAATATTATCTGAATAATATGTGTTTGAATTTTTGGAATTAGACTATTATTTCAAGTTAATTTTTAAAAGACTTCATATATGTATATGTATGTATATATATTCTAATGTATTAAAAAACATCAAGTATTCTAAAATTGTCTTTTCATTAACGTTTGAAATATTACATGCAACATGTATTATAACTTTATTATTAAGATTTCTAATAAAATTTAAAGTCGTCAATACATATTCATATATATTAGTTGTAATTATTTATATATATTTTAACTATCAAGAAAAAATCTCTAATATATTTTTCTTTTCTAAAGTGTATCAATTAATTAAACAGTATTAGAATATATCTATGTATCTAAATATACTTCATTATTATAAGAACTAGTCTAATCTCTTATTCTGATATATATATATATATATGTATGTATATATATTAGTTTTGGTTATAGTTGAACAAATGAAACCATACGCCTCTGCATTATAAGATAATTTACTTAGAAAAGAAAATTATATATTGGAATATATTTGTAAGATTGTGAATATTATTGAGATCGATCTTGACCTTATTTACTTGTTGCATATAATGATGTGGATATCTAAAAAGTACAGTTTAGAGATAATACAAACAAATCAATGTTTATCATGATTAAAGCTTCAAAGCTTTAATCAATTAAATATCATTCCTTGCATAAAGTAAGTTATTTATGAAAATTTATAAAAAGCTTTTAATCTATGTGAGAATATGTAAATTTGAACTTGCTATAAAAAATTTCTACACTGATTTATAATCAAGTAGTATTAATGTATTACAATTATTGTTTAAGTGGGTGAGTTTTGTTAGTAGTTAAAATAAAAATCTGTAAAACTAATAATATATTTACTAGTCTTGTGAGTCTAAAATAATTTTTAATTAATTAAATAATTAATTTTTAATTAATTAAAAATTATTGTGTTGATAAATTTCATGTTTGCATCAAAATTTTCCGTTATACTTATATAGTTTCTGACGCACAATATTATCTATTCTCAATTAAATTATTATATTTTCTTTTATATTATAATTTAATTTGTATTAATAAAACATGAAACTTAAATTTTATTAATTCATTAAATGAAATTTTATGAGAAAATGTATTCAAAATTAATTTTTCATTGATTTTAGTATTAAAATTTATTCAAAAATATTTTTATAACATGTGAGAATGTTTATAATCTACTCAGTATTAATTATATTCGTTTGAAATATATAATACATTTAAAATATTGGTAAAGAAATTATTTTTGTAAATTATTTATTTTATAAATATACAGAAAATCTATTAAAGTTTGTAGAAAAGTTATTATGATATTACCAGAAATCATTAATAATAGAAACGTATAATATTTAATCTTTATTTGAGACTTGAAGATATAATAAAATCTGTTACTTAAATAATTTTGTAAGAATAGGAAATCAAAATACTAAATATGTATGAATTTACACGAGCTTTTTATAATTATCATTCTAAGCAGAATTAGTTTATTTGATCTGATAAATGAGTAGATATTTTAATTCTATTTAAATTGATACTTTATTTACTTGCGTATAACGCAAATACAATTGAAATGCAAAGCGAAACCCATAACTCTTAATGCGAATGAGAAACTTTTTGTATATGTCTAATGCCGGATTGGTTTAATTAATTCCGTTAATTGTAATAATGGTATAAATTGTAATCAGTTGTTTTCAAATATTTTTCGAGTATGAACTTGTATTTTTATACTAACTTAGTTATACTGTTAATTACTTTTGCTACTTCGTGACATGTTTTTGTCTAAATAAGCATAATCCATTGTCATTAATCGTCGCTTACATTCCTATATTTAAGGTTCTTACTAAATCATAAATTCAATCAACTTAATAGATTATCAAATAATTAATCGGAAATGAGTTTATGAGAGAATGCATGTGATTGCTACTGATAGAGTATGTGCATAATATTAGTTTCATTAAAAGTACTTATAGTAATCTAAAATAACATTAAAAAATTTTCGATGAAAAGTTAAAACGAAGAAATACTTATAGCAATGATAATTTTCAGATTCTTTTTAAACTTTAAATAAGAATAGAAGTACAAGATTTATTTTTTAGTGTAAAATACATAAACTGCAGTTTAGACAAATGCTTAAAAAATAATCATACTTGTGGTTATAAATTCAGCTATTAATATTGAATATTTATATATATAATTTTATAGTTTTATAGTTATTATAGTTACTTAATATGTTTACAATTATTTTAGTATTTACAAGTGGATTGTTACAAACAGAACATATTAACTTTCCATGTTTTCAAGTACTCATTATAAATATTATATATTTATAATGATAGTCTTATAGCTTGATTAAAGTAATCTTTTCAAATGGAGTCTCCGTATCTTTTATAGTATTAGAACGTATAAGAAAATTATTTACTAATTACATAAAATATTAATCCGAAAACTCCATAAGTATAATTTTCAATAGCAATATTATTTTATTAAACTATTTATAATAATTATTTTGGATAATGTAATTTACAGTTTAAACATTTATTAAGAAAATTTATCTTTCTCTTGTTTCTTGATAAAAATTTATATTAATAATACTAATATTATTTCTGAGCTATTTATTTTATACAATGAAAGTAGATTTATTAAATTTATTATTGATTAAAATAATACTTAAATTTCAATGAACTCCTTTTGGAAAATTTCTTAATCTCCATAATTTTTTCAATTCATAATTAAAAGATACTATACTACATTATAAATTCTCAAGAAAGCACATTTTATTAAAAATTATAGAAATAAACATATTCTTATTATTACCATAAATATACGTATAATGTATTATGTACTCACGTAGAAAATTTCACATAAATAAATTTGTGAAAACTTGCTTGACGTAACATAATTTAATCTATGTAGATAATCTCTAAAATATTTTTATTGCTTAAAACATTATTTATTATCAGGTAAATAATAATTTATTCTTTCAAAATCTTATTTAATCTTATTTACTTACATCAAAATTTTCATTATTATACGCTAAAATATATTTTTCTATCAAAAGGAAATTTCAAATATTTTTTTGCAATAATTTTTCGATACCCATATTTTACACATTGTAACTGTTATTCTATTATATTAAAACTGATTTAGAAAACAGGTTCTGGAAGCTAAAAAGTTGAAAAAAATTAAGAACACTGTTTAAATTTGAAATAGGTTCGACAATTTTTAAACTTTAATATGATTAAAATCGTTTAGAGTACTATAAAATTCAAATCTGGTCAATAATAAATACATTTAAGTATATATTGTAGCATATAAATAGATTTGAACATCTTCAAGTAAAAGTATCTTTAGAAAAGTATGGCAAGAATATTGACGTACTATGATGTTCTATATTTTTCGAGTGCAAATAATTTTATTATTTACAAATAATAATATAATGCATAAGAGAAAAGTTTTATTAATTTAATAATGCAGGTAACTAATTGTCAGTACATATAAGTTAAATTACTAAATATCAAAATATCTAGTTCAATGATATTTGAAATAATTTTGAAACACTTATCATTTCTTATATCTATGTTTCTTAAAATTTTTTCAAATATTCAACTATAAATTCAAAAACTTTGAGTACTGCTTTGATCCATAATATATATATATATTGCGCATAGAACATCCAAAATATTTTAATAAGGATTAAATAGAAGTCTTATTAATAAATAATTGTAATGGTAATCTAACTTTTGTTTGTTTTATTTATACGAAGCATAATAATGTAATTCCTTTAGGTAGTTAACTACTTCGTAGAAATATTAAACGGACAAAAAGAAATCTTTAAAAATCCAACATTAGATTTTTGGCATCTTTAATATCTATAGCTCTTTCAAAACTATCCTTGTACAACATTATACTCACCAGAAAATCAGATCAGTAAAGAACCGCAACAGATCAAGCGAATCGCTTGTGCATTGACGTATTTGCGACACTCGTAGACAAAATTTAGCAGTGCACTCTTGTGCAAAAGCCGATTATTATCGAGACTATACTTGATTAATGTTATTTTGAAGTGGAATATTTGGAAACAATATACAATATTTGAGCGCTTCTGCTTTATGAGATACAGTACTATTTCAAATAAAGAAAATTGTTGACTTGCCATTCAGTACTTTAAATTTAAAATTAAAAATCTAACTTTTTGTTTCATTTCATTCGTGCAATTATATTTTTCTGTTTCTTGTGATGTGTTTAATAAAACCTTTTCTTGGTTATTTTTTATGTCATTATTTTTCATATCACCTTAATACTCTTATCATCATCTCTAAGAAATACTAAATAATTATTCTGGTTTTATGGATATATTGTACCTACGTATCTTTACATTTTCTTAAAAATACATCTCAACTGATTCTTTTTAATACGCGAGAGCATGTTTGCTTTCAGTTTTAAATGAATTTTTCATCGCATACGTTTAAGAGCACAAAAGCTTATAAAATAAGATATGAAAATAAAGTGAATGATATTTACATAGGATCCTTTATATATGTTTTTACGTACACTAAGATCATATAGTATTACTTAATAGAAAAATTAAAGTAAATGGATATTTAAAATTAAAAATTAAAAATGGATATTTAAAAGGCACGTACTTTAGTAATTAAACATCGTATTCTTTGTTGTGAAATCTCTTTAAATCATGATGGAAATTAGTTCATTTAAAGTACAATTTTACTTTGCAGTGAGTTTTTCAACTATTCATCTCTACTCAATTTTAATATAAAGTATATTTTGTAATGAGTATAAATATAATCTATTCATTTGATAATAATTTTATTTTCAAATATTTAGAATACAATTAATATATAAATAAACTTCTATGGCTTTTTCATTTTTAGATCTGTTTGAAGAGAAATATAATTTCCAAATAAATTTTGAAAATAAATACATGTATTCAATAAATATTTAAATTATAATTAAATTGTATAAAATTTTCATCTACATAAATTCTTTTTCTAATTCTGAAATAATTTACAAATATTACTATGTGATGATAAAAGAAATTTTGTTTAGTTATGATTTTTACGTATGCAAAGTCACCCGTGAGCGTGTAGCTCTATCATAAATCTAAAAGTAATTTAAATTACTCATTATACTATAGAGAAGAAATATATGATTATAACAATACATGTTTCAAATTATAATAGTTGATTTATACAGTAATTGTATTCATAGATTAAACTTAAACATAGTTCGAAGTATACTTGTTTTGAATTAACTTATGAAATATAAATTTACAAAATCACTAATATTTATATTCTTCATATAAATATTAATGCATAAATCAAGTATATTTTTCATTTAGTACAGGTTCAATTGAAAGATAAAATATAATTCCTTCTTATAATCGATTTGTACAGATAATGGTAACACTAGTGGCCAAAAGAAAAACTTGATAGTAGAAAATCTTAAAATGTGATATATAACCGTAAAATAGAACACTGAAGCATTGGTGCTATGAGAGTTTAAGATCATAAATAAAGTGAAAAAAAACTTAAATAACAAACGAAATTAACAAGAATTTCCTGAAATATTCAAGGATTATATGATGCACTGTGTACATAAATAACATACCAGTATATATTCGACTATGAATGGTGCAAACCATTTTCGAATGGAGTAAAGGAAGGAGGAGTTTACATGAAAAAGATAATAACAAGCTACTTACATACTGACGAATACACATATTAGAGTTCGCTGAATGCAGTACAGAGTATTTAGTGAGGTATCGTTGCAGTTACTAAATGAAGCATTTAGTAACCGCGTAATTATCAACGTTATAACGTACGTGAATAAAAATCACCATATATATTGAATACATATATATATAACCTCAGTAGCAACTTAACCGATCTACTATCTATTATTTTAGCAATTCATTGTCGCTTTCATCTCTTCAGTACAATTTTCCTAGATAATCTAATTTTTAGATCATTCTTCATTTATAAATATTCTTCTTTTAAATACCATAAGAATTACTTTACATTCTTCACTAGATATATAAGACTAGTTTTCAACAAATTATTATATACGACTCGAAAGCTGAGTATTCAATCGATGCAAATCAATGAACCTATGATATTTGATTAAATTAGTTTAAAATGGTATAAATGTATATATGCGCGCATAATGTTCCATACATAAAATTATACTGAAAATTTAACACAGTCGTAGATCAACCTGATGTTACAATATGGTATAATAAATATAATTATATAAAATCTTAATTGAAGCTTTCAGCTTAAAATATAAAATTTTTATAAAATATTGACCTCAAAATGTATTTGGAAGTTTATAATTCGTAAACTTATCTGATTACTATATATGATATTTAATACATTAAACCTTCATAACTTCATATACTCATATAAAGTTAAATATTATTAAATAATCTTAAATATGTTAAATAATCTTAAATACTTACATGTATATATTTTTTTCTGGAAATAATCAGTTAAATTAGAAAAGATTATTTAGATATAGTCGATTAAAAATTAGTTTTAAATTAAGAATAATGAACGCAAACAAAAATATCATTATAAAAAATTTATTTTTACTCAGAATATTTATAAGGCACATTAAAACGATTTAAACTCATTCCTTAATTGACTTAGTTATATATGTAACAGAAAAAATTTACAACTATGTACGTCGAATATTCCATTTCATTATTATAAAAAGTTTATTCATTTTAGACTTGGATGAATATCATAAAATTTGCAAATAATACATTATATAATTGAAAATATGAATTATATTATACAAAGAGAAAAATGAGTAATATATAAATTAAAATAATATAAAAAAAGTTGAGAATTAATTAATTTTTAAAACAAATTAGTTTTTAATATTTTTTCAGTATTGTAAGAAATTTAAAAAAAAATATTAAAACTTTTTATATGATATTCATTTTGGATTTAATGAATATCTAAAACAAAAGTGAAATTTTTATTTTAACATTGCATCAATGAAATCCATATGTTTACTTTTTAAAATTAGTTATCTGATACTTCATATTCATATCTTTACGTATAAAATAAATTCTAAAATAATTAATTGAAAAATTTAAGTGAATTACATTTAAAAAAGTATTATATTACTTATATATATTTACATTGAACAACATATATGTCCAACCATATACTTATACATATTTACATTGAACAACTTATACGTCCAACTATGATCATTACACTAAATATTTGATAATATGATAATTAGTTTTGAATAAACCAATCTATCATATTATATAATGTTATTGAATTTGATATTTTAATTATTTATCCATTTATCTAATCACTTTTTAACACCTTCATAAAAAAAGCAAAAAAAACTCTGTTTTATTCAATATATCAACAGATTATAATTGAGATTATAATTTTCACTAAAATTCAGAATAACAAATTATCTATTTTGTATTAAAATTATCTATTCTAATATATTTTTCATACCTTGTTTCTATAATTATTCGGACTGTCATACTTTTCTAAGTTTAATAGAAAAAAAAGAAATGAATAAGATCCCTAATTCTTTAAAATATTCAAAATAAAATATCTTATATAATATTATCTATGAATATAAAGAATAGAAAATTGTTAAAAGTATTGCCATATCTTCGTTTTTATATATAAAATAATTAAATTTGGTTATCTTCTAAGTATAATAAGAATTTAATAATACTTTATACTATAGATACAAATTAAATTTGAAATATGTGAATAAATAATGTCTCATAATAATAATACAATGTAACAAAATACTAATTTTCTTTCATGTTATAAATAATATTTTTAAAACTACACAATTAATTACGTGAAATATCATGTCACCAATATGAAATAAAAATATAGAATAAATTTTTATAGTGTAACTTTTTTTATCTTTAATAGGAAATATGATCACTGATATTTCGATTCTACTTTTTGTTTAAAACCTTTTTCATTTAAGCGCTATAAGGTTAATAACTCATCACTTTAGAATTATACGCATACGTATTTAAAAGTTTGGCTCATTTTTATCATCTTCGTCCTTGTAACTTTTTATCTTATGTCATTCTTTTGAATAAACATTACATAAAAAATTCTCTTTATAATCAGATCTTAAATATAAAACTACACTTAAGTATATTTTCCATTTTTGTTTTCCATACATCGATCATTTAATACTTGGATTTAGTTACAATGTTTACAACAACAAAGAGACATGAGAACTTTCTAAATTTTATAGGATTACCAAATCATAATTTATATTTCTAAATAATTATATATAAATATTTTAGAATTATCTTATCATTTATTCACGTAAAAAGTAAATTAGTAATCATTACTAATTTATAAATAAGTGTAAGGCGTTGATGGGTTTTTAGTTAAAAAATTACAAACACAAGAATGTTTTTTTCCAAAAAACTGTTCATCTTTACTGAATATCGATACAATAATATTTTCTTTCTGGTATCGAGGCTTTTCCATATATTTTGAGTCTCGATACCCGACGATAATCCTTGATCCCTTCTATGATCATTCAGTGTCCGTCCTTAAGCCTATATATGCATGACCGTGGATCAGTTATATGCCTACATAAGAATTATTAACAAACTAAAATTTATATGAATGTACATAATTTATCTATTTTTATTACATATATATAAATTATTTATTACCTAAAAAAAACAATGAACACAAAATAGAAGAGTTTTATTTATCATATAAATTAACATATATACTGGATATGGTTTTGCAACTCATCCAAATCTTTTTATATAGATTTATAAAATGAATGAATTTATGAGTGATGAAATGAATTTATAAGATGTATAAAGTGATATATTAAAGTCTGATCTTACTTGTAAGAATTTAGCACTTTAATAAGATTATAAATGTAATTGTCAATGTTTGATAATAAATTTATCAATGTTATACTGCGATTGTAGCAATTTTTTAGAACCAAATTATTATACCAACTTGTATATCATTAAAATAAAATATTTCTCTAATTAACAAATTTTTTAAAGTATTTTATTAATTTGCTCAAAGTAATTTAGAATTTTATTCATTTAATGTATACAATTCAAAATACTGAAGCAATGCATTTAATGTAAAAATCTTTTTATATATCAAATATTTTTATGTATACCTTAGATTATTTTACAAAGTTCAAAGGCTTTTACGGTTTAATATTATTAAAAATTTACAGTTTGTAAAAATGAATTATTTTCAAAATTAGTAACTTTTTTGTAACACTTATAGTATATATTTATTATGATTCTAATAAGTGTTTGTCCACAACCCTAAAAAATAATTTCGACTATGACTTAATAATAATATTCTCACGAATAATATTTTATACAAATAATATAATATATCATAATTATGATTTTTAAATTTTAAAACATTATATTCTTCTTATAAGTCTGTTATTTATTTAATGTATAAATATTTAGTGAACGTTGTTGAGATCGCTATAAAGTTATAAAATTTACAATAGTCTCAACTGTTGCAAAAATCTGCGGATTCTACCGAATCGGATCCGCCGTCCTCCGCAGCCTAAATCTGGACTGTTAATCAGTGGAGTTATGTCTAGCAACCTTCCTTCCTGTGAACCTTACCCCAAAAGTTAATTTAGTGAAAAACAATCTGCTGATAACAAAAACACTGTTTAAAGAGTTATAATAGCCAATTATAAATATATTTGAAGACTCAAAAAAAATTTTTTTATTATATCGAAGATACAAAGGATTGATGTAATGTTTTAACCTGATACTTTTTTATCCGTTTTCACATAAGCTTCGTCGTACATTTAAATCAAAATCAGTCCTTCTATATTCATATAATATGACTAATATACACGTTCTAATATGATGTAATCGTAAATTTTCAATAAAAATTGATGATTATATAGACGTCTAAAAGGTCACAAACTTTATTTAATTAAATATTTATTTTAGTAGTATAATTATTATAGTATTATAGTATAGTATTATATTACTTATTTATATAAAAGAAATGAACAATAGAAATGAACTCATGAAAATTAAAGCAATTGTATTCATATGCTAATTTAATATACAATATTGGGCTTACAATGTCAAAATAATGACGCAATTAGTTTTGTATTTTAAAGATAAAAATTTTTTAATGCAATCAATATTTCATTAAAATATACCTTTATATACCTTTTTTATTTTGTACTCTATTACAGATATCTAATTTCGATATAAATCACAAGTCAAATTTCATATATTATGTTTAATTGATTTAATAAAATTTTATTATTATATTTAAGTACTTCATAAAAAGACAATACTTCTTTTTTTTTAATTAATGTACCAAGTATTGTAATATAGTTATATTAATACTTAAATTTAGGCTAATATATAATCAGCATTTTTTATTAATTAAATCAATAATTTATTTACTATAAACTAGCAAATAATATTAAATTTGTTAAATTTTGTTTTAAAAAATACTTTATCTTATAATGAATGAAATTAAATAAATATGATTTTTCTGGAAATAAGCGTTATATTCATAAATACTTTTTAAAATAATTAGAAATATGATTTTTAATAATTATGAAAAAAATTTCACTTTTAATATTAACTTACAAAATTATTAGTTTAAATTGTAAATTAATGTATAATAATAATAATCAAGATACAACTTCTTATTATAAATATAAGCAGGCAAATAACTTTGGTTGTCATAATTCAGGGGGAAATAATTAGGTAGAGTACATTGTTTATTTTCTCTCAAAATGTATATTAGATTTAGCTATTCCATTTAAATCAATTATATTTAATTTTAAATTGTATACAAATACAAGATTAACTCATTCGAAGATTTTTTAAAAACCAAATGGTAATTTCAAACAGATAACGATTAAAATTATATAATTTACTAAAATTTTTAGTAAAATATTAATTTATCTTATAAAATTTAATTAATACTTTATTTAACGAACGGCTGACAATACATAAAACATAACTCGACAAATTTTTTATCTAAATACAATTTTATTTTATAAAAATCTTTTATTATTTTAATCTTTAATATTAATTCCCTATGAATTATTTTATTGCTAGTTTTAATGAGATACTAGTATAGCTTTAGTCTTAGTAGTCTTATTTTTGTACAGTAATTATCCTGATATATATCGAAAAAAATTAATTTCTTTAATAATTTACATATATTATTAAATTAAAACTTAACAATATATATATACTTCAACAATTGAAAATAATGTTCGTCCTTTTTTAATTGGTGCATTTTTATGACCAATGTCATATATTTATTTTTTTGTAATAGATGAAATGGAGATTTTTACTTTTCGTAAAGATAATCAAGCATTTATAAAATTTTTTTATAAAAATAATACTTCATTTCCTTCAAATATTTTACATTTAATTATATTAAATCAGAGAAATTTGATCTAAGATCTAACAAAAAGCTACGTTTTAAGATAATAACATTTATCTATTTATAGTTTTTATAATATATTGAAATTATTTTTAATAATAATAATAATTAGTTTTAATAAATATATTACGTGTATAAATTATTTTAAATTAACAATTCATTTGCTAAATAGTTTAAACAAAAATATCTTTCAAGTGCATAAAATTGTTACTAAAATTATTAAATCTTTTTATATACTTTAAAACTACTATAAAATGCTTTTAAAATAAAAAGGTAAACTTTGAAAAAGTAAGACGAGAAGCTAAATTTAGATAAAACTATACATAAATTTAAATTGAGCTATTTTCCATATATTCACTCAAATATAAAGACAATTTAAAATTTAACTACATGAGTATCTAATATATTTTTAAGTAAAAACCTTGTATTACAATGGTAGAATTTTGGACAATATGTAAAAAATTATGATCTGAAAAAATAATAGATCTTGGCTTATCTAGCTATCTTTAATTTTTTTAATTAGAATAATTAACATTCAATGTTATATTGGTTATTATATACTTTAAATTAAAGTAATTGCAATTAATATTTTACATATTTAAATTTTGTATTCGAAATATATATAATATAATATATAAGTAATAAAGATAACTCAAAAATTATTTTCATTCTATATCTATATTGTTTATGAAGATCAAAATTTTCCTTGAAATTACTAGTTTCAAACAAATAATGATTTTCTGATGAAATTTTTTGATGAAATAATATATTCTGTTTATTCAGAAATAAAAATATACAGAATATATACTTTTAAAGTAATAATTATTAATCTATAATTAATTTCTACAGTAAAAATCTGAATTATAAACTTGTCTGTCTTAAGAAATTTAAAGTATCTTTAAAAGTATTATTAAAAGTATCTCTAAATTTTTTAATCAACCTTCTTAAAATTTAAAAATAAATTTATTTTAGAAAAAATATATATACAAATGAATCCAGACAAAATTTTGATAATATAAATTGGGATTTCTATAATTCTAAATAATTTAAATCATATTAATTATATCTAATTTCATATATACTTTATATAAGAAAATCTAAATATATGTTATACATAGTTTAGTATATATGGATATATATAGTATATATGGATATATATGGATATAGTATATAAAATAAAATTATAATTAAATCTTTTTTTAGATAGCAACATTAATTATATTAGTGTTACAAAGAATAGTGCAAATTTACAAATATTAAAGTCAAAATATAGATTAATGAGGTTAAGACGAATAAACCAACTTTAATTCTGCGATGGAAAAGTCTGTCGCGACTTACGCCAGGACAAATGTAAAAGTAAGTGCGTGTGCTATGCAGCATATCGGGAAAGCGGCGAAGCCTGAGCAAGAATATGTACATGAGAGAGTGTGTCAAACGTAGCGCAGCTACGTAGAATGAGTGAGAGTGTGAGCATGAGAGCCATAGAGGGGAGTCTAGCTATGCACTAAGGCTAAGGCCCGGCACAACGGAGTCCAGAACACTGGCCGACACTTGTAAGAAGAAACATTTTCCTCCGCTAGGCGGCGAGAGGAAAAATAAAAGAAGGAAAGCTTTCCTTAGTACATAGAAAGCGCAAAGGTGCAAGCTTCGGAATCAATTGGAATATGGCATTCTATCGTCGCACCGAGGCAGCCTCTGGAAACAGCCGCGGAAGTCTTTCGAGTTTCTTTACGAAATACTAAAGGTTTCGATCACATATAGTGGCAACCTTTTGGCTAGTCTTTAAACGAGGAGTGGCTCGCTGCGACGGTTATGATCATATGACATACCTAAACGGTAGTTCACTTATCTGTGTTTAAGTAGGCTCGCTGAGGCGAGTAATTTCCTTTTACATACTTAAACTTGAGTCTGACGATAACACGTACTTGAATGCAGAGTAGCTTGTGCGGTAGGTAATGTCCTTTAATATACCTGAACGCGAACACACTCAAGGTGCTCACCATCTTTTTCCGTGGAAAGGGACACCAAACCTCGTTCGACCTGAGACGTAAAGACCTGAGATCTAAAAATCAACGCCATAAAAAGAGCCCGTCGTAGAGTTAAGATGAGCATATGAAAGGGCCGCAAATCCGTGTTACATAATAATCGCCAATGAAATGTGTAAACGTGTGAGCGATATCACTGTCGTAAGTTCCGCCGCAGTAAAATTTGTTAACTAATAGATAAGACTGATTATAAGTAAAATACCGCCGTTGAAGTTGTAATGTAGTCCATTTTATAATATATTCATTATAAAATCAGAAAATTATAAATATAATTTTAATATTCGTAATCATCTTTTGTTAAAGTACATTTTTATCAGATAATAGTAAGACGTATAGATACAGTTTTGAAATGAAATAAATTAAAAAGAATACAGGCTCAAAATGAACAAAAATATAACATTAAAGATCAAAGAGTTGAAATTACATATAGATATCCGTTTATTATTGTAAAAGTTACAATAATAATATAATGCATTTAATAATAAGCTAATAATACAAATAATAACAATTTCTAAACTTTTTTCTTGTTTATTTTTAATTGACGTCATTTACTACTAAAGAATTATTATTATCATTTATTTCTCAAAGTAATTTTGTATCTTAAATACTCATGTAGCATCTTTTATGAATTTGTAATGGTTTGCCTTTGGTTCCGTCGGTAAGTCGGTTCTCGCCTCCTGTAACTCCTGTTGTCGGATGAGCTTGAGGCGAGGGCCATACAATACTAGCGTATACCCTCTTTAGTGCCCTGGATGCGTTCCGCGATTTTACGAGAGTTTTCTTCTCTCGTCGCTTGATAAGAAGAATCCTTTTAGTAGGTCTTTGAATTCTCCCAAGATCTAAGAGGAGTTATGTTCCTACTCAAAGAAGAGCATCTCCTCTTAATAGTTTTGGTAGCCCCTGTAATAGCTGAGCCTCGAAGAAACTGTATGTCTGTTTTAGTTCCTCGACTCTTTCCAGGATTGAATGTACATCACGGCCGTCAAAGTGGCAGTTCCACTTTCGTATTTGGTCCAAAACACGGACTTTTTTGGCCGCGTCAACTACCGGAGTACTTCAAAATGTTTTCGAATACGTTATCAGAGTCTGCGTCATTTCTTCTGGAGCTGATAGATTCCCTCGATGGTCGATTCTGTCTTCCAAAAAGTAGGTTAATCGTTCCTGTAATTTCGCGACCTTTCCCTCTGTTGACATACCGTGTTTATCTAATTCCGTTACGACTTGCCGTCTATTTACGGCTTTGATCCACACGCTGGGATCCGCAACGCTTATTCGTTTCTGACGCATTTCTTTTCCTATTCGCTACCTAGTTTCCTATTATCTACCCTTTTCTAAGATGCGAGCGTTCGAGTCCCTGTTCGGGCGCCATGTAACGGTTTTCTTTCGGTTCGTCGGTGAGTCTGTTCTCGCCTCCTGTAGCTCCTATCGTCGGATGAGCTTGAAGTCTGGTAGAACTCCCTGTAGCGCCTACTTACCCGCTCCTTTACCCATTTTATAGCCGGATTAGCTTATCGGCCAGGATTGACTCGGAAACTCCATTGATTCGGAGTTTGATCCGGAAACCAAATCTCTCGAGGAGGCGCCACATCTGGTATAGCGAAAACTCGACCTCTTTTTCTTCGTCGTCGGGGTAGGCTGTTCCCTGGATTTATTCCATTGCCGGCTAGTGCTCCGGATTCTTCTACCTTTGTTAAGCCAGTTCCTTGCTGCATACTTCCCGGGGTTGTTTTTGCTGACACGATCCGTGCTGTCCACCTGCAGTCGAGGAAATTTGTTGCTAATACCCTGCAAGGCATTATATACCGGCGTGTTATAAGTATATTATTGAGGTATATTGAATATATATCGAGGTCCTGAATGTGGACCCGCCTTCTTTTTCTTCCCTCTTTTTTGATCATCTCTAAGATTACGAGGGAAATTTTCTTCGTTATTGTACAAGGACCCACGTACTTTGGCTCAATCGCATTGAAGTCCTTGGCATTAAGTGAGAGTACGTGCGTCCTTACTAGTACCTTGTTTTGCAGCTCGGGCTGCCATTTTTAACGGTGTAAGTCGTAATTCCGACTTTGAATCTGGAAAGCCCTGGCATGGTTTACCTTAACCAAGGCCAGGGCGTCCTGCATACGGGCGAGACGAGTCTGGAGGCCTGGCCTGTTTGGTAGGCCGGCCTGTCGGTGAAGAGAGCCTGGCGAATTTAACTCTCTCCCGGTGTTGTTCTCCAGGTACGCCGGAGTAAATCCGGTAACGGATGACTACGCAGTATTATAGGCATAGACTATATAGCTCATGGAAATATCTGTCCCAGGCCTTATTGTCTTTTCCTACATTTTGTGCAATCATTGTTTTCAGAACCCTGTTGGTTCTCTCAACTAGGTTGCATTTGCGATGAATACAGCTGGATATGGAAATGAGAGATTCAACAGTTTTTTAGAAACATGCTGAACTCTCTGCTAAAAAATTGCTTCTCGTTGTCCGTGGTCAGGCAGCCATGTCATAGCACGACTAGCTGCTTAAATTTTTCCATTACAGCTCCGATGCTGGCTTTTCGCAGAGCTACCAACTCCACCCACTTAGTAAGGCGATCCTGCATTAATAGAAGCCAGACGTTCTGATCATGAGACGTCGGCTGCGGGTCCACCAGATCAACTGAGACCATTTCCCATGGCTCCTCAACGTTGGTAGCTAACATGTTACCGGCGCGATATTGTTGCTGTACCTTGCTGACTTGTCACTAGTGGCAACGGCGGACGTATTGAGCAGCATCTCTAAACATCCAGGGCTAAAAGTAATTCTTGGCTAGTCGGCTGATAGTCTTGCCGATTCCTAATTGACCGGCTGTTGGGATGTCATGATTGTCGACTAAGACTTTGACCCTCTCTGCTTCTACTACGCATAGTTTCTAGGCGGTGTCGGGATTTTCGTCCTTGAAATTCAGGGTATTTAGGGCTCGTCGAAAGAAACGACCATTCTTCACTAGATAGTCTGGGTGTTCCTTTGGGTGGCTTTGCACTTTGGCGAGTGTAGCTTCCTACCAGTTCCTTGTGGTATTAACTGCGGCGACATTTTGCTCTCTTGAGAAAGCATCGGCTAGTTCGTTGTCGGTGCCACGGCGATACTTGACCTGAAAGTCCCACTGGCTTAGTTCGATGGCCCAGCGAGCCAGTCGACCAGAGGAATTATCGATTTTTGCTAACCACTTCAGAGCTTGTTGATCGGTCACCATAGTAAAGTGGTAGCCCTCGAGGTAGTTTCACATTTTCCAAATCCCTCACTCTACCGCTAGACACTCCTTCTCACTAGTGGTGAAATTTCTCTCGGCTTCGTTTAAGGTCCGACTTGCATATGCTATGATTCTTTCGTATTCTCTTTGTCTCTGGGACAGTACCGCCCCTAATCTTTCATTGCTGGCGTTGGTTTCCAGCGTAAAGGATTCCATGAATCGGGGCAAGCCAAAACCGGGCCTTCTTTTAGCCGTGCTTTTAATTCTTTATAAGCAGTCTGTTGACGTTCTGCCCATTTCCATTTAACCCGTTTATGCAGCAGTTCATTAAGTGCAGTTGTAATAGTAGCAACACTCGGTATGTATCGTCTGTACTACGATACTATGCTGATAAATAAGCGCAACTCCTTGGTGTTTTGCGGCGTTGTCAACGACAAGATGGCGGTTATTTTATCGGTGTCCGTGTGGATTCCTTGTTAAGTAATGCGATGTCCTAGATAGGTCAGCTCTTTTCGCTCGAACTAGCATTTCTGCCAATTCGGTTGCAGCTTTGCCTCCCGCAGCCGTTGTAGTATTTCTTATACAAGCTTGACATGATGTTGGAAGTCGGCTGTTACTATCACTATATCATCCAAGTAACAAAACATTTATTTTGTTTTAACATTTGTTTTATTCTGATGACAAAATGACGTGACGACACGATCTACGAGACATTGGAATACGGTCGAGACGGAGTGCAGATCGAATGGGAGGACTCGAAATTGCATGAGTCCTTTTTCTGGTAAAAACCGTAAAAATCGTGAGGGGCTTGCTGCTTTCGGTCAGAGACACGCTTCATTTTCTTTTCTTCTTTTTCTCAAATACGTACTTTCGCCGAAGCATCCCGCATGTTCGTAAACTTCCATTTTTACGTACACTATAATACACAAACACCTCACTACACAAACACTAAGTTCGCGACGGACTCTTTCGTCGCAATATATATATTTTATGAAAACAATTTGAAATACTTATTCTATCTATTCGTCATTGCATAAAATACCTTTTACTATATTTTTTTACAGAAAAGATTTACATTAAATGAGAACCAAAAATAGTATCAAATGGATAGATTTTAGGATAAACTATCATTAGTTTCAATGTTAAACTAATGATAAACTATCATTAGTTTCAATGTTAAACTAATGATAAACTATCATTAGTTTCAATGTTAAACTAATGATAAACTATCATTAGTTATTAGATTAAACCAAGATTGATGTATTATAGGTGGCCTACTTACGAGTATCAGCTGCGTATTGGTACAGCGAAAGCTAATATAGTAAAATATAAAGTTGTATAGCCTCTTAATGAAGTTACTTGAAGAGTAAGTGATGCCAAAACTACGTAAAAATAGTATGTTAAAATATATAAATTTAATACATTAGTTTTTTATTTATTTTCTTTTGTTATTTTTTTAATTATCAATGAAAAAGCACAAGGCTAATATTTCAATAGTATATTATGAAATTATTTATATCTGGGCTGTCACATGTATATGATACATACATCTTCTGTTATATCACAATTGGAATTAAAGATATTTTCTGTTATTTTTCTTATAAATAATTAATGTAAAGTAAATTGTAATATTATTGTAAGTAAATAATTGTAATATTAAATTATTTGTAAAATTAAACGTCTTGTTTTTATATTATGGATTCTTGTCTATAAAAAAAAAGTATTTATTAAGATTTATTTGTGCTTATTCAATAAATGAAATATTACTATGAATTTCTTATATTTCAATCTTAATAATTTTATGAATCGATTGTCATTACGATAATTGTCATTATTCATCGGGCATCGCCTAGACTGCTAAATAATCATGAAAATATATTATAATACAATAAACCCTGGCTTTTGTATATAGAAATGCAGCAATTCCATAAATCTGAAAATAAACTTAACTCTTTCTCTTAATACCACTGAGTAGGATGTATTTTTACAATCTTAAAAGTGAAAGTTCCAAAATGCTTGCACTCAATGATGAAAAAATGCGTTATTTATACGGCAATGTTTGCACACGTTTCGACATATATGTACTTTATAATCAGCCGTAATGTTCTTGCAATTAATTGTTATGTTTATGTATTTATAATAGTAATTATCCACGATGACTCGTAGTACATTCAGTTAAACCTATTCATTACACAGTATCTTTCTTTCCAAAATTACAATGAATTTATAACATGATGTAACTGTTTGCTATGATAGTTTCGTAAACTAGAAAAAATATTAGATGAACTTGTTTAATAAATAACGTGTTCAGATATTATTTAAAAGTTTAATCGAATAAATAAAGGTCGACCATTTTTATGGTGATTATTATATGGAGTACTAACTAAGACGCTCTAAAGAATTGATAAGATTACGTTGGATATTGCACGTCGGTGGTACGTAAATTTCTCAGAAACAGCTAAATATGATAGCTATCAAGTCCTTCATTTCTTATATTGTTGACTTGGATAGTTATAAGTACCGTCGCATCGACAACACGAAAGTACTTATCGAGCGTTGGTGATCGCACTAAAGTTGGCTTGTACGATGATATATTTAGGTATGCAATATGTAACCACCAGAGTATGCCTTATGAGAGACGATCAAGGAATCATTGGCATCAAAGATTTCTTTGGTTAAATCCCTGTATGTTGCAGAAGCTCTTGTTTTTCAATAATCTATTGATAATATCATTATCAATCACAGAATAAATAAGTGAATTACTATACTGTTACTGTAAATAAAAAGATGATCATTATGATCACTAAAATGTTATTTTATCAAAACCGTCTATTGGTTTACAATATTAAATAAAATAAAAGATCTTCTATTATTATAAAATGAAATCAAATAATCTTGTGCAGTTCAAATTCCCAGAAAAAAATATTCGATATAATTAAGTTTTTATGTTAAGTATCTTTTGATATTTATAATTTGCTAATTATCAAGGAACTTTTATCAAATACCAGTATGCAGTCTACAGTAATATACTGAGTTTAACTAAAAGTATATAAAGCAGAGGTAAGTAGCAAGCATCTGCATATTTTGAAAACTTATTTTTTAATTATAGAATTAAAATCAAGTAACCAGATTAATTATTTGACAGTAATTTTTATAGCATTCTAAGTATGATTTAAAAAGAAGCAAAGATAAAGTACACGTAAATAAATTTATGATTAAACATAAATTACTATTAAAGATATTAAAATTTAAGATTTAAAAAATTCAAAAATAATAATTGATTTTATTATAATACAGATGTTTATTAAATTTTATCATTTTATTAAATAGTTTAATAAATTAATAATTTATTAAAATTTATCATTTTCAAGTTTTAATTTTGCTTTTTACATCATAATTTATGTTACTTAATTTTCATGTTCGCAGTTTCATAACATGTTTATATTCAGTTAAACGAGACGTATTTTATATTAAAGTTTTCTTTCAATATCTTTATCTAGGCTAGAGCAATATTATTTAAAAGATAAATTTTATAATTCTTTATAATATATATCATTAAAAAGGCAAAATAAAAATGGTTAAATTTTACGCAAATACAAACTTTTTAATAACTTCCTAAATAATAAGTTTAAAAAATGAATAAAAATATGTCATACATATTTTTAATAGAATATAATAAAATAGTACTTAAATTTTCTAGTTATCAAATATAAATTAATAATCTAATATAAATTTGAACATAATCATTCTGTTTTAAAAGCCTTAGAAACATATTATACCAAATATAATTAAAAAATATTAATTTTTGTACATTGCCTAAGGAACCTGATTAATTAATATATAATTATTATAAATTGTAAATCAGCAAAACATTATATTATCTAACTCTATTGTCCACCCCCAAATTTGTAAAAATATGTTTTAAATTAAATGGGAAATATTTTCTTTTCGTATAAAAATGCTTTTTATATTTACAATCTGGTTACTTTCTATTTGTTTGTTTTTTCTACTATTTATTATTTACTGAAACACACTCGTTTATAATATTTGTGCATTTATCTTTATAGTAAGTTTTTAAAATGAATTCATAGACAAAGAAATTCATCATAATGGTCGAAAAATTACGAAAGATAGAAATGAAGATTTTGCATAACAAATTTTTTCTTATAAACGACAGGGTCCAACATTATTAAATTTATTACATTTCTTTAGATATCTATCAGCTAATTTAATGAAATTAATGTAACGTTACAAAAAAAATTTTTGGAAGGTATTTTAAATTTTTAAACTTAATTTAAAAATTTAATATGAAAATTGATAATTATAAATAATATTTATTGAATTTTTTAAATTTTTGTCTATCATGCTAATTTCATCATTTTTTACTAAAAAAATATGACAATAAAATACAGTTTCAAACATTTACTATATAAAAGCATTTATACTTACTTCTTAAATATTAATTTGAAAAAGGTATAGAATTTAAAATAATTTTTTAGACATAATAACTAATTTTTATTATTACTAATAACAAATAATTTTTAAAAATATTATGTAATATTAAACTAATAAAATTGGTCAAGTTCTTGAAAATTAAATATTCAAAATATTTTAGAACTTTTATGTTATTTTAGCATGAATTATTGATGTAGATCTTTCTACACATAATTATAGTAACTAATTGCCTCGTATTTACTGTTAAAAACTTAGAATAAATTTAATACTAAAATAGTATAATAGTCATATTGTATAGACGCTCTATAAATTATTTTAGAAAGTCTTCTCATCTGACTTCTTTACGTATTCCTTTTATTTTTCAAAACTTATTGCAGAGTTATTAATTGACCCTTAAAAGTGCATTAAATTAATTTCTGCTAGTTTTATATAAATTATACTAAAAAATAATAAAGCCTTTACGCAATATTCAGTAACCTTGACAAATCTCTGCCCTATCAAATGTAGCTGAAACCAGTTTCGAAGGAATGTCCGAAGTAAATTGCAAAAATAATATAAGAAAAAAAGAGTAGCTACTATTCGTTGACATATAATGATGAAGTCATTATAGGAACATGAAGGTCTTGCGCATATTTAAGCACCCCGCGAGACCCCGCAAATAAATGAAAAATAAAGATGATCGTAGACTTTCACTTCTGAAGAGCTATACATTTACACATACGATATTGAGAGAACATTGATGATGGAGTAAATGCACTACTCTTAACCTTCTATTCTATTTTTTAGAGAAAATAAAAAAGTTCAATATTTCATAATTAATATAAAATTATTGAATATTCCATTTTATTATTTATGTTGTACATAATATAAATAATATAAAAATATAAAAGTTAAACGTAAAAATATATAAGAATTTGATTTTTCGAAATGGTAAAACTATGTTCTCATATTTCTATAATATTATTTGTATTATTCTATTATTTATATTATATTAATTTCGTAATTCAAATATTTTCAATAATAATAGAATTATTTCAGCACTTAATATTCATAATTTTCGAGCATTCCACATATAAATTAGTAATGTAATTGTATAGTTGTCGTATTACAAAATCAATCTATAATTTTTTATCAAAATAATGAGTAAATCACAAATATTTTCATAATTAAACAATTATTACAACAATATGTATTTGACTAACTAAATCATTTAGTATTACTTTTATTGTAAAACCGTTTGAAATTATTAAGTATGATTTTGATAGTAATTTAAAGAGTAGAATTTCAAATATTAATCAAATTTATAATCAAGTAATAATTATGATTATAATTTGTTTTTATATTTTCATGTATATAATTATCTATAATTATATATACATATATAAAAAAATATATATTATATATGTATAAGTATTTATTATTTTAATATACGTCTACTGTATATGTCTTGTCAACATATAAACTTTTTCAAAATATGAAATAATTTTTTATATATTATTTCTAAACATATATATATGCCTTGGAATCCTTAAAAAACATCGAGATATATAAATTATTTTTAAGTGCCCTGAATGTTTCTTAATGCATTTTTCTTTTTTATTAAAGGTAATTATCCACGTTGATCAGTCAATAACTTAATCTAATTAGTCAATAACAGACAATAATTATTATTGACATTAATAATTAATGATTATTAAAATCATAAAAATTTTTAATAAAAAATATAATTTGCTTGCTAATATATTATTAAGGATAGAATCAACTACATTTACTAGTAGATTTATTAATCAAATTTTCTTTCAAAGATATTATTCTGGATGATAATTATAAACTTTTAATAAAACTTATACAAATATCCTGAAAAATTTCAAGTAACAGAAAACGATAGACAAAATCTCTTAATCTCTAAACCAATTATATTAAGGAGAAAGGAAAGAAAGAAATTCAATCAAGAAAAAAGTATCAATCCTAAATAATATCATTTTAGTAATACAAAGGAAGTGTAACTATTCAGAGTTCACAAAGTCTCTAAATATAAGTTAACATAACTTATATTCTAAACATACCGAATTTTCTTTACTTAATTTTTTTAAAAAAATATTTTATGTAATAGAATAAAAATAAATATTTTTGTTTCATAATTAAAATTTAACTTTATGTCCATACAAAGATTTTGTAAAAATGGATATATTTTGATCATTAATAAACCTGTAATCACTAAAATATTAATATTGATTTACTAATAATATATTTAGTCAGAAGCACAGAGCCTTCTAAAAATAATTAATTTCTCTGATTCATTTATCACCATTTGTTTAAACAACTACATACACATAAAACTTTTTACTTTCTTTGAATATAACAAGACAATATATTACATAAATATTAAACATTAGAAATTATACTAATACAAGTAATAAATCAAAATATAAAAAATATAAATGTTAAATTCCATGAAAGTGTGAAACCTTGCAGAGTAAGATAAAAACAATTTTTTGCGTAAAAACCTTGTTTATCAACTGCATCAATGTGAAGAACTTGATGAGATTCCTACACCATTTGAATGATTTTCTTTTTTAACGCAAACAAAATTCAACAAAAATTCTTATTATTTATTCTTAATCATCAAACGAAGTATTCAACGCAAAATAAAAATTTATATCTTTGTAAATAATATAAACATTTTATATTACTTATGTTACAGCTTTTACATTATTCATCTCAACGTCATTTATTTTAAATTTTATTATATGTATGAATATTTAATGAGTTAAATAAAAATTATTAAAGTTTTGTTCGTAAATGTAATCTTTTGTAACTACTTTCAAAGTGAAGAAGTAGACCACTGTTAATACTACAGTTACAATTTTTTATTCATTTCTAGTAAGGATATTTCTTCCCATAGATCCTTTTTTATTTTAAATAAAACAATCATTAAAAAATATATTTACGAAATATATAAAATTTACGTTATGTTTAAATTCACTAATACGGTATAATTAGCTTAATATTGATTAACTGAATTATACAATAGAGATTATTCAATTAAAAAAAAGATTAACACTCGTCAAAAATTGAACATGAAGTTTTTAGGCAAAAAAAATCAAGCAATCAATTTTTCATTTCGAACAAATAGGAATAAGCATGATATGAATTGTTTTATTATACAACATAAAACCAATTTAATTTTTAATTTGATTTTAAGAAAAAATAAAATGTCGAATTCCTAAAGAACATATATGTGATAGTAAATTTTATTATTATTCATAAATTTCTCATATTATTTTATACATTTGAATAATTTAATTGTATACATGAAAAATCTAAGAAGTTTTCATAATTACGATGTTTTATCAGGAATCTCGGTAGCCTGATTTTAACTATAGATTCACAATAGAAAATAAATTAAAAAAATAAATTGAAAAATAAATTGAAGTTTTGAAGAGTTTAATTTTCTACGTAAAGAATTTGTATTATTTCTTTTTATTAAACATTAATTAATACAAATAGTTTTTAGATTTCTAATTAGTATATATCTTTCAATAATAGAAATTTTCCAAGTTAAGAAAGTCAAACATTGTATAATATATAAAAATACAAAAAAATATAAAAACTACTTTTATAACACCTTGACTTTTGATTCCAATTTCATGTAAGTTATGATATAATTTTTGATAAAATTCAAGGAATTCTAAAACAGGATTTACATTTAAAGTGTTATACTTAAGTTTATATACATAAAATAAAGCAGCAAAAGTGTTCATTGCATTGCAATTAATATGTATCAAACTTAAAATACTACATGATATAGTACCTAAGTTTTTAATGAACAAAATAAAATATTTGTTTTTTATTAAAATAATTTGTTGAATTATTTTCTTGAATTTTAAAAATCTATGCACTTTAAAATATGCGAAATTCTAATTAATAAATTGAGGAATTTTTTATTCGAATTTACTTTTTAAGTAATAAAATTTAATTAAAGGTACTCTGATAATTAGTATAAAGAAGGTAATTATCTTCGTTACCGCTATTCAATATACTTAAACATATTTATTGTATTTTACCATGTATCCTTTTTAAGAAATAATCAGTTATTATACTAAATAAAGTTCAAAAACTTATTTAGATTTTCCGAAGCTTTTGTTTAAAATGAAACATACACTTTTATCAATATCGTTGCTCTATTTTAACAGTTATAACTAGTAAATAATAATGAATACCGTATTGATATTTAACCTTGGTAAGATCTTAGACTATTATCATAACAGAATATATTTGAATGTCCTATATAACTTATTTTAACGTCTACTTTTCGAAAGTAACACTTTTCAAAAAATTCGAAATATCGAGGATAAATTTCTCTAAATTTTATTCATGTATTACAATTGTATACAAGTTTATTGTATTTAATAAATGATATGGCCGAACCGTGAAAGCGCGATGATTTTCAAATTTAAGTAGCCGTAACAGTTTTAATAGCTTCAACTTACAATTGCTGATCATCAGCGGTGCTATTTTCTGCAGAATATCAACACCAGCTTTGCAGCAACGTTATAGTAAGCAAGTAATGGATGAGATGATATACCATGGATGAGAAACGGAATAAGCCAATGTCCATCTATGAGAATCCATCCATTGCGATGCAGTATCATATGAGCGCCCCACTACCGTGGTCTCAGGAGCTCCCGAACGAGCCTTCAAGTGGGCCGATAGGCGGGGGCCCAGTCACTCTCCACTTAAAACCAAGGCTTGCGCGCGGTTCCGGCGCATTAATCGCGCAGCATCGCATCCATCGCATCCGAGACGTCATCCATGTCGGGTGTGAACCGGTAATCCGCGAAATCGTCGATCCACGCTCCGCTGGTCGGTGCTAGGGTAATTTGACACGCGTCGACTAAGTTTAGTGCCGGACAAAATAGATTAGAGGATCGAGTTCGCACATCCAGACCTGCAAACAGAACTTGAAGATTACGAGGAAGCATCGAAGAGATCAGAGGGGTAGTCAGAGGTGTTTGGAGGCAACGTTAGTGAAGTGTTTACGGTGACTGTTTTCTCTAGCGATTATTTCGGAGGCAGTGTCAAGAAGATACTTGGACAGAAATTAAAACGAAGCTGGCATCCTGCGTAAGGTAAGATATACAATAGAACTGAGGAGAGGATTATCGAGTGTCTGGCTAGACATTGACTTTTAACGAATAACACGCGAGAGAAAACGAACTTCCTTTTATATTGAGAGTAGAAAACAGGTCGGGTCGCATACATCGTCAGTGGTTCGTTTTGTAGAGATTTTCCAATTGATTTTTACTTATGGTATACGCATGGAAGTGGTAAATTAGTGTCGAGTTCTTTTGAGCTTGTGCAATATTTCGGGGACCCAATAACACATATTTACTTTTCTGCTACGTCCTGCGTTTTTCAGTTTAGCGGTAACTGCAAGTTTTTCAAATAATTCTTGATTAAATAGGAATTAAGGATATTACACTGATGATGAATACATTTTATCACTAAACTACTAATTCCTCACTATTTAAAGAATATTTTATGGGTCTGAGTTTATTTATCTTTAATATCATCAATATCTGTTTGATGCAAATTTCGCTTTTCAGTAGCAATTAAATTCTTTGAAAATGTATTTAAATAAGAATACAAATTCATAAATTAAGACAAATGAAATGTCAAAATCTTTGGTCATTCGTGAATCTTCGAATTTGAATTTTAACAGTCATTTGAATCAACCTTATGAATGCTCAGATATTGTTGTATATATTAAATTATGTATATATATAAATAAATTATAACAACTTAATGCACTTTGGGTTTCAATATAATATATGATTAAAAATACATAAAACATGTTCTATGCCTTTAATTAAGAGAACTATGTTAAAGTACTAAATGAATTACTGTTAAAAGGTAAGTTCGTGCAACATAGTAAAAAGCCTAACATTTATTTATGCCTAAGTATAAATTTTTTCGTTCAGAATTTAAGTTATACAATATAAAAGAAAATGTACGATGCATTATAGAGGCTTGAAATTCCACGTAAGTTATGTTCTGTATTGTCAGACATAATTAAAGAGCATTTTAAAATTTCAAGATACAAACAATAAAGGAGAGATAATTAACTCCTCAAATACATTCTTATTGACAATTCGTTAGAATTAATCAATATGTTTATATAGCATTAAATGATGATATATGCATTTCAACTGAATTCTGATAAAGATTGTATGTGCAAAAACATAATACGATAAGACTGGAATTAATTTTTTACAAAAGCTGCTAAGAAACTATGGAAATTATGAATAACTTTTATCGATTGTCGAATAAATACATTAATACATTTGGATATTGTATTATCCTAATTAATAAATAATAATTAGTAAATTAATAATTAATAATAATTAATAAATTAATTAATAATACTACTAACTTAATCACTCTTTGTATTATTTATAAAAAATACTTGACAATATAATTTTTTCTTATATGTAATTATAAAAAGCTTTAATTAGTATCATTAAATATTATTTTTGTTGACATATTTTGGTTCAGAATTTTAAATGATTTTAATACAAAATTCTAACAACACTTATTCTCTAATTCAGAATGGTAGACAAAAATATATAAACTATAATATGCTCATAATGAGCAATATTAATTAACTTATTAGCTCATGAAATAAAATTAAGCATGTTTTAACAGAAATATGAAATTTCTACAAAAGTACTAAAAAAAATTACTGAAGTTACTTAGATAGTTAACTTGCAACCACAAGTAACATGTTAAAGTTTTTCTCTATTTTTAATACTTTAATTATGAAAAATGATCCAATATTTCTTACTAAGATAATTATTTCTGAAATAAATACTAAATAGTATAATAAAATATGATAATTCTCCTTTTTTATATTATAATATTATAAATTTAAAACAACGAAAAGTTGATCTATTTTTGACAAAAATAGCGACTAAATTCATTTTATCGAAAAAATTTTATTTTTTTCCATATGCATAAAATAAATAAAGTAATTTGTCAATTTCATTTTCAAATTATTAAGATAATTTATTTGTAAGAAAATTACAAATTTAATAAGCAAACATTTTAATTATATATAGTATTTTCCTATCAAAAATTTATTCGATATAAAGTCTTTATCAATACATAAGCACTTAGTTTAATAAACTTGAAATTTATGATACTTTAATTATATTAGAATCTTAATCATTTTAATGAACAAGAATTATTAAACCCAATTAATATAACGAATAAAATAATAAACAAACAAAATGAAAACTAATAAAAGCAAAATAACTATATTAACAGAATTTAACAAAAATAAAACATTTTAAAGTGTATCTATTCATTAAAAATCGGTGACCATCACGATAAAATTTATTTTAAAAAAATGTTATGATCTATCCTATTCTCGTCGAAGGAAAAATTTAAGTGATTGTAAATAAACAGAAAAAACAAAGTCCTTTTGATACAAAACAATACATCATAGATTCGTCAACAGGTGCACCAACGAAATATACTGGAGGTGGTGCTGGACATTCATGTATATACTGGCATTGCACAAGTGCGCATTCACTCTGGGTAAACCAGTAGTCATATTTGGCACAAGGTCGATGGACCATTTTGAACTGCTGTTTCCCAACGTCATTCCGGACCATAAATGCGTGTGTTTGTAGGCACGGAAGAAACTTGTTCATCCAAGGATCGTGCAAATCATCAGTAAGAGCACGCCAATGTAATTACATAGAGTCAGTAATTATTTAAGATCGATTGCGTTTAATTTACCAATTGTAAGTGTAACATTTCTTCAGATCTACAACTATTTTCAAGCCGAAATTTAGGAGCATTGTCTTGTTTTTTGATTGGAGTGAAAGTTGTTAAAGAAACTAAAGTTTTGTGCACTTTTATTACGTATCCAACAACGATGTTAAAAAAGCAATTTAAAATATAAATAAATGTAATGAAAATAACTTACGTAGGACATCGTTTTAATTGGTTGTATTACAAATATTAATTCACAATTATTAATGAATTACTTTTAATTAATTTTTAAAAAGTTATAAAATTAGTTTTTTCTATATACTTATGCTTATTTATATTAACAATGAATTTAATTTTAAAGTCTGAATATCTTTTTTTAAATACTTAAAATACAATTATAAGAAAGTTATAAAAACAATATAATAAAAACTTAAATTGTATATTTTACATATTATTTCAGTAAATTTCATTAATTCATCTTTGAATAAATATTCTATATAAATAATTAATTATTAAGTTTCTTATTTATAAATATTCCAATATCTATTCTGAATATTTTCATAATTTAAAAATTCATTTACTCACTTTCCTTTCTGTATTGTTCATCTTTGTAAATTATACTGTTATTCATGTAATAATTTTAAATTTTGAAACATAAATTTAAAAAAAATATCGGAGTTAATCATTACTATTAAATAAATTTTAAAATAGTTATTTTAAAACAAGTTTTAAAATATATCACCCTCAAAAAATATTTAAAAGTATTAATTGTTAATAATCAGTAGATTTTTTCCATCGAAGATTTATATTTATTTATAAATATGAATGTTCAAAAATTCAGTAATGTAGATATTTGCAATTGTAAGAGTTAAATATCTCTGAAACTTTATATTTCTGTCACTTGTTAAACACATTTAAAAGAAGTTTGAATTTACAGCACTAACATTAAGACAGTATTAATATTTACTAATTCTGAATTTTAGTTTCTGTATTTATGAATTTATACTATATTACAATTATTGTTCATCTATGAAACAAATGAAATCTACTTCTTTATAATGGATCGCTATTTTATTTTTCAAGTTAACTATTAGCTGAATTAGATATATCGACATATGTAAGAATGCGCACTCCTTAATAAACTGATGAATCCACTTTTTTTACTCTAAATCCAAACTTTGATTAGTTTTATAGCTATCGTTACATCATAATATCCAGAAATCGAAGAGTTTTAACCGTGTTTCTTATTTCATTAGACACATTTTGTGTCGTGAAAATGCGCTGCTCTAAAACTGGTTTTACAACTATTTCAAGAGCTATGTGTTTGAAAAATAACCACCGCGTACGCTAAACTGCTAATGAAAATATAGACTAACCAATGGTATAAACTAACTTCAGGTACACTTGTAAACGTATAGCAGAATTCAATTATGCGATTGAAATCGTTGCACGAACGCGTTTTTTAACTCTGTTTTAGATGTCTGTAACGTATGAGAGAGAAAAGGTTGCAAGATACTTGTAGTTTTTAAGCTTTGCAATTTCTTAATCTATAATTTTTAAAACTTAAATTAATTTTTGAAAGATTTATTGACGTTTTGAAAAGTAAAAAACTATTAGGAATCGATAGTTTATATTTATTAATTAAAATAACGTTGTTTAAAAGTATAGCAATACCATACATTATTTATTTTATATTTTCAATATACAATAACCTACGATTATCAATATATGATTATGAAACTAATACAAATTTTTGTCGAATAATTAGTATAATATTTATGTCTTCTTTGCACGTATAAAAAATTTTTTAATATTATTATATTATTATTATATATATTATATTATATTATATATATTATATATAATATTATATATATTATTATATATAATTATAAAGTGAATGAAAGACTTTTATTTTAAGTAATCTTATTGCAATGTTATTCAAAAAATAGAAAAAATTAGTAATCGTTTATTAAAATTAAGATACTTTTACATGAAATATTAATAAATTCAATAATAAAGAAATTCTCTATTTATATTTAATATGAGAAGAGATTATTAAAATATTGAAAGTCTACAATTCAATCTAAGGAATCGTGATTATCTCATTTATGCGGTTAAAGTGATTAGCCTGTAAACCTGTACCTTTTCATTTCTATTTTTAATTTAAAATCCGTTTCACATTTCTTTTCCAACAATAAAAATGATTGTCAATTAAATACTTAATTTCTTTAACTACATATCATGAGTTGAATTTTAAAGCATGTCATCATAAGCATCATAAGCATGCAATGATAATATAAATATTCTCATATATATGGCGCAGATCTATGGATTGAATTTTACAAGATATTAATTTTAAAAAGATATTAATTACTGAATTTTGAAGAGCATTCCTGAATTATTTTATCGTTAACATAATTAAAACTATCACAAAATAGATGTTTCACTATTGTTAAAAAAACAAATAACTTGGTATGATAATACTTAGAAATCAAAGATTTAAGTATATAAAACTTTTTTTAAACTTTTATTTTAAATATATCATAAAATATTTATAGATACATCAAATGTCGTAATTAGCTACATAATAAACTCTATGCATATTTTCACGTTTGTTCGAAAATATAAGTTTTATTGTATGAAAAATATGAAACAAAAACATTTTAATTTATATATAACTAAATACACGTTGATCAAAACTTCTAATAACCACAAAACTAAAAAGAAACAATAAAAACATAAAAAACGAAACTAATTTAAAATCACAGTAAAGACGTTGTTCTAGAACTTTTTAAGCTCGAGTGCACAGGAGTCAATTGTGTTCGCGTTTAAAAACTCTCATCTTGATATTGATCTCGCTATTTTGCAGAATGTATAATGCCAATTCGTGAAAGTATTTCTCACACTTTTTATATATTATTTCATTAATGTATATTCGTGAAAGCATACATGCGAGATATCTCGAGGTGTAAGTGTAATCTTAAGGTCGATTAGTTTTGTTGACCTTCACCGAACAAATTTTTGCAATCCGAATGCGTCCGGTCACTGGTATCAATTTACTCTTTTCGCTTTAAACGGAACAGAAAAAGAAAGGAAGGTAAAAAATTGCAAGTCCAAAACGCAATGGAAAAACTAAAATCGACTAAGGAAATTCTTTTACTGATCTATTTATCAGACACTAATGGCCATTTGTTTTATTTAAAATGAGTATCTGGAAATAAAAAAAATTGGAAAATTATATTAATACTTTGAAATCGGTTTCACTTTCCAAACATTGGTGATTTGATGCAAGAGAGGAAATAATATCTACGTAATCTTAAGTAAATTTCGTATTATTTTTATTTCTATTTTTTATATCAGTATAAATATTTTTTTAAATTACAAAAATTCTATCACAAAATAAAATATGAAATATTAAAAACAAACTCAATGATTTTATTTAAACTTTAATTATGTGATTATTTTCAGACGAGAATCTTCTAAGAAAAAAAATTAAAAATTTTATTACTTATTGTTATTATTAAATTTTATTACTTATTGTTTTTTAAATTGTACAAATGTTCAAATTTAGGACTTTTTTCCTCTAAGCTCAAGCACGAATTACATAAAATTGTACTAAAAAAAACTGTCTAACTTTTTGGTATAAATTGAAATTTTACATTTTGATTTTCATTTTAATTTACATTAGAAAACAATTTGTATCTCAAATAAATTGATAAATTGAACGTGCAGTTAATAACTATATAAAAAAAACCTAACTTTAAATAATAATAAAATTTATTTATTTAAAATGAGTCACACTTATTAAAAATGCAACAAACTTGGAGATATTAAAAGCTATTAGAAGATTAAAGATTATTTTTTTAAGTATTAGAGCTTAAAGAAATATTTATTAAAATTACTCGTATTTAAAATTTTATCGACTACGAAAAATTCTATTATCTAATTACAAAAAAACGAATTTATTTATTTTTATTTGAGTAAATACTTGTATTTATTTTATTTCAATACAATTAATATAAAAAATTTTCTAATCTGATAAATATTTTGCTTTGTGGTAAAGAAATTGTATTCGCATATAAATTTTGAACTAAAATTAAATTAAATTAAAATATATTCAGTAAATTATAAGTACTATCATTGCATAATTTTAAAATATAAATCTTCCTTTGCATTTAATTCATTTGTTAATCTATTGTTTGAAGTAAATTGTGTATTATTATTGTATAATTATATTTTGTGTTTATTAAATGTAATTGTCACGTCTTTAAATATTAGTACATATCTTTTACTGATAAAGGTTTATTTAAATATTATTTAAATTATATTTAAAAATTTATTAATTCTAAAAATTTTTACCAGTTTAATCCTTCATTAGTAAAGTGATATTCAATTTCTTATAATTTAAATTCTTAGTTAAGAATCTAAACTTGAATACCAAATTGTGAAGATTTTTTGACTTTCGAAATTTCATTACGTAAGTACCTAGAACATCAATTTAATCATCGTTAATTCATTATTAATTCATTAAGTATCTAGAGCATTAATTTAAACAACTTTAAATTGGAAAGTATACATATAAAAAAAAATTTGCGTTTATATCACATAAAATTTCACATATAAATTAACAATACTCATAAAACTAGCTGAGATAGTGAATCTAATAGAAGAATATCCTAAAAAATAGCTTCTAAATTTACTGTTTCTTTGCTCTAATAGTCGTAATTAAAAAAAAGTTATTTATTGAATACATTTTAAATTCTGAAATATTTAAATACAATTACTATTCACTTATCGTATTAATTTTATTAAGAATGTGCCTGTAAGTTGTGTTTAATTAATTTTTTTATATCTTGTATAGCATTATTAATTTCTTCGGATGAGTTCTAATTTCTAATAAGAAATTAGAACTCATAAGTACTATCAGTTAATAAGTACTTTAATAAGTACTATCTCTAAAAGCAAATCATAAAAAAATTAATAAATATTTATTTATTATACGACAAGTAAATAAGAATTGTAAAGACCAGTCATTTAAATTAGAGATTCGTTAAGAAAATAAATATTTTATTTTGCTTTTAAAATATATTTCACATATTAAAAATTATTTCGTATGAATAAATATTTTTTTTAACAGACTTTTATGATATATTACATAAACGTAATGAGGCAGAATATAATTATTATACGTTTTAATGAGTAATTAATAATATACATAAATAAATGTAAGTTTTTTTCAGCCAACTAAAAATCATATCTTAAGGATTCTTTTGAAATTCAAAGAGCCCAACACTCGTAATCTCTTTATATATCACTAATCGCTCGAATACTGCAAGAAAAATAACATTCCCCCCAAAAAATAATTTTCATCCAACCCATACTCTCGATGATGCGCATGAGGTAAAATATCCTCATCATGTGGAGAAAATAAAATATCATCGAATAAAGGTCAAGTACTCGTCAACATCTTGCTCACTCTCCAGAGCGGATAGAAAACGTAGACGCTTCAAAGGAGGACGCGAACAAGCGTTCGCACATTCAGAAGCGTGTTCCGTTTTGCTTGATGCTGTGGGAGAACACTTTGAAAGTAAACGCGTAGAATTATAGAAGTAAAGAGGAGAAATTCCTCGGTTGGGGCAGCAAAAAATTCCGATTTTGTTTTATTACGGCGTCCAATTTATCTTCATTTAGGAGACTCGTTTTCACCCAATCTCCGAGATTTCCTTACTAATCGAGAGTAACGTTTCTTCTCTATGCTAATTCAGGAATGAAAACTTTTTCACTTTTACTCAGACCAAATTTACATACGTTACCTAGCCAAAAATATATGAATACAGTTTGATTTTTCAGGATACCTAAAAATGGATTTATATACGCAATTTTGATGGACCAAAAATACCTTTCACGCGGTATGCGGATAAATATTTTATACAGAGGAAAGTTAAAAAAATACACTTATGAGTATACATAAAAAAAGTTACTTAATAATCAAACATATCGTTCTCTGTTACAATGAAATATTTTATTTCATTGATACTTTTAGATTCATCTAAAACTTCAGATAGTTGAATTTTTTTCAATGTTACGCAAAAATTAACTATATTTCTATTGAATTATTGATATTTTTCAAATATTTATTATTTCCCATAAGTAAGTATTTAATTTGAATCGATAAAAATTTCCTTAGAATCTTATTAATTATCTTAATTATCTTACAACCAATATCTATGTTAGAGATATTTTTTTAAATAAAAGAAATTCACCGTCACATAATCATTACTTATAATACTTTATTTTTTCCTGTATGAACAAACATATTGTTCATTTCAGATATATCAGTTCTTTTTTATAAATTAAATTATTTAATTTGAAAAATGATTGCTTTATTAACATTAATAAGATATATTAGAATTCTAAAAAATGATCGCTGTCTTTCCACCTATTGATTATTTTGGCATCACAGTCATTTTGCATAACTATCATTTTCGAAAGAAGCCGAAAAAATTAATAGAAATTTCTTTTGTACGACTTGTGATTACCTTATAAAAGTTCTTTTCTGTTTTTCGATATTTGCAAGAATATTTATTTACTCAAAACTTTTATAATTATTATCTGTTTAGTTATAAAAACTTGCCAATAATTTAATTAATCTTATTATGTTTTATTAATTATTGTAAATGTAATGCTCATAATTTAAATAAATTTACATTTGTATTTATTTAAGTCCTCTAAATTATATAAATTCAAAGTATTGACGTTGATAAAAAAATTTCAATTAATTAGCGCTTCTGAGCTATAGTTGAAAAAGATCATAAAGACTTTTGACGTTTTGAAAAATTTGAAAAAAACGTCACTTTATAATAAATAAATTAAGAATTTATTAGAAGTATTTAAAGCTTTTAAAGCGGTAGTTTCTTTTCTTAAAATAGGATTCAGTATTGAACACTTAATGTGACTTCAATTAAAATGAAAGAATTACATATAAAGTCTATAAACAATTAAATTAAGTTAATCAAGATTCTTCTGAATCAGAATATATTTCTTCTTGAATCATACAAATTAATCATAAAAATTTAGTACTGTATTACCTAATAATAAGAATTTTATTAAAATAATAAAATTCAAATACATCAATACTATCCTAAATAATAGTAAATTATAATTGTTTTTAAAAAGAAACTACTCATGCCTTTCAATTATTTTTTTGTATGTGATAAGAGAATTTAGAATATTATAGGATTATTTGATCAGTTTTATAAAAGTTTTATTGTAAACATATGTAATTTTTTAAAAAATTCTTTTAATCATTAATTATATATTTATGTAGTCTTTGGTGGTTATGCGAAAAATAATGCAGTAATAGAGAAATAAATTTTTTCCTATAATATCTATCTTACAACTAACTGAAAATTCATTTTAACCTTATCGAGGTTAACTCTTGAATTACCATTGAAGTTCAAAATTTATGATTTTAGAACTTTGGAAAATCAAAAATTTTCTCAGTTTTTTACATAATTTTCTGAATGTAAAAATAATAAAAGTAATAGTAAAAAAATAATAATAATAATAATAGTTCTTAGGTATTTTTTTAAATATATTAGAATATTACATATTATAACCTCATTTGTAAACGCCACTTGGTATTTAAGATAGTATTCAATATGCTGCCTGATGTTTGTGGGTTAAGAAGATCTCGTGATATTTCATTTTTAATAATTATAAATTTAATAGAAATATTCTCTTCTATTATATTTATATATATATTATTAATTAACTTCCACCTTATTACTTTTATACAGTAGAAAAATTGTGAACTCTTAAAACATTAGATTCTTTAATAGATAAACTTTTTATAATTTTATACGAGATCTAATTTTGAGTGATTACTTTTGAGTTACATTTCGACTAAGCAAATATATTTGATTTTTCATACAATCTTGAATTTCTATTGCTACTCCATTACGTACGTCAAATTTCGACTATTATTTATAAAATTTTAAATAAATTTTTTGTATTCAAATTCTTTAAAAATATTATATATATATATTAAAGTACGCAGTACATTCTATTTGAACTAATCGAATAATTATGTTATTTAATGTTACTTTAGCCTTATAATTAACATACTTGAATTTACTACATATTCTTTCATTTTTGTTTAACAAATACTTTTTTATATTTAATATATAAAGTTGATATATTGTGGATTCACACAATGTACTCCAATTGCGAATTATATAATATTAACACATTTTATATTTAGTTATGGTAACTATAACTTATAATTACATTACTATTTTTTAAAAATAGTAGATATATACTTGTGTCACATGAAAATAATAAATCAGATTGGAAATAATTATGTATTAAAAGAAGAGAAAAAATTCAAACTATCTTCTATAATTTCATTATAAGTGAATATAATTGTATTGTTATGCAATGTTTTAAGATTAAAATATTATTGTTACAATAAAACAGATAATGATATTAATATAAATAATAATTGAAGTTAAAATTTGCTTTAGTTAAAAAATTATGTTTCAATTCAAATATGTAAGAGTATATTATTTTGAAATTATTTTAAATTTTAAATACTTGAATTGTTTTATAATTATTATAAGTTATTATAAATTTTAGTTTATTTTTTTATTTCTAATACTTTATACCTCAGATATTTTTGAAGTATTTCATAAAATAGATATTTACAAAAAAATACAATTTTAATGACTGTGCAAATAAAAATTTAATGAATTAAAGTTTTGATAAATAATTATTACAGGGATAAAATTTCTTTGAAAATTGGAAAATTGTTTAATAATTCAGTTAAATTATATTTCATTTAAACAATTGAGCTTGACACTTCAGTTTCTACTATTATATGTCACATTTTTATATAAATATGTATATTTATTTATACATACTACAACTTTCTAATTGTCTTTTATGACTAAGATTTCGAAAAAGTGAGTTATACTCGTAATTCATATTCTTCTTTTTGAATGGAAATAATTGGGAATAAAATATGTAAAACTTCCTTCAGAAAATGTTATTGAGGTCAAGGTTGGGTAAAATCTCCCTAACAGTAAATTAATTTTTTTTTAAGGAACCTACTTTTATTCAAAGTATAATAAAATTTGTTTAAATACTTGACTATTTAAACCATACATTTGTTATTTTTTCAATAGATTTATTACTTTAAAAAGATTAATATCGTTAATTTAAAAAAAATTGTGACTAATGCTGAAAATAATTTTATTGACAGGTGATCAGTTATATGTTGTATATAACATTTATTTTTTAGATGTTGCTTGATATGTATATGTATTTAATTAAAAAATCATCGAGTTAAAAAACAGTTTATTTTGAATATAATATATTAATTTATAATAACTAATTATTAGCTTCTATTAAATATATTCATTAGTTTCTATCAAATATATTCATCATTATTTAGTATTATTTATTTTATATCACTTTGATACTAATTTTTAATATTTTCCAAGTATATGAATTTGTTCAAAATAATATGAACGGCATATTAATTAATTATAATATTTGTGTACTTAAGCATTTTGTAACTACTGTGAATGTACTTGAACTGGTGCATTTAATTAATGCGAATGCATAAGCTAAAACCGGTATTTTTAAAGTTGATTACACTACATTAGGTCATTTGCTGATTGTAGAATTATTAACCATATTGAATTAAAATTGTAACCACTTTCTAAAAACTGAACATAAATTACTATCTAGAGTTAAAAGAATTATTATATACCATAGGTACATTCATAAATAGTTTAATATAATTCTTAAGTTTAAGGAGAATAATAAGCTGGTTTTCTCATTGAAATTATAATTTCTATAAAATACTAAAACACTAAAAAAACTATAGTGCTTATCTCGTTTTGTTGAAAAGAATGAAATAACATATTTCGTAATTATAGTTTTAGTTGTAATAAAATCTAGTATATTTAATTTAATTTTTTTTAATTCTAAAACCATGAGATATATTTATAATAAAAAAAACTCTTAGTAAAATGAAGGAAGATTTTTAACTATTAAGCCTTGGATTCACGATCTAATTTGAACATCATTAAGCTTACCTGAATTTCATTGCCAGGCTTTGTTTTTATAACAAATGCTTTAGTATAATATAAGGTTCTTTCCTAATTATATTTATTAGGTTAATTTTTACTTATACTGTTGCGATCAGTAAACCATTTAATTGACCTAATTGATGATTTCAATTATCAAAATATACATGACATGATGTTACATAAAATATAATTTCCAGGCTTTTATGGATAAAGGTTTTTATGAAATTTCATACATAAATTTGAGAACTACGAAATTAAAATATCTTATTAATTATTAAAAATAATAACATTAACAGAATGATATTAATTCGAAGACATTCGATGACAGAAAAAATGATAAATTTAATGAGAGATAAGTGAGTGTAGATTTTCACTTAAGAAAACTGGTCTAACAAAGTACAAGTTAAACTTTATATTTTAAAACAGTCTAATAATCTAGTAGTACTAAACAGATCCTGTAAGTTGTACATTTAATATTCTTTTTAAAAATGCACTCTTTATATTTTGAAAGCTCTTCAAACTTTACCAAAACCATCACATTTAAATGTAAACACAGATAATTTTTTTAAAAATACTAATGAATATATGAGTAAAATAGAAATTTTACATTTATCATTAGTTGTGTAAAAAATGATTATTTTTCTAAAATGATTAATAAAAAAATTTATAAAATTCTATAAACAATTATAATAAATTATAATAAATTATAATAAACATTAATAAATTACAATAATTTATTAATTATAATAAACAATTGATTTCATGTAAATAATAAAAAAAATATGAGTACGATTTGCTTGAGCAAATACTAAGGCTCCAACTGCTTGAAGCATAAAAAATATAAATTAGTAAATGAGCAAAATAATAGAATAGATCGACAAAACCATAAGTCAGTCCATAAAAATACAAAAATGTAAGGAGTAGTCGAATTCCTTCCTATCGCATACCGTATCAGTATTCGACGAAACTGTGCACGTGCAGGTCCCATTGAATTCGAAAGTTAGGAAGAGATCAAGGCGCTCGAAGCACATGGAAAGATGCGACGACGCTATTCTGAAAAAAGAAAATGTAGAAGGAGACGTGGAGGGAGAGATTCAATCCGTCCCTCTCGCTCATCTAATGAGTCAATACGCTCAATGGTACCGGTATCTCAGTATAGTCGATCACCCGACCGCGAAGAGCACATACACCCGCTTGCATTCGACTGATAATTAAGCGCAGCGGCACGAGCGGCCCACTTACCCACTAAAGATCTTGTGGCTCTCGGTTGAGTCCCAGTCCCTGGGTCTCAGTCACAGCTTGGAATTCCACTTGGCGCGTGCACTTCTCTACTGGACAAGGACACTGAGTCAGCTAAACCGCGGTTGCTCAAAGGAAGATCTTTACTTTTATAAAGGATAGCCATCCATTGGAGTGGAATTTCGTTCAGCGGTGTATGAAATACAGCACAATCTCTGATACATTGTACGATTCTGTAGCGAGGTTAAGATCGAAGATTCTATGTTTTTATAAAAATGATTTGTCCTTGTTATCAGATTATTTTCTTTTTTTGCAGAGGCTGTTTTATTTCTGTAGATTATAATACAATAGAATATAAAAATAGTGAATTTACTTAGGGTTATCATGAGGTATAGGTTCATAAATATTTATAAATTCTTACAAGCAGCTTCCAATTGACTCAGTAATTATTTCATTCATAAAATATAAATGTATATTTATATAACGTATATTTATATAATATTTTTCGAATTACAAAGGCGAATATTTCTCAATTTATACTGTAACTTGTTCATTTATTTCATTCATATAGGTATTTATCGACGTTTATTTTTACACTATATTATAAATAAAAAAATCACCTAATGCTTCAATCAACATCGACTGTTACATATATTTACGCAATTAAATGTTAAACTCAGCAGTTCATTAATTTACTTAAATGAAAGCAATTACTTACAATAGCTCCTTGTACGAGACTTGTAATGTATACAGTACGAACCGTGAAATTAGTACAAATTGAAGAATAAAGTTAAATTCCGAATACAGCATTCCAAATACAAGTACTGAGCATCTATCCTGTATGTCAAACTGGCAGATTGACAAGAAACGTTCAACGCTTCTCGTGAAAGGCATGAAATAAAATCTGAGGGGAAAAAATTTGAAAAAAAATAAAATTTCAAAATAAAATATATTATAGCAAGATGAATCTTCAAATTTCTAAAACTATAAATATAGAATAAGAGAACTTTTAATAAACTCTGTAAAATAAACTGTAAAATTCCTTCAATAAGCTAATTATAAAGGCATTTAATACAAAGGCTTAACATTTTTTCTTTATTTGTAATTGTTAATTAGAAAATTATTAGTTGTTTTATTTCGCATCACTTTTTACTTCAAAATAGGTATAAAATTTACGACTATAAATGTATTTGCAATATTTTATACTCTATTGAAAAAATTAATTTCTTCTAATTGATAAATTATAAATGATTTGTAAGTCTACATAGAGAAATAGTACATTATTTAAATAATAGTCTGAGTTGCTTAATAATTGTAAGATCTTTCTCCTACTAAAATTGATCTACATCGATCAATACATGAAAAATTTTTGAAAGCAGTTATTATATTTGATATAATAATATAATATAATTTAATATAATAATCAACCATGTAAGCTATATAACAATAATTTGTATTGTTTAATTATACTTATAATATATTTCTCAAGTAAAAATCCCTCAACTAATGTAGTGGTAAATTCAATTATAAAACAATTTATATTTAAGCAGTAAAAAAGATTAGAAATATTTACTATAAATATTAAAGAAACAAATTAATTTGCATTTCGGTGATGAAAACACTTTTAGAAGTAATTAATAATTAAGCAACTAGGTGACCTATAAAACAAAAACACGACACATTTTTGAATAATTGTCTGCAAATAATCAATAAAACAAACTGCAAAAAGATAGCGAAGGCGAAAGCACAATTAAACGAGACTGATATGAAAATGAGTAGAAGCGTAAAGAGAAAATAAGGCATCTTCCCCCCCCCCCCCATCGAAGAACTTTCTCTGTAACAAGTACCGTTTCATCCCATCGTTTGTATCTCTCGAGTCCTAAGTCATATGTGTCATGTCTTCCCCTCTTTTTCTCTCACTTCTCAATAAGAAATACCAAGAAAGAAGCGAGTAATCGATTAAGCCTCACATCCATGTTTCACGGCTCAAGAAAAAACTATGTGGCGCGTGAATTTTTCGATAATTTTCTCATATATTTATGCCATTGTCAAGACCTACTTATCCAGAATTTTTGTTGGTGTAGTGAAATATTCGTGCGTTAACAAAAGATATATGAACTATCTTTTTGAGCGATATTTTATACATCAACTTATTGGAAAAAATTCTTCCAATTTTTATGTTTAGTTTCTACCCAGCAAGTTCTTATAAAAGCCATCGATAGTTTATGTTCAGAATAACAGATATTTGCGAATATGTAAGAATTTAATGTTATATACATAAAGAAAAAACTAAAATTATTAATTTATATATCGAGTAAATATTTTAGTATTTGAATAGCAAACACTAAATTGTAAAATTATTTAATAAAAACATTCAGTTTCAAAAGTTTTACTTTAAACTGTTATGTTTTACCAATAATACGCATAATTACGACTGGTTAGTAAAATGTTACGGGATTAAAATTATATTCTTTTTTCATATTTTCCATTAAAATTATTATTTATAATATAACACTTTTTCGTACAAAAAATTAACTTCATAAGAAATATATATATATATATAAATTCCTATTCTTAATAAATTAAAGTATCCTACTTTTATAATAAAAGAAATTTTAAGTCATTTATTTTAGAAATAAATAATTTAGTGATTTTCTGAAATCAAGCGATCATAAGTAAAATAAAATCTATTAGTTACCAAGTGTTATTGTCGTATTTTAAAAATAAAATTGATGTACTTTAGTAACAAAGATCCAATAACCCAATTACTAAAGAACTTAACTATTCATTAATATAGCTTTTTAAACTACTTTACAAGGATCTTATTTTCTTTGACAAAAACTAATAACCAGATAGAAATATCCTCTATATTATAAACTTCGTAAAGTTACTTCAATTAAATTTTAATTAAGCCTAAATGACAAGTATTTTTTAATTTATTTTTTAAGCTTTTCTGCACCTCACGTCATAAATATATTATAAACATAATAATATAAGTTAAATATAATAAATAGAACAAAAAATAAATAAAAATATAAAAATAAAATAAACACAAAAATTTCATTCTTAGGCAAGTTTGTGCTGGGAAATGGTCGATAAATGTGAAATTTTCTAATTTGCATACAGTACATAGCTCCAATTTTCTGTAGATTACGTCGTTCAAACCACGTAATAAACTATCCAATGAAATTTGGTATTAAAAAATTTAATTAATTTATAAACTTTTTAATAAAAATTATTAAGACAAGAAATTAATATATTTTCTAACTAAAAAATGTTTCTCTTTAAGAATTTCAGTATTCAAAGTAATAGAATATAATGAATACTTATAATATAATTATTAAAGATTGATTAAACAGAAAATTTGAAAAATACACTAAATAAAAAATAAAGTAATAATGAAATAATGTAATAATGTAAAATATAAAAGTTGAGTGTTTTTTATGATGATCAAACAGAACTAATTCTTTTCTTTCTTATACATATATCAGATCCAGTCTTATGTATACAAAAATATTGGTTTTCATGATAGCTGCGAAATAAACAAAAAGTTTAAACAGGTTTATGAGTTTTAAAATTACAAAAGAGAAATATTCGGACTAAATTTATTATTTATTTTGTAATCGCGAATTTCATACATTGATAGAAACAGTTGAATTTTTCCAACATACGTTTAAATATAGTCACTTAAAAATACGACGTTTTTGGTACAATTATGAAAAATGAAAATAATAAAAAGAATAATATTAATAATTTTTAACAGTATTACTGTTGAATAGTTATTTGTTTATGTAATAAAATAGATTGATTTAATTGTTAGATAAAAACACTTAATAATAGAAATCAAATTTACCAAATTTATTATTTGTAAAATATGTTTTGAAAAGTATGCTTAAATTCTATATTCATCTACAATTTTACTGAATAATCAGGTGATAATTTCTCGGCCATAACTTTAGAGGTGGAGATTTTCGATAAAGCTTGATAAAGTAAATAAATAAGCAAGCGCACGTGGTTTAGTACCTGTGAGCAAAGGGCGGTATAATATAATCCGATTAGTAAATAACGGGCAATTACTGTATTTAGAACATTAATCAACCGGTTATATGGTTTTTTTCAATCGGTAATTTGAATGTAATTATGATTGAACCTGAAATTTCACCATTAATACTCTTAATACTTCACATATTTGAAACTGAATATAGGAGAAAGGGAAAGAAAACAAGAAAGTGAATGAGAGAAATCGAAACAAAGATAAACAGAAAGACTCATTTAGCTGAAGCAGGACGCTTTGTAGGTGACCTCATAGATGAAAAACTTATTAGTAAAAATCATTATATGTGTCTCAGAAATACCACCTAAATAAGTAATATCCAATTACAGGATCGATATAAATAAATATCTAGGTAATAGTTTTGCTCTAGCTGTTATACAATAATTAATAAACTAACTAATAAAAATTTTGTCTGAATTGTAAGATATCAGTTTATGCATAAAAGTATTCTATAGTTTTGTTTTTAAAAATGCATATTTAAAAAAACTAGAAGTTGCAAAATTTTTAATTTTTTACTGATAATTATATTATGACGAAAGTTTTATTTTAACTTAATGAAAATTTCTCTAATCTAGTATTTTAGAAGAAAATACTGACTCGATATGTATAAAAACTAGCTATGTACAATATTGAATATTTATAAACAAGTATCTATACTGTATCTAAATAGAATTTTATCAGAATTTCATCACATCAGTGGTAAACTATATACAGTATAAATGTTGGAGATGATTTGTATTATAATATAGAGACATGAATAGCTTTACTACTTTTAAGAAATCAAAACCACGAGTTGATGTTCAATATTGAATTATAGGCTGAGTAAAATATTATGAATATTCGTGTTAAAGTTTCACTTTAAAATTTACTATTGCCTAGCTCTATATTAGATGTACATTAAAAAGTATTAAATGTTTAGTGAACTATTATAAATTAATAAATTGAAGTTAACCTGAAAATTTAATATCTAGCACAATCAAGCAATGATTTTAACATAACAAATATAATTATACTTACAAACATATTTGTTAGAAATTTAAAAAGCTTATGCTACTTAATTCCAATATTAAAATAAAAGTGTTATCAACAATAGAAAGTTAGAGATAAACATTAAATAAATGTGTGTTGCTTTGAAGCTATGTTCCAATTTTTTTAAATATTGCAATTAATGGAATTGTGCAAATATTTTCTTAATAGTTAATTAATTTAATTTCAAATGTTCCTAATAAATAAAACAGTTATTAAAATTAAATATAAACTCAATTTATCGACTATATATTTTACTTTGAAATTACAAATAATCAATATAAATGTATAACTAAATTATTTAAAACATCTAATTTGATTTTATTAAAAATTTATCTAATAAAATTTTACAAAATATACTATTCTGTATAAAAATTAACTAAAATTTTTGTAATCATAAATTAATAATGAAGCGTTTATACTTCTCATATATATATTCTATTAAAATTAAGTATTAATTTAAAGTTGTTAAAGATAAACACTTTAAATCAATCAAAATTATTTAATTTATTGGCTTTATAAAAAGAAAACGTACTTGTAACTAAAATTAATTATAATAATTTTTTTAATGAAGTTACTTTGTTTCATATAATAAATTAATTTATACCTATGTATATTTTATAAGCTAACAATTATAAGAATATTAAATCAAATCATATATAGTATAAAAATATTCATAAGCCCACATTTACAGATCCCTATAAAAAAAGATTTTGGCAATACACTCACGTACTTTTACAAAAATTTAGGAAAACTAATTATTTTATATAGCGGACAAACATAATAAGGTATGACATGTATGAATTTATTTACAAGAAATTCATCACGTTTTTATAATTCTATATATCTTTGAAGAATTCAATAATTGATCACTTTTTGAAATTCCTGTTAGATTGAATATCTTCTCTAAATATATTTTTTCTTCTGCGCATCTTTGGCAGTTAATAATACTATAAAATTATAAATTTTTTCTTTCAATTAAAAAAATTTTTAAAATTAAATAATATATTAATTAAAAATTGTATTAAATAATAATTGTAAGTTTTTTAATAGGTCAACTTTTTACTTAAATCATTTTTTATTAATAAAAACAGTAAATCAAAATTCTTCTATTTATTATTTTAAACGAATATTATTTTTATGATTTATTATAACATTATATCTACATTTGATTTTCTAAAATTCTTAGTCATAAGAATTCTATATTATTTCACACATCCAAATTATATTTTGAAGTACTATGATACCTATATAAATATTGAAATTTCCACTTTGTTATGATTATTTGAATAATGAGGTCATTTTTTAAGTATCTCAAGTATTATGAAATTAATTTTTTAAATTTTATTTTTTGCTTATGTATTATATTTTTGTTTTTTTTAGACATTTACTCATGTAATATATAATAATTCAGTAGCTCAAAAAATTTCAAATTTGTAGTTGGTTAATGAATTTTAATATTTAATGCAAAATTATTAGAAATTATATCTAAATATTTTGAAAAGTACATGAAAAAATATTTATTATCAACACATACTGAAAGTGGAAATAGCCATTAAATTCAACCCTCTACTTTTCTAAAAGTGCAATATTTATTCATTAATATTCTAAATTAAACAACGTTATTCTTATACTACTCAGTCTAAAAGATTAAACTTATTCGCTAAATTTCCTGTAAAAATCAGTCGAAAGTCTGAACAAATATTTCTATCTTATATTTTTTAAATAATTCAATACAACTTAAATATACAAGAGAAAAGATAATAGCAATAAAGATGTCATAAAAGTGTATGAGGCACTTTTGATGCACTGAAAAATTGATGACTTTAAGCTTAGTGCGCAGAATAAAACCAGAACGAGTTGTAATATAAAATCGAATCGTCATCACTATCTTTCAATTTTATATTAGGCGATGTTTTCTGTTCTCTTTTCAAATAAATATATTATATAGAGAATTGAGAAAGATGTATTACACAGTAAAATATCTGCTTATAATATATACAGTTTTAATAGAATTAACTAATAGGTCTGAATAAAATCATATATCTATTATTATGCTAATATTATGAACTCATATATATAAATAATTAAGAGTAATAGAGATTTAAATTCTTATTACTACTCCATTAAAAATAAAAGAATGGACATTTTAAAGTTACCAAAAGATATTTTCTTTACCCAGAAAAAACTTGTTTAAACCAATTAACTTATAAAATTATAAAGCCATTAGAAATACACTATTGGCGATACTGAAATATTTACAGAGAAAAAATTTATAGCTATATCAATTTAAAGAACATATCTAAGTTTCAAAATTCAAGAAACTTTTTATTAATTTTCACCCGTTTTTCAATATGGATTTAATTATTTAAAAAATATTTACTTATTTTGTACTAAAAATTGAGATATCTATTTAAACTTTTAGTAATTATGAAAATCGTTTATTTCAAAATCATTGGTAAAATGATATTTTTCATAAATCATTATTAGTAATATAATAAACAAATCATAAAATCAAATTAAGAGCACAATAATATATACGTACATAATAAAATATCCAACCCAATAAAAATAACAATAAATACTTTATAAAAAATGTATTATGATGAAAAATCATTCATTGTTGTGAAGAAAAAACATTGATTGATCAGTTCATGATACAATCTGATCTTTGAAACTCCTTCAATCCCAGCATAAAATAGTTGATTATTTAAAACACTTTTCAGAAATAAAATTTTTCTTTTGATTCTTAAAATTCTTGAAACTCAAATATCTGTACCCCATATGAGGTAGGAAAATAATTGATATTAACTTCATTCATCTATATTAATAATTTCTAAGACAAACGAAAATACATACTTTCAGATTTTAATGCCTGCAAGATTTGCTATCTCGTTTCAGTCATATATTGGGAAATTAGCGAGGAAAATATGTTATATTGCGTTGCGCTACGAATGACTGACCAATAATCGTGTTTATACACGAGTATGTGCATACATGTATTCGTATTCATGCGTGTTCTCACGCTAAAAATGCATTGCTTAACTAACCGCGTGCTTAGGAATTCGAAAAGAACCAGCCTTTTTTCAGAAAAATGAAAGCAAGTTTGACACCAACAAAATCTACTCCAACATTTCAATGATCCAAAATCAAGAATGATTGTAAAGATATCTAATTTCAATAAATTATTATATCTATGTACAACATATTTTTCAATCTTCTTCAACCTTAAAAAAAGTACATAAAAATTTTTTTGATTTCTTTATATGGAATAATTAATTAAACCATTTTCTTTCATGTAATTTAATAGCACTTGGATACTGAAATAACTGCTGTTTAACTAAGGAATGAGAATTAATGCAAGGAATCAATAATCAAACATCATATAACAGAATTTCATAACGAGAGTAAAATAAGAAGAACAGCAATATTTATCGAGTAAAATTTAAAAGTATATAAAACTAAAGCTTATTTACAATGAAAAATTGTAAATTTTGAAAAAAAATGTTTAATTTTCAAATAGAATTGATATTTCAGCTATTGAAACTGATTGTTACTTCTCATAGGTATGATTTTTGAAAATAAATAAATTGATTAAATAAATAGGGTCATTACTTATTGCTATTATTTTTTTCAAATTTATAAAATTAAAAAAGTAAATTCATGATTTCATTTTATTTCACTACAAAAATATGAATATTAATTTACAATTCACCGTCGAAATTATATTTCTCATATTTTTTTAAATTAAAATATTTGAAAACATTTTAAAACATTATCTGCATGATAAAAAAAATTTATTTCATGTAGCATCAAGTAACTCTAATTACTTCAGAGTTAAAAAATCTAAACGTATAAAAAAGACTATCTCTTTATCTATAATTAATAAACAAACTTATTAAAAGTATATTGTGTCATTATTAATTAATTATAATTGTCTAAATATTTATATTTGAAAATTAATCTATCACGTTATTCTTACAAGAATCATTTATTAAAATTGAAATTCATACTTTCTAGTAATGTATCAAAAATAAACAAGTTTAAATAATCGAATGTTTCGAAACAATGAAGTTCGAGTTTTTTTAAAAAAAAGATACATTTAGAAGAATGTCATCATTCGTCGTATACCTTTGAATTTGTAGGCGTTACCTTGTCAGCTAGAATTTTCAGTAGTAAGAGGCAACGAATCACGAGACATTGCATAAAAAATCATTGCCGTACATTACAACACTTTTGCTTAGCGTGTAATAAAGTAAAAGCTGTTTGTTCAGATATTTCTCTAATTACTATCCTTATTTTATCTTCTAGGATGTTAAAAAAAATTATTTGCAGTGATTTCATGTTGACAGTTATAATAGTTATTTAAAGTAAAAACTTTTTAAAAAATTATTGTGATGATTATAACCAGATAACTCATACTGTTGGATTAAATTGAAAAACAAAATAGCTCATCTGACTTTATATTAAAATATGATCAGTAAATCAATGGAATAAATCAAATTGATTTTCAGATTGAAAAATATTAATAATCCTATAGAATAAAAATATTCTTAAATCAGGTTTAAGTTGTAGCTTCTAACGTGATACTAATTTTGACGTAAACTTTAAAGCCTCATTCTACATTTTTCGATATTTTCAAAAATAGAAAAAATAATCCAGTTTCTTTAAATTTATTTTAATATTTTTTACTAAAAATTTAAGTACATATTCTGTAAAATTCTTTAATAAAAGCACATAATAGCAAATAAATTTTATTTATTAACTTAGTCTTATCATTTGCTTATTATTCTAATACTATTTTAGTATTTTTTAAAGTAATAAAAATTCGAAAAAATGCATGAAACTGAAATAGTCAGCTACTGTATTTTTTCCTAAACACAACGTAAAAAAATTATTTACTTAGCTTCTATTTATCGTTAAATATCTTTTTGAATGTATTATGTTACAATAAAATGAATAGTATGGAAATTATTGAACATAGTGATCTTATATTAATATCAACTATTACTGATTCAATTATCATAAAAAGAAAATATAACTGTCAAAGAAAGATAATATCAACTTCAATGAAGCTGGATTCTAAAATTTATCAATTTAAAAAAAGTGTAATTGAACATTTTAGACTCATTAACTTTTATAAAACTGGTTTTCTCAAAATTTGTATTTGTATTTGCCAATTTTCTCCATTTCTCTCTTTTTTTTAAAAGATAGATTTATTCCTACTCTTTGTTATATTTCAAGGCAATTCGTAAAAGAAACTTTACATTAAAACCTTATTTCTAAATTTAATCATAATGTTCATAGTGTATGGTTTATTTCCGTACAAATAATAGTTGTAGATAAATTTATTATTAGAATAAAATAATTATAAATAATTATATTATGTAAAAATATTATAGTTTAATAAATATAAATAATTTAAGCAGATAAAGAAACGGTCTTCATGTTGATATACTAACAAGAAAACTATTCGAGGTATACCTCACCGATTTTGATATTGTGATATGTTGTAGTATATAAAAAATATTAGACACGTAATTTACAATACGTGTACTGTAAAATACACGTATAATTACATAAAATATAAAATACACTAATACACCCTTACAATTCACCCCCGAAAAATTTTTTAATATTATAAATCCCCGTAGTTTTTTTAATATCCTAAAAACGATCTAAAATTTTACAATAAAACCAAAGCCAATTTATTTTTAAAAAATGCTTATGCGATAATTTATTTCTTTTTTATAAGGGTAAAATTGACTTTTTTTTCTTTTTTTTCTTCAGAAATTTTTTTAATGAGAATTTTAATTTTAATTTTAATTAATTAATAAATTTTTAATAAATTAATTAAATTTATTTAATTAATGAATTTATTTATTAATTATATTAATATATAAATTATATTAATAAAAATAAATTAATTAAAATATAATTAATAAATTTTAATTTAATTTTAAAAACAAATCTCATGAAATAAGTTTTTTTAAAACATTTTTCAAAAATAAATAATATCATAACATTCGATGATAAACAATATTGAGATATAAAGTTGACGAGTCTTTGAAATATATTCAAAGGGGTAACTACCCCTAACAAAAGTTTCTTGATATATACCTTAATATAAAAATATATAAGAAAAAAATATAAAAAATATATTTAAAAAATATAAGAAATATATTTGTATGTTATTCTACGACCACTTGAGGGATAAAATATATCCTTATAGTTGACCCTGAAAATTTATTTTTTTAAATTAAAGAAAAACTATTTTACAAGTTAAACTTTCAGGATGCTTTTTACTTCTTAAATCGCCGTGTAGCACGTAAGAAGGAATACCCATGTAATTTTTAATATGCTACAGCATATCACAATATGAAGAAATCGATAAAGTACACCTCGACTAGTTTCCTTGTAAGTATTTCTAATAATTTCTAATAAAACATTCTTCTATTCATTTTGAATTTTTAGAAATAGAAATTATATTTGCAATTAAATTTTTATAAGAAATTATAATGCAAAAGCTACACCTACATAATTATATACACTCTTAATATCAATTACTTATATATATCTTGTAGAGTATTTTATTAGTTGAAAATCTATTTAAAAATTTTATGATATTATTATTGCTTGTAAAATTTTAATTTGCCTAATAAATAAGAATTAATATATTTTATGTATGGTTCTGAAAGTTTTATAAACTCATATTTCTATTATGTCCATGAACTAATTATTTAGTTTTGAAGTCTATTTAAATTATAATGTATTTAGTTAAATATATATATATATATATATATATATATATATTCAAAAACTAAATTTTTTAATATTAACATAAAGGTACATAGTTTTCAGTAATAGTTAAAAAACTTTTCTAAATGATATCATCTTAATTAATACTTTGTATTTTATGGTGAATAAGAATAAAAATATTATAGAACATGAAATTTAAATCACGAGGACATTATCTGTAAGTAACATTACCTGTATTGAAAGAATGTAAAACTGTATGATTAGAAGTATTTTTTAATAAAAGTCAAATTGAGATTCTTCAAGTTCTCAATTCTATTATACTCAGGAAACAAAACAAGCCACCAAATCTAACAGAAATTTAGAATCATATAGTATTATTTATATCTTCATTGTGTCATCTCTTTTTAAAAAAAACTTGCTATAATCTACTTTAATTAGATTTTAATTATACTTGAATTAGTATAATTTTTATGACTAAAGTCATATTTACTTTTAATAAAAAATATAATAATTATTAAATATCATTGTTTTTTACGAATATTTTACTCGTATAAGTTTGACTGAAATAAATATTACGTTATTTAAATATTCTTCTCTACTTTTACATTGCGACATATATTCTATTATTATTATTTATGTTCTGTTACTACATCATATATTCAATTATTATTATTTATTCGTATTGAATTTAAATAAAATGAAACCTATTAAATTTCTTACAAGTATCAATATATTGATTTATTATTAGATATATAGAAGTTTCGCACCACATATACTTTTGTTTATCAGTATTATACTAGAATGAGAAGTAAAGTACCTGCATTAATAGACGAATATTCATTTGTCTATTAATTATTTTAATTAATTTATAAATATTTGTCTAGACAAATATTTATTAAAAACTTAGTTGATAAGCATTACTTTAAATTAGTTTTAATATGCTGTAGCTTAACAATATTTCATTCTGGTCATAATCATCCTTATTTTATATTTCATATATTAAAGCCATAATTCATTCTTAAATGTAAATTTATAAGCTAAATTGATAAAAATCTTTGAGCAGAAACCGTTACTTTAGAATTTAGTAAATTACGATTTATAGTTTAACATAGATATATTTCTTTTATTGTCTTCTTATAGTTTATTAATAATATATTATTTACAAGATTCGTTACATTCCTATGTCTAAAACTGACAATGAATCCTCTTAATTTTCTACCTTTTTTAAATAAACTATATAAATTTACATGATACGCTAATCGCACATTTATATAAATTGACCCATAATCAGCTTACGATAATTCAAATTTCTGGCTTTATATAGATCCTCCGCTGCACTAGTTCAAGTTTTGTAGCGACTAAATCTTAAATACCACTACAAATATAAAAAACTATCCATTTTAAATGAACCATTATCCAAGAAATATTGCGTACGCATAACACACGCAAAATTGTTAATACTTCTGTTATGTTGAGCAGAAATAACGTAGTAAATTTCAACTATAATTCTTGATGAGTCTTAATAAACTACTCATGTACTATTAACTAAGCCTATGAAAAGAGAATCCAAGAACTCACATTTTTAACGTAGCTATTAAAACTACAATAACTCCAAAGCCTAATAAAAAGTCGACATATAGAAGTAATAAAAATAACTGAATTTATTTAGTGTAACATAAGACGAACAGCAATCATTTGAAAACCACTAAAATTTTAATCAAATATAAGTATCGATCCATCTTTTATTAAATAAAAAAAATGATTCCCAAAGAGACAACATCGATATTGTACTAATAAATTTTATTACTTTGTTACTAATAGATCAAAGTGAAGAGATGACATCAGCGGCTGCGGAATTAATAGTGGAGCGCGAGCCGGAGCCACGCCATGACACCGTCGTTGATGCGAACCACACAATTACAGGGGCGGAGGGTTTGGTGCGCATGGCTCTCGACCAGTACACCGAGATCTTAACTACAGTTTCGGATCCGCGAGTAAGCAATTGGTCGCTCATGAATTCACCGGTGCCCACCGTCATCATCGTCCTCGTATACCTGTACAGCGTCACGTTACTCGGACCAAGACTTATGGCCAACCGTAAACCATTCCAACTGAGAAATATCTTAATCGCCTATAATGCCTTCCAAGTTATATTTTCCGTAGGCATGCTCTATGAGGTATGCTTCAATATTTTATATTTTTTCCATTCTATCTTTGGGTAGGCTTATGACGGTGATGCTTATAAGGAATCAGATAAATATAAGAAAATCGAATGAACTTTTTTAAATACCAGATAGTGTGGTTTATCAGAATTTCAAAGATAGTAATAAAATTATAAACAATTATACTGTTTTAGATTCATTATCACGTAAATCTAACGCTTTGTGCATTCAAATCATTATATCTTCGAGAATACCAGAGAAACTTCACATGTAATTATGTTAAAAAATGAGGCCACTAATCATTTTCAAAGAACTACTGAGAATGAATTTTACTTTCACATAAATTGCAGATTAGAACCACTAATGTATTTAGACTCCAATCTAATTGAGCCTAATTATCATATATTAATTTTTAAGATAGGATTACTTGAAAACAGAAATTACAACAAATTCATAATTGAAATATAAAAAGCCGAGCTATACTATATATTTATCAAAATGAACAAAAAGCTAGTGTAGATAGTATTTAATTCAAATAATTCATTTAAAACTTATTTACCTTGAATAAATCTAACGTAGCTTTATATAATAAGACTTCTTCTAACTCTAATATGTAATAAGTTATTCTCGGTGCTTTACTATGACCGATCATAAAAGTAGATATAAGAATTATGGTTATCAATCATACTGTTTTTTTCCAGAAAATATAATCTTCGATAAATTAATAATTAGTTCACAACCAGTTCTTTATATGTTTCGTCACAGCAATATTCTCCACCGAACATTATGATTTAATGTACGAAATTTCAAATAGTCAATCTCTTGAAACAAGAAAAATATTTAATTTCTATCTGTAAAACTAATCTTCCAAAGACTTTTCAAAAATTAGTAGTATATATACAGTTACTATTTTAAGTTGTTGTATAGCTATATAATAAAGATAATAATAAACGCAGAAAATAAACCATAATCTTCAGTTTTGAAGCTTATGCGATGAAAAATGATGAAAAAATAAAAATATTATGTACAAGAAAACATCAAATGATTTAATACGAAACTTGTTCCAAAAATTTATAATAATGATATATTCAATTACATATTTACAATTGAAATAAAATAATACAATTTATAATAAATAATACAAATAAATACAAATAAATTTTAAAAATATTTCTGACCTTCCTTTTCAATAAATTGACTATACAAGTTAGACAAACGAATATTGTTTTGAACTATAACTTTTGGGTAAGTTAATCAAGCTCCTCTCTAAGATTTCTCATGATCTGTCGACCATAATGCCAACGAAAGTAGGTCAGTAACTGTGATATACATGCAGTTGCTGTTCATTTTTTAAATATATTATTCAAATATATTATACAAATACTAATCTTAAAAATTTCATTTCTTATTAATATTATGTTTTTCTCTTAATTTTCTAGTTTTATATTTTTCAGTATAGCTGAAAAACTAAACCTGAATAGTGGAGATATGAAAATATCATAAACAAGAAATGAATGTTTAAATTACAATATTTTTACTATATTATGAAGTAAAATTAATACTAATCAAATAGAAAGCCCTCTTTTAAAATAAATTCATTGGTTTTTCTTTGCTTAAAGGCAATAAGAATTAGGGAAAAGAAAATATTAATTTCACATAGCTTTTATATTTTTCTAATCGATATGTGAATATGTGTTGTGTGCATATGTTAAAAACTGAAAATTTATTGATTCCATTTATCTGAAATATATAAAATAACATATCTCAATCATTATAAATAAAATGAGAATTTCGTATAAAGCTTTATTTAAACCTGTTGAAACATCAAATTTAAAATACATAAATACTAGTCTTTTGAAACTAAATTCTTTGTCCGAATGAAGTTATTAGTGACTTTACATGTAAAAAATGTTGTAATAATTGGCATGATTTTAGATTATTGTAATCTGAAATATTGATGTTGAAATTAATGTATTTAATAAGATTAAATATAATGAATATACGAATAATTCTTTTAGTGCATAAATCTTCGATTTTATATTTGATATATAATTAGAAATATTTAAAAAAAAAAATTTTCTAAGAAAAAATTATTCTATAAATATTTGATAATATATTTTATAATATATTAAAATTTATATCATTCTTATTATGATTCACAAGTAATAACATGCAAGAATGAAGTGATTTTAAGAAAGAAATTCTTGTTATGTAGAAATGTTAAAAATTTCAATAATCGCAACTCATCTAAAAAAACGAATAAATTATAAAAGATCAGCATCCTATTAATACCTTTATTCGACAAATAAACAAACATAGGAGCAATCCCATTACCGGAAGTAAAAATAAAACAAGTTATAGAATGTTTGAAATTATTTTTATTTTTTTTTCCGTACATGAAATCATAATAACGGAGCACTAACGGTAACAATTGGACTCGTATACATTTCACGACGCCCGACTCACCCGGCTTTTCCGCTTCAAACTCAATTAATCCCACCTGCGCTTTTATTTTACCCGGATCGACAAAAAAGAATCGTGGTAAAAATTATTTGAGCATTAAGATGCGTTATGCTTGAACGTTCTTACGAGATTCTTAAGAAATTTTTAAAGGTCAGCCTTAATTTGAATACTATCATTAAAAAGAAAGAAGATATTTATAAAAGTATTTTTTATGATAACCTTTTAGTATGTCTTAGTAAGAATGTTATAAACTGGATACTCTATATTTTTCTTTCGTAAGAAAGAAATAATTTACTTTATTTTGACAGATAATTTGATTTTCAAAAATATCTTTATTATAATTATCTTATATAAATATTCATCAATTTTATAAACATTATAATATGAAATAGTAAGTTGAATTTCTTTATGAAAATTAAATTAGAAGATAACTAATGAACTTGAATAATATTCAAAGTAGTATATAAAGTTTAAAAATCAATATTTTTAATCAGAAATATAAAAGTTCAGTAATAGATTTAAATGATAATTACGAAGTTTGGCAGTTATAAAATATACTTCTTCATGATACTCTACAGATAAATTTACCACAATTTTCTGCAACATGTAGACATTTCACCAGATTTGTTAATTTCGTCAATATTTGTGGTTGATGTCGAGAGAATTAAATGAAGGAAACAAAAAGAAACCAACCAATAAAAAGTCTTTTATGTATTAGCGCACAAGCTCGCATTTGATATATCACCCATTTCGTCGTCTATTGTAATTACTTAATATCTCCGCATATCTGTTACTGACTTAATATGTACACATGCGAAGGTATCGTAAAAAATTTTGTAAGCTAAACACATAAGTATCTTTTTAAAACTTAAACGATTACACTATTACGAAAATATCTTATATTCGAATTCCCGACAAGTAAATCATTGTTTCGCAATTACACAATCTTTATGTGTTTTCTTCTATGTTAAATGAATTGAATTTGTTGATCTTAAATATACTTGAACATTAGTTTACATTAAACTAATTAAATATGCATAATAAACAGTATACAAATAAATGGGTAGTTTATTTTATACGCATTAAATTTTTCCACACTTTCTTTTTAGCAAACGTATGTTTCTTCTACTTGTATGCAATTGTCCATAATTCTCATATATTTAAAATTATCATTTATATTTTTTCTAACTATTAATTTAAATTAGTGAAAAGTTAGGTTATCGAATATAAATAAAAATTATATTATTATACGTTTTAATTTAATGATACATTATTATTAGTGGGCTTTCATACTATTTGAAAAGATAGTTAGAATACTTGTCTTTTAATCTTCTTAAAATATTCAAGTGAAAACTTACTTTATAGATACAAAGAAACGCTGTCACTCGAATTTAACATGACCTTATTTAAAGAGAAATTTTACTGAAAATCAATTTTAACCCTTTATGGAATACTAGGATTTAATAATTTTAAATTTAAAAATTATGGAAATTTTAAATTTTAATCTATATTTAGGCTATGATATATTCATTTTTATCACTTAAAATAAATATACCATTTGTGTAAATATAATTTCCTTAGACATAGAAATAATAATACATTTATTCTTAAGACTTCGATAAATATAAGTTTTTTACTACTATTCAACGTTAAATTTATAAATGAAGAAAACTTAAAAATTCTGCGCATTAAAACTGAAACGTTCAATACTTCAAGAAAGAAAATTTAAGAAATTTGAACAAAACACATATCTCTAAATTACATAAACTAAATTACTTCTTAACTGAAAGCTTGTACTCGTCTGAATTAATTTTTAAATATAATTACAATAATTTTGTTAGTTCAAATAAAGTTTTAATATAAATAACATGATTCATTCTACTGAAGAGAAGATATTACTGCATTTTCATTATACTTCAAACATGAATATCATTTATATATGAAGATATTAATTTCAAGAATAACTTTAAGATGTAAGATACAGCCAATTATTTAAATGTCAAACTGCTTAACAGATTCAATTTAGATTAATTCGTTATAATAACATAAATGACATAATGATATAACATTAAATGCATCTCAAAATTTTATTATAAAAATTGATATGCTTTACATATTAATGTCTGATAAATTTTTACTTTAAAATGTTCTTAATATTTTTGTAATATTTATTCGTATAGTATATTTATACATATAAGTTTAGAAAGAATTAAATTTAATAAGCAGTAAAACAACTCGTGCTAAATATTAATAATACAAATATTTTAATTATTTTTATAAATAAATCTTACTATTAAGTACAATATTCATTTATTTTTCTAAAATTTCTGAAGCGATATTTAATTTTTGTTTTGTTTAAACGAACTTTATGAGATATTTGACTTTTATTTACATCTTATTTAAATTTATTTTAAACACATTTTCGTAATAAAAAATATTTATGATAGATTGAATAAGATCAATAGGTCAATAAATTTGTATGTAAGCTAAAATTAATAAATGATTGATTATCCATTTGCCGTCAAACCATCGAATTATCAGCTATCAGTTTGACAATTTAATCAACATTTTTAACATGATCATAAGGCTGAATCTTTTATTTAATAATAAACGTACGTACACTTCAAATCTACTAATAAATCCACAGTAATATATTTTCATTAAATTAATTAAAAATATGAGATTCGTACGATTTCAACATTAAATAAATAAAGGCAATATAAATTCATTAAGCATAGCTCCGGTATAATTGTGTTTCTTTACTTGTTGTTATAACCTTAAATAATAAAACCTAATATTAAAATTTAGCTTCATAGATTTTACTAGAAATTCGCATACCCAAAATATAGGTCTCTCAATTATCAGTACATGACGCACTATAAATTTACAGAATATTTTTTCACAGCCTAGTACATCGCAACCAAAGCTTTCTAGAAATAAAAATTACTAAAAGGTAATATAGAAAGTTAAAATTATTCAACTCATCTAAATATAATTTAATTTTCTCATCTCATCACTCTTTTAAATAAAGTCAAAATGTTGTCTACTTTTAGAGCTTATTCAAAGATATTGCAACCAGTATTTTCATTTTGCATGAAAAATAATATTGGCAATCAAACTTTCTAAAAATGATCTTATGTTATCTTACGTGATAAATTGTGCATGCTTTTGTTTATATTCAGTCTATCGTTATTCGTATTAAAAACTGAAGACGGATGCAGTAAAACGATTACTTATTTGTTATGGCAATTAGAAAAAAGTAATTGGAATCAGTGTTATTTTTTATATATTAAAGCTACATTCTTCAGAATAATCACGATTAAAGTAAAACGGAGAATAATGATGAACATTCAAAACTAAGTAAAAATGCCAAAAATATTTGTAAATACTTACTTAACATTCAATCCATGGTAAAAATTGAATTGTTTTCTATTTATCGTAATATAGAGGATTCTTTCCTGGTACTATAATTTTTAAATTCTCGTTCTATTAATTAGTACAACGTTGTTTAAAACTGAAGTCAAAATATAAAATATAATTAAACTATAGAAAATAATATCAGAAGCACTAGTAAATATAAAAATAAAATTTGGTGTATTATTTGAGTAAAATTCTACATCTCGATGCTAATAAAGAAATTTCTACAGCAAGGAAAAAATATTACAAGAATATTTTTAAAAAAGAAATATTAATTTTTTCTTATTTTACATAATATACGTGTTTTCTCACTAATACATATATGCATGTTGAAATAGAACGTTAAGCTACAACATTTATGGAAATAAAGAATTTGTACAACATGAATAACCGAAGAATTTTTTTCATTAATACATTCAAATTTAAATATATAAAATGTATAAAACGCTTAAAATTTTGTTAAATATACCGTTGTAAAAAGAAATAATTTTCAAATAGTAATAGAATTTCAGTTGTACTGCAATCTAAAAGATACGAAGTCTTTATGAAATAAATCCAACGAGTTTCTATTCGTAAAGAGCAGTTCAAACTTCTCGTATACAATTATATTAATGCGCACATTATGAAATTTAGTAAAAAAATTTGGGGCAAAATATAAAATAAAATGCATGATAAACAATAATAAAATGCATATGCATTTTATGATCAACTTCACTAAATATATCGCCATCTAACTCTTTCATAAGAACAAAGCATTACAGAAGATTATCTAACAGAAGACGTACGTGTATATAACCAAAATCATGAATTTCTTCATCTTTATATCTTATTATTAGAATACTCTGAATATGTAATAGCATATTTCGTATTTTTCGTTTTCTTTTGTTCTTAGCATCTGATGTCTGGATGGTTACTAGATTACAGCTATAAGTGTCAACCCGTTGATTACTCACATAATCCATCGGCACTACGGATGGCCAACCTTTGCTGGTGGTATTTCATTAGCAAATTCACCGAATTCGCTGATACGGTGAGTATATAATCCGTAAATCTTACTTAATGTAAGTATAAATTAGTATAATTTTATATTCAAAATTCTTACTTATATTACAAAGAGAGTAAGTACAGATTCATCTGTTTCGTTGATATCTACCAATTGAACATTAATTAGATTAAATAACAGTTTAAAATCTGTTTAACTTAATACATCTCTTCTGTAGTAGATTAGATAAGGTAAATTTTAAAATTATCTGTAATTAAACTGAAGCACAGTTTCGTAAACAGCGACAGATTCATTACATAAGGTTACATACTTGAAGATGCATTAAGGTACTACAGTAACAGATAATTTCAATAGATCTAGTTATATTTGTTTCTTTAAGATTGGTACTTTCACCTAACTATACAAAAATTATGTATAAAATAAAATATAAAATATATGTCAACCTAAGTCCCAAGAATGAAGAAAACTCCAATCTACATCCAACTACTCCAAAGTACACTATTTTATACCCTACAATGCTTTTAATTACTCAACTACTTTTGTTCCAATTAAGATGCTAGTACATTAAGTTTCTTTCAACATAATAAACGCTTTATATGCTCTTTACGAATCAGTAATATACAGAATTACTGATGTAAGCAATAATTGTAACTACATAGCATCCGCTTTTGTTTAAAATGAAACTATTGAGAGCATAAAATCCTGTTTTAGTATATTTTTTATTTGAACTATTTTAATTTCTTGTACTGAAATGAAAATAGTCTAAGTCAAAACTGTAAATAGATAATGGATACCAATACAAATAAAGGAAATGAAACATAATTAATAATATTTAAATAATGCGTTTAACAATATTTTTTTAATTTCACTACTTTTCAATTCAATATTTACACTTCAATGTTTAATTAACCTATAAATAGTTTTCACAACTCACTACCAATAATAGATTTGCAAGGTTTTAATCATTTGTAACAAAAAATAGTTAACATAAATAACTATAATAAATAATAGATTCATTTATTTAATTTATTCAATGATTACCAATTATTTAAAAATGACAACATAAACTTATTTTATAGATTAATTAGTATTTAATCTTTAATTCAAATAAATAAAATAAAATTAATAAATAATCATTTAATAAGTTATTTAATTAATAATTATATGTCACGATTGCTACTCTATTTAACTAGATTTTCTATAAATATAGACGTGTTTATACAATCTTTTTGATAATAAAAAAAATTATTTTCATTAATATTTAAGAAATAAATGAATAAATGGGAATTTAAGCATTCGCATTATTGTAGCTTATATGCAGTATATCTTTCGTAATTCTGTTCAAACATTATAATCATTAAACTATCTTCGTTCATATAAAATTAATTTTATTTAAAAAATTAAGAAAAAGTAAAAAATTTTAAGTAAATCACAAACACTTTTATGAAATTAAATACTCAGAATTCATTAATATTCATTATACTTTTATGATTGTTAATATTATTCTAATTGATAAATTATAACAAAAACAAAAGGTTTTCAATGTCAGATAATTTTTAATTAAAGATATTAAACTAGTAATAATCTTCCTTTAATCTTCCTTTAAATTCTACAGTAAATCATCTATTTAAGCTTGAAAATAAATATAAATTTAATTTAATTAGACAGTTTTAAAGTATTCCTTAACTTAATGATTAAGGAGAAAAAGAGTTGTGACTCGTTACCGCCATATCTTTATATCAGATATAATGGATATTGCAGAGACTAAAACCTCAGCTGCTGCAGTTCTTGCAACGATAAGTTAATTTCCTCTTGAGCAATGCAAATTCTCGATGTACTTATGTATGCTTAATAAATTCTTTTCCAAATAGATGCCTCACAAATTATGTACTTATAATATAAGCAAAAGAAAGGAAAAATTACCATTGTATTACAAAATATATATTATTTGAATATACGTATTACTAAAGATAAAGGTTACTGAACTTAGACTTATTAAGATAAATTTATATAGTATATATAGTATACTTTGAGATACGATTTCTTTCGAAAATGTTTTACATTATTCCGACTTGTGTATTATTTATCAATAACATGAATAATTATTTACAATACACTAAATTATTATTTTTAAACAGTTACCAGATTTAACAATTACCACAAAGTTTACTTATTAAATTGATTGCGTTAAACTAATTAGTCTTGTAGTAATAAAGAAAGGAGTTTTTTTCAAATTATTTTCACCTGTTTGAAACAATTTAGAAAACTTTTAATAAAAGTAATAAAACTTTTTTACCACAATAATTGAAGTAAACTTACAAGAAGATTAACCAATTAGCTGCACGCCACCAGAAAACTGCTCTTATATTTATATTCTTTAGAAAACAATTTCTAATCTTCAAAATACTCAAATTTATAACAATTTTAAAAAATTGATAGAAACAAAACAGAATTGGAATACAGAATAAATAATTATATGAAGTAAAAATATAAGAATCAGATTTATTGGAATATTGAAAAAGTTGGTAATTTATTATTTTTTCAAAATAATAAAATTTTATACCTCAAAATGATTTTCGAAATTTATTAATAATTTAATTAATAATTATTATTAATTTACATTCAATAATATTTTTAAATAAACAGAAAACTGTTTATGTTTTATATTCAAAGAATTTTTTGATAAAAATTTCAAATTCAACCTTTTATAAAAATATTTTAGATATACAATTTCAAGTTATTTAAACAACCAATATAATGTAAAAATATATTTTTCAAATTGATAAAATAAATTTGTATTCAAATAAGAATAAGAAAATTACTCTGAACAAAATTATCATTTTTTCTACATTTATTTCAAATGTAATGTAACCACAATATTTTTCAAAATTTAACAAAATAGTTAAAAATTATTTTCTGACTATTTAACTTACAGTGGGTAATAAAGTACGAGATACTTTTTAAATTTTAATTTTAAATTTTAAATTTGATTAAAAGTTTTGAAACAACGCCGAAACTAATGAATAAGTTGGCTAATATTCGTTTTTAAACACAATTCTGTTCTGAAACACGTGCTAAAATATGATAATATAAAACGGCGTGATCTCAGTTTTTAAAATTTTAATTCTCTTATTCATTTTATATACAAATAACAAGAAACTATTCATAAAAAGAAATTACGAAATGTTATTTTTCGATCCACTGACAGTTCACTTGCAGCCTCAATGACGATGTTATTACAGAGAAAGGATTCGTGTCACAAGTCAAGTATCTTCTCCAATCGATGATCAACCTCTTCTTTCTCTTGGCACTAGAATTGTTAAGTACTTATAGTAGCAATCGTGTGCGGTAGTATTTTATTATTACAACATTTGAAGTTTATATAGGTTGTGCAACGTATGCGAAACATGAATCTTCAAAAATTTTCAGCATCTTATATGCAATATGTCATCTTATATATTGTTAAAAATTAATTAAAATCGCCATTTATAAATAAAGCTTATTATTAAAGCGTAAATTATACTTACCAAATTTTAATAACTAATATTATAAAATGTTACGAAATATAACCTTATCCCTCACTATCCCGATTTAAAATTATGTAGTTCGAAGTACATTATTCAAGATTATAACATTAAAAGTTTTATAACACTGCTATATTATATATTACTAGATATTTGAAAGATTCTAAATGAGAATTTGCATAAATTTTCTAAGATACTCTTATATTACAACTTTTCTATTAATATAAAAAATGTTCATAACTATCGGACTAACTTTTTATATTAAACTAAATAAAGAGTTTAAATTATTAATAAACATTTTATTCAAATTGGCAAGCTTTTTATGCAAATAAAAATTGTAAAATGAAATACCTTTGTACACATACATAACTTTAAAATGTTGAAACAATTTACTTATGTTTGAAGAATCATTAATACATCATTAAAACGAGTATTTCATTGAACAATATATGATTTACAATTAAATTTAAATTGTTCCCAAATCCTTCTAAACTTTTAAAATCTCTGTTCTCTTTTACTTCAGATATTCTTCATTTTACGGAAGAAGGACAGTCAGGTGACGTTCTTGCATCTGTACCATCACTCGCTGACACCTCTAGAGACCTGGATTTGCGTAAAATTCATCGCAGGTGGCCATGGTACCCTTGGCAATCTCATTAATAACGCTGTCCACGTTGTTATGTACTTTTACTATATGCTCGCGGCTGCAGGTCCCGAGTACCAAAAATACCTTTGGTGGAAAAAGCACCTTACCACCGTTCAGTTGGTAAGAGCTTTAAAATTTGTCTTATAAATTTAAAAAGCTAAAACTGGAATTCTGACAAATTGATAACTTTAAGGAAATTATTTAAATGAGAAGTTAATTTTTATTTAATAATGAGTTGTTTTATTTTACTATGATGTGGACATAAAAATGTTCAATTAAAGTTAAAATACAAACCTATTTTAAGAAACGATATTTTGTTGAAACTTTGTAGATAAATTCATAAGCCTTAATATTAAATTCACTTTCTAAGCAGAGCACGTAGAGAATGTAAAGAAAGATCAAAATCAGCGCGTGTAAATTAATTTCAAGGTTGATGAAGAATTTTATATTATGAAAGTTTTGCCAATTGTGGTAGTTGGATTGTGTTATTTGTCGCTTATTGATTATTATTCTAGTACTTTTATTGGTTAGTTGTAATCTAATGTTGGTAGATTGATCCAATTATTTTAATGAAACAATAAAAATAAATAATAATTATAATAAAATATAACAACCAGAAAGAATTATAAAATTTTACTTTAAAATAAAGAATTAACTTAAAAACATGATAAAAATATTAAAAATATGTTATTAAGTTACAGCAGAAGCACATTAATTATTCTAATTCTATTCTAATAAATAAGAACATATTCTCATTTGCATATTTAAACAACAGAAGCAATGATTGACGTAAAAAATTGACTAATAAGTAAACTTTATTCTAACACTATAAATAAATTCTATAGATAATATAATGTATCAAGAAAAATTATTATTATTTGTGTCCACTAATACCTGTGATTAGAAGTCAGGATAATGAGAAATTTGTTCTAATATTGAGAAATTAAAATAATATCAATTATATACGCTTACAAATATAATATCAGATAATTTTTAAAAAATAATAAGCATCAAAGTATATTATATTTATATAAATATATTTACATTATTTCTATTTGCAATTTATTTTCGAACCATTTTATATCTTCGAGAATATTAATTTTATGAGTAAATATCGACATACTAATAAATATTAGTATATTTTGGGTTTAGAGCATTAGAAGAAAAAAAAATTATGTAAAAATGTTATATTTACCCGATAGAGCTGATATTAAATAAATTCATTTATTAAAATAAAAAACATATAGAAAACTGAAGCTAAGAATCAAGAATATTAAATTTCAGTTTAATTAAACTAAATTTCTAAGAAAAAGTTCATACAGTAAAATATGTAGTTTAAGTCTTAAACTAACTTAAAATACTTCAAATAACTATATAATTAAATGTATATCCAGCTATAGAATCGATATATAAATGAATACAAATTCTTATCTATGTAATAATTTAAAAATAGAATTTTTAACCTCTTTTTTTAAGTTTTAATTAATAGAGAAAACAATTTAAAAAATATTTATTAGTAAAATATTATTTTTATTTGCTTTTATTACTAGTATTACGTATATATAATTATTAAAATTAAATTATTATTATTATAATTATTACAATATAAAAATTATATTTGAATTCTTTGAATAAAAATTTAGTCGCAGCCTCACGAATGTAAAGCTAATGTACGGAATTACTTTTTGTCCAGAATACTGTGTTATCCTTTCTATTATATAAATACTATTACTACTTTAAATATTATCTTTTCTATTTTATATAAGTACGTTATCTTATGAAAAAAGATCTTTTGATAAACACATAAGATAAAAAATTAAAATAATTTTAACAAAAGAGAAACTACTTAGAATCATACGTTCTACATTCTATAAAATGTTCAAAAATTCGTAACGCATCTATAACTTGAGCTTCATTTAAACGGACTATAAAATCTGGCATGTATCTAGTTACGTATATATTTCAACATAGTACTTGTTAAATTCAACAAATAAAAAAAACATGCAAAAAACTTCTTGTGCTCAAAGGCTCGATTTCTCTTCTAATTTTATCAAAGGACCCCTATTATCATTGAACATTTTCGCAACTTCTGATTTTCCAAGAAATCGTTCAGAAATAGCTTTTCACGTAGTTGAAGTGAAAAAAACTTTTGTATACAGAATTGTGCAAAACCGTTCAGCTACTAGGTTAATTCAAATTACGCGCGCTTATGGCTTGAAAAGTGAACGGCTTCGCGTCAATGTATCCGATTATCCATGCATATAGAATGTAGCAGTTGCTATTGCTTATGCACTAGTTGCAATTTTTAATTGGTTACCAGATTTTTCCAGTATTCATTTCAGAATGCCGAATTTGGGTTGGTTACGTGCCCGCACGCGCACACACACACACCACATATTACTCAATAATACACATATATTTTTGTAGTAATATATATTACAATATCTTAATTATTTTAGTGGAATGTTTCACATATGTAAATCACTAATACAGATTTAATTATTTCGCTGAACTTTTTGAATGGTGCATCGTTAAATATATGTTTGAACTATAAAAGGTATTTTTTTATACTGTAATTAAACAATGTATTTTTTTTTATTATGTTTTTTTAATTATACTTTACACAAGCTAATACTACATTTTACAGAAATTAAATACATTTCGTAATTTACTCAAATGGCTTTCAGCGCCATGTTTTACAAGTTTTGATATTAGCCAAACATTTTTGCACTACTAATATATTATCTCTAACTCTCCTATATTACGTCTTAACGTATATCAAGTTTACAGCAACATTGACTATGAATTAAGTCCTTTCAAAGGCGGTAAATCAGATATAAAATATCACTTTTCTTTGCATTAAAATTGCTTTATTAGGTAGTAAATATGTTGGTAAACTTTTACGCAATGTATACAAGATATATATCATACTTCGAAACAACCAAGTACGTGAATTTCATTACTGAAAAAGATATTGATTTAAGAATTTGCGCACAAGTAACTTGTACACATAATACATCGATTTTATAACTTAAATTGAATTAAAATATAACAGGTATGAATTAAAATTTTAAATGGTTGCTATTTATCATATTATAAAATAATTATTAATTGAACATATAATTAAAAAGTATCATAATGAATTTTAATATTATAACTGTGTAAAGAACATTAATATCCTGGTCAAGGATAAATTTATCTGTTTTTCAAAAATAAACTCTAGAAATTTATCAATTTACGAATGTAGGATTAAATAATAAAAAAATTCAACGATTTATTTAGACAATATTTACAAGATAATACAAGTAAACTTATATAATACGGAAATTTCTAAATAGTTTTTATACTAAATTATCTGAAACTTCATTTTTATTTTTTAAATATTCATTAAATTATTTATAATTATAAATTAGTCCATTTTATAATAAATTTTTTAACGAATTTTTATAAATGATTTATATAGGTTAAGTATTGTTTTATTTTATATTGTAAAACAAAAATTAATCGCGATGTCTGAAATACTCAAAATAAATAAACAAAATGAATTTAGTATGTAGGTATAAATGTTTGCACATGTATGTACTTAAAAATATATACATAGTAAAATCTTTAATTTAACTTTAATTTAACTGTCATTTAACTTCAATTGGACAGTTTTGTATTAAGCAATCGGTAATAGTAAAAATCAAAATTTACTGAAAATTCTAATTTAATTAAGTTGATATTTTGTGAAATATCATTAGAAAAGATATTGTGATCGAGACGAATTAACTGAAAATAGCAGATTTCCATCATAAAGCTATAAAAAATATACGGCAGTCAGTGAGTTTGACCCCTGTCACTCGCTATGTCACGAATCGAGGGCCCTGATTGGAGAACAGCGGCGACTGACGAAGAAAAGAGAAAAGTTAAAAGTTCTCGCACCTGTTGGGCAACTAGATTCTTTTTTCTTTCTTCTTCTTTCTCTCACAGTATCGCTCTTGCTACTACTGGCCTACAGCTCGCCGACTGTTACGCGCGACTACTGCGCTCTATGTGGCGTAACGATTTGGTATTCTGTACACGTGATTAGTGTACGCATATATGTATATTCGCACGAACGTGTAGGTCGAGCGTGTAGTTCGAGCGGCCGAATTGGTGCGTATACTTTTTGCAAGAGAACTGCAGCAAACAAACAAAATTGAGATTGGAAATGAAACTGAACTGTAATGAAAATTCTTGGAGCCGATCGAGAATTGGCGTTAAGGCTTTCGCACTTTTGAATGTGTTTGAAAGTGATTCATGAGGACACTTAATCCTGATCCTTACTTTAGACTATGTCTTATACTAATTTAATGATTGTTACATTAATAATCATAGATTTTTCTATTAATAATGCGCAAAATCGTTTAGTAAATAACTTAGTATAATCAGAATTTTCGTTGTATTAGAACCTACAAGTTCACATCACTCAATATAGTTAATAAATTTCTATTCTTCTCTCGAAATCTTTCATCTTTTTTATACAACAAAAAATTAATCTAGCTAAAGTTTAAAAAGTGAAAAATATAAATTAACTAATGGCTTGTTTTACTTTTTCAGAAATTATCTGCTTAGAGAAATTTATGTACAGTATAGATTTTCTTCTTCTAGTAAACGTTGAAATATCTTATTAAGTGCAATTCATTTCGTTATGGATTCGTAAGATATATAAAAAACATAATTACAGTTTAATATTTATATTTTTTTCTATAAGTTATTTAGTATTATGTCGAAATATAAATCAAACATAATGCAAATACTATATGCACACAATTATTATTAAAATTTTTGTAACTTTAACAATAATCTCAATTATAATTTTTAAAGAGCTTAATGATGTAACTAGTTTTGTATGATATGTGTATAGATTTAAAAATTTGGTTAATTGTGCGCGATTTTAACAAGATACTTTCATAATTCGATCCGAGATGATTGATGCCTTCCGTATTTGTTGTGACGGATGCTGTTGCAGCGATTAATGCGGCGATGTTTTTTATCTTTTCAGTTCGTGAAAAAGTCGCTTATTCGTGTTTTGCGTTTCTCTTTGATAGAAATCTTAACTCTTCTCTGACGTTCGTATTCTTTGTTTATGTAAATGACAAGTCTTTTGCATTCAAATGGGAAAACTTGAAACATAAATATTTCAATTAATTTTTATTTCTGTTTATGATGTATCTTGATTTATCAAGCGTAAAAAGATTTTACTCCTTTAGTAGGAATTTATGTTAATGGCTTAAATAAAATTTTCAAGAAAATAGTTTAGGTTAAGGTTTCTCTTTATATTTTTCAGTACAAAAGTATTTTTAAAATTTAATTGTAGAATAATTATTATAACTTATATCAAGCAATTTTTCTACGATGTCAATAATGCATTAGTATTTGCAATAATTTTTTAATAGTATTGTAAAAATAAATAATATAGAAGTAGATACATATCTTAGTATTGGAGAAAATATATATGTTATGCCTGTTAAGTGTAAAGTAGTTTATATTATTTATTAAATTTTTATCAAGAAACAAATATATATTGTTCTAAAAATTACTTAAATCAGTTAAAAGTTAATATATAGATATTTTTTATAATATATTACAATAATAAATAAAAAAATAAATTAGAAATTGTCGAAAATACAATTAATTCTAAGCCCTAAGTTTTAAAAACTCCTTAGAATTTTGAAGAGGACTTTTCATAATCACTTGTATATGACAGAATTTAGCATACTTGAGGAAAATTCTTATTCATACATATAATATTAAAAAATTTATTTATTACCGATAGATTAATTTTAAAACATTACCTTTTCAATTATGATTATATTCTATTAAGTAGAATTATGTAATAATAATAAAGATAACTCATTTTCATTTCTTCTGCAGTTGAAAATGCTCTATTTCTTATACTAGATAAAGGTTTTTAGAATTTTTAACTTAAAATTTATATAATTCGGAAATAATTTTAGAATTAAATATAAAACATGATATATTTCCTTTTTTATAAAATTTATAGATTGCTTTTGTATTATATTTTTAAAAATTACTTGTCTTTTATTACATAGAATCTATTATTAACTTTACTAAATTTATTGAATACTGAGTTCAAAACGTCATCAGAAATATAAATTCTTTATATCAAATGTGCTATAGTAATAATTAATCTAATAAGTTTATTAGTCTACAGTTCAAATATTTAAATTATAAAAACTACCAATATGTAATTCAGTATCCAAAATAAAAAATAATAAATAGATCATTAATTTTTCCATAAACAATATATACAAAGAAGATAACTTTCATGTTTACATTCATATACTTTCACATGTACATTCATTAAATGAGAACCTGTATTTTCTACTTTTTTTTAATTTATTTAAAACCTTTGAACTAATAGCTTATAAAAAGTGAAGTATTAAAGTATCAATACATTCTTAGCCTTTTGATTGGTATATTCTATATAAATATTTTATTTCGTATTTTAGTTTGTATAGAAAAATAAGAATTTTAAACATATAACAATTATATATAGAAATTAAAATATGTAAATAAAGTAATTAGTTATAAATATAAAAAATTAACATTATTTATAATTTATAATAATTGTGTAATAATAGATAATCTAGTAAGTAAGAAAATGTTAAGAAATCAGTCAAATGGGAATACTTTCAATTAAGAAAATAATTCCATTAGTTCATTTTTATTACTTATTAATTCACATCGAAATGTACATTTAAATAGCCATCAATAAATTTATATACGTTCAAAAATAATGATCGTGAAAAAAGATGATTATATATTATATGCCCAATTAACTTTTGGTGTGTAAGTAAAAATTTTAAGAATACCTAATTTATAAAAATGCGATTAATATCTATAAAGCTAGATTAAAATTTTATCTTTATCAAAGTAGAACAAAATGATATCCGGTCAGCCTCAAAATTAATCTATACGAATATGTTTTTTTAATGGTTTATTACACATTATTGACAAAGATTTCTATTCCATTGGGACTTTCACTACTGATATGAGCCTTATAATATTAATTAATAAATTTTTATATTTATTTTAATAGAGTAAAAAACTAATTTTCCATCATTTTATAAGTAAATATATTTATAAGTAAAATAAAAATAAGAAACTTATAAAAGTTTAGTCCGAAATATGAAATAAAAGAAAGAATATTTCAACTTTCAAGATATAATAATTATCAACAATTGATGAATGATCGATGAAACAATAAAGTTCTTTTCAAACTCAATTACAAGAAATTTTAAACTCCTTTATAAGTTTGCAGTAAACTGTCTACTATGACATACTATTATTTTACTAAAACTTAAATTACTATTATAATATATTTTTAAAGTAAAATTCATAAACTAATTAATATGTATTCTGTGAAACTCTGTCATTGATTCACAATTTATTTTGAAGTTATCGATATAAATTACATAAATATGAAAGATGTATAAATAACAAATATATAAGTTAACTATTACATTTAGAATGAGGATAAAATATGGATATATCAAGATTATCAATATATTCATAAATTTGCCTTGCATAAATAACAAGGCAAATATGATCATAAATTTCTGTTCAGTAAATTATTCTCAAATCTAGAATAAACTAATCTTTAACTCGAATCTCTAGAAAGAAACTACTACATGGCATAACTTACAGACAAATATAAATGAAAATATCTAATTAAACAAATTGAATATAAATAATTTTCTTATGATAACTTTTTTATATAATTTATAAGTGAAGCAGATATAATTTTGATATTATAACAATTTAAGACTTAAGGTGACCCATGAAGAAAGAGGCAGATAACATACTGTATTTATACTTTTTTGTAGTAGACTACATCTGTATAAGTTAAAAATAGATAATAAATAAGGAAAACTATCAGTATTCATAAAAAGTAAGCTCATGGATAAAGATATAATAAATCAAACATTTATTATTTAAAGAAACATATTATAAATAAATATTGTTAAATATTAGACAAATCAAATAATAAAAAATGACACGAAAATATTCACATAAGTTATCACTTATTTGAAAAAAAATAAGTAATATATATAATAAATACTCTTACTCCAATGAAGTGATGAACTTTTAGATTCCAAAAACTATCTACTAATAATATCTATACAATTAGTAAACAAATATTTAAGATAATATCATCTTGTTCATAAATATCATTCTTATAAATTCAAATAAAATATCTACATTTTTTATCATCTTACATTGCTCAATCAGTAACAAACTATAGTACAAAGCATCTTTTACATAAAAATCTAAGAAGCTTAAAAGCTGTGTATTCATACTAACTTCCATATTTTCTCTGTTTTATAGGTGCAATTTTTCTTGGTATTTGTGCACAGTGCTCAGGCTCTAATTTTCGATTGTGGTTACCCTAAGCTCGTAGCCGCTTTGCTACTTTTACACTCAACAATCTTCTTTATCCTTTTTTACAACTTTTACCTACAAGCCTATCGCCGAAGTCAAAAATCCATCGACGTCAAATCCGAATGAAGAACGATCGAAGAATTACGTGCCAGTGGACCCCTTTATCGGGGAATCAAAATAGATAATGCAATAAAGACAAAGAAGAAAAACTAAAATGACAATCAAAAAAAGAAACACGAAAGAGCACAATATCTCCATCAATTTGTACCGTTTACAGCTCATAAGAATAAATAAAGAGAAAAAAATATAGAATTTTGGAAAGTAATGTCGCGTGCAATCTAGTCCTCGCGCCGGCGCGATATTTCTACAAAAGAAGGGAGGAGCACGCGTTAAAGAGTTCGCGAATTTTTTCGTTTTTTGCATGTAATAAAAGCACATGTATAAGAAAAAAAAACGATAGAAGATATGGCGTATGCAAATCTAGCATTTGCAATCGCCTTTGAAAATCTTTTTTGTGTATATGTAATAATTTTTATTCTTTTTAACATTTCCTGCATATTTTTCTTTCTTTTGAAATTAAGAAATACGTTTATGAAAAATATTTTTATATGAAATTGGTAGAAATACCATTATAATCAGTTCCATAATTTTTTTACTCACTTGTAATTTGATAAAAATTACACGTAAATCGTAATATTATTCATGTTTTTTCAAAGCGTTACCACCCACCCACCTACTCATACATACACACATGCAGACAGAGAGAGAGAGAGAAACAGACAGACAGACACCTGCTAAAAGCAAATACAATAAAAATTACTTTAAAAATCATTTAATTAATACAACGAAAATATACTAATTGTAATACTTCGATATTATCTCACCAAACATTTAACTTTTAAAAATTGTTCTCAAAGACTAACAAAAATAACTTTTGATAAAAAAAATCTTAAATTCTTATATTTATTTTTAAATTAATATAATTCTCCAATATTTTCAGATCTTTATCTTCTGTACAATAAATATATATTTATAGTAAATAAATTATAAAGTATAAAAACCTAATACTAATTATAATACAAGATTATATTTATAAACTTTAAAAAAATATATCACTTGTCTATAGAACAGCAAATCGGTAAAAAAATAAGTATGAATTATAATATTTAAAAGATTTTAAAACTATTGTAATTTATAAATTGAACATAAAATAATTAAATATTTTAATATTTAACACTGTAATAAATTGGAACTACGACATTCTTGCTGTCAAGAACAATTTTGTTCATACTTTTTCTTAATAATGTATATACGAGATAAAAAAAATATATTCTATTTAAATATCTTATATGATTATTTTAAAACCTATATGTACAACATATAAATAAAATTGGACATAAAACAAAAATTGGATTTTTAGATACTTTTTTGTAGTTTAATTATTGTAATTGAATAAAAAATTATTTGAAACTTAAAATCTATTTTCCAAATATGATTTTCATTTTCTACAATATTGTATAATTAGATATATTTATTTTTTACATTTTTATTCTACTTGAATCGAATTTTAAATTACACTATTATTTAATATATTTCTTTTTAAATTATGTTAAAATTCAATTAAATCGATGTGAAAATCAAATTATTATTATTATATGACGCGATAAATAATACTTTTTAATTTTACAAATATTTGTAAAATTCTTTTAATTATATAATATTTTCATAACCAAAATTACATCTTTGAAATTATTTATTTAATTATAAAGATAATTGAATTTCTATAACTTATAAAAAATTGCTAAATTTTTTCTTTGATCAGAAGAACATAATTATGCACTTTATTTTAGTCATAATTGAGGTACTATAAGTTTATATACAAAATATATAGGTAATATTATATAATTAAACAAAATTTTTTATTATATGTATATCTATAACGAAATGTAGCAATACTATAAGTTTCTTGCACAGTAAGATAAGTATAATAAAAATATAAAACAAAATTCTTTATGCAAACTAAGATACTTCTTCTTTCTTTTATTCACAACTACAGTCAAATGTACGAAAGTCTTTACTCTTCATTTTCAAAGTTCATTTATATTATAAAAATGAACAAAACGAACATAGTGAAATATACATACTTTTTATATTTTAACGCGTGATATTTATATATAACAAATAGGAACAATGAATTATTGTAATAATAAATTCTTTCTTCTGTTGAAAGAAATTGCAAATTACATAAATGAGTGCGTAAAAATTGTAAGATCTATTACTTTTTTCTTTATTTTCAATGCATTATGTATATATTTAGAATTTAAAAACTATTTGGGTAATTTTATAAGTGGGAATAGCGATAAAAAGATTTTCGCCTTAATTGTAGATGAATGCCATTAAGTTTTGTATTACATATTACAAAAAATATAATTACGTTCCGAATACATTATATATTTTGTACTTACAACCAATATATTTCCATGTTTACTTTACAAGAGAATTCAAATAAAATATGCAAATAAAATTATAATCATAGAACAATTCCTATAAAAAGTATACTATCATAAAAAGAGAAAAAGATTATTCATTTTAACGAAAACGAAAATTTTTAATAATGAAATATTTCAGTAAAAAATGGAATATAACTACAATCAGAAACTCATATTTTTTAGAGTAATAGATATTTTATTTATCTATTAACTCATTAGGAAATCATAACATACATATTTTTTATAATAGAATTTTTGTACTGTAAATAAAAGAAATAATGTATTCTACATCGTAGAATGCATGGGTATCTTGAATAAATATGCAACATACGTTCATTAACTAAATGTATTATTAACGCCGTGAATTTCAAATTAGTCCTGCAATAACAAATATGTATAGTGTATATAAAAATTGTAATAAAAATTTGAAAATATTAATTAAATCAGAATTAATTTAACATTTGAATATTTACACATGTTTCGTTAAAATATTCATTATAAATGACACTTTCTCTTTGAACATAAAATAAATCAATAAAAATTATTATTTTTATTATGCTTTAGAATATGTTAGATATTTATGTATTATGCCAGCGTCAATGCTTTCATTATTTTCAATAATTCATTTTCAATATAAAATATTGAAAATAATGATGTTAGTTGATTATTAATTTATCTACAATAATGTTAAATTTTAATAAAATATAGACGCTCAAAAAATTTTAAATCAATAACTTATATTGTATATTCAAGACTAATCCTGATTCCAACCATATCTAAATCTTTATGAAATTATAAAATTATTATTTTTATTTATTGTTGATTTATATGTAGGTTTTATGTTATTGTATCGTGTTAAAAATGAAAATACGGTATTATACAAGCATTACTAAAATTTATATTTTTGTAATTTAATAGTTTTAAAATATTTATAACATTAATAAAATACTTAAATCTTTGAAATTCAAACTGCATTTTACGAATAAAATTTAATATAAATTTTTAAATAAAATATATTATAATTATATATTATACATCGATTGTATAAACATTTGAATTTTCTTTTGAATTTTAAAGCTATAAAAATGTACTAGTATTAAAATTATTATAAAGGAATTTTTTCTTTTACAATTACACATAGATAATTATTTAATTAAAACACATCAAATTTAGTGTTACATAATTAAAAACTGAAAAAATAATAATAAGTCATTTGTATATTTTTACAATAACTTATGCTACAATATGCTAAACTTTTTCTCGTACTTTACAAAATTTTGAACCTGCATCAAGAGTATCTAACTACAAACACAAAAAAGGGTAACCTGACCTGCTGTACTCATCCCCGACTTACCCTTACGATATTCGAAAATTCGTTACTTCCGTTTTTTTCAGATCTTCAAAACAAATACACCACAAATAGAAAATATTTTGGAGAGTAAAGAGAATAAAAGGGTAACAATAAAATTGATATAACTTCGAACACGTGAGAACTTATTTTCATCTCCATCATTGCTCTCATTAGTAGATATACGATTTTTACTAGGAAAATGTTAAAATTTACAACAAGAAATTCCTTTTTTCAACTATTTAAAGCCGTAGTTCACAGTTAAAACACGAAACGAAAGTTTTCACGATATACACAAGATACAAACGCTTGTACTGTTGAAATGAGCTTAACAACAGCCCTTTATCGATCTTCTCTTGAACTCAAGCGTCTTCGTCTATCTGGAATATGTAGTCGATGTGCAGTGTCGCTCATTTTGCAGTTGCCAAAAATTTAAAATTAATAGACTTAAATTTGTCGTTTTCAGGTTAATAATGGCTCGAATATATTTCTTTATAGTAATAAATTTAATTCAAGCTTCTGATGGATATTGTAAGTATTTATCCAATTTGAATAATGTTTTTACTTATATTTAATAATTTATAAATAAATTTTAAAAATACAATTTCTTCCTATACAACTTCCTTATTAAATACTTGTACATTAAAATATATATTCAAAATTCTATAAGTGATAAATACATATACATGAAGGTAAATTTATACAATCAGTAATTAATTACAAATTTATTATTTCAAAATCTTTAGCTTGTCAACCTTTAAACGTAAGACTATTAATTAAAATAATATTGAGAATCACAATTTAAAACAATTTTCAATATTAATTATAAAAACGAAAATGCCAAAAAAAATTGTTTTTATGAAATTTTTAATTATTATGTAATAATTATTTATAATATATATAATATCAATTGTATAATATAAATTTAAATGTTTATGTAAATTTAAATTTACTGAAAGATTATTAGGATATGTTTTGATTTATGTTTTTTAAATATTTTATTTTATTATGTAACTGCCTCTGAAGTAAATAAATTTATAATAATTTGTTTGTAAGTAATTAATACTATATACTATAATATATAAAACCAATATCTATCTATAATCTATAAGTATTTGTGATTTATATAAATAACATAAATAAACATTTATAAATAAAGTGTTTAATTAAAATTTTTTTAATGCCTTGAAAAAATTATCATGAAAAGATATAAGAGAATACTTCCAATACCAAAACTTAATACATAATTTATTTAAATTATACAGCAGAAAAGTTGTTTATTATAAGCACAATTTATACAAAGTTTAACATAAATTTTAATTTAATATGAAAGTATATTGATCTATTATTCACACTTATTTTCTGAAATATTCTATTTAATAAAATGAAAATACAATTAATTATATTAGGATTAAAAAATAAATTATTAATATTGAAACTATGCAACTAATCAATATTTAACATATTAATATTAA